>CAMITZ010000012.1:0-600000 GCA_946251845.1 Andrena fulva | reverse complement strand
CGTGCCCACGACCCCGGGAATAGGTTGGCCTGCCGCCGACTTGTCCGACGACTATAGGTTCGTCCCCACGACCCCGGGACTAGATTGTCCCGCCACCGTCATGTCCGACGACTATAGGGTCGTCCCGACGACCCCGGGAATAGGTTGGCCAGCCGCCGACATGTCCGACGACTATAGGGTCGTCCCCACGACCCCGGGCCAAAGTTGGCCAGCCGCCGACATGTCCGACGACTATAGGGTCGTCCCCACGACCCCGGGCCAAAGTTGGCCCGCCGCCGACTTGTCCGACGACTATAGGTTCGTCCCCACGACCCCGGGACTAGATTGACCCGCCACCGTCATGTCCGACGACTATTGGGTCGTCCCCACTACCCCGGGACTAGGTTGGCCCGCCACCGTCATGTCCGACGACTATAGGGGCGTCCCTACGACCGCGGGACTAGATTGGCCCGCCACCGTCATGTCCGACGACTATAGGGTCGTCCCCACGACCACGGGCCAAAGTTGGCCTGCCGCCGACATGTCCGACGACTATAGGGTCGTCCGCACGAGCCCGGGACTAGGTGGGCCAGCCGCCGACATGTCCGACGAATATAGGTTCGTCCCCACGAACCCGGGACTAGGTTGGCCAGCCGCCGACATGTCCGACGACTATAGGGTGGTCCCCACGACCCCGGGCCAAAGTTGGCCAGCCGCCGACATGTCCGACGACTATAGGGTCGTCCCCACGACCACGGGCCAAAGTTGCATAGCCGCCGACATGTCCGACGACTATAGAGTCGTCCCCACGACCCCGGGACTAGATTGGCCCGCCACCGTCGTGTCCCACGACTATAGGGTGGTCCCCACGACCCCGGGCCAAAGTTGGCCCGCCGCCGACTTGTCCGACGACTATAGGTTCGTCCCCACGACCCCGGGACTAGATTGACCCGCCACCGTCATGTCCGACGACTATTGGGTCGTCCCCACTACCCCGGGACTAGGTTGGCCCGCCACCGTCATGTCCGACGACTATAGGGGCGTCCCTACGACCGCGGGACTAGATTGGCCCGCCACCGTCATGTCCGACGACTATAGGGTCGTCCCCACGACCACGGGCCAAAGTTGGCCTGCCGCCGACATATCCGACGACTATAGGGTCGTCCACACGACCCCGGCCCAATGTTGACCAGCCGCCGTCTTGTCCGACGACTACAGGGTCGTCCCCACCACCCCGGGACTAGGTTGGCCAGCCGCCGACCTGTCCGAAGACTATAGGGTCGTCCCCACGACCCCGGGCCAAAGTTGACCAGCCGCCGACATGTCCGACGACTATAGGGTCGTCCCTGCGACCCTGGGTCTACGTTGGCCCGCCACCGTCATGTCCGACGACTATTGGGTCGTCCCCACGACCCCGGGCCACAGTTGGCCAGCCGCCGACATGTCCGACGACTATAGGGTCGTCCCCACGAACCCGGGACTTGGTTGGCCAGCCGCCGACATGTCCGACGACTATAGGGTCGTCCCCAAAACCCCGGGCCAAAGTTGGCCAGCCGCCGACATGTCCGACGGCTATAGGTTCGTCCCCACGACCACGGGCCAAAGTTGGCCTGCCGCCGACATGTCCGACGACTATAGGGTCGTCCGCACGAACCCGGGACTAGGTTGGCCAGCCGCCGACACGTCCGACGACTATAGGTTCGTCCCCACGACCCCGGGGCTAGATTGTCCCGCCACCGCCATGTCCGACGATAATAGGGCGTCCCGACGACCCCGGGAATAGGTTGGCCAGCCGCCGACATGTCCGACGACTATAGGGTCGTCCCCACGACCCCGGGAATAGGTTGGCCCGCCGCCGACTTGCCCGACGACTATAGGTTCGTCCTCACGACCCCGGGACTAGATTGTCCCGCCACCGTCATGTCCGACGACTATAGGGTCGTCCCGACGACCCCGGGAATAGGTTGGCCAGCCGCCGACATGTCCGACGACTATAGGGTCGTCCCCACGACCCCGGGCCAAAGTTGGCCAGCCGCCGACATGTCCGACGACTATAGGGTCGTCCCGACGACCCCGGGAATAGGTTGGCCAGCCGCCGACATGTCCGACGACTATAGGGTCGTCCCCACGACCCCGGACCAAAGTTGGCCAGCCGCCGACATGTCCGACGACTATAGGGTCGTCCCCACGACCCCGGGCCAAAGTTGGCCCGCCGCCGACTTGTCCGACGACTATAGGTTCGTCCCCACGACCCCGGGACTAGACTGACCCGCCACCGTCATGTCCGACGACTATTGGGTCGTCCCCACTACCCCGGGACTAGGTTGGCCCGCCACCGTCATGTCCGACGACTATAGGGGCGTCCCTACGACCGCGGGACTAGATTGGCCCGCCACCGTCATGTCCGACGACTATAGGGTCGTCCCCACGAACCCGGGACTTGGTTGGCCAGCCGCCGACATGTCCGACGACTATAGGGTCGTCCCCAAAACCCCGGGCCAAAGTTGGCCAGCCGCCGACATGTCCGACGACTATAGGTTCGTCCCCACGACCACGGGACTAGGTTGGCCAGCCGCCGACATGTCCGACGACTATAGGGTCGTTAATACGACCCCGGGACTAGGTTGGCCGGCCGCCGACATGTCCGACGAATATAGGTTCGTCCCCACGAACCCGGGACTAGGTTGGCCAGCCGCCGACATGTCCGACGACTATAGGGTCGTCCCCACGACCCCGGGCCAAAGTTGGCCAGCCGCCGACATGTCCGACGACTATAGGGTCGTCCCGACGACCCCGGGACTAGGTTGGCCAGCCGCCGACATGTCCGACGAATATAGGTTCGTCCCCACGAACCCGGGACTAGGTTGGCCAGCCGCTGACATGTCCGACGACTATAGGGTCGTCCCCACGACCACGGACCAAAGTTGCATAGCCGCCGACATGTCCGACGAATATAGGGTCGTCCCCACGACCCCGGGACTAGGTTGGCCCGTCGCCGACATGTGCGACGACTATAGGGTCGTCCCCACGACCCCGTGCCAAAGTTGGCCAGCCGCCGACATGTCCGACGACTATAGGGTCGTCCCCACGAACCCGGGACTTGGTTGGCCAGCCGCCGACATGTCCGACGACTATAGGGTCGTCCCCAAAACCCCGGGCCAAAGTTGGCCAGCCGCCGACATGTCCGACGACTATAGGTCCGTCCCCACGACCACGGGACTAGGTTGGCCAGCCGCCGACATGTCCGACGACTATAGGGTCGTCAATACGACCCCGGGACTAGGTTGGCCGGCCGCCGACATGTCCGACGACTATACATTCGTCCCTACGACCCTGGGCCTACGTTGGCCTGCCGCCGACATGACCGACGATTATAGGGTCGTCCCCACGAACCCGGGACTAGGATGGCCTGCCGCCGACATTTCCGACGACTATAGGGTCGTCCCCACGGCTACGGGCCAAAGTTGGCCTGCCGCCGACATGTCCGACGAATATAGGGTCGTCCCCACGACCCCGGGAATAAGTTGGCCCGCCGCCGACTTGTCCGACGACTATAGGTTCGTCCCCACGACCCCGGGACTAGATTGTCCCGCCACCGTCATGTCCGACGACTATAGGGGCGTCCCTACGACCGCGGGACTAGATTGGCCCGCCACCGTCATGTCCGACGACTATAGGGTCGTCCCCACGAACCCGGGACTTGGTTGGCCAGCCGCCGACATGTCCGACGACTATAGGGTCGTCCCCAAAACCCCGGGCCAAAGTTGGCCAGCCGCCGACATGTCCGACGACTATAGGTTCGTCCCCACGACCACGGGACTAGGTTGGCCAGACGCCGACATGTCCGACGACTATAGGGTCGTCAATACGACCCCGGGACTAGGTTGGCCGGCCGCCGACATGTCCGACGAATATAGGTTCGTCCCCACGAACCCGGAACTAGGTTGGCCAGCCGCCGACATGTCCGACGACTATAGGGTCGTCCCCACGACCCCGGGCCAAAGTTGGCCAGCCGCCGACATGTCCGACGACTATAGGGTCGTCCCGACGACCCCGGGACTAGGTTGGCCAGCCGCCGACATGTCCGACGACTATAGGGGCGTCCCTACGACCGCGGGACTAGATTGTCCCGCCACCGTCATGTCCGACGACTATAGGGGCGTCCCTACGACCGCGGGACTAGGTTGGCCGGCCGCCGACATGTCCGACGAATATAGGTTCGTCCCCACGAACCCGGGACTAGGTTGGCCAGCCGCTGACATGTCCGACGACTATAGGGTCGTCCCCACGACCACGGACCAAAGTTGCATAGCCGCCGACATGTCCGACGAATATAGGGTCATCCCCACGACCCCGGGACTAGGTTGGCCCGTCGCCAACTTGTCCGACGACTATAGGGTAGCCCCACGACCACGGGCAATAGTTGCCCAGCCACCGACATGTCCGACGACTATAGGGTCGTCCCTACGACCCCAGGACTCGATTGGCCCGCCACCGTCATGTCCGACGACTATAGGGTCGTCCCCACGACCACGGGCCAAGGTTGGCCTGCCGCCGACATGTCCGACGAATATAGGGTCGTCCCCACGACCCCGGGAATAGGTTGTCCCGCCGCCGACATGTGCGACGACTATAGGGTCGTCCCCACGACCCCGGGCCAAAGTTGGCCAGCCGCCGACATGTCCGACGACTATAGGGTCGTCAATACGACCCCGGGACTAGGTTGGCCGGCCGCCGACATGTCCGACGACTATACATTCGTCCCTACGACCCTGGGCCTACGTTGGCCCGCCGCCGACATGTCCGACGATTATAGGGTCGTCCCCACGAACCCGGGACTAGGATGGCCTGCCGCCGACATTTCCGACGACTATAGGGTCGTCCCCACGGCTACGGGCCAAAGTTGGCCTGCCGCCGACATGTCCGACGAATATAGGGTCGTCCCCACGACACCGGGAATAAGTTGGCCCGCCGCCGACATGTCCCACGACTATAGGTTCGTCCCCACGACCCCGGGACTAGATTGTCCCGCCACCGTCATGTCCGACGACTATAGGGTCGTCCCCACGACCCCGGGAATAGGTTGGCCCGCCGCCGTCATGTCCGACGACTATAGGGTCGTCCCCACGACCCCGGGACTAGATTGGCCAGATGCCGACTTGTCCGACGACTATAGGGTCGTCCCTACGACCCTGGGTCTACGTTGGCCCGCCACCGTCATGTCCGACGACTATAGGGTCGTCCCCACGACCCCGGCCCAAAGTTGGCCCGCCGCCGACTTGTCCGTCAACTATAGGGTCGTCCCCACGACCCCGGGACTAGGTTGGCCTGCCGCCGACATGTCCGACGAATATAGGGTCGTCCCCACGACCCCGGGACTAGATTGGCCCGCCACCGTCGTGTCCCACGACTATAGGGTCGTCCCCACGACCACGGGATTAGGGTGGCCCGCCGCCGACTTGTCCGACGACTATAGGTTCGTCCCCACGACCCCGAGACTAGATTGGCCAGCCGCCGACATATCCGACGACTATAGGGTCGTCCCCACGACCCCGGCCCAATGATGACCAGCCGCCGTCTTGTCCGACGACTACAGGGTCGTCCCCACCACCCCGGGACTAGGTTGGCCAGCCGCCGACCTGTCCGAAGACTATAGGGTCGTCCCCACGACCCCGGGCCAAAGTTGTCCAGCCGCCGACATGTCCGATGACTATAGGGCCGTCCCCACGACCCCGGGACTAGGTTGGCCAACCGCCGAAATGTCCGACGACTATAGGATCGTCCCGACGACCCCGGGACTAGATTGGCCCGCCACCGTCATGTCCGACGACTGTAGGGTCGTCCCCACGACCCCGGAACTAGATTGGCCAGCCGCCGACATGTCCGAAGACAATAGGGTCGTCCCCTCGACTCCGTTCCAAAGTTGACCAGCCGCCGACATGTCCGACGACTATAGGGTCGTCCCCACGACCCCGGGAATAGGTTGGCCCGCCGCCGACATGTGCGACGACTATAGGGTCGTCCCCACGAACCCGGGACTTGGTTGGCCAGCCGCCGACATTTCCGACGACTATAGGGTCGTCCCCACGGCTACGGGCCAAAGTTGGCCTGCCGCCGACATGTCCGACGAATATAGGGTCGTCCCCACGACCCCGGGAATAGGTTGGCCCGCCGCCGACATGTGCGACGACTATAGGGTCGTCCCCACGACCCCGGGCCAAAGTTGGCCAGCCGCCGACATGTCCGATGACTATAGGGTCGTCCCCACGAACCCGGGACTTGGTTGGCCAGCCGCCGACATGTCCGACGACTATAGGGTCGTCAATACGACCCCGGGACTAGGTTGGCCGGCCGCCGACATGTCCGACGACTATACATTCGTCCCTACGACCCTGGGCCTACGTTGGCCCGCCGCCGACATGTCCGGCGATTATAGGGTCGTCCCCACGAACCCGGGACTAGGATGGCATGCCGCCGTCATTTCCGACGACTATAGGGTCGTCCCCACGGCTACGGGCCAAAGTTAGCCTGCCGCCGACATGTCCGACGAATATAGGGTCGTCCCCACGACCCCGGGAATAAGTTGGCCCGCCGCCGACATTTCCGACGACTATAGGTTCGTCCCCACGACCCCGGGACTAGATTGTCCCGCCACCGTCATGTCCGACGACTATAGGGTCGTCCCAACGACCCCGGGAATAGGTTGGCCCGCCGCCGTCATGTCCGACGACTATAGGGTCGTCCCCACGACCCCGGGACTAGATTGGCCAGATGCCGACTTGTCCGACGACTATAGGGTCGTCCCTACGACCCTGGGTCTACGTTGGCCCGCCACCGTCATGTCCGACGACTATACGGTCGTCCCCTCGACTCCGTTCCAAAGTTGACCAGCCGCCGACATGTCCGACGACTATAGGGTCGTCCCCACGACCCCGGCCCAAAGTTGGCCCGCCGCCGACTTGTCCGTCAACTATAGGGTCGTCCCCACGACCCCGGGACTAGGTTGGCCTGCCGCCGACATGTCCGACGACTATAGGGTCGTCCCGACGACCCCGGGAATAGGTTGGCCAGCCGCCGACATGTCCGACGACTATAGGGTAGTCCCCACGACCACGGGCAATAGTTGCCCAGCCACCGACATGTCCGACGACTATAGGGTCGTCCCTGCGACCCTGGGTCTACGTTGGCCCGCCACCGTCATGTCCGACGACTATAGGGTCGTCCCCACGGCTTCGGGCCAAAGTTGGCCTGCCGCCGTCATGTCCGACGACTATAGGGTCGTCCCCACTACCCCGGGACTAGGTTGGCCCGCCACCGTCATGTCCGACGACTATAGTGTCGTCCCTACGACCCCAGGGATAGATTGGCCCGCCACCGTCATGTCCGACGACTATAGGGTCGTCCCCACGGCTACGGGCCAAAGTTGGCCTGCCGCCGACATGTCCGACGAATATAGGGTCGTGCCCACGACCCCGGGAATAGGTTGGCCTGCCGCCGACTTGTCCGACGACTATAGGTTCGTCCCCACGACCCCGGGACTAGATTGTCCCGCCACCGTCATGTCCGACGACTATAGGGTCGTCCCGACGACCCCGGGAATAGGTTGGCCAGCCGCCGACATGTCCGACGACTATAGGGTCGTCCCCACGACCCCGGGCCAAAGTTGGCCAGCCGCCGACATGTCCGACGACTATAGGGTCGTCCCCACGACCCCGGGCCAAAGTTGGCCCGCCGCCGACTTGTCCGACGACTATAGGTTCGTCCCCACGACCCCGGGACTAGATTGACCCGCCACCGTCATGTCCGACGACTATTGGGTCGTCCCCACTACCCCGGGACTAGGTTGGCCCGCCACCGTCATGTCCGACGACTATAGGGGCGTCCCTACGACCGCGGGACTAGATTGGCCCGCCACCGTCATGTCCGACGACTATAGGGTCGTCCCCACGACCACGGGCCAAAGTTGGCCTGCCGCCGACATGTCCGACGACTATAGGGTCGTCCGCACGAGCCCGGGACTAGGTTGGCCAGCCGCCGACATGTCCGACGAATATAGGTTCGTCCCCACGAACCCGGGACTTGGTTGGCCAGCCGCCGACATGTCCGACGACTATAGGGTGGTCCCCACGACCCCGGGCCAAAGTTGGCCAGCCGCCGACATGTCCGACGACTATAGGGTCGTCCCCACGACCACGGGCCAAAGTTGCATAGCCGCCGACATGTCCGACGACTATAGAGTCGTCCCCACGACCCCGGGACTAGATTGGCCCGCCACCGTCGTGTCCCACGACTATAGGGTGGTCCCCACGACCCCGGGCCAAAGTTGGCCCGCCGCCGACTTGTCCGACGACTATAGGTTCGTCCCCACGACCCCGGGACTAGATTGACCCGCCACCGTCATGTCCGACGACTATTGGGTCGTCCCCACTACCCCGGGACTAGGTTGGCCCGCCACCGTCATGTCCGACGACTATAGGGGCGTCCCTACGACCGCGGGACTAGATTGGCCCGCCACCGTCATGTCCGACGACTATAGGGTCGTCCCCACGACCACGGGCCAAAGTTGGCCTGCCGCCGACATGTCCGACGACTATAGAGTCGTCCCCACGACCCCGGGACTAGATTGGCCCGCCACCGTCGTGTCCCACGACTATAGGGTGGTCCCCACGACCTCGGGATTAGGGTGGCCCGCCGCCGACTTGTCCGACGACTATAGGTTTGTCCCCACGACCCCGGGACTAGATTGACCCCCACCGTCATTTCCGACGACTATTGGGTCGTCCGCACGAACCCGGGACTAGGTTGGCCAGCCGCCGACATGTTCGACGAATATAGGGTCGTCCCCACGACCCCGGGACTAGGTTGGCCCGTCGCCGACTTGTCCGACGACTATAGGGTAGTCCCCACGACCACGGGCAATAGTTGCCCAGCCACCGACATGTCCGACGACTATAGAGTCGTCCCCACGACCCCGGGACTAGATTGGCCCGCCACCGTCGTGTCCCACGACTATAGGGTCGTCCCCACGACCCCGGGAATAGGTTGGCCAGCCGCCGACATGTCCGACGACTATAGGGTCGTCCCCACGACCCCGGGCCAAAGTTGGCCAGCCGCCGACATGTCCGACGACTATAGGGTCGTCCCCACGACCCCGGGCCAATGTTGGCCCGCCGCCGACTTGTCCGACGACTATTGGGTCGTCCCCACTACCCCGGGACTAGGTTGGCCCGCCACCGTCATGTCCGACGACTATAGGGGCGTCCCTACGACCGCGGGACTAGATTGGCCCGCCACCGTCATGTCCGACGACTATAGGGTCGTCCCCACGACCACGGGCCAAAGTTGGCCTGCCGCCGACATGTCCGACGACTATAGAGTCGTCCCCACGACCCCGGGACTAGATTGGCCCGCCACCGTCGTGTCCCACGACTATAGGGTGGTCCCCACGACCTCGGGATTAGGGTGGCCCGCCGCCGACTTGTCCGACGACTATAGGTTTGTCCCCACGACCCCGGGACTAGATTGACCCCCACCGTCATTTCCGACGACTATTGGGTCGTCCGCACGAACCCGGGACTAGGTTGGCCAGCCGCCGACATGTCCGACGAATATAGGGTCGTCCCCACGACCCCGGGACTAGGTTGGCCCGTCGCCGACTTGTCCGACGACTATAGGGTAGTCCCCACGACCACGGGCAATAGTTGCCCAGCCACCGACATGTCCGACGACTATAGAGTCGTCCCCACGACCCCGGGACTAGATTGGCCCGCCACCGTCGTGTCCCACGACTATAGGGTCGTCCCCACGACCCCGGGATTAGGTTGGCCCGCCGCCGACTTGTCCGACGACTATAGGTTCGTCCCCACGACCCCGGGACTAGGTTGGCCCGCCACCGTCATGTCCGACGACTATAGGGTCGTCCCTACGACCCCAGGACTAGATTGGCCCGCCACCGTCATGTCCGCCGACTATAGGGTCGTCCCCACGACCACGGGCCAAGGTTGGCCTGCCGCCGACATGTCCGACGAATATAGGGTCGTCCCCACGACCCCGGGAATAGGTTGGCCCGCCGCCGACTTGTCCGACGACTATAGGTTCGTACCCACGACCCCGGGACTAGATTGACACGCCACCGTCATGTCCGACGACTATAGGGTCGTTCCCACTACCCCGGGACTAGGTTGTCCCGCCACCGTCATGTCCGACGACTATAGGGTCGTCCCTACGACCCCAGGACTAGATTGGCCCGCCACCGTCATGTCCGACGACTATAGGGTCGTCCCCACGACCAAGGGCCAAGGTTGGCCTGCCGCCGACATGTCCGACGAATATAGGGTCGTCCCCACGACCCCGAGACTAGATTGGCCAGCCGCCGACATATCCGACGACTATAGGGTCGTCCACACGACCCCGGCCCAATGTTGACCAGCCGCCGTCTTGTCCGACGACTACAGGGTCGTCCCCACCACCCCGGGACTAGGTTGGCCAGCCGCCGACCTGTCCGAAGACTATAGGGTCGTCCCCACGACCCCGGGCCAAAGTTGTCCAGCCGCCGACATGTCCGAAGACAATAGGGTCGTCCCCTCGACTCCGTTCCAAAGTTGACCAGCCGCCGACATGTCCGACGACTATAGGGTCGTCCCTGCGACCCTGGGTCTACGTTGGCCCGCCACCGTCATGTCCGACGACTATTGGGTCGTCCCCACGACCCCGGGCCACAGTTGGCCAGCCGCCGACATGTCCGACGACTATAGGGTCGTCCCCACGAACCCGGGACTTGGTTGGCCAGCCGCCGACATGTCCGACGACTATAGGGTCGTCCCCAAAACCCCGGGCCAAAGTTGGCCAGCCGCCGACATGTCCGACGGCTATAGGTTCGTCCCCACGACCACGGGCCAAAGTTGGCCTGCCGCCGACATGTCCGACGACTATAGGGTCGTCCGCACGAACCCGGGACTAGGTTGGCCAGCCGCCGACACGTCCGACGACTATAGGTTCGTCCCCACGACCCCGGGACTAGATTGTCCCGCCACCGCCATGTCCGACGATAATAGGGCGTCCCGACGACCCCGGGAATAGGTTGGCCAGCCGCCGACATGTCCGACGATTATAGGGTCGTCCCCACGACCCCGGGCCAAAGTTGGCCAGCCGCCGACATGTCCGACGACTATAGGGTCGTCCCCACGACCCCGGGAATAGGTTGGCCCGCCGCCGACTTGTCCGACGACTATAGGTTCGTCCTCACGACCCCGGGACTAGATTGTCCCGCCACCGTCATGTCCGACGACTATAGGGTCGTCCCCACGACCCCGGGCCAAAGTTGGCCAGCCGCCGACATGTCCGACGACTATAGGGTCGTCCCGACGACCCCGGGAATAGGTTGGCCAGCCGCCGACATGTCCGACGACTATAGGGTCGTCCCCACGACCCCGGACCAAAGTTGGCCAGCCGCCGACATGTCCGACGACTATAGGGTCGTCCCCACGACCCCGGGCCAAAGTTGGCCCGCCGCCGACTTGTCCGACGACTATAGGTTCGTCCCCACGACCCCGGGACTAGACTGACCCGCCACCGTCATGTCCGACGACTATTGGGTCGTCCCCACTACCCCGGGACTAGGTTGGCCCGCCACCGTCATGTCCGACGACTATAGGGGCGTCCCTACGACCGCGGGACTAGATTGGCCCGCCACCGTCATGTCCGACGACTATAGGGTCGTCCCCACGAACCCGGGACTTGGTTGGCCAGCCGCCGACATGTCCGACGACTATAGGGTCGTCCCCAAAACCCCGGGCCAAAGTTGGCCAGCCGCCGACATGTCCGACGACTATAGGTTCGTCCCCACGACCACGGGACTAGGTTGGCCAGCCGCCGACATGTCCGACGACTATAGGGTCGTTAATATGACCCCGGGACTAGGTTGGCCGGCCGCCGACATGTCCGACGAATATAGGTTCGTCCCCACGAACCCGGGACTAGGTTGGCCAGCCGCCGACATGTCCGACGACTATAGGGTCGTCCCCACGACCCCGGGCCAAAGTTGGCCAGCCGCCGACATGTCCGACGACTATAGGGTCGTCCCGACGACCCCGGGACTAGGTTGGCCAGCCGCCGACATGTCCGACGAATATAGGTTCGTCCCCACGAACCCGGGACTAGGTTGGCCAGCCGCTGACATGTCCGACGACTATAGGGTCGTCCCCACGACCACGGACCAAAGTTGCATAGCCGCCGACATGTCCGACGAATATAGGGTCGTCCCCACGACCCCGGGACTAGGTTGGCCAGCCGCCGACATGTCCGACGACTATAGGGTCGTCCCCAAAACCCCGGGCCAAAGTTGGCCAGCCGCCGACATGTCCGACGGCTATAGGTTCGTCCCCACGACCACGGGCCAAAGTTGGCCTGCCGCCGACATGTCCGACGACTATAGGGTCGTCCGCACGAACCCGGGACTAGGTTGGCCAGCCGCCGACACGTCCGACGACTATAGGTTCGTCCCCACGACCCCGGGACTAGATTGTCCCGCCACCGCCATGTCCGACGATAATAGGGCGTCCCGACGACCCCGGGAATAGGTTGGCCAGCCGCCGACATGTCCGACGATTATAGGGTCGTCCCCACGACCCCGGGCCAAAGTTGGCCAGCCGCCGACATGTCCGACGACTATAGGGTCGTCCCGACGACCCCGGGAATAGGTTGGCCAGCCGCCGACATGTCCGACGACTATAGGGTCGTCCCCACGACCCCGGACCAAAGTTGGCCAGCCGCCGACATGTCCGACGACTATAGGGTCGTCCCCACGACCCCGGGACAAAGTTGGCCCGCCGCCGACTTGTCCGACGACTATAGGTTCGTCCCCACGACCCCGGGACTAGACTGACCCGCCACCGTCATGTCCGACGACTATTGGGTCGTCCCCACTACCCCGGGACTAGGTTGGCCCGCCACCGTCATGTCCGACGACTATAGGGGCGTCCCTACGACCGCGGGACTAGATTGGCCCGCCACCGTCATGTCCGACGACTATAGGGTCGTCCCCACGAACCCGGGACTTGGTTGGCCAGCCGCCGACATGTCCGACGACTATAGGGTCGTCCCCAAAACCCCGGGCCAAAGTTGGCCAGCCGCCGACATGTCCGACGACTATAGGTTCGTCCCCACGACCACGGGACTAGGTTGGCCTGCCGCCGACATGTCCGACGACTATAGGGTCGTTAATACGACCCCGGGACTAGGTTGGCCGGCCGCCGACATGTCCGACGAATATAGGTTCGTCCCCACGAACCCGGGACTAGGTTGGCCAGCCGCCGACATGTCCGACGACTATAGGGTCGTCCCCACGACCCCGGGCCAAAGTTGGCCAGCCGCCGACATGTCCGACGACTATAGGGTCGTCCCGACGACCCCGGGACTAGGTTGGCCAGCCGCCGACATGTCCGACGAATATAGGTTCGTCCCCACGAACCCGGGACTAGGTTGGCCAGCCGCTGACATGTCCGACGACTATAGGGTCGTCCCCACGACCACGGACCAAAGTTGCATAGCCGCCGACATGTCCGACGAATATAGGGTCGTCCCCACGACCCCGGGACTAGGTTGGCCAGTCGCCGACATGTGCGACGACTATAGGGTCGTCCCCACGACCCCGTGCCAAAGTTGGCCAGCCGCCGACATGTCCGACGACTATAGGGTCGTCCCCACGAACCCGGGACTTGGTTGGCCTGCCGCCGACATGACCGACGATTATAGGGTCGTCCCCACGAACCCGGGACTAGGATGGCCTGCCGCCGACATTTCCGACGACTATAGGGTCGTCCCCACGGCTACGGGCCAAAGTTGGCCTGCCGCCGACATGTCCGACGAATATAGGGTCGTCCCCACGACCCCGGGAATAAGTTGGCCCGCCGCCGACTTGTCCGACGACTATAGGTTCGTCCCCACGACCCCGGGACTAGATTGTCCCGCCACCGTCATGTCCGACGACTATAGGGTCGTCCCCACGACCCCGGGAATAGGTTGGCCCGCCGCCGTCATGTCCGACGACTATAGGGTCGTCCCCACGACCCCGGGACTAGATTGGCCAGATGCCGACTTGTCCGACGACTATAGGGTCGTCCCTACGACCCTGGGTCTACGTTGGCCCGCCACCGTCATGTCCGACGACTATACGGTCGTCCCCTCGACTCCGTTCCAAAGTTGACCAGCCGCCGACATGTCCGACGACTATAGGGTCGTCCCCACGACCCCGGCCCAAAGTTGGCCCGCCGCCGACTTGTCCGTCAACTATAGGGTCGTCCCCACGACCCCGGGACTAGGTTGGCCTGCCGCCGACATGTCCGACGACTATAGGGTCGTCCCGACGACCCCGGGAATAGGTTGGCCAGCCGCCGACATGCCCGACGACTATAGGGTAGTCCCCACGACCACGGGCAATAGTTGCCCAGCCACCGACATGTCCGACGACTATAGAGTCGTCCCCACGACCCCGGGACTAGATTGACCCGCCACCGTCATGTCCGACGACTATAGGGTCGTCCCCACTAACCCGGGACTAGGTTGGCCCCCCACCGTCATGTCCGACGACTATAGTGTCGTCCCTACGACCCCAGGGCTAGATTGGCCCGCCACCGTCATGTCCGACGACTATAGGGTCGTCCCCACGGCTACGGGCCAAAGTTGGCCTGCCGCCGACATGTCCGACGAATATAGGGTCGTCCCCACGACCCCGGGAATAAGTTGGCCCGCCGCCGACTTGTCCGACGACTATAGTGTCGTCCCTACGACCCCAGGGCTAGATTGGCCCGCCACCGTCATGTCCGACGACTATAGGGTCGTCCCCACGGCTACGGGCCAAAGTTGGCCTGCCGCCGACATGTCCGACGAATATAGGGTCGTCCCCACGACCCCGGGACTAGATTGGCCCGCCACCGTCGTGTCCCACGACTATAGGGTCGTCCCCACGACCACGGGATTAGGGTGGCCCGCCGCCGAATTGTCCGACGACTATAGGTTCGTCCCCACGACCCCGAGACTAGATTGGCCAGCCGCCGACATATCCGACGACTATAGGGTCGTCCCCACGACCCCGGCCCAATGTTGACCTGCCGCCGTCTTGTCCGACGACTACAGGGTCGTCCCCACCACCCCGGGACTAGGTTGGCCAGCCGCCGACCTGTCCGAAGACTATAGGGTCGTCCCCACGACCTCGGGCCAAAGTTGTCCAGCCGCCGACATGTCCGATGACTATAGGGCCGTCCCCACGACCCCGGGACTAGGTTGGCCAACCGCCGAAATGTCCGACGACTATAGGATCGTCCCGACGACCCCGGGACTAGATTGGCCCGCCACCGTCATGTCCGACGACTGTAGGGTCGTCCCCACGACCCCGGAACTAGATTGGCCAGCCGCCGACATGTCCGAAGACAATAGGGTCGTCCCCTCGACTCCGTTCCAAAGTTGACCAGCCGCCGACATGTCCGACGACTATAGGGTCGTCCCCACGACCCCGGGACTAGGTTTGCCCGCCGCCGACTTGTCCGTCAAATATACGGTCGTCCCCACGACGCCGGGACTAGATTGATCCGCCACCGTCATGTCCGACGATTATAGGGTCGTCCCCACGACCCCGGGACTAGATTGGCCAGATGCCGACTTGTCCGAAGACTATAGGGTCGTCCCCACGACCCCGGGACTAGGTTGGCCCGCCGCCGTCATGTCCGACGACTATAGGGTCGTCCCCACGACCCCGGGACTAGATTGGCCAGATGCCGACTTGTCCGACGACTATAGGGTCGTCCCTACGACCCCAGGACTAGATTGGCCCGCCACCGTCATGTCCGACGACTATAGGGTCGTCCCCACGACCACGGGCCAAGGTTGGCCTGCCGCCGACATGTCCGACGAATATAGGGTCGTCCCCACGACCCCGGGAATAGGTTGGCCCGCCGCCGACTTGTCCGACGACTATAGGTTCGTACCCACGACCCCGGGACTAGATTGACACGCCACCGTCATGTCCGACGACTATAGGGTCGTCCCCACGACCAAGGGCCAAGGTTGGCCTGCCGCCGACATGTCCGACGAATATAGGGTCGTCCCCACGACCCCGAGACTAGATTGGCCAGCCGCCGACATATCCGACGACTATAGGGTCGTCCACACGACCCCGGCCCAATGTTGACCAGCCGCCGTCTTGTCCGACGACTACAGGGTCGTCCCCACCACCCCGGGACTAGGTTGGCCAGCCGCCGACCTGTCCGAAGACTATAGGGTCGTCCCCACGACCCCGGGCCAAAGTTGTCCAGCCGCCGACATGTCCGAAGACAATAGGGTCGTCCCCTCGACTCCGTTCCAAAGTTGACCAGCCGCCGACATGTCCGACGACTATAGGGTCGTCCCTGCGACCCTGGGTCTACGTTGGCCCGCCACCGTCATGTCCGACGACTATTGGGTCGTCCCCACGACCCCGGGCCACAGTTGGCCAGCCGCCGACATGTCCGACGACTATAGGGTCGTCCCCACGAACCCGGGACTTGGTTGGCCAGCCGCCGACATGTCCGACGACTATAGGGTCGTCCCCAAAACCCCGGGCCAAAGTTGGCCAGCCGCCGACATGTCCGACGGCTATAGGTTCGTCCCCACGACCACGGGCCAAAGTTGGCCTGCCGCCGACATGTCCGACGACTATAGGGTCGTCCGCACGAACCCGGGACTAGGTTGGCCAGCCGCCGACACGTCCGACGACTATAGGTTCGTCCCCACGACCCCGGGACTAGATTGTCCCGCCACCGCCATGTCCGACGATAATAGGGCGTCCCGACGACCCCGGGAATAGGTTGGCCAGCCGCCGACATGTCCGACGATTATAGGGTCGTCCCCACGACCCCGGGCCAAAGTTGGCCAGCCGCCGACATGTCCGACGACTATAGGGTCGTCCCCACGACCCCGGGAATAGGTTGGCCCGCCGCCGACTTGTCCGACGACTATAGGTTCGTCCTCACGACCCCGGGACTAGATTGTCCCGCCACCGTCATGTCCGACGACTATAGGGTCGTCCCGACGACCCCGGGAATAGGTTGGCCAGCCGCCGACATGTCCGACGACTATAGGGTCGTCCCCACGACCCCGGGCCAAAGTTGGCCAGCCACCGACATGTCCGACGACTATAGGGTCGTCCCGACGACCCCGGGAATAGGTTGGCCAGCCGCCGACATGTCCGACGACTATAGGGTCGTCCCCACGACCCCGGGCCAAAGTTGGCCAGCCGCCGACATGTCCGACGACTATAGGGTCGTCCCCACGACCCCGGGCCAAAGTTGGCCCGCCGCCGACTTGTCCGACGACTATAGGTTCGTCCCCACGACCCCGGGACTAGACTGACCCGCCACCGTCATGTCCGACGACTATTGGGTCGTCCCCACTACCCCGGGACTAGGTTGGCCCGCCACCGTCATGTCCGACGACTATAGGGGCGTCCCTACGACCGCGGGACTAGATTGGCCCGCCACCGTCATGTCCGACGACTATAGGGTCGTCCCCACGAACCCGGGACTTGGTTGGCCAGCCGCCGACATGTCCGACGACTATAGGGTCGTCCCCAAAACCCCGGGCCAAAGTTGGCCAGCCGCCGACATGTCCGACGACTATAGGTTCGTCCCCACGACCACGGGACTAGGTTGGCCAGCCGCCGACATGTCCGACGACTATAGGGTCGTTAATACGACCCCGGGACTAGGTTGGCCGGCCGCCGACATGTCCGACGAATATAGGTTCGTCCCCACGAACCCGGGACTAGGTTGGCCAGCCGCCGACATGTCCGACGACTATAGGGTCGTCCCCACGACCCCGGGCCAAAGTTGGCCAGCCGCCGACATGTCCGACGACTATAGGGTCGTCCCGACGACCCCGGGACTAGGTTGGCCAGCCGCCGACATGTCCGACGAATATAGGTTCGTCCCCACGAACCCGGGACTAGGTTGGCCAGCCGCTGACATGTCCGACGACTATAGGGTCGTCCCCACGACCACGGACCAAAGTTGCATAGCCGCCGACATGTCCGACGAATATAGGGTCGTCCCCACGACCCCGGGACTAGGTTGGCCCGTCGCCGACATGTGCGACGACTATAGGGTCGTCCCCACGACCCCGTGCCAAAGTTGGCCAGCCGCCGACATGTCCGACGACTATAGGGTCGTCCCCACGAACCCGGGACTTGGTTGGCCAGCCGCCGACATGTTCGACGACTATAGGGTCGTCCCCAAAACCCCGGGCCAAAGTTGGCCAGCCGCCGACATGTCCGACGACTATAGGTTCGTCCCCACGACCACGGGACTAGGTTGGCCAGCCGCCGACATGTCCGACGACTATAGGGTCGTCAATACGACCCCGGGACTAGGTTGGCCGGCCGCCGACATGTCCGACGACTATACATTCGTCCCTACGACCCTGGGCCTACGTTGGCCTGCCGCCGACATGACCGACGATTATAGGGTCGTCCCCACGAACCCGGGACTAGGATGGCCTGCCGCCGACATTTCCGACGACTATAGGGTCGTCCCCACGGCTACGGGCCAAAGTTGGCCTGCCGCCGACATGTCCGACGAATATAGGGTCGTCCCCACGACCCCGGGAATAAGTTGGCCCGCCGCCGACTTGTCCGACGACTATAGGTTCGTCCCCACGACCCCGGGACTAGATTGTCCCGCCACCGTCATGTCCGACGACTATAGGGTCGTCCCCACGACCCCGGGAATAGGTTGGCCCGCCGCCGTCATGTCCGACGACTATAGGGTCGTCCCCACGACCCCGGGACTAGATTGGCCAGATGCCGACTTGTCCGACGACTATAGGGTCGTCCCTACGACCCTGGGTCTACGTTGGCCCGCCACCGTCATGTCCGACGACTATACGGTCGTCCCCTCGACTCCGTTCCAAAGTTGACCAGCCGCCGAAATGTCCGACGACTATAGGGTCGTCCCCACGACCCCGGCCCAAAGTTGGCCCGCCGCCGACTTGTCCGTCAACTATAGGGTCGTCCCCACGACCCCGGGACTAGGTTGGCCTGCCGCCGACATGTCCGACGACTATAGGGTCGTCCCGACGACCCCGGGAATAGGTTGGCCAGCCGCCGACATGCCCGACGACTATAGGGTAGTCCCCACGACCACGGGCAATAGTTGCCCAGCCACCGACATGTCCGACGACTATAGAGTCGTCCTCACGACCCCGGGACTAGATTGACCCGCCACCGTCATGTCCGACGACTATAGGGTCGTCCCCACTAACCCGGGACTAGGTTGGCCCCCCACCGTCATGTCCGACGACTATAGTGTCGTCCCTACGACCCCAGGGCTAGATTGGCCCGCCACCGTCATGTCCGACGACTATAGGGTCGTCCCCACGGCTACGGGCCAAAGTTGGCCTGCCGCCGACATGTCCGACGAATATAGGGTCGTCCCCACGACCCCGGGAATAAGTTGGCCCGCCGCCGACTTGTCCGACGACTATAGTGTCGTCCCTACGACCCCAGGGCTAGATTGGCCCGCCACCGTCATGTCCGACGACTATAGGGTCGTCCCCACGGCTACGGGCCAAAGTTGGCCTGCCGCCGACATGTCCGACGACTATAGGGTCGTCCGCACGAGCCCGGGACTAGGTTGGCCAGCCGCCGACATGTCCGACGAATATAGGTTCGTCCCCACGAACCCGGGACTAGGTTGGCCAGCCGCCGACATGTCCGACGACTATAGGGTCGTCCCCACGACCACGGGCCAAAGTTGCATAGCCGCCGACATGTCCGACGACTATAGAGTCGTCCCCACGACCCCGGGACTAGATTGGCCCGCCACCGTCGTGTCCCACGACTATAGGGTGGTCCCCACGACCCCGGGATTAGATTGGCCCGCCACCGTCATGTCCGACGACTATAGGGTCGTCCCCACGACCACGGGCCAAAGTTGGCCAGACGCCGACATGTCCGACGACTATAGGGTCGTCCCCACGACCCCGGGCCAAAGTTGGCCCGCCGCCGACTTGTCCGACGACTATAGGTTCGTCCCCACGACCCCGGGACTAGATTGACCCGCCACCGTCATGTCCGACGACTGTAGGGTCGTCCCCACGACCCCGGAACTAGATTGGCCAGCCGCCGACATGTCCGAAGACAATAGGGTCGTCCCCTCGACTCCGTTCCAAAGTTGACCAGCCGCCGACATGTCCGACGACTATAGGGTCGTCCCCTCGACCCCGGGACTAGGTTTGCCCGCCGCCGACTTGTCCGTCAAATATACGGTCGTCCCCACGACCCCGGGACTAGATTGACCCGCCACCGTCATGTCCGACGACTATTGGGTCGTCCACACTACCCCGGGACTAGGTTGGCCCGCCACCGTCATGTCCGACGACTATAGGGGCGTCCCTACGACCGCGGGACTAGATTGGCCCGCCACCGTCATGTCCGACGACTATAGGGTCGTCCCCACGACCACGGGCCAAAGTTGGCCTGCCGCCGACATGTCCGACGACTATAGGGTCGTCCGCACGAGCCCGGGACTAGGTTGGCCAGCCGCCGACATGTCCGACGAATATAGGTTCGTCCCCACGAACCCGGGACTAGGTTGGCCAGCCGCCGACATGTCCGACGACTATAGGGTCGTCCCCACGACCACGGGCCAAAGTTGCATAGCCGCCGACATGTCCGACGACTATAGAGTCGTCCCCACGACCCCGGGACTAGATTGGCCCGCCACCGTCGTGTCCCACGACTATAGGGTGGTCCCCACGACCCCGGGATTAGAGTGGCCGCCGCCGACTTGTCCGACGACTATAGGTTTGTCCCCACGACCCCGGGACTAGATTGACCCCCACCGTCATTTCCGACGACTATTGGGTCGTCCCCACTACCCCGGGACTAGGTTGGCCCGCCACCATCATGTCTGACGACTATAGGGTCGTCCCTACGACCGCGGGACTAGGTTGGCCCGCCACCGTCATGTCCGACGACTATAGGGGCGTCCCTACGACCGCGGGACTAGATTGGCCCGCCACCGTCATGTCCGACGACTATAGGGTCGTCCCCACGACCACGGGCCAAAGTTGGCCTGCCGCCGACATGTCCGACGACTATAGGGTCGTCCGCACGAGCCCGGGACTAGGTTGGCCAGCCGCCGACATGTCCGACGAATATAGGTTCGTCCCCACGAACCCGGGACTAGGTTGGCCAGCCGCCGACATGTCCGACGACTATAGGGTCGTCCCCACGACCACGGGCCAAAGTTGCATAGCCGCCGACATGTCCGACGACTATAGAGTCGTCCCCACGACCCCGGGACTAGATTGGCCCGCCACCGTCGTGTCCCACGACTATAGGGTGGTCCCCACGACCCCGGGATTAGATTGGCCCGCCACCGTCATGTCCGACGACTATAGGGTCGTCCCCACGACCACGGGCCAAAGTTGGCCTGCCGCCGACATGTCCGACGACTATAGGGTCGTCCCGACGACCCCGGGAATAGGTTGGCCAGCCGCCGACATGTCCGACGACTATAGGGTCGTCCCCACGACCCCGGGCCAAAGTTGGCCAGCCGCCGACACGTCCGACGACTATAGGTTCGTCCCCACGACCCCGGGACTAGATTCTCCCGCCACCGTCATGTCCGACGACTATAGGGTCGTCCCGACGACCCCGGGAATAGGTTGGCCCGCCGCCGACTTGTCCGACGACTATAGGTTCGTCCCCACGACCCCGGGACTAGATTGTCCCGCCACCGTCATGTCCGACGACTATAGGGTCGTCCCGACGACCCCGGGAATAGGTTGGCCAGCCGCCGACATGTCCGACGACTATAGGGTCGTCCCCACGACCCCGGGCCAAAGTTGGCCAGTCGCCGACATGTCCGACGACTATAGGGTCGTCCCGACGACCCCGGGAATAGGTTGGCCAGCCGCCGACATGTCCGACGACTATAGGGTCGTCCCCACGACCCCGGGCCAAAGTTGGCCAGCCGCCGACATGTCCGACGACTATAGGGTCGTCCCCACGACCCCGGGCCAAAGTTGGCCCGCCGCCGACTTGTCCGACGACTATAGGTTCGTCCCCACGACCCCGGGACTAGACTGACCCGCCACCGACATGTCCGACGACTATTGGGTCGTCCCCACTACCCCGGGACTAGGTTGGCCCGCCACCGTCATGTCCGACGACTATAGGGGCGTCCCTACGACCGCGGGACTAGATTGGCCCGCCACCGTCATGTCCGACGACTATAGGGTCGTCCCCACGACCACGGGCCAAAGTTGGCCTGCCGCCGACATGTCCGACGACAATAGGGTCGTCCGCACGAGCCCGGGACTAGGTTGGCCAGCCGCCGACATGTCCGACGAATATAGGTTCGTCCCCACGAACCCGGGACTAGGTTGGCCAGCCGCTGACATGTCCGACGACTATAGGGTCGTCCCCACGACCACGGGCCAAAGTTGCATAGCCGCCGACATGTCCGACGAATAGAGGGTCGTCCCCACGACCCCGGGACTAGGTTGGCCCGTCGCCGACTTGTCCGACGACTATAGGGTAGCCCCACGACCACGGGCAATAGTTGCCCAGCCACCGACATGTCCGACGACTATAGGGTCGTCCCTACGACCCCAGGACTCGATTGGCCCGCCACCGTCATGTCCGACGACTATAGGGTCGTCCCCACGACCACGGGCCAAGGTTGGCCTGCCGCCGACATGTCCGACGAATATAGGGTCGTCCCCACGACCCCGGGAATAGGTTGGCCCGCCGCCGACATGTGCGACGACTATAGGGTCGTCCCCACGACCCCGGGCCAAAGTTGGCCAGCCGCCGACATGTCCGACGACTATAGGGTCGTCCCCACGAACCCGGGACTTGGTTGGCCAGCCGCCGACATGTCCGACGACTATAGGGTCGTCCCCAAAACCCCGGGCCAAAGTTGGCCAGCCGCCGACATGTCCGACGACTATAGGTTCGTCCCCACGACCACGGGACTAGGTTGGCCAGCCGCCGACATGTCCGACGACTATAGGGTCGTCAATACGACCCCGGGACTAGGTTGGCCGGTCGCCGACATGTCCGACGACTATACATTCGTCCCTACGACCCTGGGCCTACGTTGGCCCGCCGCCGACATGTCCGACGATTATAGGGTCGTCCCCACGAACCCGGGACTAGGATGGCCTGCCGCCGACATTTCCGACGACTATAGGGTCGTCCCCACGGCTACGGGCCAAAGTTGGCCTGCCGCCGACATGTCCGACGAATATAGGGTCGTCCCCACGACCCCGGGAATAAGTTGGCCTGCCGCCGACTTGTCCGACGACTATAGGTTCGTCCCCACGACCCCGGGACTAGATTGTCCGCCACCGTCATGTCCGACGACTATAGGGTCGTCCCCACGACCCCGGGAATAGGTTGGCCCGCCGCCGTCATGTCCGACGACTATAGGGTCGTCCCCAAGACCCCGGGACTAGATTGGCCAGATGCCGACTTGTCCGACGACTATAGGGTCGTCCCTACGACCCTGGGTCTACGTTGGCCCGCCACCGTCATGTCCGACGACTATACGGTCGTCCCCTCGACTCCGTTCCAAAGTTGACCAGCCGCCGACATGTCCGACGACTATAGGGTCGTCCCCACGACCCCGGCCCAAAGTTGGCCCGCCGCCGACTTGTCCGTCAACTATAGGGTCGTCCCCACGACCCCGGGACTAGGTTGGCCTGCCGCCGACATGTCCGACGACTATAGGGTCGTCCCGACGACCCCGGGAATAGGTTGGCCAACCGCCGAAATGTCCGACGACTATAGGATCGTCGCGACGACCCCGGGACTAGATTGGCCGCCACCGTCATGTCCGACGATTATAGGGTCGTCCCCACGACCCCGGGACTAGATTGGCCAGATGCCGACTTGTCCGAAGACTATAGGGTCGTCCCCACGACCCCGGGACTAGGTTGGCCCGCCGCCGTCATGTCCGACGACTATAGGGTCGTCCCCACGACCCCGGGACTAGATTGGCCAGATGCCGACTTGTCCGACGACTATAGGGTCGTCCCTGCGACCCTGGGTCTACGTTGGCCCGCCACCGTCATGTCCGACGACTATAGGGTCGTCCCCACGGCTACGGGCCAAAGTTGGCCTGCCGCCGTCATGTCCGACGACTATAGGGTGGTCCCCACGACCCCGGGATTAGGGTGGCCCGCCGCCGACTTGTCCGACGACTATAGGTTTGTCATCACGACCGCGGGACTAGATTGACCCCCACCGACATGTCCGACGACTATAGGGTCGTCCCCAGGACCCCGGGCCAAAGTTGGCCAGCCGCCGACATGTCCGACGACTATAGGGTCGTCCCGACGACCCCGGGAATAGGTTGGCCAGCCGCCGACATGTCCGACGACTATAGGGTCGTCCCCACGACCCCGGGCCAAAGTTGGCCAGCCGCCGACATGTCCGACGACTATAGGGCGGTCCCCACGACCCCGGGATTAGGGTGGCCCGCCGCCGACTTGTCCGACGACTATAGGTTTGTCCCCACGACCCCGGGACTAGATTGACCCCCACCGTCATGTCCGACGACTATAGGGTCGTCCCCACGACCACGGGCCAAAGTTGGCCTGCCGCCGACATGTCCGACGACTATAGGGTCGTCCGCACGAACCCGGGACTAGGTTGGCCAGCCGCCGACATGTCCGACGAATATAGGGTCGTCCCCACGACCCCGGGACTAGGTTGGCCCGTCGCCGACTTGTCCGACGATTATAGGGTAGTCCCCACGACCACGGGCAATAGTTGCCCAGCCACCGACATGTCCGACGACTATAGGGTCGTCCCTACGACCCCAGGACTCGATTGGCCCGCCACCGTCATGTCCGACGACTATAGGGTCGTCCCCACGACCACGGGCCAATGTTGGCCTGCCGCCGACATGTCCGACGAATATAGGGTTGTCCGCACGACCCCGGGAGTAGGTTGGCCCGCCGCCGACATGTCCGACGACTATAGGGTCGTCCCCACGACCCCGGGCCAAAGTTGGCCAGCCGCCGACATGTCCGACGACTATAGGGTCGTCCCCACGAACCCGGGACTTGGTTGGCCAGCCGCCGACATGTCCGACGACTATAGGGTCGTCCCCAAAACCCCGGGCCAATGTTGGCCAGCCGCCGACATGTCCGACGACTATAGGTTCGTCCCCACGACCACGGGCCAAAGTTGGCCTGCCGCCGACATGTCCGACGACTATAGGGTCGTCCGCACGAACCCGGGACTAGGTTGGCCAGCCGCCGACACGTCCGACGACTATAGGTTCGTCCCCACGACCCCGGGACTAGATTGTCCCGCCACCGTCATGTCCGACGACCATAGGGTCGTCCCGACGACACCGGGAATAGGTTGGCCAGCCGCCGACATGTCCGACGACTATAGGGTCGTCCCCACGACCACGGGCCAAAGTTGGCCAGCCGCCGACATGTCCGACGACTATAGGGTCGTCCCGACGACCCCGGGAATAGGTTGGCCAGCCGCCGACATGGCCGACGACTATAGGGTCGTCCCCACGACCCCGGGCCAATGTTGGCCAGCCGCCGACATGTCCGACGACTATAGGGTCGTCCCCACGACCCCGGGCCAAAGTTGGCCCGCCGCCGACTTGTCCGACGACTATAGGTTCGTCCCCACGACCCCGGGACTAGATTGACCCGCCACCGTCAAGTCCGACGACTATTGGGTCGTCCCTACTACCCCGGGACTAGGTTGGCCCGCCCCCGTCATGTCCGACGACTATAGGGGCGTCCCTACGACCGCGGGACTAGATTGGCCCGCCACCGTCATGTCCGACGACTATAGGGTCGTCCGCACGAACCCGGGACTAGGTTGGCCAGCCGCCGACACGTCCGACGACTATAGGTTCGTCCCCACGACCCCGGGCCAAAGTTGGCCAGCCGCCGACATGTCCGACGACTATAGGGTGGTCCCCACGACCCCGGGATTAGGGTGGCCCGCCGCCGACTTGTCCGACGACTATAGGTTTGTCCCCACGACCCCGGGACTAGATTGACCCCCACCGTCATTTCCGACGACTATTGGGTCGTCCCCACTACCCCGGGACTAGGTTGGCCCGCCACCATCATGTCCGACGACTATAGGGTCGTCCCTACGACCGCGGGAATAGATTGGCCCGCCACCGTCATGTCCGACGACTATAGGGTCGTCCGCACGAACCCGGGACTAGGTTGGCCAGCCGCCGACACGTCCGACGACTATAGGTTCGTCCCCACGACCCCGGGACTAGATTCTCCCGCCACCGTCATGTCCGACGACTATAGGGTCGTCCCGACGACCCCGGGAATAGGTTGGCCCGCCGCCGACTTGTCCGACGACTATAGGTTCGTCCCCACGACCCCGGGACTAGATTGTCCCGCCACCGTCATGTCCGACGACTATAGGGTCGTCCCGACGACCCCGGGAATAGGTTGGCCAGCCGCCGACATGTCCGACGACTATAGGGTCGTCCCCAGGACCCCGGGCCAAAGTTGGCCAGCCGCCGACATGTCCGACGACTATAGGGTCGTCCCGGCGACCCCGGGAATAGGTTGGCCAGCCGCCGACATGTCCGACGACTATAGGGTCGTCCCCACGACCCCGGGCCAAAGTTGGCCAGCCGCCGACATGTCCGACGACTATAGGGTGGTCCCCACGACCCCGGGATTAGGGTGGCCCGCCGCCGACTTGTCCGACGACTATAGGTTTGTCCCCACGACCCCGGGACTAGATTGACCCCCACCGTCATGTCCGACGACTATAGGGTCGTCCCCACGACCACGGGCCAAAGTTGGCCTGCCGCCGACATGTCCGACGACTATAGGGTCGTCCGCACGAACCCGGGACTAGGTTGGCCAGCCGCCGACATGTCCGACGAATATAGGGTCGTCCCCACGACCCCGGGACTAGGTTGGCCCGTCGCCGACTTGTCCGACGATTATAGGGTAGTCCCCACGACCACGGGCAATAGTTGCCCAGCCACCGACATGTCCGACGACTATAGGGTCGTCCCTACGACCCCAGGACTCGATTGGCCCGCCACCGTCATGTCCGACGACTATAGGGTCGTCCCCACGACCACGGGCCAAGGTTGGCCTGCCGCCGACATGTCCGACGAATATAGGGTTGTCCGCACGACCCCGGGAGTAGGTTGGCCCGCCGCCGACATGTCCGACGACTATAGGGTCGTCCCCACGACCCCGGGCCAAAGTTGGCCAGCCGCCGACATGTCCGACGACTATAGGGTCGTCCCCACGAACCCGGGACTTGGTTGGCCAGCCGCCGACATGTCCGACGACTATAGGGTCGTCCCCAAAACCCCGGGCCAATGTTGGCCAGCCGCCGACATGTCCGACGACTATAGGTTCGTCCCCACGACCACGGGCCAAAGTTGGCCTGCCGCCGACATGTCCGACGACTATAGGGACGTCCGCACGAACCCGGGACTAGGTTGGCCAGCCGCCGACACGTCCGACGACTATAGGTTCGTCCCCACGACCCCGGGACTAGATTGTCCCGCCACCGTCATGTCCGACGACCATAGGGTCGTCCCGACGACCCCGGGAATAGGTTGGCCAGCCGCCGACATGTCCGACGACTATAGGGTCGTCCCCACGACCACGGGCCAAAGTTGGCCAGCCGCCGACATGTCCGACGACTATAGGGTCGTCCCGACGACCCCGGGAATAGGTTGGCCAGCCGCCGACATGGCCGACGACTATAGGGTCGTCCCCACGACCCCGGGCCAATGTTGGCCAGCCGCCGACATGTCCGACGACTATAGGGTCGTCCCCACGACCCCGGGCCAAAGTTGGCCCGCCGCCGACTTGTCCGACGACTATAGGTTCGTCCCCACGACCCCGGGACTAGATTGACCCGCCACCGTCAAGTCCGACGACTATTGGGTCGTCCCTACTACCCCGGGACTAGGCTGGCCCGCCCCCGTCATGTCCGACGACTATAGGGGCGTCCCTACGACCGCGGGACTATATTGGCCCGCCACCGTCATGTCCGACGACTATAGGGTCGTCCCCACGACCCCGGGCCAAAGTTGGCCAGCCGCCGACATGTCCGACGACTATAGGGTGGGCCCCACGACCCCGGGATTAGGGTGGCCCGCCGCCGACTTGTCCGACGACTATAGGTTTGTCCCCACGACCCCGGGACTAGATTGACCCCCACCGTCATGTCCGACGACTATAGGGTCGTCCCCACGACCACGGGCCAAAGTTGGCCTGCCGCCGACATGTCCGACGACTATAGGGTCGTCCGCACGAACCCGGGACTAGGTTGGCCAGCCGCCGACATGTCCGACGAATATAGGGTCGTCCCCACGACCCCGGGACTAGGTTGGCCCGTCGCCGACTTGTCCGACGATTATAGGGTAGTCCCCACGACCACGGGCAATAGTTGCCCAGCCGCCGACATGTCCGACGACTATAGGGTCGTCCCTACGACCCCAGGACTCGATTGGCCCGCCACCGTCATGTCCGACGACTATAGGGTCGTCCCCACGACCACGGGCCAAGGTTGGCCTGCCGCCGACATGTCCGACGAATATAGGGTTGTCCGCACGACCCCGGGAGTAGGTTGGCCCGCCGCCGACATGTCCGACGACTATAGGGTCGTCCCCACGACCCCGGGCCAAAGTTGGCCAGCCGCCGACATGTCCGACGACTATAGGGTCGTCCCCACGAACCCGGGACTTGGTTGGCCAGCCGCCGACATGTCCGACGACTATAGGGTCGTCCCCAAAACCCCGGGCCAATGTTGGCCAGCCGCCGACATGTCCGACGACTATAGGTTCGTCCCCACGACCACGGGCCAAAGTTGGCCTGCCGCCGACATGTCCGACGACTATAGGGTCGTCCGCACGAACCCGGGACTAGGTTGGCCAGCCGCCGACACGTCCGACGACTATAGGTTCGTCCCCACGACCCCGGGACTAGATTGTCCCGCCACCGTCATGTCCGACGACCATAGGGTCGTCCCGACGACACCGGGAATAGGTTGGCCAGCCGCCGACATGTCCGACGACTATAGGGTCGTCCCCACGACCACGGGCCAAAGTTGGCCAGCCGCCGACATGTCCGACGACTATAGGGTCGTCCCGACGACCCCGGGAATAGGTTGGCCAGCCGCCGACATGGCCGACGACTATAGGGTCGTCCCCACGACCCCGGGCCAATGTTGGCCAGCCGCCGACATGTCCGACGACTATAGGGTCGTCCCTACGACCGCGGGACTAGATTGGCCCGCCACCGACATGTCCGACGACTATAGGTTCGTCCCCACGACCCCGGGACTAGATTGGCCAGATGCCGACTTGTCCGACGACTATAGGGTCGTCCCTGCGACCCTGGGTCTACGTTGGCCCGCCACCGTCATGTCCGACGACTATAGGGTCGTCCCCACGGCTACGGGCCAAAGTTGGCCTGCCGCCGTCATGTCCGACGACTATAGGGTGGTCCCCACGACCCCGGGATTAGGGTGGCCCGCCGCCGACTTGTCCGACGACTATAGGTTTGTCATCACGACCCCGGGACTAGATTGACCCCCACCGTCATTTCCGACGACTATTGGGTCGTCCCCACTACCCCGGGACTAGGTTGGCCCGCCACCATCATGTCCGACGACTATAGGGTCGTCCCTACGACCGCGGGAATAGATTGGCCCGCCACCGTCATGTCCGACGACTATAGGGTCGTCCCCACGACCACGGGCCAAAGTTGGCCTGCCGCCGACATGTCCGACGACTATAGGGTCGTCCCGACGACCCCGGGAATAGGTTGGCCAGCCGCCGATATGTCCGACGACTATAGGGTCGTCCCCACGACCCCGGGCCAAAGTTGGCCAGCCGCCGACATGTCCGACGACTATAGGGTGGTCCCCACGACCCCGGGATTAGGGTGGCCCGCCGCCGACTTGTCCGACGACTATAGGTTTGTCCCCACGACCCCGGGACTAGATTGACCCCCACCGTCATTTCCGACGACTATTGGGTCGTCCCCACTACCCCGGGACTAGGTTGGCCCGCCACCATCATGTCCGACGACTATAGGGTCGTCCCTACGACCGCGGGAATAGATTGGCCCGCCACCGTCATGTCCGACGACTATAGGGTCGTCCGCACGAACCCGGGACTAGGTTGGCCAGCCGCCGACACGTCCGACGACTATAGGTTCGTCCCCACGACCCCGGGACTAGATTCTCCCGCCACCGTCATGTCCGACGACTATAGGGTCGTCCCGACGACCCCGGGAATAGGTTGGCCCGCCGCCGACTTGTCCGACGACTATAGGTTCGTCCCCACGACCCCGGGACTAGATTGTCCCGCCACCGTCATGTCCGACGACTATAGGGTCGTCCCGACGACCCCGGGAATAGGTTGGCCAGCCGCCGACATGTCCGACGACTATAGGGTCGTCCCCAGGACCCCGGGCCAAAGTTGGCCAGCCGCCGACATGTCCGACGACTATAGGGTCGTCCCGACGACCCCGGGAATAGGTTGGCCAGCCGCCGACATGTCCGACGACTATAGGGTCGTCCCCACGACCCCGGGCCAAAGTTGGCCAGCCGCCGACATGTCCGACGACTATAGGGTGGTCCCCACGACCCCGGGATTAGGGTGGCCCGCCGCCGACTTGTCCGACGACTATAGGTTTGTCCCCACGACCCCGGGACTAGATTGACCCCCACCGTCATGTTCGACGACTATAGGGTCGTCCCCACGACCACGGGCCAAAGTTGGCCTGCCGCCGACATGTCCGACGACTATAGGGTCGTCCGCACGAACCCGGGACTAGGTTGGCCAGCCGCCGACATGTCCGACGAATATAGGGTCGTCCCCACGACCCCGGGACTAGGTTGGCCCGTCGCCGACTTGTCCGACGATTATAGGGTAGTCCCCACGACCACGGGCAATAGTTGCCCAGCCACCGACATGTCCGACGACTATAGGGTCGTCCCTACGACCCCAGGACTCGATTGGCCCGCCACCGTCATGTCCGACGACTATAGGGTCGTCCCCACGACCACGGGCCAAGGTTGGCCTGCCGCCGACATGTCCGACGAATATAGGGTTGTCCGCACGACCCCGGGAGTAGGTTGGCCCGCCGCCGACATGTCCGACGACAATAGGGTCGTCCCCACGACCCCGGGCCAAAGTTGGCCAGCCGCCGACATGTCCGACGACTATAGGGTCGTCCCCACGAACCCGGGACTTGGTTGGCCAGCCGCCGACATGTCCGACGACTATAGGGTCGTCCCCAAAACCCCGGGCCAATGTTGGCCAGCCGCCGACATGTCCGACGACTATAGGTTCGTCCCCACGACCACGGGCCAAAGTTGGCCTGCCGCCGACATGTCCGACGACTATAGGGTCGTCCGCACGAACCCGGGACTAGGTTGGCCAGCCGCCGACACGTCCGACGACTATAGGTTCGTCCCCACGACCCCGGGCCAAAGTTGGCCAGCCGCCGACATGTCCGACGACTATAGGGTGGTCCCCACGACCCCGGGATTAGGGTGGCCCGCCGCCGACTTGTCCGACGACTATAGGTTTGTCCCCACGACCCCGGGACTAGATTGACCCCCACCGTCATTTCCGACGACTATTGGGTCGTCCCCACTACCCCGGGACTAGGTTGGCCCGCCACCATCATGTCCGACGACTATAGGGTCGTCCCTACGACCGCGGGAATAGATTGGCCCGCCACCGTCATGTCCGACGACTATAGGGTCGTCCGCACGAACCCGGGACTAGGTTGGCCAGCCGCCGACACGTCCGACGACTATAGGTTCGTCCCCACGACCCCGGGACTAGATTCTCCCGCCACCGTCATGTCCGACGACTAAAGGGTCGTCCCGACGACCCCGGGAATAGGTTGGCCCGCCGCCGACTTGTCCGACGACTATAGGTTCGTCCCCACGACCCCGGGACTAGATTGTCCCGCCACCGTCATGTCCGACGACTATAGGGTCGTCCCGACGACCCCGGGAATAGGTTGGCCAGCCGCCGACATGTCCGACGACTATAGGGTCGTCCCCAGGACCCCGGGCCAAAGTTGGCCAGCCGCCGACATGTCCGACGACTATAGGGTCGTCCCGACGACCCCGGGAATAGGTTGGCCAGCCGCCGACATGTCCGACGACTATAGGGTCGTCCCCACGACCCCGGGCCAAAGTTGGCCAGCCGCCGACATGTCCGACGACTATAGGGTGGTCCCCAGGACCCCGGGATTAGGGTGGCCCGCCGCCGACTTGTCCGACGACTATAGGTTTGTCCCCACGACCCCGGGACTAGATTGACCCCCACCGTCATGTCCGACGACTATAGGGTCGTCCCCACGACCACGGGCCAAAGTTGGCCTGCCGCCGACATGTCCGACGACTATAGGGTCGTCCGCACGAACCCGGGACTAGGTTGGCCAGCCGCCGACATGTCCGACGAATATAGGGTCGTCCCCACGACCCCGGGACTAGGTTGGCCCGTCGCCGACTTGTCCGACGATTATAGGGTAGTCCCCACGACCACGGGCAATAGTTGCCCAGCCACCGACATGTCCGACGACTATAGGGTCGTCCCTACGACCCCAGGACTCGATTGGCCCGCCACCGTCATGTCCGACGACTATAGGGTCGTCCCCACGACCACGGGCCAAGGTTGGCCTGCCGCCGACATGTCCGACGAATATAGGGTTGTCCGCACGACCCCGGGAGTAGGTTGGCCCGCCGCCGACATGTCCGACGACTATAGGGTCGTCCCCACGACCAAGGGCCAAAGTTGGCCTGCCGCCGACATGTCCGTCGAATATAGGGTCGTCCCCACGACCCCGGGACTAGGTTGGCCTGCCGCCGACATGCCCGACGACTATAGGGTCGTCCTCACGACCACGGGCCAGAGTTGCCCAGCCGCCGACATGTCCGACGACTATAGGGTCGTCCCCACGACCCCGGGCCAAAGTTCGCCAGCCGCCGACATGTCCGACGACTATAGGGTCGTCCCCACGAACCCGGGACTTGGTTGGCCCGCCACCGTCATGTCCGACGACTATAGGGTCGTCCCCACGACCAAGGGCCAATGTTGGCCTGCCGCCGACGTGTCCGACGAATATAGGGTCGTCCCCACGACCCCGGGAATAGGTTTGCCCGCCGCCGACTTGTCCGTCAAATATAGGGTCGTCCCCACGACGCCGGGACTAGATTGGCCCGCCACCGTCATGTCCGATGATTATAGGGTCGTCCCCACGACCCCGGGACAAGGTTGGCCTGCCGCCGACATGTCCGACGACTATAGGGTCGTCCCGACGACCCCGGGAATAGGTTGGCCTGCCGCCGACATGTCCGACGACTATAGGGTAGTCCCCACGACCACGGGCAATAGTTGCCCAGCCACCGACATATCCGACGACTATAGAGTCGTCCCCACGACCCCGGGACTAGATTGACCCGCCACCGTCATGTCCGACGACTATAGTGTCGTCCCTACGACCCCAGGGCTAGATTGGCCCGCCACCGTCATGTCCGACGACTATAGGGTCGTCCCCACGACCAAGGGCCAATGTTGGCCTGCCGCCGACGTGTCCGACGAATATAGGGTCGTCCCCACGACCCTGGGACTAGGTTTGCCCGCCGCCGACTTGTCCGTCAAATATAGGGTCGTCCCCACGACGCCGGGACTAGATTGGCCCGCCACTGTCATGTCCGACGATTATAGGGTCGTCCCCACGACCCCGGGACTAGGTTGGCCTGCCGCCGACATGCCCGACGACTATAGGGTCGTCCTCACGACCACGGGCCAGAGTTGCCCAGCCGCCGACATGTCCGACGACTATAGGGTCGTCCCCACGACCCCGGGCCAAAGTTCGCCAGCCGCCGACATGTCCGACGACTATAGGGTCGTCCCCACGACGCCGGGACTAGATTGGCCCGCCACCGTCATATCCGATGATTATAGGGTCGTCCCCACGACCCCGGGACAAGGTTGGCCCGCCGCCGTCATGTCCGACGACTATAGTGTCGTCCCTACGACCCCACGGCTAGATTGGCCCGCCACCGTCATGTCCGACGACTATAGGGTCGTCCCCACGGCTACGGGCCAAAGTTGGCCTGCCGCCGACATGTCCGACGAATATAGGGTCGTCCCCACGACCCCGGGAATAAGTTGGCCCGCCGCCGACTTGTCCGACGACTATAGTGTCGTCCCTACGACCCCAGGGCTAGATTGGCCCGCCACCGTCATGTCCGACGACTATAGGGTCGTCCCCACGGCTACGGGCCATAGTTGGCCTGCCGCCGACATGTCCGTCGAATATAGGGTCGTCCCCACGACCCCGGGACTAGATTGGCCCGCCACCGTCGTGTCCCACGACTATAGGGTCGTCCCCACGACCACGGGATTAGGGTGGCCCGCCGCCGACTTGTCCGACGACTATAGGTTCGTCCCCACGACCCCGAGACTAGATTGGCCAGCCGCCGACATATCCGACGACTATAGGGTCGTCCCCACGACCCCGGCCCAATGTTGACCAGCCGCCGTCTTGTCCGACGACTACAGGGTCGTCCCCACCACCCCGGGACTAGGTTGGCCAGCCGCCGACCTGTCCGAAGACTATAGGGTCGTCCCCACTACCCCGGGACTAGGTTGGCCCGCCACCGTCATGTCCGACGACTATAGGGTCGTCCCGACGACCCCGGGAATAGGTTGGCCAGCCGCCGACATGTCCGACGACTATAGGGTCGTCCCCACGACCAAGGGCCAATGTTGGCCTGCCGCCGACATGTCCGTCGAATATAGGGTCGTCCCCACGACCCCGGGACTAGATTGGCCCGCCACCGTCGTGTCCCACGACTATAGGGTCGTCCCCACGACCACGGGATTAGGGTGGCCCGCCGCCGACTTGTCCGACGACTATAGGTTCGTCCCCACGACCCCGAGACTAGATTGGCCAGCCGCCGACATATCCGATGACTATAGGGCCGTCCCCACGACCCCGGGACTAGGTTGGCCAACCGCCAAAATGTCCGACGGCTATAGGATCGTCCCGACGACCCCGGGACTAGATTGGCCCGCCACCGTCATGTCCGACGACTGTAGGGTCGTCCCCACGACCCCGGAACTAGATTGGCCAGCCGCCGACATGTCCGAAGACAATAGGGTCGTCCCCTCGACTCCGTTCCAAAGTTGACCAGCCGCCGACATGTCCGACGACTATAGGGTCGTCCCCACGACACCGGGACTAGGTTTGCCCGCCGCCGACTTGTCCGTCAAATATAGGGTCGTCCCCACGACGCCGGGACTAGATTGATCCGCCACCGTCATGTCCGACGATTATAGGGTCGTCCCCACGACCCCGGGACTAGATTGGCCAGATGCCGACTTGTCCGAAGACTATAGGGTCGTCCCCACGACCCCGGGACTAGGTTGGCCCGCCGCCGTCATGTCCGACGACTATAGGGTCGTCCCCACGACCCCGGGACTAGATTGGCCAGATGCCGACTTGTCCGACGACTATAGGGTCGTCCCTGCGACCCTGGGTCTACGTTGGCCCGCCACCGTCATGTCCGACGACTATAGGGTCGTCCCCACGGCTACGGGCCAAAGTTGGCCTGCCGCCGTCATGTCCGACGACTATAGGGTCGTCCCCACTACCCCGGGACTAGGTTGGCCCGCCACCGTCATGTCCGACGACTATAGTGTCGTCCCTACGACCCCAGGGATAGATTGGCCCGCCACCGTCATGTCCGACGACTATAGGGTCGTCCCCACGGCTACGGGCCAAAGTTGGCCTGCCGCCGACATGTCCGACGAATATAGGGTCGTGCCCACGACCCCGGGAATAGGTTGGCCTGCCGCCGTCATGTCCGACGACTATAGGGTCGTCCCGACGACCCCGGGAATAGGTTGGCCAGCCGCCGACATGTCCGACGACTATAGGGTCGTCCCCACGACCCCGGGCCAAAGTTGGCCAGCCGCCGACATGTCCGACGACTATAGGGTCGTCCCCACGACCCCGGGCCAAAGTTGGCCCGCCGCCGACTTGTCCGACGACTATAGGTTCGTCCCCACGACCCCGGGACTAGATTGACCCGCCACCGTCATGTCCGACGACTATTGGGTCGTCCCCACTACCCCGGGACTAGGTTGGCCCGCCACCGTCATGTCCGACGACTATAGGGTCGTCCCGACGACCCCGGGAATAGGTTGGCCAGCCGCCGACATGTCCGACGACTATAGGGTCGTCCCCACGACCCCGGGCCAAAGTTGGCCAGCCGCCGACATGTCCGACGACTATAGGGTCGTCCCCACGACCCCGGGCCAAAGTTGGCCCGCCGCCGACTTGTCCGACGACTATAGGTTCGTCCCCACGACCCCGGGACTAGATTGACCCGCCACCGTCATGTCCGACGACTATTGGGTCGTCCCCACTACCCCGGGACTAGGTTGGCCCGCCACCGTCATGTCCGACGACTATAGGGGCGTCCCTACCACCGCGGGACTAGATTGGCCCGCCACCGTCATGTCCGACGACTATAGGGTCGTCCCCACGACCACGGGCCAAAGTTGGCCTGCCGCCGACATGTCCGACGACTATAGGGCCGTCCGCACGAGCCCGGGACTAGGTTGGCCAGCCGCTGACATGTCCGACGAATATAGGTTCGTCCCCACGAACCCGGGACTAGGTTGGCCAGCCGCCGACATGTCCGACGACTATAGGGTCGTCCCCACGACCACGGGCCAAAGTTGCATAGCCGCCGACATGTCCGACGACTATAGAGTCGTCCCCACGACCCCGGGACTAGATTGGCCCGCCACCGTCGTGTCCCACGACTATAGGGTGGTCCCCACGACCCCGGGATTAGGGTGGCCGCCGCCGACTTGTCCGACGACTATAGGTTTGTCCCCACGACCCCGGGACTAGATTGACCCCCACCGTCATTTCCGACGACTATTGGGTCGTCCCCACTACCCCGGGACTAGGTTGGCCCGCCACCATCATGTCCGACGACTATAGGGTCGTCCCTACGACCGCGGGAATAGATTGGCCCGCCACCGTCATGTCCGACGACTATAGGGTCGTCCCCACGACCACGGGCCAAAGTTGGCCTGCCGCCGACATGTCCGACGACTATAGGGTCGTCCGCACGAACCCGGGACTAGGTTGGCCAGCCGCCGACATGTCCGACGAATATAGGGTCGTCCCCACGACCCCGGGCCAAAGTTGGCCAGCCGCCGACATGTCCGACGACTATAGGGTCGTCCCGACGACCCCGGGAATAGGTTGGCCAGCCGCCGACATGTCCGACGACTATAGGTTCGTCCCCACGACCCCGGGACTAGATTGTCCCGCCACCGTCATGTCCGACGACTATAGGGTCGTCCCGACGACCCCGGGAATAGGTTGTCCAGCCGCCGACATGTCCGACGACTATAGGGTCGTCCCCAGGACCCCGGGCCAAAGTTGGCCAGCCGCCGACATGTCCGACGACTATAGGGTCGTCCCGACGACCCCGGGAATAGGTTGGCCAGCCGCCGACATGTCCGACGACTATAGGGTCGTCCCCACGACCCCGGGCCAAAGTTGGCCAGCCGCCGACATGTCCGACGACTATAGGGTGGTCCCCACGACCCCGGGATTAGGGTGGCCCGCCGCCGACTTGTCCGACGACTATAGGTTTGTCCCCACGACCCCGGGACTAGATTGACCCCCACCGTCATTTCCGACGACTATTGGGTCGTCCCCACTACCACGGGACTAGGTTGGCCCGCCACCATCATGTCCGACGACTATAGGGTCGTCCCTACGACCGCGGGAATAGATTGGCCCGCCACCGTCTTGTCCGACGACTATAGGGTCGTCCCCAAGACCACGGGCCAAAGTTGGCCTGCCGCCGACATGTCCGACGACTATAGGGTCGTCCGCACGAACCCGGGACTAGGTTGGCCAGCCGCCGACATGTCCGACGAATATAGGGTCGTCCCCACGACCCCGGGACTAGGTTGGCCCGTCGCCGACTTGTCCGACGATTATAGGGTAGTCCCCACGACCACGGGCAATAGTTGCCCAGCCGCCGACATGTCCGACGAATATAGGGTCGTCCCCACGACCCCGGGAATAGGTTGGCCCGCCGCCGACATGTCCGACGACTATAGGGTCGTCCCCACGACCCCGGGCCAAAGTTGGCCTGCCGCCGACATGTCCGACGACTATAGGGTCGTCCGCACGAGCCCGGGACTAGGTTGGCCAGCCGCCGACATGTCCGACGAATATAGGTTCGTCCCCACGAACCCGGGACTAGGTTGCCCAGCCGCCGACATGTCCGACGACTATTGGGTCGTCCCCACGACCACGGGCCAAAGTTGCATAGCCGCCGACATGTCCGACGACTATAGAGTCGTCCCCACGACCCCGGGACTATATTGGCCCGCCACCGTCGTGTCCCACGACTATAGGGTGGTCCCCACGACCCCGGGATTAGGGTGGCCCGCCGCCGACTTGTCCGACGACTATAGGTTTGTCCCCACGACCCCGGGACTAGATTGACCCCCACCGTCATTTCCGACGACTATAGGGTCGTCCCTACGACCGCGGGAATAGATTGGCCCGCCACCGTCATGTCCGACGACTATAGGGTCGTCCCCACGACCACGGGCCAAAGTTGGCCTGCCGCCGTCATGTCCGACGACTATAGGGTCGTCCGCACGAACCCGGGACTAGGTTGGCCAGCCGCCGACATGTCCGACGAATATAGGGTCGTCCCCACGACCCCGGGACTAGGTTGGCCCGTCGCCGACTTGTCCGACGACTATAGGGTAGTCCCCACGACCACGGGCAATAGTTGCCCAGCCACCGACATGTCCGACGACTATAGGGTCGTCCCTACGACCCCAGGACTCGATTGGCCCGCCACCGTCATGTCCGACGACTATAGGGTCGTCCCCACTACCCCGGGACTAGGTTGGCCCGCCACCGTCATGTCCGACGACTATAGGGTCGTCCCTACGACCCCAGGACTAGATTGGCCCGCCACCGTCATGTCCGACGACTATAGGGTCGTCCCCACGACCAAGGGCCAAGGTTGGCCTGCCGCCGACATGTCCGACGAATATAGGGTCGTCCCCACGACCCCGGGAATAAGTTGGCCCGCCGCCGACTTGTGCGACGACTATAGGTTCGTCCCCACGACCCCGGGACTTGATTGTCCCGCCACCGTCATGTCCGACGACTATAGGGTCGTCCCCACGACCCCGGGAATTGGTTGGCCAGCCGCCGACATATCCGACGACTATAGGGTCGTCCCCACGACCCCGGGACTAGATTGGCCCGCCACCGTCATGTCCGACGACTATAGGGTCGTCCCCACGACCCCGAGACTAGATTGGCCAGCCGCCGACATATCCGACGACTATAGGGTCGTCCCCACGACCCCGGCCCAATGTTGACCAGCCGCCGTCTTGTCCGACGACTATAGGGCCGTCCCCACGACCCCGGGACTAGGTTGGCCAAACGCCGAAATGTCCGACGACTATAGGATCGTCCCGACGACCCCGGGACTAGATTGGCCCGCCACCGTCATGTCCGACGACTGTAGGGTCGTCCCCACGACCCCGGAACTAGATTGGCCAGCCGCCGACATGTCCGAAGACAATAGGGTCGTCCCCTTGATTCCGTTCCAAAGTTGACCAGCCGCCGACATGTCCGACGACTATAGGGTCGTCCCCACGACCCCGGGACTAGGTTTGCCCGCCGCCGACTTGTCCGTCAAATATAGGGTCGTCCCCACGACGCCGGGACTAGATTGGCCCGCCACCGTCATGTCCGACGATTATAGGGTCGTCCCCACGACCCCGGGACTAGATTGGCCAGATGCCGACTTGTCCGAAGACAATAGGGTCGTCCCCACGACCCCGGGACTAGGTTGGCCCGCCGCCGTCATGTCCGACGACTATAGGGTCGCCCCCACGACCCCGGGACTAGATTTGCCAGACGCCAACTTGTCCGACGACTATAGGGTCGTCCCTGCGACCCTGGGTCTACGTTGGCCCGCCACCGTCATGTCCGACGATTATAGGGTCGTCCCCACGACCCCGGGACTAGGTTGGCCTGCCGCCGACATGTCCGACGACTATAGGGTCGTCCTCACGACCACGGGCCAGAGTTGCCCAGCCGCCGACATGTCCGACGACTATAGGGTCGTCCCCACGACCCCGGGCCAAAGTTCGCCAGCCGCCGACATGTCCGACGACTATAGGGTCGTCCCCACGAACCCGGGACTTGGTTGGCCCGCCACCGTCATGTCCGACGACTATAGGGTCGACCCCACGACCAAGGGCCAATGTTGGCCTGCCGCCGACGTGTCCGACGAATATAGGGTCGTCCCCACGACCCCGGGAATAGGTTGGCCCGCCGCCGACTTGTCCGACGACTATAGGTTCGTCCCCACGACCAAGGGCCAAGGTTGGCCTGCCGCCGACATGTCCGACGAATATAGGGTCGTCCCCACGACCCCGGGAATAAGTTGGCCCGCCGCCGACTTGTGCAACGACTATAGGTTCGTCCCCACGACCCCGGGACTAGATTGGCCCGCCACCGTCATGTCCGACGATTATAGGGTCGTTCCCACGACCCCGGGACTAGGTTGGCCCGCCACCGTCATGTCCGACGATTATAGGGTCGTCCCCACGACCCCGGGAATAGGTTGGCCCGCCGCCGACTTGTCCGACGACTATAGGTTCGTCCCCACGACCCCGGGACTACATTGGCCCGCCACCGACGTGTCCGACGAATATAGGGTCGTCCCCACTACCCCGGGACTAGGTTGGCCCGCCACCGTCATGTCCGACGACTATAGGGTCGTCCCTACGACCCCAGGACTAGATTGGCCCGCCACCGTCATGTCCGACGACTATAGGGTCGTCCCCACGACCAAGGGCCAAGGTTGGCCTGCCGCCGACATGTCCGACGAATATAGGGTCGTCCCCACGACCCCGGGAATAAGTTGGCCCGCCGCCGACTTGTGCAACGACTATAGGTTCGTCCCCACGACCCCGGAACTTGATTGTCCCGCCACCGTCATGTCCGACGACTATAGGGTCGTCCCCACTACCCCGGGACTAGGTTGGCCCGCCACCGTCATGTCCGACGACTATAGTGTCGTCCCTACGACCCCAGGGCTAGATTGGCCCGCCACCGTCATGTCCGACGACTATAGGGTCGTCCCCACGGCTACGGGCCAAAGTTGGCCTGCCGCCGACATGTCCGACGAATATAGGGTCGTCCCCACGACCCCGGGAATAGGTTGGCCTGCCGCCGACTTGTCCGACGACTATAGGTTCGTCCCCACGACCCCGGGACTAGATTGTCCCGCCACCGTCATGTCCGACGACTGTAGGGTCGTCCCGACGACCCCGGGAATAGGTTGGCCAGCCGCCGACTTGTGCAACGACTATAGGTTCGTCCCCACGACCCCGGGACTTGATTGTCCCGCCACCGTCATGTCCGACGACTATAGGGTCGTGCCCACTACCCCGGGACTAGGTTGGCCCGCCACCGTCATGTCCGACGACTATAGTGTCGTCCCTACGACCCCAGGGCTAGATTGTCCCGCCACCGTCATGTCCGACGACTATAGGGTCGTCCCCACTACCCCGGGACTAGGTTGGCCCGCCACCGTCATGTCCGACGACTATAGTGTCGTCCCTACGACCCCAGGGCTAGATTGGCCCGCCACCGTCATGTCCGACGACTATAGGGTCGTCCCCACGACCCCGGGCCAAAGTTGGCCAGCCGCCGACATGTCCGACGACTATAGGGTCGTCCCCACGAACCCGGGATTTGGTTGGCCAGCCGCCGACATGTCCGACGACTATAGGGTCGTCCCAAAAACCCCGGGCCAAAGTTGGCCAGCCGCCGACATGTCCGACGACTATAGGTTCGTCCCCACGACCACGGGCCAAAGTTGGCCTGCCGCCGACATGTCCGACGACTATAGGGTCGTCCGCAGGAACCCGGGACTAGGTTGGCCAGCCGCCGACACGTCCGACGACTATAGGTTCGTCCCCACGACCCCGGGACTAGATTGGCCCGCCACCGTCATGTCCGACGATTATAGGGTCGTTCCCACGACCCCGGGACTAGGTTGGCCTGCCGCCGACATGTCCGACGACTATAGGGTCATCCTCACGACCACGGGCCAGAGTTGCCCAGCCGCCGACATGTCCGACGACTATAGGGTCGTCCCCACGACCCCGGGCCAAAGTTCGCCAGCCGCCGACATGTCCGACGACTATAGGGTCGTCCCCACGAACCCGGGACTTGGTTGACCCGCCACCGTCATGTCCGACGACTATAGGGTCGTCCCCACGACCAAGGGCCAAGGTTGGCCTGCCGCCGACATGTCCGACGAATATAGGGTCGTCCCCACGACCCCGGGAATAAGTTGGCCCGCCGCCGACTTGTGCAACGACTATAGGTTCGTCCCCACGACCCCGGGACTAGATTGGCCCGCCACCGTCATGTCCGACGATTATAGGGTCGTTCCCACGACCCCGGGACTAGGTTGGCCCGCCACCGTCATGTCCGACGATTATAGGGTCGTCCCCACGACCCCGGGAATAGGTTGGCCCGCCGCCGACTTGTCCGACGACTATAGGTTCGTCCCCACGACCCCGGGACTAGATTGGCCCGCCACCGACGTGTCCGACGAATATAGGGTCGTCCCCACTACCCCGGGACTAGGTTGGCCCGCCACCGTCATGTCCGACGACTATAGGGTCGTCCCTACGACCCCAGGACTAGATTGGCCCGCCACCGTCATGTCCGACGACTATAGGGTCGTCCCCACGACCAAGGGCCAAGGTTGGCCTGCCGCCGACATGTCCGACGAATATAGGGTCGTCCCCACGACCCCGGGAATAAGTTGGCCCGCCGCCGACTTGTGCAACGACTATAGGTTCGTCCCCACGACCCCGGAACTTGATTGTCCCGCCACCGTCATGTCCGACGACTATAGGGTCGTCCCCACTACCCCGGGACTAGGTTGGCCCGCCACCGTCATGTCCGACGACTATAGTGTCGTCCCTACGACCCCAGGGCTAGATTGGCCCGCCACCGTCATGTCCGACGACTATAGGGTCGTCCCCACGGCTACGGGCCAAAGTTGGCCTGCCGCCGACATGTCCGACGAATTTAGGGTCGTCCCCACGACCCCGGGAATAGGTTGGCCTGCCGCCGACTTGTCCGACGACTATAGGTTCGTCCCCACGACCCCGGGACTAGATTGTCCCGCCACCGTCATGTCCGACGACTATAGGGTCGTCCCGACGACCCCGGGAATAGGTTGGCCAGCCGCCGACTTGTGCAACGACTATAGGTTCGTCCCCACGACCCCGGGACTTGATTGTCCCGCCACCGTCATGTCCGACGACTATAGGGTCGTGCCCACTACCCCGGGACTAGGTTGGCCCGCCACCGTCATGTCCGACGACTATAGTGTCGTCCCTACGACCCCAGGGCTAGATTGTCCCGCCACCGTCATGTCCGACGACTATAGGGTCGTCCCCACTACCCCGGGACTAGGTTGGCCCGCCACCGTCATGTCCGACGACTATAGTGTCGTCTCTACGACCCCAGGGCTAGATTGGCCCGCCACCGTCATGTCCGACGACTATAGGGTCGTCCCCACGACCCCGGGCCAAAGTTGGCCAGCCGCCGACATGTCCGACGACTATAGGGTCGTCCCCACGAACCCGGGATTTGGTTGGCCAGCCGCCGACATGTCCGACGACTATAGGGTCGTCCCAAAAACCCCGGGCCAAAGTTGGCCAGCCGCCGACATGTCCGACGACTATAGGTTCGTCCCCACGACCACGGGCCAAAGTTGGCCTGCCGCCGACATGTCCGACGACTATAGGGTCGTCCGCAGGAACCCGGGACTAGGTTGGCCAGCCGCCGACACGTCCGACGACTATAGGTTCGTCCCCACGACCCCGGGACTAGATTGTCCCGCCACCGTCATGTCCGACTACCATAGGGTCGTCCCGACGACCCCGGGAATATGTTGGCCAGCCGCCGACATGTCCGACGACTATAGGGCCGTCCCCACGACCACGGGCCAAAGTTGGCCAGCCGCCGACATGTCCGACGACTATAGGGTCGTCCCGACGACCCCGGGAATAGGTTGGCCAGCCGCCGACATGTCCGACGACTATAGGGTCGTCACCACGACCCCGGGCCAATGTTGGCCAGCCGCCGACATGTCCGACGACTATAGGGTCGTCCCCACGACCCCGGGCCAAAGTTGGCCCGCCGCCGACTTGTCCGACGCCTATAGGTTCGTCCCCACGACCCCGGGACTAGATTGACCCGCCACCGTCAAGTCCGACGACTATTGGGTCGTCCCCACTACCCCGGGACTAGGTTGGCCCGCCCCCGTCATGTCCGACGACTATAGGGGCGTCCCTACGACCGCGGGACTAGATTGGCCCGCCACCGTCATGTCCGACGACTATAGGGTCGTCCCCACGACCACGGGCCAAAGTTGGCCTGCCGCCGACATGTCCGACGACTATAGGGTCGTCCGCACGAGCCCGGGACTAGGTTGGCCAGCCGCCGACATGTCCGACGAATATAGGTTCGTCCCCACGAACCCGGGACTAGGTTGCCCAGCCGCCGACATGTCCGACGACTATTGGGTCGTCCCCACGACCACGGGCCAAAGTTGCATAGCCGCCGACATGTCCGACGACTATAGAGTCGTCCCCACGACCCCGGGACTAGATTGGCCCGCCACCGTCGTGTCCCACGACTATAGGGTGGTCCCCACGACCCCGGGACTAGGTTGGCCAGCCGCCGACATGTCCGACGAATATAGGGTCGTCCCCACGACCCCGGGACTAGGTTGGCCCGTCGCCGACTTGTCCGACGATTATAGGGTAGTCCCCCCGACCACGGGCAATAGTTGCCCAGCCGCCGACATGCCCGACGAATATAGGGTCGTCCGCACGAACCCGGGACTAGGTTGGCCAGCCGCCGACATGTCCGACGAATATAGGGTCGTCCCCACGACCCCGGGACTAGGTTGGCCCGTCGCCGACTTGTCCGACGATTATAGGGTAGTCCCCACGACCACGGGCAATAGTTGCCCAGCCGCCGACATGTCCGACGAATATAGGGTCGTCCCCACGACCCCGGGAATAGGTTGGCCCGCCGCCGACATGTCCGACGACTATAGGGTCGTCCCCACGACCCCGGGCCAAAGTTGGCCAGCCGCCGACATGTCCGACGACTATAGGGTCGTCCCCACGAACCCGGGATTTGGTTGGCCAGCCGCCGACATGTCCGACGACTATAGGGTCGTCCCCAAAACCCCGGGCCAAAGTTGGCCAGCCGCCGACATGTCCGACGACTATAGGTTCGTCCCCACGACCACGGGCCAAAGTTGGCCTGCCGCCGACATGTCCGACGACTAAAGGGTCGTCCGCAGGAACCCGGGACTAGGTTGGCCAGCCGCCGACACGTCCGACGACTATAGGTTCGTCCCCACGACCCCGGGACTAGATTGTCCCGCCACCGTCATGTCCGACGACCATAGGGTCGTCCCGACGACCCCGGGAATAGGTTGGCCAGCCGCCGACATGTCCGACGACTATAGGGTCGTCCCCACGACCACGGGCCAAAGTTGGCCAGCCGCCGACATGTCCGACGACTATAGGGTCGTCCCGACGACCCCGGGAATAGGTTGGCCAGCCGCCGACATGTCCGACGACTATAGGGTCGTCACCACGACCCCGGGCCAATGTTGGCCAGCCGCCGACATGTCCGACGACTATAGGGTCGTCCCCACGACCCCGGGCCAAAGTTGGCCCGCCGCCGACTTGTCCGACGCCTATAGGTTCGTCCCCACGACCCCGGGACTAGATTGACCCGCCACCGTCAAGTCCGACGACTATTGGGTCGTCCCCACTACCCCGGGACTAGGTTGGCCCGCCCCCGTCATGTCCGACGACTATAGGGGCGTCCCTACGACCGCGGGACTAGATTGGCCCGCCACCGTCATGTCCGACGACTATGGGGTCGTCCCCACGACCACGGGCCAAAGTTGGCCAGCCGCCGACATGTCCGACGACTATAGGGTCGTCCCGACGACCCCGGGAATAGGTTGGCCAGCCGCCGACATGTCCGACGACTATAGGGTCGTCACCACGACCCCGGGCCAATGTTGGCCAGCCGCCGACATGTCCGACGACTATAGGGTCGTCCCCACGACCCCGGGACAAAGTTGGCCCGCCGCCGACTTGTCCGACGCCTATAGGTTCGTCCCCACGACCCCGGGACTAGATTGACCCGCCACCGTCAAGTCCGACGACTATTGGGTCGTCCCCACTACCCCGGGACTAGGTTGGCCCGCCCCCGTCATGTCCGACGACTATAGGGGCGTCCCTACGACCGCGGGACTAGATTGGCCCGCCACCGTCATGTCCGACGACTATAGGGTCGTCCCCACGACCACGGGCCAAAGTTGGCCAGCCGCCGACATGTCCGACGACTATAGGGTCGTCCCGACGACCCCGGGAATAGGTTGGCCAGCCGCCGACATGTCCGACGACTATAGGGTCGTCACCACGACCCCGGGCCAATGTTGGCCAGCCGCCGACATGTCCGACGACTATAGGGTCGTCCCCACGACGCCGGGCCAAAGTTGGCCCGCCGCCGACTTGTCCGACGCCTATAGGTTCGTCCGCACGAGCCCGGGACTAGGTTGGCCAGCCGCCGACATGTCCGACGAATATAGGTTCGTCCCCACGAACCCGGGACTAGGTTGCCCAGCCGCCGACATGTCCGACGACTATTGGGTCGTCCCCACGACCACGGGCCAAAGTTGGCCTGCCGCCGTCATGTCCGACGACTATAGGGTCGTCCGCACGAACCCGGGACTAGGTTGGCCAGCCGCCGACATGTCCGACGAATATAGGGTCGTCCCCACGACCCCGGGACTAGGTTGGCCTGCCGCCGACATGTCCGACGACTATAGGGTCATCCTCACGACCACGGGCCAGAGTTGCCCAGCCGCCGACATGTCCGACGACTATAGGGTCGTCCCCACGACCCCGGGCCAAAGTTCGCCAGCCGCCGACATATCCGACGACTATAGGGTCGTCCCCACGAACCCGGGACTTGGTTGACCCGCCACCGTCATGTCCGACGACTATAGGGTCGTCCCCACGACCAAGGGCCAAGGTTGGCCTGCCGCCGACATGTCCGACGAATATAGGGTCGTCCCCACGACCCCGGGACTAGGTTGGCCTGCCGCCGACATGTCCGACGACTATAGGGTCATCCTCACGACCACGGGCCAGAGTTGCCCAGCCGCCGACATGTCCGACGACTATAGGGTCGTCCCCACGACCCCGGGCCAAAGTTCGCCAGCCGCCGACATGTCCGACGACTATAGGGTCGTCCCCACGAACCCGGGACTTGGTTGACTCGCCACCGTCATGTCCGACGACTATAGGGTCGTCCCCACGACCAAGGGCCAAGGTTGGCCTGCCGCCGACATGTCCGACGACTATAGGGTCGACCCCACGACCAAGGGCCAATGTTGGCCTGCCGCCGACGTGTCCGACGAATATAGGGTCGTCCCCACGACCCCGGGAATAGGTTGGCCCGCCGCCGACTTGTCCGACGACTATAGGTTCGTCCCCACGACCCCGGGACTAGATTGGCCCGCCACCGTCATGTCCGACGATTATAGGGTCGTTCCCACGACCCCGGGACTAGGTTGGCCTGCCGCCGACATGTCCGACGACTATAGGGTCATCCTCACGACCACGGGCCAGAGTTGCCCAGCCGCCGACATGTCCGACGACTATAGGGTCGTCCCCACGACCCCGGGCCAAAGTTCGCCAGCCGCCGACATGTCCGACGACTATAGGGTCGTCCCCACGAACCCGGGACTTGGTTGACCCGCCACCGTCATGTCCGACGACTATAGGGTCGTCCCCACGACCAAGGGCCAAGGTTGGCCTGCCGCCGACATGTCCGACGAATATAGGGTCGTCCCCACGACCCCGGGAATAAGTTGGCCCGCCGCCGACTTGTGCAACGACTATAGGTTCGTCCCCACGACCCCGGGACTAGATTGGCCCGCCACCGTCATGTCCGACGATTATAGGGTCGTTCCCACGACCCCGGGACTAGGTTGGCCCGCCACCGTCATGTCCGACGATTATAGGGTCGTCCCCACGACCCCGGGAATAGGTTGGCCCGCCGCCGACTTGTCCGACGACTATAGGTTCGTCCCCACGACCCCGGGACTAGATTGGCCCGCCACCGACGTGTCCGACGAATATAGGGTCGTCCCCACTACCCCGGGACTAGGTTGGCCCGCCACCGTCATGTCCGACGACTATAGGGTCGTCCCTACGACCCCAGGACTAGATTGGCCCGCCACCGTCATGTCCGACGACTATAGGGTCGTCCCCACGACCAAGGGCCAAGGTTGGCCTGCCGCCGACATGTCCGACGAATATAGGGTCGTCCCCACGACCCCGGGAATAAGTTGGCCCGCCGCCGACTTGTGCAACGACTATAGGTTCGTCCCCACGACCCCGAAACTTGATTGTCCCGCCACCGTCATGTCCGACGACTATAGGGTCGTCCCCACTACCCCGGGACTAGGTTGGCCCGCCACCGTCATGTCCGACGACTATAGTGTCGTCCCTACGACCCCAGGGCTAGATTGGCCCGCCACCGTCATGTCCGACGACTATAGGGTCGTCCCCACGGCTACGGGCCAAAGTTGGCCTGCCGCCGACATGTCCGACGAATATAGGGTCGTCCCCACGACCCCGGGAATAGGTTGGCCTGCCGCCGACTTGTCCGACGACTATAGGTTCGTCCCCACGACCCCGGGACTAGATTGTCCCGCCACCGTCATGTCCGACGACTATAGGGTCGTCCCGACGACCCCGGGAATAGGTTGGCCAGCCGCCGACTTGTGCAACGACTATAGGTTCGTCCCCACGACCCCGGGACTTGATTGTCCCGCCACCGTCATGTCCGACGACTATAGGGTCGTGCCCACTACCCCGGGACTAGGTTGGCCCGCCACCGTCATGTCCGACGACTATAGTGTCGTCCCTACGACCCCAGGGCTAGATTGTCCCGCCACCGTCATGTCCGACGACTATAGGGTCGTCCCCACTACCCCGGGACTAGGTTGGCCCGCCACCGTCATGTCCGACGACTATAGTGTCGTCCCTACGACCCCAGGGCTAGATTGGCCCGCCACCGTCATGTCCGACGACTATAGGGTCGTCCCCACGACCCCGGGCCAAAGTTGGCCAGCCGCCGACATGTCCGACGACTATAGGGTCGTCCCCACGAACCCGGGATTTGGTTGGCCAGCCGCCGACATGTCCGACGACTATAGGGTCGTCCCAAAAACCCCGGGCCAAAGTTGGCCAGCCGCCGACATGTCCGACGACTATAGGTTCGTCCCCACGACCACGGGCCAAAGTTGGCCTGCCGCCGACATGTCCGACGACTATAGGGTCGTCCGCAGGAACCCGGGACTAGGTTGGCCAGCCGCCGACACGTCCGACGACTATAGGTTCGTCCCCACGACCCCGGGACTAGATTGTCCCGCCACCGTCATGTCCGACGACCATAGGGTCGTCCCGACGACCCCGGGAATATGTTGGCCAGCCGCCGACATGTCCGACGACTATAGGGCCGTCCCCACGAGCCCGGGACTAGGTTGGCCAGCCGCCGACATGTCCGACGAATATAGGTTCGTCCCCACGAACCCGGGACTAGGTTGCCCAGCCGCCGACATGTCCGACGACTATTGGGTCGTCCCCACGACCACGGGCCAAAGTTGCATAGCCGCCGACATGTCCGACGACTATAGAGTCGTCCCCACGACCCCGGGACTAGATTGGCCCGCCACCGTCGTGTCCCACGACTATAGGGTGGTCCCCACGACCCCGGGACTAGGTTGGCCAGCCGCCGACATGTCCGACGAATATAGGGTCGTCCCCACGACCCCGGGACTAGGTTGGCCCGTCGCCGACTTGTCCGACGATTATAGGGTAGTCCCCCCGACCACGGGCAATAGTTGCCCAGCCGCCGACATGTCCGACGAATATAGGGTCGTCCCTACGACCCCAGGACTCGATTGGCCCGCCACCGTCATGTCCGACGACTATAGGGTCGTCCCCACGACCACGGGCCAAAGTTGGCCTGCCGCCGACATGTCCGACGACTATAGGGTCGTCCGCACGAACCCGGGACTAGGTTGGCCAGCCGCCGACATGTCCGACGAATATAGGGTCGTCCCCACGACCCCGGGACTAGGTTGGCCCGTCGCCGACTTGTCCGACGATTATAGGGTAGTCCCCACGACCACGGGCAATAGTTGCCCAGCCGCCGACATGTCCGACGAATATAGGGTCGTCCCCACGACCCCGGGAATAGGTTGGCCCGCCGCCGACATGTCCGACGACTATAGGGTCGTCCCCACGACCCCGGGCCAAAGTTGGCCAGCCGCCGACATGTCCGACGACTATAGGGTCGTCCCCACGAACCCGGGATTTGGTTGGCCAGCCGCCGACATGTCCGACGACTATAGGGTCGTCCCCAAAACCCCGGGCCAAAGTTGGCCAGCCGCCGACATGTCCGACGACTATAGGTTCGTCCCCACGACCACGGGCCAAAGTTGGCCTGCCGCCGACATGTCCGACGACTAAAGGGTCGTCCGCAGGAACCCGGGACTAGGTTGGCCAGCCGCCGACACGTCCGACGACTATAGGTTCGTCCCCACGACCCCGGGACTAGATTGTCCCGCCACCGTCATGTCCGACGACCATAGGGTCGTCCCGACGACCCCGGGAATAGGTTGGCCAGCCGCCGACATGTCCGACGACTATAGGGTCGTCCCCACGACCACGGGCCAAAGTTGGCCAGCCGCCGACATGTCCGACGACTATAGGGTCGTCCCGACGACCCCGGGAATAGGTTGGCCAGCCGCCGACATGTCCGACGACTATAGGGTCGTCACCACGACCCCGGGCCAATGTTGGCCAGCCGCCGACATGTCCGACGACTATAGGGTCGTCCCCACGACCCCGGGCCAAAGTTGGCCCGCCGCCGACTTGTCCGACGCCTATAGGTTCGTCCCCACGACCCCGGGACTAGATTGACCCGCCACCGTCAAGTCCGACGACTATTGGGTCGTCCCCACTACCCCGGGACTAGGTTGGCCCGCCCCCGTCATGTCCGACGACTATAGGGGCGTCCCTACGACCGCGGGACTAGATTGGCCCGCCACCGTCATGTCCGACGACTATAGGGTCGTCCCCACGACCACGGGCCAAAGTTGACCAGCCGCCGACATGTCCGACGACTATAGGGTCGTCCCGACGACCCCGGGAATAGGTTGGCCAGCCGCCGACATGTCCGACGACTATAGGGTCGTCACCACGACCCCGGGCCAATGTTGGCCAGCCGCCGACATGTCCGACGACTATAGGGTCGTCCCCACGACCCCGGGACAAAGTTGGCCCGCCGCCGACTTGTCCGACGCCTATAGGTTCGTCCCCACGACCCCGGGACTAGATTGACCCGCCACCGTCAAGTCCGACGACTATTGGTTCGTCCCCACTACCCCGGGACTAGGTTGGCCCGCCCCCGTCATGTCCGACGACTATAGGGGCGTCCCTACGACCGCGGGACTAGATTGGCCCGCCACCGTCATGTCCGACGACTATAGGGTCGTCCCCACGACCACGGGCCAAAGTTGGCCAGCCGCCGACATGTCCGGCGACTATAGGGTCGTCCCGACGACCCCGGGAATAGGTTGGCCAGCCGCCGACATGTCCGACGACTATAGGGTCGTCACCACGACCCCGGGCCAATGTTGGCCAGCCGCCGACATGTCCGACGACTATAGGGTCGTCCCCACGACTCCGGGCCAAAGTTGGCCCGCCGCCGACTTGTCCGACGCCTATAGGTTCGTCCGCACGAGCCCGGGACTAGGTTGGCCAGCCGCCGACATGTCCGACGAATATAGGTTCGTCCCCACGAACCCGGGACTAGGTTGCCCAGCCGCCGACATGTCCGACGACTATTGGGTCGTCCCCACGACCACGGGCCAAAGTTGGCCTGCCGCCGTCATGTCCGACGACTATAGGGTCGTCCGCACGAACCCGGGACTAGGTTGGCCAGCCGCCGACATGTCCGACGAATATAGGGTCGTCCCCACGACCCCGGGACTAGGTTGGCCCGTCGCCGACTTGTCCGACGACAATAGGGTAGTCCCCACGACCACGGGCAATAGTTGCCCAGCCACCGACATGTCCGACGACTATAGGGTCGTCCCTACGACCCCAGGACTCGATTGGCCCGCCACCGTCATGTCCGACGACTATAGGGTCGTCCCCACTACCCCGGGACTAGGTTGGCCCGCCACCGTCATGTCCGACGACTATAGGGGCGTCCCTACGACCGCGGGACTAGATTGGCCCGCCACCGTCATGTCCGACGACTATAGGGTCGTCCCCACGACCACGGGCCAAAGTTGGCCTGCCGCCGACATGTCCGACGACAATAGGGTCGTCCGCACGAGCCCGGGACTAGGTTGGCCAGCCGCCGACATGTCTGACGAATATAGGTTCGTCCCCACGAACCCGGGACTAGGTTGGCCAGCCGCTGACATGTCCGACGACTATAGGGTCGTCCCCACGACCACGGGCCAAAGTTGCATAGCCGCCGACATGTCCGACGAATAGAGGGTCGTCCCCACGACCCCGGGACTAGGTTGGCCCGTCGCCGACTTGTCCGACGACTATAGGGTAGCCCCACGACCACGGGCAATAGTTGCCCAGCCACCGACATGTCCGACGACTATAGGGTCGTCCCTACGACCCCAGGACTCGATTGGCCCGCCACCGTCATGTCCGACGACTATAGGGTCGTCCCCACGACCACGGGCCAAGGTTGGCCTGCCGCCGACATGTCCGACGAATATAGGGTCGTCCCCACGACCCCGGGAATAGGTTGGCCCGCCGCCGACATGTGCGACGACTATAGGGTCGTCCCCACGACCCCGGGCCAAAGTTGGCCAGCCGCCGACATGTCCGACGACTATAGGGTCGTCCCCACGAACCCGGGACTTGGTTGGCCAGCCGCCGACATGTCCGACGACTATAGGGTCGTCCCCAAAACCCCGGGCCAAAGTTGGCCAGCCGCCGACATGTCCGACGACTATAGGTTCGTCCCCACGACCACGGGACTAGGTTGGCCAGCCGCCGACATGTCCGACGACTATAGGGTCGTCAATACGACCCCGGGACTAGGTTGGCCGGCCGCCGACATGTCCGACGACTATACATTCGTCCCTACGACCCTGGGCCTACGTTGGCCCGCCGCCGACATGTCCGACGATTATAGGGTCGTCCCCACGAACCCGGGACTAGGATGGCCTGCCGCCGACATTTCCGACGACTATAGGGTCGTCCCCACGGCTACGGGCCAAAGTTGGCCTGCCGCCGACATGTCCGACGAATATAGGGTCGTCCCCACGACCCCGGGAATAAGTTGGCCTGCCGCCGACTTGTCCGACGACTATAGGTTCGTCCCCACGACCCCGGGACTAGATTGTCCGCCACCGTCATGTCCGACGACTATAGGGTCGTCCCCACGACCCCGGGAATAGGTTGGCCCGCCGCCGTCATGTCCGACGACTATAGGGTCGTCCCCAAGACCCCGGGACTAGATTGGCCAGATGCCGACTTGTCCGACGACTATAGGGTCGTCCCTACGACCCTGGGTCTACGTTGGCCCGCCACCGTCATGTCCGACGACTATACGGTCGTCCCCTCGACTCCGTTCCAAAGTTGACCAGCCGCCGACATGTCCGACGACTATAGGGTCGTCCCCACGACCCCGGCCCAAAGTTGGCCCGCCGCCGACTTGTCCGTCAACTATAGGGTCGTCCCCACGACCCCGGGACTAGGTTGGCCTGCCGCCGACATGTCCGACGACTATAGGGTCGTCCCGACGACCCCGGGAATAGGTTGGCCAACCGCCGAAATGTCCGACGACTATAGGATCGTCCCGACGACCCCGGGACTAGATTGGCCGCCACCGTCATGTCCGACGATTATAGGGTCGTCCCCACGACCCCGGGACTAGATTGGCCAGATGCCGACTTGTCCGAAGACTATAGGGTCGTCCCCACGACCCCGGGACTAGGTTGGCCCGCCGCCGTCATGTCCGACGACTATAGGGTCGTCCCCACGACCCCGGGACTAGATTGGCCAGATGCCGACTTGTCCGACGACTATAGGGTCGTCCCTGCGACCCTGGGTCTACGTTGGCCCGCCACCGTCATGTCCGACGACTATAGGGTCGTCCCCACGGCTACGGGCCAAAGTTGGCCTGCCGCCGTCATGTCCGACGACTATAGGGTGGTCCCCACGACCCCGGGATTAGGGTGGCCCGCCGCCGACTTGTCCGACGACTATAGGTTTGTCATCACGACCGCGGGACTAGATTGACCCCCACCGTCATTTCCGACGACTATTGGGTCGTCCCCACTACCACGGGACTAGCTTGGCCCGCCACCATCATGTCCGACGACTATAGGGTCGTCCCTACGACCGCGGGAATAGATTGGCCCGCCACCGTCATGTCCGACGACTATAGGGTCGTCCCCACGACCACGGGCCAAAGTTGGCCTGCCGCCGACATGTCCGACGACTATAGGGTCGTCCCGGCGACCCCGGGAATAGGTTGGCCAGCCGCCGACATGTCCGACGACTATAGGGTCGTCCCCACGACCACGGGCCAAAGTTGGCCTGCCGCCGACATGTCCGACGACTATAGGGTCGTCCCGGCGACCCCGGGAATAGGTTGGCCAGCCGCCGTCATGTCCGACGACTATAGGGTGGTCCCCACGACCCCGGGATTAGGGTGGCCCGCCGCCGACTTGTCCGACGACTATAGGTTTGTCATCACGACCGCGGGACTAGATTGACCCCCACCGTCATTTCCGACGACTATTGGGTCGTCCCCACTACCACGGGACTAGCTTGGCCCGCCACCATCATGTCCGACGACTATAGGGTCGTCCCCACTACCACGGGACTAGCTTGGCCCGCCACCATCATGTCCGACGACTATAGGGTCGTCCCTACGACCGCGGGAATAGATTGGCCCGCCACCGTCATGTCCGACGACTATAGGGTCGTCCCCACGACCACGGGCCAAAGTTGGCCTGCCGCCGACATGTCCGACGACTATAGGGTCGTCCCGGCGACCCCGGGAATAGGTTGGCCAGCCGCCGTCATGTCCGACGACTATAGGGTGGTCCCCACGACCCCGGGATTAGGGTGGCCCGCCGCCGACTTGTCCGACGACTATAGGTTTGTCATCACGACCGCGGGACTAGATTGACCCCCACCGTCATTTCCGACGACTATTGGGTCGTCCCCACTACCACGGGACTAGCTTGGCCCGCCACCATCATGTCCGTCAACTATAGGGTCGTCCCCACGACCCCGGGACTAGATTGTCCCGCCACCGTCATGTCCGACGACTATAGGGTCGTCCCGACGACCCCGGGAATAGGTTGGCCAGCCGCCGACATGTCCGACGACTATAGGGTCGTCCGCACGAACCCGGGACTAGGTTGGCCAGCCGCCGACACGTCCGACGACTATAGGTTCGTCCCCACGACCCCGGGACTAGATTGTCCCGCCACCGTCATGTCCGACGACCATAGGGTCGTCCCGACGACACCGGGAATAGGTTGGCCAGCCGCCGACATGTCCGACGACTATAGGGTCGTCCCCACGACCACGGGCCAAAGTTGGCCAGCCGCCGACATGTCCGACGACTATAGGGTCGTCCCGACGACCCCGGGAATAGGTTGGCCAGCCGCCGACATGGCCGACGACTATAGGGTCGTCCCCACGACCCCGGGCCAATGTTGGCCAGCCGCCGACATGTCCGACGACTATAGGGTCGTCCCCACGACCCCGGGCCAAAGTTGGCCCGCCGCCGACTTGTCCGACGACTATAGGTTCGTCCCCACGACCCCGGGACTAGATTGACCCGCCACCGTCAAGTCCGACGACTATTGGGTCGTCCCTACTACCCCGGGACTAGGTTGGCCCGCCCCCGTCATGTCCGACGACTATAGGGGCGTCCCTACGACCGCGGGACTAGATTGGCCCGCCACCGTCATGTCCGACGACTATAGGGTCGTCCGCACGAACCCGGGACTAGGTTGGCCAGCCGCCGACACGTCCGACGACTATAGGTTCGTCCCCACGACCCCGGGCCAAAGTTGGCCAGCCGCCGACATGTCCGACGACTATAGGGTGGTCCCCACGACCCCGGGATTAGGGTGGCCCGCCGCCGACTTGTCCGACGACTATAGGTTTGTCCCCACGACCCCGGGACTAGATTGACCCCCACCGTCATTTCCGACGACTATTGGGTCGTCCCCACTACCCCGGGACTAGGTTGGCCCGCCACCATCATGTCCGACGACTATAGGGTCGTCCCTACGACCGCGGGAATAGATTGGCCCGCCACCGTCATGTCCGACGACTATAGGGTCGTCCGCACGAACCCGGGACTAGGTTGGCCAGCCGCCGACACGTCCGACGACTATAGGTTCGTCCCCACGACCCCGGGACTAGATTCTCCCGCCACCGTCATGTCCGACGACTATAGGGTCGTCCCGACGACCCCGGGAATAGGTTGGCCCGCCGCCGACTTGTCCGACGACTATAGGTTCGTCCCCACGACCCCGGGACTAGATTGTCCCGCCACCGTCATGTCCGACGACTATAGGGTCGTCCCGACGACCCCGGGAATAGGTTGGCCAGCCGCCGACATGTCCGACGACTATAGGGTCGTCCCCAGGACCCCGGGCCAAAGTTGGCCAGCCGCCGACATGTCCGACGACTATAGGGTCGTCCCGGCGACCCCGGGAATAGGTTGGCCAGCCGCCGACATGTCCGACGACTATAGGGTCGTCCCCACGACCCCGGGCCAAAGTTGGCCAGCCGCCGACATGTCCGACGACTATAGGGTGGTCCCCACGACCCCGGGATTAGGGTGGCCCGCCGCCGACTTGTCCGACGACTATAGGTTTGTCCCCACGACCCCGGGACTAGATTGACCCCCACCGTCATGTCCGACGACTATAGGGTCGTCCCCACGACCACGGGCCAAAGTTGGCCTGCCGCCGACATGTCCGACGACTATAGGGTCGTCCGCACGAACCCGGGACTAGGTTGGCCAGCCGCCGACATGTCCGACGAATATAGGGTCGTCCCCACGACCCCGGGACTAGGTTGGCCCGTCGCCGACTTGTCCGACGATTATAGGGTAGTCCCCACGACCACGGGCAATAGTTGCCCAGCCACCGACATGTCCGACGACTATAGGGTCGTCCCTACGACCCCAGGACTCGATTGGCCCGCCACCGTCATGTCCGACGACTATAGGGTCGTCCCCACGACCACGGGCCAAGGTTGGCCTGCCGCCGACATGTCCGACGAATATAGGGTTGTCCGCACGACCCCGGGAGTAGGTTGGCCCGCCGCCGACATGTCCGACGACTATAGGGTCGTCCCCACGACCCCGGGCCAAAGTTGGCCAGCCGCCGACATGTCCGACGACTATAGGGTCGTCCCCACGAACCCGGGACTTGGTTGGCCAGCCGCCGACATGTCCGACGACTATAGGGTCGTCCCCAAAACCCCGGGCCAATGTTGGCCAGCCGCCGACATGTCCGACGACTATAGGTTCGTCCCCACGACCACGGGCCAAAGTTGGCCTGCCGCCGACATGTCCGACGACTATAGGGACGTCCGCACGAACCCGGGACTAGGTTGGCCAGCCGCCGACACGTCCGACGACTATAGGTTCGTCCCCACGACCCCGGGACTAGATTGTCCCGCCACCGTCATGTCCGACGACCATAGGGTCGTCCCGACGACCCCGGGAATAGGTTGGCCAGCCGCCGACATGTCCGACGACTATAGGGTCGTCCCCACGACCACGGGCAATAGTTGCCCAGCCACCGACTTGTCCGACGACTATAGGTTTGTCCCCACGACCCCGGGACTAGATTGACCCCCACCGTCATGTCCGACGACTATAGGGTCGTCCCCACGACCACGGGCCAAAGTTGGCCTGCCGCCGACATGTCCGACGACTATAGGGACGTCCGCACGAACCCGGGACTAGGTTGGCCAGCCGCCGACACGTCCGACGACTATAGGTTCGTCCCCACGACCCCGGGACTAGATTGTCCCGCCACCGTCATGTCCGACGACCATAGGGTCGTCCCGACGACCCCGGGAATAGGTTGGCCAGCCGCCGACATGGCCGACGACTATAGGGTCGTCCCCACGACCCCGGGCCAATGTTGGCCAGCCGCCGACATGTCCGACGACTATAGGGTCGTCCCCACGACCCCGGGCCAAAGTTGGCCCGCCGCCGACTTGTCCGACGACTATAGGTTCGTCCCCACGACCCCGGGACTAGATTGACCCGCCACCGTCAAGTCCGACGACTATTGGGTCGTCCCTACTACCCCGGGACTAGGTTGGCCCGCCCCCGTCATGTCCGACGACTATAGGGGCGTCCCTACGACCGCGGGACTATATTGGCCCGCCACCGTCATGTCCGACGACTATAGGGTCGTCCCCACGACCCCGGGCCAAAGTTGGCCAGCCGCCGACATGTCCGACGACTATAGGGTGGGCCCCACGACCCCGGGATTAGGGTGGCCCGCCGCCGACTTGTCCGAGGACTATAGGTTTGTCCCCACGACCCCGGGACTAGATTGACCCCCACCGTCATGTCCGACGACTATAGGGTCGTCCCCACGACCACGGGCCAAAGTTGGCCTGCCGCCGACATGTCCGACGACTATAGGGTCGTCCGCACGAACCCGGGACTAGGTTGGCCAGCCGCCGACATGTCCGACGAATATAGGGTCGTCCCCACGACCCCGGGACTAGGTTGGCCCGTCGCCGACTTGTCCGACGATTATAGGGTAGTCCCCACGACCACGGGCAATAGTTGCCCAGCCGCCGACATGTCCGACGACTATAGGGTCGTCCCTACGACCCCAGGACTCGATTGGCCCGCCACCGTCATGTCCGACGACTATAGGGTCGTCCCCACGACCACGGGCCAAGGTTGGCCTGCCGCCGACATGTCCGACGAATATAGGGTTGTCCGCACGACCCCGGGAGTAGGTTGGTCCGCCGCCGACATGTCCGACGACTATAGGGTCGTCCCCACGACCCCGGGCCAAAGTTGGCCAGCCGCCGACATGTCCGACGACTATAGGGTCGTCCCCACGAACCCGGGACTTGGTTGGCCAGCCGCCGACATGTCCGACGACTATAGGGTCGTCCCCAAAACCCCGGGCCAATGTTGGCCAGCCGCCGACATGTCCGACGACTATAGGTTCGTCCCCACGACCACGGGCCAAAGTTGGCCTGCCGCCGACATGTCCGACGACTATAGGGTCGTCCGCACGAACCCGGGACTAGGTTGGCCAGCCGCCGACACGTCCGACGACTATAGGTTCGTCCCCACGACCCCGGGACTAGATTGTCCCGCCACCGTCATGTCCGACGACCATAGGGTCGTCCCGACGACACCGGGAATAGGTTGGCCAGCCGCCGACATGTCCGACGACTATAGGGTCGTCCCCACGACCACGGGCCAAAGTTGGCCAGCCGCCGACATGTCCGACGACTATAGGGTCGTCCCGACGACCCCGGGAATAGGTTGGCCAGCCGCCGACATGGCCGACGACTATAGGGTCGTCCCCACGACCCCGGGCCAATGTTGGCCAGCCGCCGACATGTCCGACGACTATAGGGTCGTCCCCACGACCCCGGGCCAAAGTTGGCCCGCCGCCGACTTGTCCGACGACTATAGGTTCGTCCCCACGACCCCGGGACTAGATTGACCCGCCACCGTCAAGTCCGACGACTATTGGGTCGTCCCTACTACCCCGGGACTAGGTTGGCCCGCCCCCGTCATGTCCGACGACTATAGGGGCGTCCCTACGACCGCGGGACTAGATTGGCCCGCCACCGTCATGTCCGACGACTATAGGGTCGTCCGCACGAACCCGGGACTAGGTTGGCCAGCCGCCGACACGTCCGACGACTATAGGTTCGTCCCCACGACCCCGGGCCAAAGTTGGCCAGCCGCCGACATGTCCGACGACTATAGGGTGGTCCCCACGACCCCGGGATTAGGGTGGCCCGCCGCCGACTTGTCCGACGACTATAGGTTTGTCCCCACGACCCCGGGACTAGATTGACCCCCACCGTCATTTCCGACGACTATTGGGTCGTCCCCACTACCCCGGGACTAGGTTGGCCCGCCACCATCATGTCCGACGACTATAGGGTCGTCCCTACGACCGCGGGAATAGATTGGCCCGCCACCGTCATGTCCGACGACTATAGGGTCGTCCGCACGAACCCGGGACTAGGTTGGCCAGCCGCCGACACGTCCGACGACTATAGGTTCGTCCCCACGACCCCGGGACTAGATTCTCCCGCCACCGTCATGTCCGACGACTATAGGGTCGTCCCGACGACCCCGGGAATAGGTTGGCCCGCCGCCGACTTGTCCGACGACTATAGGTTCGTCCCCACGACCCCGGGACTAGATTGTCCCGCCACCGTCATGTCCGACGACTATAGGGTCGTCCCGACGACCCCGGGAATAGGTTGGCCAGCCGCCGACATGTCCGACGACTATAGGGTCGTCCCCAGGACCCCGGGCCAAAGTTGGCCAGCCGCCGACATGTCCGACGACTATAGGGTCGTCCCGGCGACCCCGGGAATAGGTTGGCCAGCCGCCGACATGTCCGACGACTATAGGGTCGTCCCCACGACCCCGGGCCAAAGTTGGCCAGCCGCCGACATGTCCGACGACTATAGGGTGGTCCCCACGACCCCGGGATTAGGGTGGCCCGCCGCCGACTTGTCCGACGACTATAGGTTTGTCCCCACGACCCCGGGACTAGATTGACCCCCACCGTCATGTCCGACGACTATAGGGTCGTCCCCACGACCACGGGCCAAAGTTGGCCTGCCGCCGACATGTCCGACGACTATAGGGTCGTCCGCACGAACCCGGGACTAGGTTGGCCAGCCGCCGACATGTCCGACGAATATAGGGTCGTCCCCACGACCCCGGGACTAGGTTGGCCCGTCGCCGACTTGTCCGACGATTATAGGGTAGTCCCCACGACCACGGGCAATAGTTGCCCAGCCACCGACATGTCCGACGACTATAGGGTCGTCCCTACGACCCCAGGACTCGATTGGCCCGCCACCGTCATGTCCGACGACTATAGGGTCGTCCCCACGACCACGGGCCAAGGTTGGCCTGCCGCCGACATGTCCGACGAATATAGGGTTGTCCGCACGACCCCGGGAGTAGGTTGGCCCGCCGCCGACATGTCCGACGACTATAGGGTCGTCCCCACGACCCCGGGCCAAAGTTGGCCAGCCGCCGACATGTCCGACGACTATAGGGTCGTCCCCACGAACCCGGGACTTGGTTGGCCAGCCGCCGACATGTCCGACGACTATAGGGTCGTCCCCAAAACCCCGGGCCAATGTTGGCCAGCCGCCGACATGTCCGACGACTATAGGTTCGTCCCCACGACCACGGGCCAAAGTTGGCCTGCCGCCGACATGTCCGACGACTATAGGGACGTCCGCACGAACCCGGGACTAGGTTGGCCAGCCGCCGACACGTCCGACGACTATAGGTTCGTCCCCACGACCCCGGGACTAGATTGTCCCGCCACCGTCATGTCCGACGACCATAGGGTCGTCCCGACGACCCCGGGAATAGGTTGGCCAGCCGCCGACATGTCCGACGACTATAGGGTCGTCCCCACGACCACGGGCCAAAGTTGGCCAGCCGCCGACATGTCCGACGACTATAGGGTCGTCCCGACGACCCCGGGAATAGGTTGGCCAGCCGCCGACATGGCCGACGACTATAGGGTCGTCCCCACGACCCCGGGCCAATGTTGGCCAGCCGCCGACATGTCCGACGACTATAGGGTCGTCCCCACGACCCCGGGCCAAAGTTGGCCCGCCGCCGACTTGTCCGACGACTATAGGTTCGTCCCCACGACCCCGGGACTAGATTGACCCGCCACCGTCAAGTCCGACGACTATTGGGTCGTCCCTACTACCCCGGGACTAGGTTGGCCCGCCCCCGTCATGTCCGACGACTATAGGGGCGTCCCTACGACCGCGGGACTATATTGGCCCGCCACCGTCATGTCCGACGACTATAGGGTCGTCCCCACGACCCCGGGCCAAAGTTGGCCAGCCGCCGACATGTCCGACGACTATAGGGTGGGCCCCACGACCCCGGGATTAGGGTGGCCCGCCGCCGACTTGTCCGACGACTATAGGTTTGTCCCCACGACCCCGGGACTAGATTGACCCCCACCGTCATGTCCGACGACTATAGGGTCGTCCCCACGACCACGGGCCAAAGTTGGCCTGCCGCCGACATGTCCGACGACTATAGGGTCGTCCGCACGAACCCGGGACTAGGTTGGCCAGCCGCCGACATGTCCGACGAATATAGGGTCGTCCCCACGACCCCGGGACTAGGTTGGCCCGTCGCCGACTTGTCCGACGATTATAGGGTAGTCCCCACGACCACGGGCAATAGTTGCCCAGCCGCCGACATGTCCGACGACTATAGGGTCGTCCCTACGACCCCAGGACTCGATTGGCCCGCCACCGTCATGTCCGACGACTATAGGGTCGTCCCCACGACCACGGGCCAAGGTTGGCCTGCCGCCGACATGTCCGACGAATATAGGGTTGTCCGCACGACCCCGGGAGTAGGTTGGTCCGCCGCCGACATGTCCGACGACTATAGGGTCGTCCCCACGACCCCGGGCCAAAGTTGGCCAGCCGCCGACATGTCCGACGACTATAGGGTCGTCCCCACGAACCCGGGACTTGGTTGGCCAGCCGCCGACATGTCCGACGACTATAGGGTCGTCCCCAAAACCCCGGGCCAATGTTGGCCAGCCGCCGACATGTCCGACGACTATAGGTTCGTCCCCACGACCACGGGCCAAAGTTGGCCTGCCGCCGACATGTCCGACGACTATAGGGTCGTCCGCACGAACCCGGGACTAGGTTGGCCAGCCGCCGACACGTCCGACGACTATAGGTTCGTCCCCACGACCCCGGGACTAGATTGTCCCGCCACCGTCATGTCCGACGACCATAGGGTCGTCCCGACGACACCGGGAATAGGTTGGCCAGCCGCCGACATGTCCGACGACTATAGGGTCGTCCCCACGACCACGGGCCAAAGTTGGCCAGCCGCCGACATGTCCGACGACTATAGGGTCGTCCCGACGACCCCGGGAATAGGTTGGCCAGCCGCCGACATGGCCGACGACTATAGGGTCGTCCCCACGACCCCGGGCCAATGTTGGCCAGCCGCCGACATGTCCGACGACTATAGGGTCGTCCCCACGACCCCGGGCCAAAGTTGGCCCGCCGCCGACTTGTCCGACGACTATAGGTTCGTCCCCACGACCCCGGGACTAGATTGACCCGCCACCGTCAAGTCCGACGACTATTGGGTCGTCCCTACTACCCCGGGACTAGGTTGGCCCGCCCCCGTCATGTCCGACGACTATAGGGGCGTCCCTACGACCGCGGGACTAGATTGGCCCGCCACCGTCATGTCCGACGACTATAGGGTCGTCCCCACGACCACGGGCCAAAGTTGGCCTGCCGCCGACATGTCCGACGACTATAGGTTCGTCCCCACGACCCCGGGACTAGATTGGCCAGATGCCGACTTGTCCGACGACTATAGGGTCGTCCCTGCGACCCTGGGTCTACGTTGGCCCGCCACCGTCATGTCCGACGACTATAGGGTCGTCCCCACGGCTACGGGCCAAAGTTGGCCTGCCGCCGTCATGTCCGACGACTATAGGGTGGTCCCCACGACCCCGGGATTAGGGTGGCCCGCCGCCGACTTGTCCGACGACTATAGGTTTGTCATCACGACCCCGGGACTAGATTGACCCCCACCGTCATTTCCGACGACTATTGGGTCGTCCCCACTACCCCGGGACTAGGTTGGCCCGCCACCATCATGTCCGACGACTATAGGGTCGTCCCTACGACCGCGGGAATAGATTGGCCCGCCACCGTCATGTCCGACGACTATAGGGTCGTCCCCACGACCACGGGCCAAAGTTGGCCTGCCGCCGACATGTCCGACGACTATAGGGTCGTCCCGACGACCCCGGGAATAGGTTGGCCAGCCGCCGATATGTCCGACGACTATAGGGTCGTCCCCACGACCCCGGGCCAAAGTTGGCCAGCCGCCGACATGTCCGACGACTATAGGGTGGTCCCCACGACCCCGGGATTAGGGTGGCCCGCCGCCGACTTGTCCGACGACTATAGGTTTGTCCCCACGACCCCGGGACTAGATTGACCCCCACCGTCATTTCCGACGACTATTGGGTCGTCCCCACTACCCCGGGACTAGGTTGGCCCGCCACCATCATGTCCGACGACTATAGGGTCGTCCCTACGACCGCGGGAATAGATTGGCCCGCCACCGTCATGTCCGACGACTATAGGGTCGTCCGCACGAACCCGGGACTAGGTTGGCCAGCCGCGGACACGTCCGACGACTATAGGTTCGTCCCCAGGACCCCGGGCCAAAGTTGGCCAGCCGCCGACATGTCCGACGACTATAGGGTCGTCCCGACGACCCCGGGAATAGGTTGGCCAGCCGCCGACATGTCCGACGACTATAGGGTCGTCCCCACGACCCCGGGCCAAAGTTGGCCAGCCGCCGACATGTCCGACGGCTATAGGGTGGTCCCCACGACCCCGGGATTAGGGTGGCCCGCCGCCGACTTGTCCGACGACTATAGGTTTGTCCCCACGACCCCGGGAATAGATTGACCCCCACCGTCATGTCCGACGACTATAGGGTCGTCCCCACGACCACGGGCCAAAGTTGGCCTGCCGCCGACATGTCCGACGACTATAGGGTCGTCCGCACGAACCCGGGACTAGGTTGGCCAGCCGCCGACATGTCCGACGAATATAGGGTCGTCCCCACGACCCCGGGACTAGGTTGGCCCGTCGCCGACTTGTCCGACGATTATAGGGTAGTCCCCACGACCACGGGCAATAGTTGCCCAGCCACCGACATGTCCGACGACTATAGGGTCGTCCCTACGACCCCAGGACTCGATTGGCCCGCCACCGTCATGTCCGACGACTATAGGGTCGTCCCCACGACCACGGGCCAAGGTTGGCCTGCCGCCGACATGTCCGACGAATATAGGGTTGTCCGCACGACCCCGGGAGTAGGTTGGCCCGCCGCCGACATGTCCGACGACTATAGGGTCGTCCCCACGACCCCGGGCCAAAGTTGGCCAGCCGCCGACATGTCCGACGACTATAGGGTCGTCCGCACGAACCCGGGACTAGGTTGGCCAGCCGCCGACACGTCCGACGACTATAGGTTCGTCCCCAAGACCCCGGGACTAGATTGTCCCGCCACCGTCATGTCCGACGACCATAGGGTCGTCCCGACGACCCCGGGAATAGGTTGGCCAGCCGCCGACATGTCCGACGACTATAGGGTCGTCCCCACGACCACGGGCCAAAGTTGGCCAGCCGCCGACATGTCCGACGACTATAGGGTCGTCCCGACGACCCCGGGAATAGGTTGGCCAGCCGCCGACATGGCCGACGACTATAGGGTCGTCCCCACGACCCCGGGCCAATGTTGGCCAGCCGCCGACATGTCCGACGACTATAGGGTCGTCCCCACGACCCCGGGCCAAAGTTGGCCCGCCGCCGACTTGTCCGACGACTATAGGTTCGTCCCCACGACCCCGGGACTAGATTGACCCGCCACCGTCAAGTCCGACGACTATTGGGTCGTCCCTACTACCCCGGGACTAGGTTGGCCCGCCCCCGTCATGTCCGACGACTATAGGGGCGTCCCTACGACCGCGGGACTAGATTGGCCCGCCACCGTCATGTCCGACGACTATAGGGTCGTCCCCCGACCACGGGCCAAAGTTGGCCTGCCGCCGACATGTCCGACGACTATAGGGTCGTCCGCACGAGCCCGGGACTAGGTTGGCCAGCCGCCGACATGTCCGACGAATATAGGTTCGTCCCCACGAACCCGGGACTAGGTTGCCCAGCCGCCGACATGTCCGACGACTATAGGGTCGTCCCCACGACCACGGGCCAAAGTTGCATAGCCGCCGACATGTCCGACGACTATAGAGTCGTCCCCACGACCACGGGCCAAAGTTGGCCTGCCGCCGACATGTCCGACGACTATAGGGTCGTCCGCACGAACCCGGGACTAGGTTGGCCAGCCGCCGACATGTCCGACGAATATAGGGTCGTCCCCACGACCCCGGGACTAGGTTGGCCCGTCGCCGACTTGTCCGACGATTATAGGGTAGTCCCCACGACCACGGGCAATAGTTGCCCAGCCACCGACATGTCCGACGACTATAGGGTCGTCCCTACGACCCCAGGACTCGATTGGCCCGCCACCGCCATGTCCGACGACTATAGGGTCGTCCCCACGACCACGGGCCAAGGTTGGCCTGCCGCCGACATGTCCGACGAATATAGGGTTGTCCGCACGACCCCGGGAGTAGGTTGGCCCGCCGCCGACATGTCCGACGACTATAGGGTCGTCCCCACGACCCCGGGCCAAAGTTGGCCAGCCGCCGACATGTCCGACGACTATAGGGTCGTCCCCACGACCCCGGGACTTGGTTGGCCAGCCGCCGACATGTCCGACGACTATAGGGTCGTCCCCAAAACCCCGGGCCAATGTTGGCCAGCCGCCGACATGTCCGACGACTATAGGTTCGTCCCCACGACCACGGGCCAAAGTTGGCCTGCCGCCGACATGTCCGACGACTATAGGGTCGTCCGCACGAACCCGGGACTAGGTTGGCCAGCCGCCGACACGTCCGACGACTATAGGTTCGTCTCCACGACCCCGGGACTAGATTGTCCCGCCACCGTCATGTCCGACGACCATAGGGTCGTCCCGACGAACCCGGGACTAGGTTGGCCAGCCGCCGACACGTCCGACGACTATAGGTTCGTCCCCACGACCCCGGGCCAAAGTTGGCCAGCCGCCGACATGTCCGACGACTATAGGGTGGTCCCCACGACCCCGGGATTAGGGTGGCCCGCCGCCGACTTGTCCGACGACTATAGGTTTGTCCCCACGACCCCGGGACTAGATTGACCCCCACCGTCATTTCCGACGACTATTGGGTCGTCCCCACTACCCCGGGACTAGGTTGGCCCGCCACCATCATGTCCGACGACTATAGGGTCGTCCCTACGACCGCGGGAATAGATTGGCCCGCCACCGTCATGTCCGACGACTATAGGGTCGTCCGCACGAACCCGGGACTAGGTTGGCCAGCCGCCGACACGTCCGACGACTATAGGTTCGTCCCCACGACCCCGGGACTAGATTCTCCCGCCACCGTCATGTCCGACGACTAAAGGGTCGTCCCGACGACCCCGGGAATAGGTTGGCCCGCCGCCGACTTGTCCGACGACTATAGGTTCGTCCCCACGACCCCGGGACTAGATTGTCCCGCCACCGTCATGTCCGACGACTATAGGGTCGTCCCGACGACCCCGGGAATAGGTTGGCCAGCCGCCGACATGTCCGACGACTATAGGGTCGTCCCCAGGACCCCGGGCCAAAGTTGGCCAGCCGCCGACATGTCCGACGACTATAGGGTCGTCCCCACGACCACGGGCCAAAGTTGGCCTGCCGCCGACATGTCCGACGACTATAGGGTCGTCCGCACGAACCCGGGACTAGGTTGGCCAGCCGCCGACATGTCCGACGACTATAGGGTGGTCCCCACGACCCCGGGATTAGGGTGGCCCGCCGCCGACTTGTCCGACGACTATAGGTTTGTCCCCACGACCCCGGGACTAGATTGACCCCCACCGTCATGTCCGACGACTATAGGGTCGTCCCCACGACCACGGGCCAAAGTTGGCCTGCCGCCGACATGTCCGACGACTATAGGGTCGTCCGCACGAACCCGGGACTAGGTTGGCCAGCCGCCGACATGTCCGACGAATATAGGGTCGTCCCCACGACCCCGGGACTAGGTTGGCCCGTCGCCGACTTGTCCGACGATTATAGGGTAGTCCCCACGACCACGGGCAATAGTTGCCCAGCCACCGACATGTCCGACGACTATAGGGTCGTCCCTACGACCCCAGGACTCGATTGGCCCGCCACCGTCATGTCCGACGACTATAGGGTCGTCCCCACGACCACGGGCCAAGGTTGGCCTGCCGCCGACATGTCCGACGAATATAGGGTTGTCCGCACGACCCCGGGAGTAGGTTGGCCCGCCGCCGACATGTCCGACGACTATAGGGTCGTCCCCACGACCCCGGGCCAAAGTTGGCCAGCCGCCGACATGTCCGACGACTATAGGGTCGTCCCCACGAACCCGGGACTTGGTTGGCCAGCCGCCGACATGTCCGACGACTATAGGGTCGTCCCCAAAACCCCGGGCCAATGTTGGCCAGCCGCCGACATGTCCGACGACTATAGGTTCGTCCCCACGACCACGGGCCAAAGTTGGCCTGCCGCCGACATGTCCGACGACTATAGGGTCGTCCGCACGAACCCGGGACTAGGTTGGCCAGCCGCCGACACGTCCGACGACTATAGGTTCGTCCCCACGACCCCGGGCCAAAGTTGGCCAGCCGCCGTCATGTCCGACGACTATAGGGTGGTCCCCACGACCCCGGGATTAGGGTGGCCCGCCGCCGACTTGTCCGACGACTATAGGTTTGTCCCCACGACCCCGGGACTAGATTGACCCCCACCGTCATTTCCGACGACTATTGGGTCGTCCCCACTACCCCGGGACTAGGTTGGCCCGCCACCATCATGTCCGACGACTATAGGGTCGTCCCTACGACCGCGGGAATAGATTGGCCCGCCACCGTCATGTCCGACGACTATAGGGTCGTCCGCACGAACCCGGGACTAGGTTGGCCAGCCGCCGACACGTCCGACGACTATAGGTTCGTCCCCACGACCCCGGGACTAGATTCTCCCGCCACCGTCATGTCCGACGACTAAAGGGTCGTCCCGACGACCCCGGGAATAGGTTGGCCCGCCGCCGACTTGTCCGACGACTATAGGTTCGTCCCCACGACCCCGGGACTAGATTGTCCCGCCACCGTCATGTCCGACGACTATAGGGTCGTCCCGACGACCCCGGGAATAGGTTGGCCAGCCGCCGACATGTCCGACGACTATAGGGTCGTCCCCAGGACCCCGGGCCAAAGTTGGCCAGCCGCCGACATGTCCGACGACTATAGGGTCGTCCCGACGACCCCGGGAATAGGTTGGCCAGCCGCCGACATGTCCGACGACTATAGGGTCGTCCCCACGACCCCGGGCCAAAGTTGGCCAGCCGCCGACATGTCCGACGACTATAGGGTGGTCCCCAGGACCCCGGGATTAGGGTGGCCCGCCGCCGACTTGTCCGACGACTATAGGTTTGTCCCCACGACCCCGGGACTAGATTGACCCCCACCGTCATGTCCGACGACTATAGGGTCGTCCCCACGACCACGGGCCAAAGTTGGCCTGCCGCCGACATGTCCGACGACTATAGGGTCGTCCGCACGAACCCGGGACTAGGTTGGCCAGCCGCCGACATGTCCGACGAATATAGGGTCGTCCCCCACGACCCCGGGACTAGGTTGGCCCGTCGCCGACTTGTCCGACGATTATAGGGTAGTCCCCACGACCACGGGCAATAGTTGCCCAGCCACCGACATGTCCGACGACTATAGGGTCGTCCCTACGACCCCAGGACTCGATTGGCCCGCCACCGTCATGTCCGACGACTATAGGGTCGTCCCCACGACCACGGGCCAAGGTTGGCCTGCCGCCGACATGTCCGACGAATATAGGGTTGTCCGCACGACCCCGGGAGTAGGTTGGCCCGCCGCCGACATGTCCGACGACTATAGGGTCGTCCCCACGACCCCGGGCCAAAGTTGGCCAGCCGCCGACATGTCCGACGACTATAGGGTCGTCCCCACGAACCCGGGACTTGGTTGGCCAGCCGCCGACATGTCCGACGACTATAGGGTCGTCCCCAAAACCCCGGGCCAATGTTGGCCAGCCGCCGACATGTCCGACGACTATAGGTTCGTCCCCACGACCACGGGCCAAAGTTGGCCTGCCGCCGACATGTCCGACGACTATAGGGTCGTCCGCACGAACCCGGGACTAGGTTGGCCAGCCGCCGACACGTCCGACGACTATAGGTTCGTCCCCACGACCCCGGGACTAGATTGTCCCGCCACCGTCATGTCCGACGACCATAGGGTCGTCCCGACGACCCCGGGAATAGGTTGGCCAGCCGCCGACATGTCCGACGACTATAGGGTCGTCCCCACGACCACGGGCCAAAGTTGGCCAGCCGCCGACATGTCCGACGACTATAGGGTCGTCCCGACGACCCCGGGAATAGGTTGGCCAGCCGCCGACATGGCCGACGACTATAGGGTCGTCCCCACGACCCCGGGCCAATGTTGGCCAGCCGCCGACATGTCCGACGACTATAGGGTCGTCCCCACGACCCCGGGCCAAAGTTGGCCCGCCGCCGACTTGTCCGACGACTATAGGTTCGTCCCCACGACCCCGGGACTAGATTGACCCGCCACCGTCAAGTCCGACGACTATTGGGTCGTCCCTACTACCCAGGGACTAGGTTGGCCCGCCCCCGTCATGTCCGACGACTATAGGGGCGTCCCTACGACCGCGGGACTAGATTGGACCGCCACCGTCATGTCCGACGACTATAGGGTCGTCCCCACGACCACGGGCCAAAGTTGGCCTGCCGCCGACATGTCCGACGACTATAGGGTCGTCCGCACGAGCCCGGGACTAGGTTGGCCAACCGCCGACATGTCCGACGAATATAGGTTCGTCCCCACGAACCCGGGACTAGGTTGCCCAGCCGCCGACATGTCCGACGACTATAGGGTCGTCCCCACGACCACGGGCCAAAGTTGCATAGCCGCCGACATGTCCGACGACTATAGGGTCGTCCCCACGACCACGGGCCAAGGTTGGCCTGCCGCCGACATGTCCGACGAATATAGGGTTGTCCGCACGACCCCGGGAGTAGGTTGGCCCGCCGCCGACATGTCCGACGACTATAGGGTCGTCCCCACGACCCCGGGCCAAAGTTGGCCAGCCGCCGACATGTCCGACGACTATAGGGTCGTCCGCACGAACCCGGGACTAGGTTGGCCAGCCGCCGACACGTCCGACGACTATAGGTTCGTCCCCAAGACCCCGGGACTAGATTGTCCCGCCACCGTCATGTCCGACGACCATAGGGTCGTCCCGACGACCCCGGGAATAGGTTGGCCAGCCGCCGACATGTCCGACGACTATAGGGTCGTCCCCACGACCACGGGCCAAAGTTGGCCAGCCGCCGACATGTCCGACGACTATAGGGTCGTCCCGACGACCCCGGGAATAGGTTGGCCAGCCGCCGACATGGCCGACGACTATAGGGTCGTCCCCACGACCCCGGGCCAATGTTGGCCAGCCGCCGACATGTCCGACGACTATAGGGTCGTCCCCACGACCCCGGGCCAAAGTTGGCCCGCCGCCGACTTGTCCGACGACTATAGGTTCGTCCCCACGACCCCGGGACTAGATTGACCCGCCACCGTCAAGTCCGACGACTATTGGGTCGTCCCTACTACCCCCGGGACTAGGTTGGCCCGCCCCCGTCATGTCCGACGACTATAGGGGCGTCCCTACGACCGCGGGACTAGATTGGCCCGCCACCGTCATGTCCGACGACTATAGGTTCGTCCCCACGAACCCGGGACTAGGTTGCCCAGCCGCCGACATGTCCGACGACTATAGGGTCGTCCCCACGACCACGGGCCAAAGTTGCATAGCCGCCGACATGTCCGACGACTATAGAGTCGTCCCCACGACCACGGGCCAAAGTTGGCCTGCCGCCGACATGTCCGACGACTATAGGGTCGTCCGCACGAACCCGGGACTAGGTTGGCCAGCCGCCGACATGTCCGACGAATATAGGGTCGTCCCCACGACCCCGGGACTAGGTTGGCCCGTCGCCGACTTGTCCGACGATTATAGGGTAGTCCCCACGACCACGGGCAATAGTTGCCCAGCCACCGACATGTCCGACGACTATAGGGTCGTCCCTACGACCCCAGGACTCGATTGGCCCGCCACCGCCATGTCCGACGACTATAGGGTCGTCCCCACGACCACGGGCCAAGGTTGGCCTGCCGCCGACATGTCCGACGAATATAGGGTTGTCCGCACGACCCCGGGAGTAGGTTGGCCCGCCGCCGACATGTCCGACGACTATAGGGTCGTCCCCACGACCCCGGGCCAAAGTTGGCCAGCCGCCGACATGTCCGACGACTATAGGGTCGTCCCCACGACCCCGGGACTTGGTTGGCCAGCCGCCGACATGTCCGACGACTATAGGGTCGTCCCCAAAACCCCGGGCCAATGTTGGCCAGCCGCCGACATGTCCGACGACTATAGGTTCGTCCCCACGACCACGGGCCAAAGTTGGCCTGCCGCCGACATGTCCGACGACTATAGGGTCGTCCGCACGAACCCGGGACTAGGTTGGCCAGCCGCCGACACGTCCGACGACTATAGGTTCGTCTCCACGACCCCGGGACTAGATTGTCCCGCCACCGTCATGTCCGACGACCATAGGGTCGTCCCGACGAACCCGGGACTAGGTTGGCCAGCCGCCGACACGTCCGACGACTATAGGTTCGTCCCCACGACCCCGGGCCAAAGTTGGCCAGCCGCCGACATGTCCGACGACTATAGGGTGGTCCCCACGACCCCGGGATTAGGGTGGCCCGCCGCCGACTTGTCCGACGACTATAGGTTTGTCCCCACGACCCCGGGACTAGATTGACCCCCACCGTCATTTCCGACGACTATTGGGTCGTCCCCACTACCCCGGGACTAGGTTGGCCCGCCACCATCATGTCCGACGACTATAGGGTCGTCCCTACGACCGCGGGAATAGATTGGCCCGCCACCGTCATGTCCGACGACTATAGGGTCGTCCGCACGAACCCGGGACTAGGTTGGCCAGCCGCCGACACGTCCGACGACTATAGGTTCGTCCCCACGACCCCGGGACTAGATTCTCCCGCCACCGTCATGTCCGACGACTAAAGGGTCGTCCCGACGACCCCGGGAATAGGTTGGCCCGCCGCCGACTTGTCCGACGACTATAGGTTCGTCCCCACGACCCCGGGACTAGATTGTCCCGCCACCGTCATGTCCGACGACTATAGGGTCGTCCCGACGACCCCGGGAATAGGTTGGCCAGCCGCCGACATGTCCGACGACTATAGGGTCGTCCCCAGGACCCCGGGCCAAAGTTGGCCAGCCGCCGACATGTCCGACGACTATAGGGTCGTCCCCACGACCACGGGCCAAAGTTGGCCTGCCGCCGACATGTCCGACGACTATAGGGTCGTCCGCACGAACCCGGGACTAGGTTGGCCAGCCGCCGACATGTCCGACGACTATAGGGTGGTCCCCACGACCCCGGGATTAGGGTGGCCCGCCGCCGACTTGTCCGACGACTATAGGTTGTCCCCACGACCCCGGGACTAGATTGACCCCCACCGTCATGTCCGACGACTATAGGGTCGTCCCCACGACCACGGGCCAAAGTTGGCCTGCCGCCGACATGTCCGACGACTATAGGGTCGTCCGCACGAACCCGGGACTAGGTTGGCCAGCCGCCGACATGTCCGACGAATATAGGGTCGTCCCCACGACCCCGGGACTAGGTTGGCCCGTCGCCGACTTGTCCGACGATTATAGGGTAGTCCCCACGACCACGGGCAATAGTTGCCCAGCCACCGACATGTCCGACGACTATAGGGTCGTCCCTACGACCCCAGGACTCGATTGGCCCGCCACCGTCATGTCCGACGACTATAGGGTCGTCCCCACGACCACGGGCCAAGGTTGGCCTGCCGCCGACATGTCCGACGAATATAGGGTTGTCCGCACGACCCCGGGAGTAGGTTGGCCCGCCGCCGACATGTCCGACGACTATAGGGTCGTCCCCACGACCCCGGGCCAAAGTTGGCCAGCCGCCGACATGTCCGACGACTATAGGGTCGTCCCCACGAACCCGGGACTTGGTTGGCCAGCCGCCGACATGTCCGACGACTATAGGGTCGTCCCCAAAACCCCGGGCCAATGTTGGCCAGCCGCCGACATGTCCGACGACTATAGGTTCGTCCCCACGACCACGGGCCAAAGTTGGCCTGCCGCCGACATGTCCGACGACTATAGGGTCGTCCGCACGAACCCGGGACTAGGTTGGCCAGCCGCCGACACGTCCGACGACTATAGGTTCGTCCCCACGACCCCGGGCCAAAGTTGGCCAGCCGCCGTCATGTCCGACGACTATAGGGTGGTCCCCACGACCCCGGGATTAGGGTGGCCCGCCGCCGACTTGTCCGACGACTATAGGTTTGTCCCCACGACCCCGGGACTAGATTGACCCCCACCGTCATTTCCGACGACTATTGGGTCGTCCCCACTACCCCGGGACTAGGTTGGCCCGCCACCATCATGTCCGACGACTATAGGGTCGTCCCTACGACCGCGGGAATAGATTGGCCCGCCACCGTCATGTCCGACGACTATAGGGTCGTCCGCACGAACCCGGGACTAGGTTGGCCAGCCGCCGACACGTCCGACGACTATAGGTTCGTCCCCACGACCCCGGGACTAGATTCTCCCGCCACCGTCATGTCCGACGACTAAAGGGTCGTCCCGACGACCCCGGGAATAGGTTGGCCCGCCGCCGACTTGTCCGACGACTATAGGTTCGTCCCCACGACCCCGGGACTAGATTGTCCCGCCACCGTCTTGTCCGACGACTATAGGTTCGTCCCCACGAACCCGGGACTAGGTTGCCCAGCCGCCGACATGTCCGACGACTATAGGGTCGTCCCCACGACCACGGGCCAAAGTTGCATAGCCGCCGACATGTCCGACGACTATAGGGTCGTCCCCACGACCACGGGCCAAGGTTGGCCTGCCGCCGACATGTCCGACGAATATAGGGTTGTCCGCACGACCCCGGGAGTAGGTTGGCCCGCCGCCGACATGTCCGACGACTATAGGGTCGTCCCCACGACCCCGGGCCAAAGTTGGCCAGCCGCCGACATGTCCGACGACTATAGGGTCGTCCGCACGAACCCGGGACTAGGTTGGCCAGCCGCCGACACGTCCGACGACTATAGGTTCGTCCCCAAGACCCCGGGACTAGATTGTCCCGCCACCGTCATGTCCGACGACCATAGGGTCGTCCCGACGACCCCGGGAATAGGTTGGCCAGCCGCCGACATGTCCGACGACTATAGGGTCGTCCCCACGACCACGGGCCAAAGTTGGCCAGCCGCCGACATGTCCGACGACTATAGGGTCGTCCCGACGACCCCGGGAATAGGTTGGCCAGCCGCCGACATGGCCGACGACTATAGGGTCGTCCCCACGACCCCGGGCCAATGTTGGCCAGCCGCCGACATGTCCGACGACTATAGGGTCGTCCCCACGACCCCGGGCCAAAGTTGGCCCGCCGCCGACTTGTCCGACGACTATAGGTTCGTCCCCACGACCCCGGGACTAGATTGACCCGCCACCGTCAAGTCCGACGACTATTGGGTCGTCCCTACTACCCCGGGACTAGGTTGGCCCGCCCCCGTCATGTCCGACGACTATAGGGGCGTCCCTACGACCGCGGGACTAGATTGGCCCGCCACCGTCATGTCCGACGACTATAGGGTCGTCCCCCGACCACGGGCCAAAGTTGGCCTGCCGCCGACATGTCCGACGACTATAGGGTCGTCCGCACGAGCCCGGGACTAGGTTGGCCAGCCGCCGACATGTCCGACGAATATAGGTTCGTCCCCACGAACCCGGGACTAGGTTGCCCAGCCGCCGACATGTCCGACGACTATAGGGTCGTCCCCACGACCACGGGCCAAAGTTGCATAGCCGCCGACATGTCCGACGACTATAGAGTCGTCCCCACGACCACGGGCCAAAGTTGGCCTGCCGCCGACATGTCCGACGACTATAGGGTCGTCCGCACGAACCCGGGACTAGGTTGGCCAGCCGCCGACATGTCCGACGAATATAGGGTCGTCCCCACGACCCCGGGACTAGGTTGGCCCGTCGCCGACTTGTCCGACGATTATAGGGTAGTCCCCACGACCACGGGCAATAGTTGCCCAGCCACCGACATGTCCGACGACTATAGGGTCGTCCCTACGACCCCAGGACTCGATTGGCCCGCCACCGCCATGTCCGACGACTATAGGGTCGTCCCCACGACCACGGGCCAAGGTTGGCCTGCCGCCGACATGTCCGACGAATATAGGGTTGTCCGCACGACCCCGGGAGTAGGTTGGCCCGCCGCCGACATGTCCGACGACTATAGGGTCGTCCCCACGACCCCGGGCCAAAGTTGGCCAGCCGCCGACATGTCCGACGACTATAGGGTCGTCCCCACGACCCCGGGACTTGGTTGGCCAGCCGCCGACATGTCCGACGACTATAGGGTCGTCCCCAAAACCCCGGGCCAATGTTGGCCAGCCGCCGACATGTCCGACGACTATAGGTTCGTCCCCACGACCACGGGCCAAAGTTGGCCTGCCGCCGACATGTCCGACGACTATAGGGTCGTCCGCACGAACCCGGGACTAGGTTGGCCAGCCGCCGACACGTCCGACGACTATAGGTTCGTCTCCACGACCCCGGGACTAGATTGTCCCGCCACCGTCATGTCCGACGACCATAGGGTCGTCCCGACGAACCCGGGACTAGGTTGGCCAGCCGCCGACACGTCCGACGACTATAGGTTCGTCCCCACGACCCCGGGCCAAAGTTGGCCAGCCGCCGACATGTCCGACGACTATAGGGTGGTCCCCACGACCCCGGGATTAGGGTGGCCCGCCGCCGACTTGTCCGACGACTATAGGTTTGTCCCCACGACCCCGGGACTAGATTGACCCCCACCGTCATTTCCGACGACTATTGGGTCGTCCCCACTACCCCGGGACTAGGTTGGCCCGCCACCATCATGTCCGACGACTATAGGGTCGTCCCTACGACCGCGGGAATAGATTGGCCCGCCACCGTCATGTCCGACGACTATAGGGTCGTCCGCACGAACCCGGGACTAGGTTGGCCAGCCGCCGACACGTCCGACGACTATAGGTTCGTCCCCACGACCCCGGGACTAGATTCTCCCGCCACCGTCATGTCCGACGACTAAAGGGTCGTCCCGACGACCCCGGGAATAGGTTGGCCCGCCGCCGACTTGTCCGACGACTATAGGTTCGTCCCCACGACCCCGGGACTAGATTGTCCCGCCACCGTCATGTCCGACGACTATAGGGTCGTCCCGACGACCCCGGGAATAGGTTGGCCAGCCGCCGACATGTCCGACGACTATAGGGTCGTCCCCAGGACCCCGGGCCAAAGTTGGCCAGCCGCCGACATGTCCGACGACTATAGGGTCGTCCCCACGACCACGGGCCAAAGTTGGCCTGCCGCCGACATGTCCGACGACTATAGGGTCGTCCGCACGAACCCGGGACTAGGTTGGCCAGCCGCCGACATGTCCGACGACTATAGGGTGGTCCCCACGACCCCGGGATTAGGGTGGCCCGCCGCCGACTTGTCCGACGACTATAGGTTTGTCCCCACGACCCCGGGACTAGATTGACCCCCACCGTCATGTCCGACGACTATAGGGTCGTCCCCACGACCACGGGCCAAAGTTGGCCTGCCGCCGACATGTCCGACGACTATAGGGTCGTCCGCACGAACCCGGGACTAGGTTGGCCAGCCGCCGACATGTCCGACGAATATAGGGTCGTCCCCACGACCCCGGGACTAGGTTGGCCCGTCGCCGACTTGTCCGACGATTATAGGGTAGTCCCCACGACCACGGGCAATAGTTGCCCAGCCACCGACATGTCCGACGACTATAGGGTCGTCCCTACGACCCCAGGACTCGATTGGCCCGCCACCGTCATGTCCGACGACTATAGGGTCGTCCCCACGACCACGGGCCAAGGTTGGCCTGCCGCCGACATGTCCGACGAATATAGGGTTGTCCGCACGACCCCGGGAGTAGGTTGGCCCGCCGCCGACATGTCCGACGACTATAGGGTCGTCCCCACGACCCCGGGCCAAAGTTGGCCAGCCGCCGACATGTCCGACGACTATAGGGTCGTCCCCACGAACCCGGGACTTGGTTGGCCAGCCGCCGACATGTCCGACGACTATAGGGTCGTCCCCAAAACCCCGGGCCAATGTTGGCCAGCCGCCGACATGTCCGACGACTATAGGTTCGTCCCCACGACCACGGGCCAAAGTTGGCCTGCCGCCGACATGTCCGACGACTATAGGGTCGTCCGCACGAACCCGGGACTAGGTTGGCCAGCCGCCGACACGTCCGACGACTATAGGTTCGTCCCCACGACCCCGGGCCAAAGTTGGCCAGCCGCCGTCATGTCCGACGACTATAGGGTGGTCCCCACGACCCCGGGATTAGGGTGGCCCGCCGCCGACTTGTCCGACGACTATAGGTTTGTCCCCACGACCCCGGGACTAGATTGACCCCCACCGTCATTTCCGACGACTATTGGGTCGTCCCCACTACCCCGGGACTAGGTTGGCCCGCCACCATCATGTCCGACGACTATAGGGTCGTCCCTACGACCGCGGGAATAGATTGGCCCGCCACCGTCATGTCCGACGACTATAGGGTCGTCCGCACGAACCCGGGACTAGGTTGGCCAGCCGCCGACACGTCCGACGACTATAGGTTCGTCCCCACGACCCCGGGACTAGATTCTCCCGCCACCGTCATGTCCGACGACTAAAGGGTCGTCCCGACGACCCCGGGAATAGGTTGGCCCGCCGCCGACTTGTCCGACGACTATAGGTTCGTCCCCACGACCCCGGGACTAGATTGTCCCGCCACCGTCATGTCCGACGACTATAGGGTCGTCCCGACGACCCCTGGAATAGGTTGGCCAGCCGCCGACATGTCCGACGACTATAGGGTCGTCCCCAGGACCCCGGGCCAAAGTTGGCCAGCCGCCGACATGTCCGACGACTATAGGGTCGTCCCGACGACCCCGGGAATAGGTTGGCCAGCCGCCGACATGTCCGACGACTATAGGGTCGTCCCCACGACCCCGGGCCAAAGTTGGCCAGCCGCCGACATGTCCGACGACTATAGGGTGGTCCCCAGGATCCCGGGATTAGGGTGGCCCGCCGCCGACTTGTCCGACGACTATAGGTTTGTCCCCACGACCCCGGGACTAGATTGACCCCCACCGTCATGTCCGACGACTATAGGGTCGTCCCCACGACCACGGGCCAAAGTTGGCCTGCCGCCGACATGTCCGACGACTATAGGGTCGTCCGCACGAACCCGGGACTAGGTTGGCCAGCCGCCGACATGTCCGACGAATATAGGGTCGTCCCCACGACCCCGGGACTAGGTTGGCCCGTCGCCGACTTGTCCGACGATTATAGGGTAGTCCCCACGACCACGGGCAATAGTTGCCCAGCCACCGACATGTCCGACGACTATAGGGTCGTCCCTACGACCCCAGGACTCGATTGGCCCGCCACCGTCATGTCCGACGACTATAGGGTCGTCCCCACGACCACGGGCCAAGGTTGGCCTGCCGCCGACATGTCCGACGAATATAGGGTTGTCCGCACGACCCCGGGAGTAGGTTGGCCCGCCGCCGACATGTCCGACGACTATAGGGTCGTCCCCACGACCCCGGGCCAAAGTTGGCCAGCCGCCGACATGTCCGACGACTATAGGGTCGTCCCCACGAACCCGGGACTTGGTTGGCCAGCCGCCGACATGTCCGACGACTATAGGGTCGTCCCCAAAACCCCGGGCCAATGTTGGCCAGCCGCCGACATGTCCGACGACTATAGGTTCGTCCCCACGACCACGGGCCAAAGTTGGCCTGCCGCCGACATGTCCGACGACTATAGGGTCGTCCGCACGAACCCGGGACTAGGTTGGCCAGCCGCCGACACGTCCGACGACTATAGGTTCGTCCCCACGACCCCGGGACTAGATTGTCCCGCCACCGTCATGTCCGACGACCATAGGGTCGTCCCGACGACCCCGGGAATAGGTTGGCCAGCCGCCGACATGTCCGACGACTATAGGGTCGTCCCCACGACCACGGGCCAAAGTTGGCCAGCCGCCGACATGTCCGACGACTATAGGGTCGTCCCGACGACCCCGGGAATAGGTTGGCCAGCCGCCGACATGGCCGACGACTATAGGGTCGTCCCCACGACCCCGGGCCAATGTTGGCCAGCCGCCGACATGTCCGACGACTATAGGGTCGTCCCCACGACCCCGGGCCAAAGTTGGCCCGCCGCCGACTTGTCCGACGACTATAGGTTCGTCCCCACGACCCCGGGACTAGATTGACCCGCCACCGTCAAGTCCGACGACTATTGGGTCGTCCCTACTACCCAGGGACTAGGTTGGCCCGCCCCCGTCATGTCCGACGACTATAGGGGCGTCCCTACGACCGCGGGACTAGATTGGACCGCCACCGTCATGTCCGACGACTATAGGGTCGTCCCCACGACCACGGGCCAAAGTTGGCCTGCCGCCGACATGTCCGACGACTATAGGGTCGTCCGCACGAGCCCGGGACTAGGTTGGCCAACCGCCGACATGTCCGACGAATATAGGTTCGTCCCCACGAACCCGGGACTAGGTTGCCCAGCCGCCGACATGTCCGACGACTATAGGGTCGTCCCCACGACCACGGGCCAAAGTTGCATAGCCGCCGACATGTCCGACGACTATAGAGTCGTCCCCACGACCCCGGGACTAGATTGGCCCGCCACCGTCGTGTCCCACGACTATAGGGTGGTCCCCACGACCCCGGGATTAGGGTGGCCCGCCGCCGACTTGTCCGACGACTATAGGTTTGTCCCCACGACCCCGGGACTAGATTGACCCCCACCGTCATTTCCGACGACTATAGGGTCGTCCCTACGACCGCGGGAATAGATTGGCCCGCCACCGTCATGTCCGACGACTATAGGGTCGTCCCCACGACCACGGGCCAAAGTTGGCCTGCTGCCGTCATGTCCGACGACTATAGGGTCGTCCGCACGAACCCGGGACTAGGTTGGCCAGCCGCCGACATGTCCGACGAATATAGGGTCGTCCCTACGACCCCAGGACTAGATTGGCCCGCCACCGTCATGTCCGACGACTATAGGGTCGTCCCCACGACCAAGGGCCAAGGTTGGCCTGCCGCCGACATGTCCGACGAATATAGGGTCGTCCCCACGACCCCGGGAATAAGTTGGCCCGCAGCCGACTTGTGCGACGACTATAGGTTCGTCCCCACGACCCCGGGACTTGATTGTCCCGCCACCGTCATGTCCGACGACTATAGGGTCGTCCCCACGAACCATGAACTAGATTGGCCAGCCGCCGACATGTCCGAAGACAATAGGGTCGTCCCCTCGACTCCGTTCCAAAGTTGACCAGCCGCCGACATGTCCGACGACTATAGGGTCGTCCCCACGACCCTGGGACTAGGTTTGCCCGCCGCCGACTTGTCCGTCAAATATAGGGTCGTCCCCACGACGCCGGGACTAGATTGGCCCGCCACTGTCATGTCCGACGATTATAGGGTCGTCCCCACGACCCCGGGACTAGGTTGGCCTGCCGCCGACATGCCCGACGACTATAGGGTCGTCCTCACGACCACGGGCCAGAGTTGCCCAGCCGCCGACATGTCCGACGACTATAGGGTCGTCCCCACGACCCCGGGCCAAAGTTCGCCAGCCGCCGACATGTCCGACGACTATAGGGTCGTCCCCACGAACCCGGGACTTGGTTGGCCCGCCACCGTCATGTCCGACGACTATAGGGTCGTCCCCACGACCAAGGGCCAATGTTGGCCTGCCGCCGACGTGTCCGACGAATATAGGGTCGTCCCCACGACCCCGGGAATAGGTTTGCCCGCCGCCGACTTGTCCGTCAAATATAGGGTCGTCCCCACGACGCCGGGACTAGATTGGCCCGCCACCGTCATGTCCGATGATTATAGGGTCGTCCCCACGACCCCGGGACAAGGTTGGCCTGCCGCCGACATGTCCGACGACTATAGGGTCGTCCCGACGACCCCGGGAATAGGTTGGCCTGCCGCCGACATGTCCGACGACTATAGGGTAGTCCCCACGACCACGGGCAATAGTTGCCCAGCCACCGACATATCCGACGACTATAGAGTCGTCCCCACGACCCCGGGACTAGATTGACCCGCCACCGTCATGTCCGACGACTATAGTGTCGTCCCTACGACCCCAGGGCTAGATTGGCCCGCCACCGTCATGTCCGACGACTATAGGGTCGTCCCCACGACCAAGGGCCAATGTTGGCCTGCCGCCGACGTGTCCGACGAATATAGGGTCGTCCCCACGACCCTGGGACTAGGTTTGCCCGCCGCCGACTTGTCCGTCAAATATAGGGTCGTCCCCACGACGCCGGGACTAGATTGGCCCGCCACTGTCATGTCCGACGATTATAGGGTCGTCCCCACGACCCCGGGACTAGGTTGGCCTGCCGCCGACATGCCCGACGACTATAGGGTCGTCCTCACGACCACGGGCCAGAGTTGCCCAGCCGCCGACATGTCCGACGACTATAGGGTCGTCCCCACGACCCCGGGCCAAAGTTCGCCAGCCGCCGACATGTCCGACGACTATAGGGTCGTCCCCACGACGCCGGGACTAGATTGGCCCGCCACCGTCATATCCGATGATTATAGGGTCGTCCCCACGACCCCGGGACAAGGTTGGCCCGCCGCCGTCATGTCCGACGACTATAGTGTCGTCCCTACGACCCCACGGCTAGATTGGCCCGCCACCGTCATGTCCGACGACTATAGGGTCGTCCCCACGGCTACGGGCCAAAGTTGGCCTGCCGCCGACATGTCCGACGAATATAGGGTCGTCCCCACGACCCCGGGAATAAGTTGGCCCGCCGCCGACTTGTCCGACGACTATAGTGTCGTCCCTACGACCCCAGGGCTAGATTGGCCCGCCACCGTCATGTCCGACGACTATAGGGTCGTCCCCACGGCTACGGGCCATAGTTGGCCTGCCGCCGACATGTCCGTCGAATATAGGGTCGTCCCCACGACCCCGGGACTAGATTGGCCCGCCACCGTCGTGTCCCACGACTATAGGGTCGTCCCCACGACCACGGGATTAGGGTGGCCCGCCGCCGACTTGTCCGACGACTATAGGTTCGTCCCCACGACCCCGAGACTAGATTGGCCAGCCGCCGACATATCCGACGACTATAGGGTCGTCCCCACGACCCCGGCCCAATGTTGACCAGCCGCCGTCTTGTCCGACGACTACAGGGTCGTCCCCACCACCCCGGGACTAGGTTGGCCAGCCGCCGACCTGTCCGAAGACTATAGGGTCGTCCCCACTACCCCGGGACTAGGTTGGCCCGCCACCGTCATGTCCGACGACTATAGGGTCGTCCCGACGACCCCGGGAATAGGTTGGCCAGCCGCCGACATGTCCGACGACTATAGGGTCGTCCCCACGACCAAGGGCCAATGTTGGCCTGCCGCCGACATGTCCGTCGAATATAGGGTCGTCCCCACGACCCCGGGACTAGATTGGCCCGCCACCGTCGTGTCCCACGACTATAGGGTCGTCCCCACGACCACGGGATTAGGGTGGCCCGCCGCCGACTTGTCCGACGACTATAGGTTCGTCCCCACGACCCCGAGACTAGATTGGCCAGCCGCCGACATATCCGATGACTATAGGGCCGTCCCCACGACCCCGGGACTAGGTTGGCCAACCGCCAAAATGTCCGACGGCTATAGGATCGTCCCGACGACCCCGGGACTAGATTGGCCCGCCACCGTCATGTCCGACGACTGTAGGGTCGTCCCCACGACCCCGGAACTAGATTGGCCAGCCGCCGACATGTCCGAAGACAATAGGGTCGTCCCCTCGACTCCGTTCCAAAGTTGACCAGCCGCCGACATGTCCGACGACTATAGGGTCGTCCCCACGACACCGGGACTAGGTTTGCCCGCCGCCGACTTGTCCGTCAAATATAGGGTCGTCCCCACGACGCCGGGACTAGATTGATCCGCCACCGTCATGTCCGACGATTATAGGGTCGTCCCCACGACCCCGGGACTAGATTGGCCAGATGCCGACTTGTCCGAAGACTATAGGGTCGTCCCCACGACCCCGGGACTAGGTTGGCCCGCCGCCGTCATGTCCGACGACTATAGGGTCGTCCCCACGACCCCGGGACTAGATTGGCCAGATGCCGACTTGTCCGACGACTATAGGGTCGTCCCTGCGACCCTGGGTCTACGTTGGCCCGCCACCGTCATGTCCGACGACTATAGGGTCGTCCCCACGGCTACGGGCCAAAGTTGGCCTGCCGCCGTCATGTCCGACGACTATAGGGTCGTCCCCACTACCCCGGGACTAGGTTGGCCCGCCACCGTCATGTCCGACGACTATAGTGTCGTCCCTACGACCCCAGGGATAGATTGGCCCGCCACCGTCATGTCCGACGACTATAGGGTCGTCCCCACGGCTACGGGCCAAAGTTGGCCTGCCGCCGACATGTCCGACGAATATAGGGTCGTGCCCACGACCCCGGGAATAGGTTGGCCTGCCGCCGTCATGTCCGACGACTATAGGGTCGTCCCGACGACCCCGGGAATAGGTTGGCCAGCCGCCGACATGTCCGACGACTATAGGGTCGTCCCCACGACCCCGGGCCAAAGTTGGCCAGCCGCCGACATGTCCGACGACTATAGGGTCGTCCCCACGACCCCGGGCCAAAGTTGGCCCGCCGCCGACTTGTCCGACGACTATAGGTTCGTCCCCACGACCCCGGGACTAGATTGACCCGCCACCGTCATGTCCGACGACTATTGGGTCGTCCCCACTACCCCGGGACTAGGTTGGCCCGCCACCGTCATGTCCGACGACTATAGGGTCGTCCCGACGACCCCGGGAATAGGTTGGCCAGCCGCCGACATGTCCGACGACTATAGGGTCGTCCCCACGACCCCGGGCCAAAGTTGGCCAGCCGCCGACATGTCCGACGACTATAGGGTCGTCCCCACGACCCCGGGCCAAAGTTGGCCCGCCGCCGACTTGTCCGACGACTATAGGTTCGTCCCCACGACCCCGGGACTAGATTGACCCGCCACCGTCATGTCCGACGACTATTGGGTCGTCCCCACTACCCCGGGACTAGGTTGGCCCGCCACCGTCATGTCCGACGACTATAGGGGCGTCCCTACCACCGCGGGACTAGATTGGCCCGCCACCGTCATGTCCGACGACTATAGGGTCGTCCCCACGACCACGGGCCAAAGTTGGCCTGCCGCCGACATGTCCGACGACTATAGGGCCGTCCGCACGAGCCCGGGACTAGGTTGGCCAGCCGCTGACATGTCCGACGAATATAGGTTCGTCCCCACGAACCCGGGACTAGGTTGGCCAGCCGCCGACATGTCCGACGACTATAGGGTCGTCCCCACGACCACGGGCCAAAGTTGCATAGCCGCCGACATGTCCGACGACTATAGAGTCGTCCCCACGACCCCGGGACTAGATTGGCCCGCCACCGTCGTGTCCCACGACTATAGGGTGGTCCCCACGACCCCGGGATTAGGGTGGCCGCCGCCGACTTGTCCGACGACTATAGGTTTGTCCCCACGACCCCGGGACTAGATTGACCCCCACCGTCATTTCCGACGACTATTGGGTCGTCCCCACTACCCCGGGACTAGGTTGGCCCGCCACCATCATGTCCGACGACTATAGGGTCGTCCCTACGACCGCGGGAATAGATTGGCCCGCCACCGTCATGTCCGACGACTATAGGGTCGTCCCCACGACCACGGGCCAAAGTTGGCCTGCCGCCGACATGTCCGACGACTATAGGGTCGTCCGCACGAACCCGGGACTAGGTTGGCCAGCCGCCGACATGTCCGACGAATATAGGGTCGTCCCCACGACCCCGGGCCAAAGTTGGCCAGCCGCCGACATGTCCGACGACTATAGGGTCGTCCCGACGACCCCGGGAATAGGTTGGCCAGCCGCCGACATGTCCGACGACTATAGGTTCGTCCCCACGACCCCGGGACTAGATTGTCCCGCCACCGTCATGTCCGACGACTATAGGGTCGTCCCGACGACCCCGGGAATAGGTTGTCCAGCCGCCGACATGTCCGACGACTATAGGGTCGTCCCCAGGACCCCGGGCCAAAGTTGGCCAGCCGCCGACATGTCCGACGACTATAGGGTCGTCCCGACGACCCCGGGAATAGGTTGGCCAGCCGCCGACATGTCCGACGACTATAGGGTCGTCCCCACGACCCCGGGCCAAAGTTGGCCAGCCGCCGACATGTCCGACGACTATAGGGTGGTCCCCACGACCCCGGGATTAGGGTGGCCCGCCGCCGACTTGTCCGACGACTATAGGTTTGTCCCCACGACCCCGGGACTAGATTGACCCCCACCGTCATTTCCGACGACTATTGGGTCGTCCCCACTACCACGGGACTAGGTTGGCCCGCCACCATCATGTCCGACGACTATAGGGTCGTCCCTACGACCGCGGGAATAGATTGGCCCGCCACCGTCTTGTCCGACGACTATAGGGTCGTCCCCAAGACCACGGGCCAAAGTTGGCCTGCCGCCGACATGTCCGACGACTATAGGGTCGTCCGCACGAACCCGGGACTAGGTTGGCCAGCCGCCGACATGTCCGACGAATATAGGGTCGTCCCCACGACCCCGGGACTAGGTTGGCCCGTCGCCGACTTGTCCGACGATTATAGGGTAGTCCCCACGACCACGGGCAATAGTTGCCCAGCCGCCGACATGTCCGACGAATATAGGGTCGTCCCCACGACCCCGGGAATAGGTTGGCCCGCCGCCGACATGTCCGACGACTATAGGGTCGTCCCCACGACCCCGGGCCAAAGTTGGCCTGCCGCCGACATGTCCGACGACTATAGGGTCGTCCGCACGAGCCCGGGACTAGGTTGGCCAGCCGCCGACATGTCCGACGAATATAGGTTCGTCCCCACGAACCCGGGACTAGGTTGCCCAGCCGCCGACATGTCCGACGACTATTGGGTCGTCCCCACGACCACGGGCCAAAGTTGCATAGCCGCCGACATGTCCGACGACTATAGAGTCGTCCCCACGACCCCGGGACTATATTGGCCCGCCACCGTCGTGTCCCACGACTATAGGGTGGTCCCCACGACCCCGGGATTAGGGTGGCCCGCCGCCGACTTGTCCGACGACTATAGGTTTGTCCCCACGACCCCGGGACTAGATTGACCCCCACCGTCATTTCCGACGACTATAGGGTCGTCCCTACGACCGCGGGAATAGATTGGCCCGCCACCGTCATGTCCGACGACTATAGGGTCGTCCCCACGACCACGGGCCAAAGTTGGCCTGCCGCCGTCATGTCCGACGACTATAGGGTCGTCCGCACGAACCCGGGACTAGGTTGGCCAGCCGCCGACATGTCCGACGAATATAGGGTCGTCCCCACGACCCCGGGACTAGGTTGGCCCGTCGCCGACTTGTCCGACGACTATAGGGTAGTCCCCACGACCACGGGCAATAGTTGCCCAGCCACCGACATGTCCGACGACTATAGGGTCGTCCCTACGACCCCAGGACTCGATTGGCCCGCCACCGTCATGTCCGACGACTATAGGGTCGTCCCCACTACCCCGGGACTAGGTTGGCCCGCCACCGTCATGTCCGACGACTATAGGGTCGTCCCTACGACCCCAGGACTAGATTGGCCCGCCACCGTCATGTCCGACGACTATAGGGTCGTCCCCACGACCAAGGGCCAAGGTTGGCCTGCCGCCGACATGTCCGACGAATATAGGGTCGTCCCCACGACCCCGGGAATAAGTTGGCCCGCCGCCGACTTGTGCGACGACTATAGGTTCGTCCCCACGACCCCGGGACTTGATTGTCCCGCCACCGTCATGTCCGACGACTATAGGGTCGTCCCCACGACCCCGGGAATTGGTTGGCCAGCCGCCGACATATCCGACGACTATAGGGTCGTCCCCACGACCCCGGGACTAGATTGGCCCGCCACCGTCATGTCCGACGACTATAGGGTCGTCCCCACGACCCCGAGACTAGATTGGCCAGCCGCCGACATATCCGACGACTATAGGGTCGTCCCCACGACCCCGGCCCAATGTTGACCAGCCGCCGTCTTGTCCGACGACTATAGGGCCGTCCCCACGACCCCGGGACTAGGTTGGCCAAACGCCGAAATGTCCGACGACTATAGGATCGTCCCGACGACCCCGGGACTAGATTGGCCCGCCACCGTCATGTCCGACGACTGTAGGGTCGTCCCCACGACCCCGGAACTAGATTGGCCAGCCGCCGACATGTCCGAAGACAATAGGGTCGTCCCCTTGATTCCGTTCCAAAGTTGACCAGCCGCCGACATGTCCGACGACTATAGGGTCGTCCCCACGACCCCGGGACTAGGTTTGCCCGCCGCCGACTTGTCCGTCAAATATAGGGTCGTCCCCACGACGCCGGGACTAGATTGGCCCGCCACCGTCATGTCCGACGATTATAGGGTCGTCCCCACGACCCCGGGACTAGATTGGCCAGATGCCGACTTGTCCGAAGACAATAGGGTCGTCCCCACGACCCCGGGACTAGGTTGGCCCGCCGCCGTCATGTCCGACGACTATAGGGTCGCCCCCACGACCCCGGGACTAGATTTGCCAGACGCCAACTTGTCCGACGACTATAGGGTCGTCCCTGCGACCCTGGGTCTACGTTGGCCCGCCACCGTCATGTCCGACGATTATAGGGTCGTCCCCACGACCCCGGGACTAGGTTGGCCTGCCGCCGACATGTCCGACGACTATAGGGTCGTCCTCACGACCACGGGCCAGAGTTGCCCAGCCGCCGACATGTCCGACGACTATAGGGTCGTCCCCACGACCCCGGGCCAAAGTTCGCCAGCCGCCGACATGTCCGACGACTATAGGGTCGTCCCCACGAACCCGGGACTTGGTTGGCCCGCCACCGTCATGTCCGACGACTATAGGGTCGACCCCACGACCAAGGGCCAATGTTGGCCTGCCGCCGACGTGTCCGACGAATATAGGGTCGTCCCCACGACCCCGGGAATAGGTTGGCCCGCCGCCGACTTGTCCGACGACTATAGGTTCGTCCCCACGACCAAGGGCCAAGGTTGGCCTGCCGCCGACATGTCCGACGAATATAGGGTCGTCCCCACGACCCCGGGAATAAGTTGGCCCGCCGCCGACTTGTGCAACGACTATAGGTTCGTCCCCACGACCCCGGGACTAGATTGGCCCGCCACCGTCATGTCCGACGATTATAGGGTCGTTCCCACGACCCCGGGACTAGGTTGGCCCGCCACCGTCATGTCCGACGATTATAGGGTCGTCCCCACGACCCCGGGAATAGGTTGGCCCGCCGCCGACTTGTCCGACGACTATAGGTTCGTCCCCACGACCCCGGGACTAGATTGGCCCGCCACCGACGTGTCCGACGAATATAGGGTCGTCCCCACTACCCCGGGACTAGGTTGGCCCGCCACCGTCATGTCCGACGACTATAGGGTCGTCCCTACGACCCCAGGACTAGATTGGCCCGCCACCGTCATGTCCGACGACTATAGGGTCGTCCCCACGACCAAGGGCCACGGTTGGCCTGCCGCCGACATGTCCGACGAATATAGGGTCGTCCCCACGACCCCGGGAATAAGTTGGCCCGCCGCCGACTTGTGCAACGACTATAGGTTCGTCCCCACGACCCCGGAACTTGATTGTCCCGCCACCGTCATGTCCGACGACTATAGGGTCGTCCCCACTACCCCGGGACTAGGTTGGCCCGCCACCGTCATGTCCGACGACTATAGTGTCGTCCCTACGACCCCAGGGCTAGATTGGCCCGCCACCGTCATGTCCGACGACTATAGGGTCGTCCCCACGGCTACGGGCCAAAGTTGGCCTGCCGCCGACATGTCCGACGAATATAGGGTCGTCCCCACGACCCCGGGAATAGGTTGGCCTGCCGCCGACTTGTCCGACGACTATAGGTTCGTCCCCACGACCCCGGGACTAGATTGTCCCGCCACCGTCATGTCCGACGACTGTAGGGTCGTCCCGACGACCCCGGGAATAGGTTGGCCAGCCGCCGACTTGTGCAACGACTATAGGTTCGTCCCCACGACCCCGGGACTTGATTGTCCCGCCACCGTCATGTCCGACGACTATAGGGTCGTGCCCACTACCCCGGGACTAGGTTGGCCCGCCACCGTCATGTCCGACGACTATAGTGTCGTCCCTACGACCCCAGGGCTAGATTGTCCCGCCACCGTCATGTCCGACGACTATAGGGTCGTCCCCACTACCCCGGGACTAGGTTGGCCCGCCACCGTCATGTCCGACGACTATAGTGTCGTCCCTACGACCCCAGGGCTAGATTGGCCCGCCACCGTCATGTCCGACGACTATAGGGTCGTCCCCACGACCCCGGGCCAAAGTTGGCCAGCCGCCGACATGTCCGACGACTATAGGGTCGTCCCCACGAACCCGGGATTTGGTTGGCCAGCCGCCGACATGTCCGACGACTATAGGGTCGTCCCAAAAACCCCGGGCCAAAGTTGGCCAGCCGCCGACATGTCCGACGACTATAGGTTCGTCCCCACGACCACGGGCCAAAGTTGGCCTGCCGCCGACATGTCCGACGACTATAGGGTCGTCCGCAGGAACCCGGGACTAGGTTGGCCAGCCGCCGACACGTCCGACGACTATAGGTTCGTCCCCACGACCCCGGGACTAGATTGGCCCGCCACCGTCATGTCCGACGATTATAGGGTCGTTCCCACGACCCCGGGACTAGGTTGGCCTGCCGCCGACATGTCCGACGACTATAGGGTCATCCTCACGACCACGGGCCAGAGTTGCCCAGCCGCCGACATGTCCGACGACTATAGGGTCGTCCCCACGACCCCGGGCCAAAGTTCGCCAGCCGCCGACATGTCCGACGACTATAGGGTCGTCCCCACGAACCCGGGACTTGGTTGACCCGCCACCGTCATGTCCGACGACTATAGGGTCGTCCCCACGACCAAGGGCCAAGGTTGGCCTGCCGCCGACATGTCCGACGAATATAGGGTCGTCCCCACGACCCCGGGAATAAGTTGGCCCGCCGCCGACTTGTGCAACGACTATAGGTTCGTCCCCACGACCCCGGGACTAGATTGGCCCGCCACCGTCATGTCCGACGATTATAGGGTCGTTCCCACGACCCCGGGACTAGGTTGGCCCGCCACCGTCATGTCCGACGATTATAGGGTCGTCCCCACGACCCCGGGAATAGGTTGGCCCGCCGCCGACTTGTCCGACGACTATAGGTTCGTCCCCACGACCCCGGGACTAGATTGGCCCGCCACCGACGTGTCCGACGAATATAGGGTCGTCCCCACTACCCCGGGACTAGGTTGGCCCGCCACCGTCATGTCCGACGACTATAGGGTCGTCCCTACGACCCCAGGACTAGATTGGCCCGCCACCGTCATGTCCGACGACTATAGGGTCGTCCCCACGACCAAGGGCCAAGGTTGGCCTGCCGCCGACATGTCCGACGAATATAGGGTCGTCCCCACGACCCCGGGAATAAGTTGGCCCGCCGCCGACTTGTGCAACGACTATAGGTTCGTCCCCACGACCCCGGAACTTGATTGTCCCGCCACCGTCATGTCCGACGACTATAGGGTCGTCCCCACTACCCCGGGACTAGGTTGGCCCGCCACCGTCATGTCCGACGACTATAGTGTCGTCCCTACGACCCCAGGGCTAGATTGGCCCGCCACCGTCATGTCCGACGACTATAGGGTCGTCCCCACGGCTACGGGCCAAAGTTGGCCTGCCGCCGACATGTCCGACGAATTTAGGGTCGTCCCCACGACCCCGGGAATAGGTTGGCCTGCCGCCGACTTGTCCGACGACTATAGGTTCGTCCCCACGACCCCGGGACTAGATTGTCCCGCCACCGTCATGTCCGACGACTATAGGGTCGTCCCGACGACCCCGGGAATAGGTTGGCCAGCCGCCGACTTGTGCAACGACTATAGGTTCGTCCCCACGACCCCGGGACTTGATTGTCCCGCCACCGTCATGTCCGACGACTATAGGGTCGTGCCCACTACCCCGGGACTAGGTTGGCCCGCCACCGTCATGTCCGACGACTATAGTGTCGTCCCTACGACCCCAGGGCTAGATTGTCCCGCCACCGTCATGTCCGACGACTATAGGGTCGTCCCCACTACCCCGGGACTAGGTTGGCCCGCCACCGTCATGTCCGACGACTATAGTGTCGTCCCTACGACCCCAGGGCTAGATTGGCCCGCCACCGTCATGTCCGACGACTATAGGGTCGTCCCCACGACCCCGGGCCAAAGTTGGCCAGCCGCCGACATGTCCGACGACTATAGGGTCGTCCCCACGAACCCGGGATTTGGTTGGCCAGCCGCCGACATGTCCGACGACTATAGGGTCGTCCCAAAAACCCCGGGCCAAAGTTGGCCAGCCGCCGACATGTCCGACGACTATAGGTTCGTCCCCACGACCACGGGCCAAAGTTGGCCTGCCGCCGACATGTCCGACGACTATAGGGTCGTCCGCAGGAACCCGGGACTAGGTTGGCCAGCCGCCGACACGTCCGACGACTATAGGTTCGTCCCCACGACCCCGGGACTAGATTGTCCCGCCACCGTCATGTCCGACTACCATAGGGTCGTCCCGACGACCCCGGGAATATGTTGGCCAGCCGCCGACATGTCCGACGACTATAGGGCCGTCCCCACGACCACGGGCCAAAGTTGGCCAGCCGCCGACATGTCCGACGACTATAGGGTCGTCCCGACGACCCCGGGAATAGGTTGGCCAGCCGCCGACATGTCCGACGACTATAGGGTCGTCACCACGACCCCGGGCCAATGTTGGCCAGCCGCCGACATGTCCGACGACTATAGGGTCGTCCCCACGACCCCGGGCCAAAGTTGGCCCGCCGCCGACTTGTCCGACGCCTATAGGTTCGTCCCCACGACCCCGGGACTAGATTGACCCGCCACCGTCAAGTCCGACGACTATTGGGTCGTCCCCACTACCCCGGGACTAGGTTGGCCCGCCCCCGTCATGTCCGACGACTATAGGGGCGTCCCTACGACCGCGGGACTAGATTGGCCCGCCACCGTCATGTCCGACGACTATAGGGTCGTCCCCACGACCACGGGCCAAAGTTGGCCTGCCGCCGACATGTCCGACGACTATAGGGTCGTCCGCACGAGCCCGGGACTAGGTTGGCCAGCCGCCGACATGTCCGACGAATATAGGTTCGTCCCCACGAACCCGGGACTAGGTTGCCCAGCCGCCGACATGTCCGACGACTATTGGGTCGTCCCCACGACCACGGGCCAAAGTTGCATAGCCGCCGACATGTCCGACGACTATAGAGTCGTCCCCACGACCCCGGGACTAGATTGGCCCGCCACCGTCGTGTCCCACGACTATAGGGTGGTCCCCACGACCCCGGGACTAGGTTGGCCAGCCGCCGACATGTCCGACGAATATAGGGTCGTCCCCACGACCCCGGGACTAGGTTGGCCCGTCGCCGACTTGTCCGACGATTATAGGGTAGTCCCCCCGACCACGGGCAATAGTTGCCCAGCCGCCGACATGCCCGACGAATATAGGGTCGTCCGCACGAACCCGGGACTAGGTTGGCCAGCCGCCGACATGTCCGACGAATATAGGGTCGTCCCCACGACCCCGGGACTAGGTTGGCCCGTCGCCGACTTGTCCGACGATTATAGGGTAGTCCCCACGACCACGGGCAATAGTTGCCCAGCCGCCGACATGTCCGACGAATATAGGGTCGTCCCCACGACCCCGGGAATAGGTTGGCCCGCCGCCGACATGTCCGACGACTATAGGGTCGTCCCCACGACCCCGGGCCAAAGTTGGCCAGCCGCCGACATGTCCGACGACTATAGGGTCGTCCCCACGAACCCGGGATTTGGTTGGCCAGCCGCCGACATGTCCGACGACTATAGGGTCGTCCCCAAAACCCCGGGCCAAAGTTGGCCAGCCGCCGACATGTCCGACGACTATAGGTTCGTCCCCACGACCACGGGCCAAAGTTGGCCTGCCGCCGACATGTCCGACGACTAAAGGGTCGTCCGCAGGAACCCGGGACTAGGTTGGCCAGCCGCCGACACGTCCGACGACTATAGGTTCGTCCCCACGACCCCGGGACTAGATTGTCCCGCCACCGTCATGTCCGACGACCATAGGGTCGTCCCGACGACCCCGGGAATAGGTTGGCCAGCCGCCGACATGTCCGACGACTATAGGGTCGTCCCCACGACCACGGGCCAAAGTTGGCCAGCCGCCGACATGTCCGACGACTATAGGGTCGTCCCGACGACCCCGGGAATAGGTTGGCCAGCCGCCGACATGTCCGACGACTATAGGGTCGTCACCACGACCCCGGGCCAATGTTGGCCAGCCGCCGACATGTCCGACGACTATAGGGTCGTCCCCACGACCCCGGGCCAAAGTTGGCCCGCCGCCGACTTGTCCGACGCCTATAGGTTCGTCCCCACGACCCCGGGACTAGATTGACCCGCCACCGTCAAGTCCGACGACTATTGGGTCGTCCCCACTACCCCGGGACTAGGTTGGCCCGCCCCCGTCATGTCCGACGACTATAGGGGCGTCCCTACGACCGCGGGACTAGATTGGCCCGCCACCGTCATGTCCGACGACTATGGGGTCGTCCCCACGACCACGGGCCAAAGTTGGCCAGCCGCCGACATGTCCGACGACTATAGGGTCGTCCCGACGACCCCGGGAATAGGTTGGCCAGCCGCCGACATGTCCGACGACTATAGGGTCGTCACCACGACCCCGGGCCAATGTTGGCCAGCCGCCGACATGTCCGACGACTATAGGGTCGTCCCCACGACCCCGGGACAAAGTTGGCCCGCCGCCGACTTGTCCGACGCCTATAGGTTCGTCCCCACGACCCCGGGACTAGATTGACCCGCCACCGTCAAGTCCGACGACTATTGGGTCGTCCCCACTACCCCGGGACTAGGTTGGCCCGCCCCCGTCATGTCCGACGACTATAGGGGCGTCCCTACGACCGCGGGACTAGATTGGCCCGCCACCGTCATGTCCGACAACTATAGGGTCGTCCCCACGACCACGGGCCAAAGTTGGCCAGCCGCCGACATGTCCGACGACTATAGGGTCGTCCCGACGACCCCGGGAATAGGTTGGCCAGCCGCCGACATGTCCGACGACTATAGGGTCGTCACCACGACCCCGGGCCAATGTTGGCCAGCCGCCGACATGTCCGACGACTATAGGGTCGTCCCCACGACGCCGGGCCAAAGTTGGCCCGCCGCCGACTTGTCCGACGCCTATAGGTTCGTCCGCACGAGCCCGGGACTAGGTTGGCCAGCCGCCGACATGTCCGACGAATATAGGTTCGTCCCCACGAACCCGGGACTAGGTTGCCCAGCCGCCGACATGTCCGACGACTATTGGGTCGTCCCCACGACCACGGGCCAAAGTTGGCCTGCCGCCGTCATGTCCGACGACTATAGGGTCGTCCGCACGAACCCGGGACTAGGTTGGCCAGCCGCCGACATGTCCGACGAATATAGGGTCGTCCCCACGACCCCGGGACTAGGTTGGCCTGCCGCCGACATGTCCGACGACTATAGGGTCATCCTCACGACCACGGGCCAGAGTTGCCCAGCCGCCGACATGTCCGACGACTATAGGGTCGTCCCCACGACCCCGGGCCAAAGTTCGCCAGCCGCCGACATATCCGACGACTATAGGGTCGTCCCCACGAACCCGGGACTTGGTTGACCCGCCACCGTCATGTCCGACGACTATAGGGTCGTCCCCACGACCAAGGGCCAAGGTTGGCCTGCCGCCGACATGTCCGACGAATATAGGGTCGTCCCCACGACCCCGGGACTAGGTTGGCCTGCCGCCGACATGTCCGACGACTATAGGGTCATCCTCACGACCACGGGCCAGAGTTGCCCAGCCGCCGACATGTCCGACGACTATAGGGTCGTCCCCACGACCCCGGGCCAAAGTTCGCCAGCCGCCGACATGTCCGACGACTATAGGGTCGTCCCCACGAACCCGGGACTTGGTTGACTCGCCACCGTCATGTCCGACGACTATAGGGTCGTCCCCACGACCAAGGGCCAAGGTTGGCCTGCCGCCGACATGTCCGACGACTATAGGGTCGACCCCACGACCAAGGGCCAATGTTGGCCTGCCGCCGACGTGTCCGACGAATATAGGGTCGTCCCCACGACCCCGGGAATAGGTTGGCCCGCCGCCGACTTGTCCGACGACTATAGGTTCGTCCCCACGACCCCGGGACTAGATTGGCCCGCCACCGTCATGTCCGACGATTATAGGGTCGTTCCCACGACCCCGGGACTAGGTTGGCCTGCCGCCGACATGTCCGACGACTATAGGGTCATCCTCACGACCACGGGCCAGAGTTGCCCAGCCGCCGACATGTCCGACGACTATAGGGTCGTCCCCACGACCCCGGGCCAAAGTTCGCCAGCCGCCGACATGTCCGACGACTATAGGGTCGTCCCCACGAACCCGGGACTTGGTTGACCCGCCACCGTCATGTCCGACGACTATAGGGTCGTCCCCACGACCAAGGGCCAAGGTTGGCCTGCCGCCGACATGTCCGACGAATATAGGGTCGTCCCCACGACCCCGGGAATAAGTTGGCCCGCCGCCGACTTGTGCAACGACTATAGGTTCGTCCCCACGACCCCGGGACTAGATTGGCCCGCCACCGTCATGTCCGACGATTATAGGGTCGTTCCCACGACCCCGGGACTAGGTTGGCCCGCCACCGTCATGTCCGACGATTATAGGGTCGTCCCCACGACCCCGGGAATAGGTTGGCCCGCCGCCGACTTGTCCGACGACTATAGGTTCGTCCCCACGACCCCGGGACTAGATTGGCCCGCCACCGACGTGTCCGACGAATATAGGGTCGTCCCCACTACCCCGGGACTAGGTTGGCCCGCCACCGTCATGTCCGACGACTATAGGGTCGTCCCTACGACCCCAGGACTAGATTGGCCCGCCACCGTCATGTCCGACGACTATAGGGTCGTCCCCACGACCAAGGGCCAAGGTTGGCCTGCCGCCGACATGTCCGACGAATATAGGGTCGTCCCCACGACCCCGGGAATAAGTTGGCCCGCCGCCGACTTGTGCAACGACTATAGGTTCGTCCCCACGACCCCGAAACTTGATTGTCCCGCCACCGTCATGTCCGACGACTATAGGGTCGTCCCCACTACCCCGGGACTAGGTTGGCCCGCCACCGTCATGTCCGACGACTATAGTGTCGTCCCTACGACCCCAGGGCTAGATTGGCCCGCCACCGTCATGTCCGACGACTATAGGGTCGTCCCCACGGCTACGGGCCAAAGTTGGCCTGCCGCCGACATGTCCGACGAATATAGGGTCGTCCCCACGACCCCGGGAATAGGTTGGCCTGCCGCCGACTTGTCCGACGACTATAGGTTCGTCCCCACGACCCCGGGACTAGATTGTCCCGCCACCGTCATGTCCGACGACTATAGGGTCGTCCCGACGACCCCGGGAATAGGTTGGCCAGCCGCCGACTTGTGCAACGACTATAGGTTCGTCCCCACGACCCCGGGACTTGATTGTCCCGCCACCGTCATGTCCGACGACTATAGGGTCGTGCCCACTACCCCGGGACTAGGTTGGCCCGCCACCGTCATGTCCGACGACTATAGTGTCGTCCCTACGACCCCAGGGCTAGATTGTCCCGCCACCGTCATGTCCGACGACTATAGGGTCGTCCCCACTACCCCGGGACTAGGTTGGCCCGCCACCGTCATGTCCGACGACTATAGTGTCGTCCCTACGACCCCAGGGCTAGATTGGCCCGCCACCGTCATGTCCGACGACTATAGGGTCGTCCCCACGACCCCGGGCCAAAGTTGGCCAGCCGCCGACATGTCCGACGACTATAGGGTCGTCCCCACGAACCCGGGATTTGGTTGGCCAGCCGCCGACATGTCCGACGACTATAGGGTCGTCCCAAAAACCCCGGGCCAAAGTTGGCCAGCCGCCGACATGTCCGACGACTATAGGTTCGTCCCCACGACCACGGGCCAAAGTTGGCCTGCCGCCGACATGTCCGACGACTATAGGGTCGTCCGCAGGAACCCGGGACTAGGTTGGCCAGCCGCCGACACGTCCGACGACTATAGGTTCGTCCCCACGACCCCGGGACTAGATTGTCCCGCCACCGTCATGTCCGACGACCATAGGGTCGTCCCGACGACCCCGGGAATATGTTGGCCAGCCGCCGACATGTCCGACGACTATAGGGCCGTCCCCACGAGCCCGGGACTAGGTTGGCCAGCCGCCGACATGTCCGACGAATATAGGTTCGTCCCCACGAACCCGGGACTAGGTTGCCCAGCCGCCGACATGTCCGACGACTATTGGGTCGTCCCCACGACCACGGGCCAAAGTTGCATAGCCGCCGACATGTCCGACGACTATAGAGTCGTCCCCACGACCCCGGGACTAGATTGGCCCGCCACCGTCGTGTCCCACGACTATAGGGTGGTCCCCACGACCCCGGGACTAGGTTGGCCAGCCGCCGACATGTCCGACGAATATAGGGTCGTCCCCACGACCCCGGGACTAGGTTGGCCCGTCGCCGACTTGTCCGACGATTATAGGGTAGTCCCCCCGACCACGGGCAATAGTTGCCCAGCCGCCGACATGTCCGACGAATATAGGGTCGTCCCTACGACCCCAGGACTCGATTGGCCCGCCACCGTCATGTCCGACGACTATAGGGTCGTCCCCACGACCACGGGCCAAAGTTGGCCTGCCGCCGACATGTCCGACGACTATAGGGTCGTCCGCACGAACCCGGGACTAGGTTGGCCAGCCGCCGACATGTCCGACGAATATAGGGTCGTCCCCACGACCCCGGGACTAGGTTGGCCCGTCGCCGACTTGTCCGACGATTATAGGGTAGTCCCCACGACCACGGGCAATAGTTGCCCAGCCGCCGACATGTCCGACGAATATAGGGTCGTCCCCACGACCCCGGGAATAGGTTGGCCCGCCGCCGACATGTCCGACGACTATAGGGTCGTCCCCACGACCCCGGGCCAAAGTTGGCCAGCCGCCGACATGTCCGACGACTATAGGGTCGTCCCCACGAACCCGGGATTTGGTTGGCCAGCCGCCGACATGTCCGACGACTATAGGGTCGTCCCCAAAACCCCGGGCCAAAGTTGGCCAGCCGCCGACATGTCCGACGACTATAGGTTCGTCCCCACGACCACGGGCCAAAGTTGGCCTGCCGCCGACATGTCCGACGACTAAAGGGTCGTCCGCAGGAACCCGGGACTAGGTTGGCCAGCCGCCGACACGTCCGACGACTATAGGTTCGTCCCCACGACCCCGGGACTAGATTGTCCCGCCACCGTCATGTCCGACGACCATAGGGTCGTCCCGACGACCCCGGGAATAGGTTGGCCAGCCGCCGACATGTCCGACGACTATAGGGTCGTCCCCACGACCACGGGCCAAAGTTGGCCAGCCGCCGACATGTCCGACGACTATAGGGTCGTCCCGACGACCCCGGGAATAGGTTGGCCAGCCGCCGACATGTCCGACGACTATAGGGTCGTCACCACGACCCCGGGCCAATGTTGGCCAGCCGCCGACATGTCCGACGACTATAGGGTCGTCCCCACGACCCCGGGCCAAAGTTGGCCCGCCGCCGACTTGTCCGACGCCTATAGGTTCGTCCCCACGACCCCGGGACTAGATTGACCCGCCACCGTCAAGTCCGACGACTATTGGGTCGTCCCCACTACCCCGGGACTAGGTTGGCCCGCCCCCGTCATGTCCGACGACTATAGGGGCGTCCCTACGACCGCGGGACTAGATTGGCCCGCCACCGTCATGTCCGACGACTATAGGGTCGTCCCCACGACCACGGGCCAAAGTTGACCAGCCGCCGACATGTCCGACGACTATAGGGTCGTCCCGACGACCCCGGGAATAGGTTGGCCAGCCGCCGACATGTCCGACGACTATAGGGTCGTCACCACGACCCCGGGCCAATGTTGGCCAGCCGCCGACATGTCCGACGACTATAGGGTCGTCCCCACGACCCCGGGACAAAGTTGGCCCGCCGCCGACTTGTCCGACGCCTATAGGTTCGTCCCCACGACCCCGGGACTAGATTGACCCGCCACCGTCAAGTCCGACGACTATTGGTTCGTCCCCACTACCCCGGGACTAGGTTGGCCCGCCCCCGTCATGTCCGACGACTATAGGGGCGTCCCTACGACCGCGGGACTAGATTGGCCCGCCACCGTCATGTCCGACGACTATAGGGTCGTCCCCACGACCACGGGCCAAAGTTGGCCAGCCGCCGACATGTCCGGCGACTATAGGGTCGTCCCGACGACCCCGGGAATAGGTTGGCCAGCCGCCGACATGTCCGACGACTATAGGGTCGTCACCACGACCCCGGGCCAATGTTGGCCAGCCGCCGACATGTCCGACGACTATAGGGTCGTCCCCACGACTCCGGGCCAAAGTTGGCCCGCCGCCGACTTGTCCGACGCCTATAGGTTCGTCCGCACGAGCCCGGGACTAGGTTGGCCAGCCGCCGACATGTCCGACGAATATAGGTTCGTCCCCACGAACCCGGGACTAGGTTGCCCAGCCGCCGACATGTCCGACGACTATTGGGTCGTCCCCACGACCACGGGCCAAAGTTGGCCTGCCGCCGTCATGTCCGACGACTATAGGGTCGTCCGCACGAACCCGGGACTAGGTTGGCCAGCCGCCGACATGTCCGACGAATATAGGGTCGTCCCCACGACCCCGGGACTAGGTTGGCCCGTCGCCGACTTGTCCGACGACAATAGGGTAGTCCCCACGACCACGGGCAATAGTTGCCCAGCCACCGACATGTCCGACGACTATAGGGTCGTCCCTACGACCCCAGGACTCGATTGGCCCGCCACCGTCATGTCCGACGACTATAGGGTCGTCCCCACTACCCCGGGACTAGGTTGGCCCGCCACCGTCATGTCCGACGACTATAGGGGCGTCCCTACGACCGCGGGACTAGATTGGCCCGCCACCGTCATGTCCGACGACTATAGGGTCGTCCCCACGACCACGGGCCAAAGTTGGCCTGCCGCCGACATGTCCGACGACAATAGGGTCGTCCGCACGAGCCCGGGACTAGGTTGGCCAGCCGCCGACATGTCTGACGAATATAGGTTCGTCCCCACGAACCCGGGACTAGGTTGGCCAGCCGCTGACATGTCCGACGACTATAGGGTCGTCCCCACGACCACGGGCCAAAGTTGCATAGCCGCCGACATGTCCGACGAATAGAGGGTCGTCCCCACGACCCCGGGACTAGGTTGGCCCGTCGCCGACTTGTCCGACGACTATAGGGTAGCCCCACGACCACGGGCAATAGTTGCCCAGCCACCGACATGTCCGACGACTATAGGGTCGTCCCTACGACCCCAGGACTCGATTGGCCCGCCACCGTCATGTCCGACGACTATAGGGTCGTCCCCACGACCACGGGCCAAGGTTGGCCTGCCGCCGACATGTCCGACGAATATAGGGTCGTCCCCACGACCCCGGGAATAGGTTGGCCCGCCGCCGACATGTGCGACGACTATAGGGTCGTCCCCACGACCCCGGGCCAAAGTTGGCCAGCCGCCGACATGTCCGACGACTATAGGGTCGTCCCCACGAACCCGGGACTTGGTTGGCCAGCCGCCGACATGTCCGACGACTATAGGGTCGTCCCCAAAACCCCGGGCCAAAGTTGGCCAGCCGCCGACATGTCCGACGACTATAGGTTCGTCCCCACGACCACGGGACTAGGTTGGCCAGCCGCCGACATGTCCGACGACTATAGGGTCGTCAATACGACCCCGGGACTAGGTTGGCCGGCCGCCGACATGTCCGACGACTATACATTCGTCCCTACGACCCTGGGCCTACGTTGGCCCGCCGCCGACATGTCCGACGATTATAGGGTCGTCCCCACGAACCCGGGACTAGGATGGCCTGCCGCCGACATTTCCGACGACTATAGGGTCGTCCCCACGGCTACGGGCCAAAGTTGGCCTGCCGCCGACATGTCCGACGAATATAGGGTCGTCCCCACGACCCCGGGAATAAGTTGGCCTGCCGCCGACTTGTCCGACGACTATAGGTTCGTCCCCACGACCCCGGGACTAGATTGTCCGCCACCGTCATGTCCGACGACTATAGGGTCGTCCCCACGACCCCGGGAATAGGTTGGCCCGCCGCCGTCATGTCCGACGACTATAGGGTCGTCCCCAAGACCCCGGGACTAGATTGGCCAGATGCCGACTTGTCCGACGACTATAGGGTCGTCCCTACGACCCTGGGTCTACGTTGGCCCGCCACCGTCATGTCCGACGACTATACGGTCGTCCCCTCGACTCCGTTCCAAAGTTGACCAGCCGCCGACATGTCCGACGACTATAGGGTCGTCCCCACGACCCCGGCCCAAAGTTGGCCCGCCGCCGACTTGTCCGTCAACTATAGGGTCGTCCCCACGACCCCGGGACTAGGTTGGCCTGCCGCCGACATGTCCGACGACTATAGGGTCGTCCCGACGACCCCGGGAATAGGTTGGCCAACCGCCGAAATGTCCGACGACTATAGGATCGTCCCGACGACCCCGGGACTAGATTGGCCGCCACCGTCATGTCCGACGATTATAGGGTCGTCCCCACGACCCCGGGACTAGATTGGCCAGATGCCGACTTGTCCGAAGACTATAGGGTCGTCCCCACGACCCCGGGACTAGGTTGGCCCGCCGCCGTCATGTCCGACGACTATAGGGTCGTCCCCACGACCCCGGGACTAGATTGGCCAGATGCCGACTTGTCCGACGACTATAGGGTCGTCCCTGCGACCCTGGGTCTACGTTGGCCCGCCACCGTCATGTCCGACGACTATAGGGTCGTCCCCACGGCTACGGGCCAAAGTTGGCCTGCCGCCGTCATGTCCGACGACTATAGGGTGGTCCCCACGACCCCGGGATTAGGGTGGCCCGCCGCCGACTTGTCCGACGACTATAGGTTTGTCATCACGACCGCGGGACTAGATTGACCCCCACCGTCATTTCCGACGACTATTGGGTCGTCCCCACTACCACGGGACTAGCTTGGCCCGCCACCATCATGTCCGACGACTATAGGGTCGTCCCTACGACCGCGGGAATAGATTGGCCCGCCACCGTCATGTCCGACGACTATAGGGTCGTCCCCACGACCACGGGCCAAAGTTGGCCTGCCGCCGACATGTCCGACGACTATAGGGTCGTCCCGGCGACCCCGGGAATAGGTTGGCCAGCCGCCGACATGTCCGACGACTATAGGGTCGTCCCCACGACCACGGGCCAAAGTTGGCCTGCCGCCGACATGTCCGACGACTATAGGGTCGTCCCGGCGACCCCGGGAATAGGTTGGCCAGCCGCCGTCATGTCCGACGACTATAGGGTGGTCCCCACGACCCCGGGATTAGGGTGGCCCGCCGCCGACTTGTCCGACGACTATAGGTTTGTCATCACGACCGCGGGACTAGATTGACCCCCACCGTCATTTCCGACGACTATTGGGTCGTCCCCACTACCACGGGACTAGCTTGGCCCGCCACCATCATGTCCGACGACTATAGGGTCGTCCCCACTACCACGGGACTAGCTTGGCCCGCCACCATCATGTCCGACGACTATAGGGTCGTCCCTACGACCGCGGGAATAGATTGGCCCGCCACCGTCATGTCCGACGACTATAGGGTCGTCCCCACGACCACGGGCCAAAGTTGGCCTGCCGCCGACATGTCCGACGACTATAGGGTCGTCCCGGCGACCCCGGGAATAGGTTGGCCAGCCGCCGTCATGTCCGACGACTATAGGGTGGTCCCCACGACCCCGGGATTAGGGTGGCCCGCCGCCGACTTGTCCGACGACTATAGGTTTGTCATCACGACCGCGGGACTAGATTGACCCCCACCGTCATTTCCGACGACTATTGGGTCGTCCCCACTACCACGGGACTAGCTTGGCCCGCCACCATCATGTCCGTCAACTATAGGGTCGTCCCCACGACCCCGGGACTAGATTGTCCCGCCACCGTCATGTCCGACGACTATAGGGTCGTCCCGACGACCCCGGGAATAGGTTGGCCAGCCGCCGACATGTCCGACGACTATAGGGTCGTCCCCAGGACCCCGGGCCAAAGTTGGCCAGCCGCCGACATGTCCGACGACTATAGGGTCGTCCCGGCGACCCCGGGAATAGGTTGGCCAGCCGCCGACATGTCCGACGACTATAGGGTCGTCCCCACGACCACGGGCCAAAGTTGGCCTGCCGCCGACATGTCCGACGACTATAGGGTCGTCCGCACGAACCCGGGACTAGGTTGGCCAGCCGCCGACATGTCCGACGAATATAGGGTCGTCCCCACGACCCCGGGACTAGGTTGGCCCGTCGCCGACTTGTCCGACGATTATAGGGTAGTCCCCACGACCACGGGCAATAGTTGCCCAGCCGCCGACATGTCCGACGACTATAGGGTCGTCCCTACGACCCCAGGACTCGATTGGCCCGCCACCGTCATGTCCGACGACTATAGGGTCGTCCCCACGACCACGGGCCAAGGTTGGCCTGCCGCCGACATGTCCGACGAATATAGGGTTGTCCGCACGACCCCGGGAGTAGGTTGGTCCGCCGCCGACATGTCCGACGACTATAGGGTCGTCCCCACGACCCCGGGCCAAAGTTGGCCAGCCGCCGACATGTCCGACGACTATAGGGTCGTCCCCACGAACCCGGGACTTGGTTGGCCAGCCGCCGACATGTCCGACGACTATAGGGTCGTCCCCAAAACCCCGGGCCAATGTTGGCCAGCCGCCGACATGTCCGACGACTATAGGTTCGTCCCCACGACCACGGGCCAAAGTTGGCCTGCCGCCGACATGTCCGACGACTATAGGGTCGTCCGCACGAACCCGGGACTAGGTTGGCCAGCCGCCGACACGTCCGACGACTATAGGTTCGTCCCCACGACCCCGGGACTAGATTGTCCCGCCACCGTCATGTCCGACGACCATAGGGTCGTCCCGACGACACCGGGAATAGGTTGGCCAGCCGCCGACATGTCCGACGACTATAGGGTCGTCCCCACGACCACGGGCCAAAGTTGGCCAGCCGCCGACATGTCCGACGACTATAGGGTCGTCCCGACGACCCCGGGAATAGGTTGGCCAGCCGCCGACATGGCCGACGACTATAGGGTCGTCCCCACGACCCCGGGCCAATGTTGGCCAGCCGCCGACATGTCCGACGACTATAGGGTCGTCCCCACGACCCCGGGCCAAAGTTGGCCCGCCGCCGACTTGTCCGACGACTATAGGTTCGTCCCCACGACCCCGGGACTAGATTGACCCGCCACCGTCAAGTCCGACGACTATTGGGTCGTCCCTACTACCCCGGGACTAGGTTGGCCCGCCCCCGTCATGTCCGACGACTATAGGGGCGTCCCTACGACCGCGGGACTAGATTGGCCCGCCACCGTCATGTCCGACGACTATAGGGTCGTCCGCACGAACCCGGGACTAGGTTGGCCAGCCGCCGACACGTCCGACGACTATAGGTTCGTCCCCACGACCCCGGGCCAAAGTTGGCCAGCCGCCGACATGTCCGACGACTATAGGGTGGTCCCCACGACCCCGGGATTAGGGTGGCCCGCCGCCGACTTGTCCGACGACTATAGGTTTGTCCCCACGACCCCGGGACTAGATTGACCCCCACCGTCATTTCCGACGACTATTGGGTCGTCCCCACTACCCCGGGACTAGGTTGGCCCGCCACCATCATGTCCGACGACTATAGGGTCGTCCCTACGACCGCGGGAATAGATTGGCCCGCCACCGTCATGTCCGACGACTATAGGGTCGTCCGCACGAACCCGGGACTAGGTTGGCCAGCCGCCGACACGTCCGACGACTATAGGTTCGTCCCCACGACCCCGGGACTAGATTCTCCCGCCACCGTCATGTCCGACGACTATAGGGTCGTCCCGACGACCCCGGGAATAGGTTGGCCCGCCGCCGACTTGTCCGACGACTATAGGTTCGTCCCCACGACCCCGGGACTAGATTGTCCCGCCACCGTCATGTCCGACGACTATAGGGTCGTCCCGACGACCCCGGGAATAGGTTGGCCAGCCGCCGACATGTCCGACGACTATAGGGTCGTCCCCAGGACCCCGGGCCAAAGTTGGCCAGCCGCCGACATGTCCGACGACTATAGGGTCGTCCCGGCGACCCCGGGAATAGGTTGGCCAGCCGCCGACATGTCCGACGACTATAGGGTCGTCCCCACGACCCCGGGCCAAAGTTGGCCAGCCGCCGACATGTCCGACGACTATAGGGTGGTCCCCACGACCCCGGGATTAGGGTGGCCCGCCGCCGACTTGTCCGACGACTATAGGTTTGTCCCCACGACCCCGGGACTAGATTGACCCCCACCGTCATGTCCGACGACTATAGGGTCGTCCCCACGACCACGGGCCAAAGTTGGCCTGCCGCCGACATGTCCGACGACTATAGGGTCGTCCGCACGAACCCGGGACTAGGTTGGCCAGCCGCCGACATGTCCGACGAATATAGGGTCGTCCCCACGACCCCGGGACTAGGTTGGCCCGTCGCCGACTTGTCCGACGATTATAGGGTAGTCCCCACGACCACGGGCAATAGTTGCCCAGCCACCGACATGTCCGACGACTATAGGGTCGTCCCTACGACCCCAGGACTCGATTGGCCCGCCACCGTCATGTCCGACGACTATAGGGTCGTCCCCACGACCACGGGCCAAGGTTGGCCTGCCGCCGACATGTCCGACGAATATAGGGTTGTCCGCACGACCCCGGGAGTAGGTTGGCCCGCCGCCGACATGTCCGACGACTATAGGGTCGTCCCCACGACCCCGGGCCAAAGTTGGCCAGCCGCCGACATGTCCGACGACTATAGGGTCGTCCCCACGAACCCGGGACTTGGTTGGCCAGCCGCCGACATGTCCGACGACTATAGGGTCGTCCCCAAAACCCCGGGCCAATGTTGGCCAGCCGCCGACATGTCCGACGACTATAGGTTCGTCCCCACGACCACGGGCCAAAGTTGGCCTGCCGCCGACATGTCCGACGACTATAGGGACGTCCGCACGAACCCGGGACTAGGTTGGCCAGCCGCCGACACGTCCGACGACTATAGGTTCGTCCCCACGACCCCGGGACTAGATTGTCCCGCCACCGTCATGTCCGACGACCATAGGGTCGTCCCGACGACCCCGGGAATAGGTTGGCCAGCCGCCGACATGTCCGACGACTATAGGGTCGTCCCCACGACCACGGGCAATAGTTGCCCAGCCACCGACTTGTCCGACGACTATAGGTTTGTCCCCACGACCCCGGGACTAGATTGACCCCCACCGTCATGTCCGACGACTATAGGGTCGTCCCCACGACCACGGGCCAAAGTTGGCCTGCCGCCGACATGTCCGACGACTATAGGGACGTCCGCACGAACCCGGGACTAGGTTGGCCAGCCGCCGACACGTCCGACGACTATAGGTTCGTCCCCACGACCCCGGGACTAGATTGTCCCGCCACCGTCATGTCCGACGACCATAGGGTCGTCCCGACGACCCCGGGAATAGGTTGGCCAGCCGCCGACATGGCCGACGACTATAGGGTCGTCCCCACGACCCCGGGCCAATGTTGGCCAGCCGCCGACATGTCCGACGACTATAGGGTCGTCCCCACGACCCCGGGCCAAAGTTGGCCCGCCGCCGACTTGTCCGACGACTATAGGTTCGTCCCCACGACCCCGGGACTAGATTGACCCGCCACCGTCAAGTCCGACGACTATTGGGTCGTCCCTACTACCCCGGGACTAGGTTGGCCCGCCCCCGTCATGTCCGACGACTATAGGGGCGTCCCTACGACCGCGGGACTATATTGGCCCGCCACCGTCATGTCCGACGACTATAGGGTCGTCCCCACGACCCCGGGCCAAAGTTGGCCAGCCGCCGACATGTCCGACGACTATAGGGTGGGCCCCACGACCCCGGGATTAGGGTGGCCCGCCGCCGACTTGTCCGACGACTATAGGTTTGTCCCCACGACCCCGGGACTAGATTGACCCCCACCGTCATGTCCGACGACTATAGGGTCGTCCCCACGACCACGGGCCAAAGTTGGCCTGCCGCCGACATGTCCGACGACTATAGGGTCGTCCGCACGAACCCGGGACTAGGTTGGCCAGCCGCCGACATGTCCGACGAATATAGGGTCGTCCCCACGACCCCGGGACTAGGTTGGCCCGTCGCCGACTTGTCCGACGATTATAGGGTAGTCCCCACGACCACGGGCAATAGTTGCCCAGCCGCCGACATGTCCGACGACTATAGGGTCGTCCCTACGACCCCAGGACTCGATTGGCCCGCCACCGTCATGTCCGACGACTATAGGGTCGTCCCCACGACCACGGGCCAAGGTTGGCCTGCCGCCGACATGTCCGACGAATATAGGGTTGTCCGCACGACCCCGGGAGTAGGTTGGTCCGCCGCCGACATGTCCGACGACTATAGGGTCGTCCCCACGACCCCGGGCCAAAGTTGGCCAGCCGCCGACATGTCCGACGACTATAGGGTCGTCCCCACGAACCCGGGACTTGGTTGGCCAGCCGCCGACATGTCCGACGACTATAGGGTCGTCCCCAAAACCCCGGGCCAATGTTGGCCAGCCGCCGACATGTCCGACGACTATAGGTTCGTCCCCACGACCACGGGCCAAAGTTGGCCTGCCGCCGACATGTCCGACGACTATAGGGTCGTCCGCACGAACCCGGGACTAGGTTGGCCAGCCGCCGACACGTCCGACGACTATAGGTTCGTCCCCACGACCCCGGGACTAGATTGTCCCGCCACCGTCATGTCCGACGACCATAGGGTCGTCCCGACGACACCGGGAATAGGTTGGCCAGCCGCCGACATGTCCGACGACTATAGGGTCGTCCCCACGACCACGGGCCAAAGTTGGCCAGCCGCCGACATGTCCGACGACTATAGGGTCGTCCCGACGACCCCGGGAATAGGTTGGCCAGCCGCCGACATGGCCGACGACTATAGGGTCGTCCCCACGACCCCGGGCCAATGTTGGCCAGCCGCCGACATGTCCGACGACTATAGGGTCGTCCCCACGACCCCGGGCCAAAGTTGGCCCGCCGCCGACTTGTCCGACGACTATAGGTTCGTCCCCACGACCCCGGGACTAGATTGACCCGCCACCGTCAAGTCCGACGACTATTGGGTCGTCCCTACTACCCCGGGACTAGGTTGGCCCGCCCCCGTCATGTCCGACGACTATAGGGGCGTCCCTACGACCGCGGGACTAGATTGGCCCGCCACCGTCATGTCCGACGACTATAGGGTCGTCCGCACGAACCCGGGACTAGGTTGGCCAGCCGCCGACACGTCCGACGACTATAGGTTCGTCCCCACGACCCCGGGCCAAAGTTGGCCAGCCGCCGACATGTCCGACGACTATAGGGTGGTCCCCACGACCCCGGGATTAGGGTGGCCCGCCGCCGACTTGTCCGACGACTATAGGTTTGTCCCCACGACCCCGGGACTAGATTGACCCCCACCGTCATTTCCGACGACTATTGGGTCGTCCCCACTACCCCGGGACTAGGTTGGCCCGCCACCATCATGTCCGACGACTATAGGGTCGTCCCTACGACCGCGGGAATAGATTGGCCCGCCACCGTCATGTCCGACGACTATAGGGTCGTCCGCACGAACCCGGGACTAGGTTGGCCAGCCGCCGACACGTCCGACGACTATAGGTTCGTCCCCACGACCCCGGGACTAGATTCTCCCGCCACCGTCATGTCCGACGACTATAGGGTCGTCCCGACGACCCCGGGAATAGGTTGGCCCGCCGCCGACTTGTCCGACGACTATAGGTTCGTCCCCACGACCCCGGGACTAGATTGTCCCGCCACCGTCATGTCCGACGACTATAGGGTCGTCCCGACGACCCCGGGAATAGGTTGGCCAGCCGCCGACATGTCCGACGACTATAGGGTCGTCCCCAGGACCCCGGGCCAAAGTTGGCCAGCCGCCGACATGTCCGACGACTATAGGGTCGTCCCGGCGACCCCGGGAATAGGTTGGCCAGCCGCCGACATGTCCGACGACTATAGGGTCGTCCCCACGACCCCGGGCCAAAGTTGGCCAGCCGCCGACATGTCCGACGACTATAGGGTGGTCCCCACGACCCCGGGATTAGGGTGGCCCGCCGCCGACTTGTCCGACGACTATAGGTTTGTCCCCACGACCCCGGGACTAGATTGACCCCCACCGTCATGTCCGACGACTATAGGGTCGTCCCCACGACCACGGGCCAAAGTTGGCCTGCCGCCGACATGTCCGACGACTATAGGGTCGTCCGCACGAACCCGGGACTAGGTTGGCCAGCCGCCGACATGTCCGACGAATATAGGGTCGTCCCCACGACCCCGGGACTAGGTTGGCCCGTCGCCGACTTGTCCGACGATTATAGGGTAGTCCCCACGACCACGGGCAATAGTTGCCCAGCCACCGACATGTCCGACGACTATAGGGTCGTCCCTACGACCCCAGGACTCGATTGGCCCGCCACCGTCATGTCCGACGACTATAGGGTCGTCCCCACGACCACGGGCCAAGGTTGGCCTGCCGCCGACATGTCCGACGAATATAGGGTTGTCCGCACGACCCCGGGAGTAGGTTGGCCCGCCGCCGACATGTCCGACGACTATAGGGTCGTCCCCACGACCCCGGGCCAAAGTTGGCCAGCCGCCGACATGTCCGACGACTATAGGGTCGTCCCCACGAACCCGGGACTTGGTTGGCCAGCCGCCGACATGTCCGACGACTATAGGGTCGTCCCCAAAACCCCGGGCCAATGTTGGCCAGCCGCCGACATGTCCGACGACTATAGGTTCGTCCCCACGACCACGGGCCAAAGTTGGCCTGCCGCCGACATGTCCGACGACTATAGGGACGTCCGCACGAACCCGGGACTAGGTTGGCCAGCCGCCGACACGTCCGACGACTATAGGTTCGTCCCCACGACCCCGGGACTAGATTGTCCCGCCACCGTCATGTCCGACGACCATAGGGTCGTCCCGACGACCCCGGGAATAGGTTGGCCAGCCGCCGACATGTCCGACGACTATAGGGTGGGCCCCACGACCCCGGGATTAGGGTGGCCCGCCGCCGACTTGTCCGACGACTATAGGTTTGTCCCCACGACCCCGGGACTAGATTGACCCCCACCGTCATGTCCGACGACTATAGGGTCGTCCCCACGACCACGGGCCAAAGTTGGCCTGCCGCCGACATGTCCGACGACTATAGGGTCGTCCGCACGAACCCGGGACTAGGTTGGCCAGCCGCCGACATGTCCGACGAATATAGGGTCGTCCCCACGACCCCGGGACTAGGTTGGCCCGTCGCCGACTTGTCCGACGATTATAGGGTAGTCCCCACGACCACGGGCAATAGTTGCCCAGCCGCCGACATGTCCGACGACTATAGGGTCGTCCCTACGACCCCAGGACTCGATTGGCCCGCCACCGTCATGTCCGACGACTATAGGGTCGTCCCCACGACCACGGGCCAAGGTTGGCCTGCCGCCGACATGTCCGACGAATATAGGGTTGTCCGCACGACCCCGGGAGTAGGTTGGTCCGCCGCCGACATGTCCGACGACTATAGGGTCGTCCCCACGACCCCGGGCCAAAGTTGGCCAGCCGCCGACATGTCCGACGACTATAGGGTCGTCCCCACGAACCCGGGACTTGGTTGGCCAGCCGCCGACATGTCCGACGACTATAGGGTCGTCCCCAAAACCCCGGGCCAATGTTGGCCAGCCGCCGACATGTCCGACGACTATAGGTTCGTCCCCACGACCACGGGCCAAAGTTGGCCTGCCGCCGACATGTCCGACGACTATAGGGTCGTCCGCACGAACCCGGGACTAGGTTGGCCAGCCGCCGACACGTCCGACGACTATAGGTTCGTCCCCACGACCCCGGGACTAGATTGTCCCGCCACCGTCATGTCCGACGACCATAGGGTCGTCCCGACGACACCGGGAATAGGTTGGCCAGCCGCCGACATGTCCGACGACTATAGGGTCGTCCCCACGACCACGGGCCAAAGTTGGCCAGCCGCCGACATGTCCGACGACTATAGGGTCGTCCCGACGACCCCGGGAATAGGTTGGCCAGCCGCCGACATGGCCGACGACTATAGGGTCGTCCCCACGACCCCGGGCCAATGTTGGCCAGCCGCCGACATGTCCGACGACTATAGGGTCGTCCCCACGACCCCGGGCCAAAGTTGGCCCGCCGCCGACTTGTCCGACGACTATAGGTTCGTCCCCACGACCCCGGGACTAGATTGACCCGCCACCGTCAAGTCCGACGACTATTGGGTCGTCCCTACTACCCCGGGACTAGGTTGGCCCGCCCCCGTCATGTCCGACGACTATAGGGGCGTCCCTACGACCGCGGGACTAGATTGGCCCGCCACCGTCATGTCCGACGACTATAGGGTCGTCCCCACGACCACGGGCCAAAGTTGGCCTGCCGCCGACATGTCCGACGACTATAGGTTCGTCCCCACGACCCCGGGACTAGATTGGCCAGATGCCGACTTGTCCGACGACTATAGGGTCGTCCCTGCGACCCTGGGTCTACGTTGGCCCGCCACCGTCATGTCCGACGACTATAGGGTCGTCCCCACGGCTACGGGCCAAAGTTGGCCTGCCGCCGTCATGTCCGACGACTATAGGGTGGTCCCCACGACCCCGGGATTAGGGTGGCCCGCCGCCGACTTGTCCGACGACTATAGGTTTGTCATCACGACCCCGGGACTAGATTGACCCCCACCGTCATTTCCGACGACTATTGGGTCGTCCCCACTACCCCGGGACTAGGTTGGCCCGCCACCATCATGTCCGACGACTATAGGGTCGTCCCTACGACCGCGGGAATAGATTGGCCCGCCACCGTCATGTCCGACGACTATAGGGTCGTCCCCACGACCACGGGCCAAAGTTGGCCTGCCGCCGACATGTCCGACGACTATAGGGTCGTCCCGACGACCCCGGGAATAGGTTGGCCAGCCGCCGATATGTCCGACGACTATAGGGTCGTCCCCACGACCCCGGGCCAAAGTTGGCCAGCCGCCGACATGTCCGACGACTATAGGGTGGTCCCCACGACCCCGGGATTAGGGTGGCCCGCCGCCGACTTGTCCGACGACTATAGGTTTGTCCCCACGACCCCGGGACTAGATTGACCCCCACCGTCATTTCCGACGACTATTGGGTCGTCCCCACTACCCCGGGACTAGGTTGGCCCGCCACCATCATGTCCGACGACTATAGGGTCGTCCCTACGACCGCGGGAATAGATTGGCCCGCCACCGTCATGTCCGACGACTATAGGGTCGTCCGCACGAACCCGGGACTAGGTTGGCCAGCCGCCGACACGTCCGACGACTATAGGTTCGTCCCCAGGACCCCGGGCCAAAGTTGGCCAGCCGCCGACATGTCCGACGACTATAGGGTCGTCCCGACGACCCCGGGAATAGGTTGGCCAGCCGCCGACATGTCCGACGACTATAGGGTCGTCCCCACGACCCCGGGCCAAAGTTGGCCAGCCGCCGACATGTCCGACGGCTATAGGGTGGTCCCCACGACCCCGGGATTAGGGTGGCCCGCCGCCGACTTGTCCGACGACTATAGGTTTGTCCCCACGACCCCGGGAATAGATTGACCCCCACCGTCATGTCCGACGACTATAGGGTCGTCCCCACGACCACGGGCCAAAGTTGGCCTGCCGCCGACATGTCCGACGACTATAGGGTCGTCCGCACGAACCCGGGACTAGGTTGGCCAGCCGCCGACATGTCCGACGAATATAGGGTCGTCCCCACGACCCCGGGACTAGGTTGGCCCGTCGCCGACTTGTCCGACGATTATAGGGTAGTCCCCACGACCACGGGCAATAGTTGCCCAGCCACCGACATGTCCGACGACTATAGGGTCGTCCCTACGACCCCAGGACTCGATTGGCCCGCCACCGTCATGTCCGACGACTATAGGGTCGTCCCCACGACCACGGGCCAAGGTTGGCCTGCCGCCGACATGTCCGACGAATATAGGGTTGTCCGCACGACCCCGGGAGTAGGTTGGCCCGCCGCCGACATGTCCGACGACTATAGGGTCGTCCCCACGACCCCGGGCCAAAGTTGGCCAGCCGCCGACATGTCCGACGACTATAGGGTCGTCCGCACGAACCCGGGACTAGGTTGGCCAGCCGCCGACACGTCCGACGACTATAGGTTCGTCCCCAAGACCCCGGGACTAGATTGTCCCGCCACCGTCATGTCCGACGACCATAGGGTCGTCCCGACGACCCCGGGAATAGGTTGGCCAGCCGCCGACATGTCCGACGACTATAGGGTCGTCCCCACGACCACGGGCCAAAGTTGGCCAGCCGCCGACATGTCCGACGACTATAGGGTCGTCCCGACGACCCCGGGAATAGGTTGGCCAGCCGCCGACATGTCCGACGACTATAGGGTCGTCCCCACGACCCCGGGCCAAAGTTGGCCAGCCGCCGACATGTCCGACGACTATAGGGTGGTCCCCAGGACCCCGGGATTAGGGTGGCCCGCCGCCGACTTGTCCGACGACTATAGGTTTGTCCCCACGACCCCGGGACTAGATTGACCCCCACCGTCATGTCCGACGACTATAGGGTCGTCCCCACGACCACGGGCCAAAGTTGGCCTGCCGCCGACATGTCCGACGACTATAGGGTCGTCCGCACGAACCCGGGACTAGGTTGGCCAGCCGCCGACATGTCCGACGAATATAGGGTCGTCCCCACGACCCCGGGACTAGGTTGGCCCGTCGCCGACTTGTCCGACGATTATAGGGTAGTCCCCACGACCACGGGCAATAGTTGCCCAGCCACCGACATGTCCGACGACTATAGGGTCGTCCCTACGACCCCAGGACTCGATTGGCCCGCCACCGTCATGTCCGACGACTATAGGGTCGTCCCCACGACCACGGGCCAAGGTTGGCCTGCCGCCGACATGTCCGACGAATATAGGGTTGTCCGCACGACCCCGGGAGTAGGTTGGCCCGCCGCCGACATGTCCGACGACTATAGGGTCGTCCCCACGACCCCGGGCCAAAGTTGGCCAGCCGCCGACATGTCCGACGACTATAGGGTCGTCCCCACGAACCCGGGACTTGGTTGGCCAGCCGCCGACATGTCCGACGACTATAGGGTCGTCCCCAAAACCCCGGGCCAATGTTGGCCAGCCGCCGACATGTCCGACGACTATAGGTTCGTCCCCACGACCACGGGCCAAAGTTGGCCTGCCGCCGACATGTCCGACGACTATAGGGTCGTCCGCACGAACCCGGGACTAGGTTGGCCAGCCGCCGACACGTCCGACGACTATAGGTTCGTCCCCACGACCCCGGGACTAGATTGTCCCGCCACCGTCATGTCCGACGACCATAGGGTCGTCCCGACGACCCCGGGAATAGGTTGGCCAGCCGCCGACATGTCCGACGACTATAGGGTCGTCCCCACGACCACGGGCCAAAGTTGGCCAGCCGCCGACATGTCCGACGACTATAGGGTCGTCCCGACGACCCCGGGAATAGGTTGGCCAGCCGCCGACATGGCCGACGACTATAGGGTCGTCCCCACGACCCCGGGCCAATGTTGGCCAGCCGCCGACATGTCCGACGACTATAGGGTCGTCCCCACGACCCCGGGCCAAAGTTGGCCCGCCGCCGACTTGTCCGACGACTATAGGTTCGTCCCCACGACCCCGGGACTAGATTGACCCGCCACCGTCAAGTCCGACGACTATTGGGTCGTCCCTACTACCCAGGGACTAGGTTGGCCCGCCCCCGTCATGTCCGACGACTATAGGGGCGTCCCTACGACCGCGGGACTAGATTGGACCGCCACCGTCATGTCCGACGACTATAGGGTCGTCCCCACGACCACGGGCCAAAGTTGGCCTGCCGCCGACATGTCCGACGACTATAGGGTCGTCCGCACGAGCCCGGGACTAGGTTGGCCAACCGCCGACATGTCCGACGAATATAGGTTCGTCCCCACGAACCCGGGACTAGGTTGCCCAGCCGCCGACATGTCCGACGACTATAGGGTCGTCCCCACGACCACGGGCCAAAGTTGCATAGCCGCCGACATGTCCGACGACTATAGGGTCGTCCCCACGACCACGGGCCAAGGTTGGCCTGCCGCCGACATGTCCGACGAATATAGGGTTGTCCGCACGACCCCGGGAGTAGGTTGGCCCGCCGCCGACATGTCCGACGACTATAGGGTCGTCCCCACGACCCCGGGCCAAAGTTGGCCAGCCGCCGACATGTCCGACGACTATAGGGTCGTCCGCACGAACCCGGGACTAGGTTGGCCAGCCGCCGACACGTCCGACGACTATAGGTTCGTCCCCAAGACCCCGGGACTAGATTGTCCCGCCACCGTCATGTCCGACGACCATAGGGTCGTCCCGACGACCCCGGGAATAGGTTGGCCAGCCGCCGACATGTCCGACGACTATAGGGTCGTCCCCACGACCACGGGCCAAAGTTGGCCAGCCGCCGACATGTCCGACGACTATAGGGTCGTCCCGACGACCCCGGGAATAGGTTGGCCAGCCGCCGACATGGCCGACGACTATAGGGTCGTCCCCACGACCCCGGGCCAATGTTGGCCAGCCGCCGACATGTCCGACGACTATAGGGTCGTCCCCACGACCCCGGGCCAAAGTTGGCCCGCCGCCGACTTGTCCGACGACTATAGGTTCGTCCCCACGACCCCGGGACTAGATTGACCCGCCACCGTCAAGTCCGACGACTATTGGGTCGTCCCTACTACCCCGGGACTAGGTTGGCCCGCCCCCGTCATGTCCGACGACTATAGGGGCGTCCCTACGACCGCGGGACTAGATTGGCCCGCCACCGTCATGTCCGACGACTATAGGGTCGTCCCCCGACCACGGGCCAAAGTTGGCCTGCCGCCGACATGTCCGACGACTATAGGGTCGTCCGCACGAGCCCGGGACTAGGTTGGCCAGCCGCCGACATGTCCGACGAATATAGGTTCGTCCCCACGAACCCGGGACTAGGTTGCCCAGCCGCCGACATGTCCGACGACTATAGGGTCGTCCCCACGACCACGGGCCAAAGTTGCATAGCCGCCGACATGTCCGACGACTATAGAGTCGTCCCCACGACCACGGGCCAAAGTTGGCCTGCCGCCGACATGTCCGACGACTATAGGGTCGTCCGCACGAACCCGGGACTAGGTTGGCCAGCCGCCGACATGTCCGACGAATATAGGGTCGTCCCCACGACCCCGGGACTAGGTTGGCCCGTCGCCGACTTGTCCGACGATTATAGGGTAGTCCCCACGACCACGGGCAATAGTTGCCCAGCCACCGACATGTCCGACGACTATAGGGTCGTCCCTACGACCCCAGGACTCGATTGGCCCGCCACCGCCATGTCCGACGACTATAGGGTCGTCCCCACGACCACGGGCCAAGGTTGGCCTGCCGCCGACATGTCCGACGAATATAGGGTTGTCCGCACGACCCCGGGAGTAGGTTGGCCCGCCGCCGACATGTCCGACGACTATAGGGTCGTCCCCACGACCCCGGGCCAAAGTTGGCCAGCCGCCGACATGTCCGACGACTATAGGGTCGTCCCCACGACCCCGGGACTTGGTTGGCCAGCCGCCGACATGTCCGACGACTATAGGGTCGTCCCCAAAACCCCGGGCCAATGTTGGCCAGCCGCCGACATGTCCGACGACTATAGGTTCGTCCCCACGACCACGGGCCAAAGTTGGCCTGCCGCCGACATGTCCGACGACTATAGGGTCGTCCGCACGAACCCGGGACTAGGTTGGCCAGCCGCCGACACGTCCGACGACTATAGGTTCGTCTCCACGACCCCGGGACTAGATTGTCCCGCCACCGTCATGTCCGACGACCATAGGGTCGTCCCGACGAACCCGGGACTAGGTTGGCCAGCCGCCGACACGTCCGACGACTATAGGTTCGTCCCCACGACCCCGGGCCAAAGTTGGCCAGCCGCCGACATGTCCGACGACTATAGGGTGGTCCCCACGACCCCGGGATTAGGGTGGCCCGCCGCCGACTTGTCCGACGACTATAGGTTTGTCCCCACGACCCCGGGACTAGATTGACCCCCACCGTCATTTCCGACGACTATTGGGTCGTCCCCACTACCCCGGGACTAGGTTGGCCCGCCACCATCATGTCCGACGACTATAGGGTCGTCCCTACGACCGCGGGAATAGATTGGCCCGCCACCGTCATGTCCGACGACTATAGGGTCGTCCGCACGAACCCGGGACTAGGTTGGCCAGCCGCCGACACGTCCGACGACTATAGGTTCGTCCCCACGACCCCGGGACTAGATTCTCCCGCCACCGTCATGTCCGACGACTAAAGGGTCGTCCCGACGACCCCGGGAATAGGTTGGCCCGCCGCCGACTTGTCCGACGACTATAGGTTCGTCCCCACGACCCCGGGACTAGATTGTCCCGCCACCGTCATGTCCGACGACTATAGGGTCGTCCCGACGACCCCGGGAATAGGTTGGCCAGCCGCCGACATGTCCGACGACTATAGGGTCGTCCCCAGGACCCCGGGCCAAAGTTGGCCAGCCGCCGACATGTCCGACGACTATAGGGTCGTCCCCACGACCACGGGCCAAAGTTGGCCTGCCGCCGACATGTCCGACGACTATAGGGTCGTCCGCACGAACCCGGGACTAGGTTGGCCAGCCGCCGACATGTCCGACGACTATAGGGTGGTCCCCACGACCCCGGGATTAGGGTGGCCCGCCGCCGACTTGTCCGACGACTATAGGTTTGTCCCCACGACCCCGGGACTAGATTGACCCCCACCGTCATGTCCGACGACTATAGGGTCGTCCCCACGACCACGGGCCAAAGTTGGCCTGCCGCCGACATGTCCGACGACTATAGGGTCGTCCGCACGAACCCGGGACTAGGTTGGCCAGCCGCCGACATGTCCGACGAATATAGGGTCGTCCCCACGACCCCGGGACTAGGTTGGCCCGTCGCCGACTTGTCCGACGATTATAGGGTAGTCCCCACGACCACGGGCAATAGTTGCCCAGCCACCGACATGTCCGACGACTATAGGGTCGTCCCTACGACCCCAGGACTCGATTGGCCCGCCACCGTCATGTCCGACGACTATAGGGTCGTCCCCACGACCACGGGCCAAGGTTGGCCTGCCGCCGACATGTCCGACGAATATAGGGTTGTCCGCACGACCCCGGGAGTAGGTTGGCCCGCCGCCGACATGTCCGACGACTATAGGGTCGTCCCCACGACCCCGGGCCAAAGTTGGCCAGCCGCCGACATGTCCGACGACTATAGGGTCGTCCCCACGAACCCGGGACTTGGTTGGCCAGCCGCCGACATGTCCGACGACTATAGGGTCGTCCCCAAAACCCCGGGCCAATGTTGGCCAGCCGCCGACATGTCCGACGACTATAGGTTCGTCCCCACGACCACGGGCCAAAGTTGGCCTGCCGCCGACATGTCCGACGACTATAGGGTCGTCCGCACGAACCCGGGACTAGGTTGGCCAGCCGCCGACACGTCCGACGACTATAGGTTCGTCCCCACGACCCCGGGCCAAAGTTGGCCAGCCGCCGTCATGTCCGACGACTATAGGGTGGTCCCCACGACCCCGGGATTAGGGTGGCCCGCCGCCGACTTGTCCGACGACTATAGGTTTGTCCCCACGACCCCGGGACTAGATTGACCCCCACCGTCATTTCCGACGACTATTGGGTCGTCCCCACTACCCCGGGACTAGGTTGGCCCGCCACCATCATGTCCGACGACTATAGGGTCGTCCCTACGACCGCGGGAATAGATTGGCCCGCCACCGTCATGTCCGACGACTATAGGGTCGTCCGCACGAACCCGGGACTAGGTTGGCCAGCCGCCGACACGTCCGACGACTATAGGTTCGTCCCCACGACCCCGGGACTAGATTCTCCCGCCACCGTCATGTCCGACGACTAAAGGGTCGTCCCGACGACCCCGGGAATAGGTTGGCCCGCCGCCGACTTGTCCGACGACTATAGGTTCGTCCCCACGACCCCGGGACTAGATTGTCCCGCCACCGTCATGTCCGACGACTATAGGGTCGTCCCGACGACCCCTGGAATAGGTTGGCCAGCCGCCGACATGTCCGACGACTATAGGGTCGTCCCCAGGACCCCGGGCCAAAGTTGGCCAGCCGCCGACATGTCCGACGACTATAGGGTCGTCCCGACGACCCCGGGAATAGGTTGGCCAGCCGCCGACATGTCCGACGACTATAGGGTCGTCCCCACGACCCCGGGCCAAAGTTGGCCAGCCGCCGACATGTCCGACGACTATAGGGTGGTCCCCAGGATCCCGGGATTAGGGTGGCCCGCCGCCGACTTGTCCGACGACTATAGGTTTGTCCCCACGACCCCGGGACTAGATTGACCCCCACCGTCATGTCCGACGACTATAGGGTCGTCCCCACGACCACGGGCCAAAGTTGGCCTGCCGCCGACATGTCCGACGACTATAGGGTCGTCCGCACGAACCCGGGACTAGGTTGGCCAGCCGCCGACATGTCCGACGAATATAGGGTCGTCCCCACGACCCCGGGACTAGGTTGGCCCGTCGCCGACTTGTCCGACGATTATAGGGTAGTCCCCACGACCACGGGCAATAGTTGCCCAGCCACCGACATGTCCGACGACTATAGGGTCGTCCCTACGACCCCAGGACTCGATTGGCCCGCCACCGTCATGTCCGACGACTATAGGGTCGTCCCCACGACCACGGGCCAAGGTTGGCCTGCCGCCGACATGTCCGACGAATATAGGGTTGTCCGCACGACCCCGGGAGTAGGTTGGCCCGCCGCCGACATGTCCGACGACTATAGGGTCGTCCCCACGACCCCGGGCCAAAGTTGGCCAGCCGCCGACATGTCCGACGACTATAGGGTCGTCCCCACGAACCCGGGACTTGGTTGGCCAGCCGCCGACATGTCCGACGACTATAGGGTCGTCCCCAAAACCCCGGGCCAATGTTGGCCAGCCGCCGACATGTCCGACGACTATAGGTTCGTCCCCACGACCACGGGCCAAAGTTGGCCTGCCGCCGACATGTCCGACGACTATAGGGTCGTCCGCACGAACCCGGGACTAGGTTGGCCAGCCGCCGACACGTCCGACGACTATAGGTTCGTCCCCACGACCCCGGGACTAGATTGTCCCGCCACCGTCATGTCCGACGACCATAGGGTCGTCCCGACGACCCCGGGAATAGGTTGGCCAGCCGCCGACATGTCCGACGACTATAGGGTCGTCCCCACGACCACGGGCCAAAGTTGGCCAGCCGCCGACATGTCCGACGACTATAGGGTCGTCCCGACGACCCCGGGAATAGGTTGGCCAGCCGCCGACATGGCCGACGACTATAGGGTCGTCCCCACGACCCCGGGCCAATGTTGGCCAGCCGCCGACATGTCCGACGACTATAGGGTCGTCCCCACGACCCCGGGCCAAAGTTGGCCCGCCGCCGACTTGTCCGACGACTATAGGTTCGTCCCCACGACCCCGGGACTAGATTGACCCGCCACCGTCAAGTCCGACGACTATTGGGTCGTCCCTACTACCCAGGGACTAGGTTGGCCCGCCCCCGTCATGTCCGACGACTATAGGGGCGTCCCTACGACCGCGGGACTAGATTGGACCGCCACCGTCATGTCCGACGACTATAGGGTCGTCCCCACGACCACGGGCCAAAGTTGGCCTGCCGCCGACATGTCCGACGACTATAGGGTCGTCCGCACGAGCCCGGGACTAGGTTGGCCAACCGCCGACATGTCCGACGAATATAGGTTCGTCCCCACGAACCCGGGACTAGGTTGCCCAGCCGCCGACATGTCCGACGACTATAGGGTCGTCCCCACGACCACGGGCCAAAGTTGCATAGCCGCCGACATGTCCGACGACTATAGAGTCGTCCCCACGACCCCGGGACTAGATTGGCCCGCCACCGTCGTGTCCCACGACTATAGGGTGGTCCCCACGACCCCGGGATTAGGGTGGCCCGCCGCCGACTTGTCCGACGACTATAGGTTTGTCCCCACGACCCCGGGACTAGATTGACCCCCACCGTCATTTCCGACGACTATAGGGTCGTCCCTACGACCGCGGGAATAGATTGGCCCGCCACCGTCATGTCCGACGACTATAGGGTCGTCCCCACGACCACGGGCCAAAGTTGGCCTGCTGCCGTCATGTCCGACGACTATAGGGTCGTCCGCACGAACCCGGGACTAGGTTGGCCAGCCGCCGACATGTCCGACGAATATAGGGTCGTCCCTACGACCCCAGGACTAGATTGGCCCGCCACCGTCATGTCCGACGACTATAGGGTCGTCCCCACGACCAAGGGCCAAGGTTGGCCTGCCGCCGACATGTCCGACGAATATAGGGTCGTCCCCACGACCCCGGGAATAAGTTGGCCCGCAGCCGACTTGTGCGACGACTATAGGTTCGTCCCCACGACCCCGGGACTTGATTGTCCCGCCACCGTCATGTCCGACGACTATAGGGTCGTCCCCACGAACCATGAACTAGATTGGCCAGCCGCCGACATGTCCGAAGACAATAGGGTCGTCCCCTCGACTCCGTTCCAAAGTTGACCAGCCGCCGACATGTCCGACGACTATAGGGTCGTCCCCACGACCCTGGGACTAGGTTTGCCCGCCGCCGACTTGTCCGTCAAATATAGGGTCGTCCCCACGACGCCGGGACTAGATTGGCCCGCCACTGTCATGTCCGACGATTATAGGGTCGTCCCCACGACCCCGGGACTAGGTTGGCCTGCCGCCGACATGCCCGACGACTATAGGGTCGTCCTCACGACCACGGGCCAGAGTTGCCCAGCCGCCGACATGTCCGACGACTATAGGGTCGTCCCCACGACCCCGGGCCAAAGTTCGCCAGCCGCCGACATGTCCGACGACTATAGGGTCGTCCCCACGAACCCGGGACTTGGTTGGCCCGCCACCGTCATGTCCGACGACTATAGGGTCGTCCCCACGACCAAGGGCCAATGTTGGCCTGCCGCCGACGTGTCCGACGAATATAGGGTCGTCCCCACGACCCCGGGAATAGGTTTGCCCGCCGCCGACTTGTCCGTCAAATATAGGGTCGTCCCCACGACGCCGGGACTAGATTGGCCCGCCACCGTCATGTCCGATGATTATAGGGTCGTCCCCACGACCCCGGGACAAGGTTGGCCTGCCGCCGACATGTCCGACGACTATAGGGTCGTCCCGACGACCCCGGGAATAGGTTGGCCTGCAGCCGACATGTCCGACGACTATAGGGTAGTCCCCACGACCACGGGCAATAGTTGCCCAGCCACCGACATATCCGACGACTATAGAGTCGTCCCCACGACCCCGGGACTAGATTGACCCGCCACCGTCATGTCCGACGACTATAGTGTCGTCCCTACGACCCCAGGGCTAGATTGGCCCGCCACCGTCATGTCCGACGACTATAGGGTCGTCCCCACGACCAAGGGCCAATGTTGGCCTGCCGCCGACGTGTCCGACGAATATAGGGTCGTCCCCACGACCCTGGGACTAGGTTTGCCCGCCGCCGACTTGTCCGTCAAATATAGGGTCGTCCCCACGACGCCGGGACTAGATTGGCCCGCCACTGTCATGTCCGACGATTATAGGGTCGTCCCCACGACCCCGGGACTAGGTTGGCCTGCCGCCGACATGCCCGACGACTATAGGGTCGTCCTCACGACCACGGGCCAGAGTTGCCCAGCCGCCGACATGTCCGACGACTATAGGGTCGTCCCCACGACCCCGGGCCAAAGTTCGCCAGCCGCCGACATGTCCGACGACTATAGGGTCGTCCCCACGACGCCGGGACTAGATTGGCCCGCCACCGTCATATCCGATGATTATAGGGTCGTCCCCACGACCCCGGGACAAGGTTGGCCCGCCGCCGTCATGTCCGACGACTATAGTGTCGTCCCTACGACCCCACGGCTAGATTGGCCCGCCACCGTCATGTCCGACGACTATAGGGTCGTCCCCACGGCTACGGGCCAAAGTTGGCCTGCCGCCGACATGTCCGACGAATATAGGGTCGTCCCCACGACCCCGGGAATAAGTTGGCCCGCCGCCGACTTGTCCGACGACTATAGTGTCGTCCCTACGACCCCAGGGCTAGATTGGCCCGCCACCGTCATGTCCGACGACTATAGGGTCGTCCCCACGGCTACGGGCCATAGTTGGCCTGCCGCCGACATGTCCGTCGAATATAGGGTCGTCCCCACGACCCCGGGACTAGATTGGCCCGCCACCGTCGTGTCCCACGACTATAGGGTCGTCCCCACGACCACGGGATTAGGGTGGCCCGCCGCCGACTTGTCCGACGACTATAGGTTCGTCCCCACGACCCCGAGACTAGATTGGCCAGCCGCCGACATATCCGACGACTATAGGGTCGTCCCCACGACCCCGGCCCAATGTTGACCAGCCGCCGTCTTGTCCGACGACTACAGGGTCGTCCCCACCACCCCGGGACTAGGTTGGCCAGCCGCCGACCTGTCCGAAGACTATAGGGTCGTCCCCACTACCCCGGGACTAGGTTGGCCCGCCACCGTCATGTCCGACGACTATAGGGTCGTCCCGACGACCCCGGGAATAGGTTGGCCAGCCGCCGACATGTCCGACGACTATAGGGTCGTCCCCACGACCAAGGGCCAATGTTGGCCTGCCGCCGACATGTCCGTCGAATATAGGGTCGTCCCCACGACCCCGGGACTAGATTGGCCCGCCACCGTCGTGTCCCACGACTATAGGGTCGTCCCCACGACCACGGGATTAGGGTGGCCCGCCGCCGACTTGTCCGACGACTATAGGTTCGTCCCCACGACCCCGAGACTAGATTGGCCAGCCGCCGACATATCCGATGACTATAGGGCCGTCCCCACGACCCCGGGACTAGGTTGGCCAACCGCCAAAATGTCCGACGGCTATAGGATCGTCCCGACGACCCCGGGACTAGATTGGCCCGCCACCGTCATGTCCGACGACTGTAGGGTCGTCCCCACGACCCCGGAACTAGATTGGCCAGCCGCCGACATGTCCGAAGACAATAGGGTCGTCCCCTCGACTCCGTTCCAAAGTTGACCAGCCGCCGACATGTCCGACGACTATAGGGTCGTCCCCACGACACCGGGACTAGGTTTGCCCGCCGCCGACTTGTCCGTCAAATATAGGGTCGTCCCCACGACGCCGGGACTAGATTGATCCGCCACCGTCATGTCCGACGATTATAGGGTCGTCCCCACGACCCCGGGACTAGATTGGCCAGATGCCGACTTGTCCGAAGACTATAGGGTCGTCCCCACGACCCCGGGACTAGGTTGGCCCGCCGCCGTCATGTCCGACGACTATAGGGTCGTCCCCACGACCCCGGGACTAGATTGGCCAGATGCCGACTTGTCCGACGACTATAGGGTCGTCCCTGCGACCCTGGGTCTACGTTGGCCCGCCACCGTCATGTCCGACGACTATAGGGTCGTCCCCACGGCTACGGGCCAAAGTTGGCCTGCCGCCGTCATGTCCGACGACTATAGGGTCGTCCCCACTACCCCGGGACTAGGTTGGCCCGCCACCGTCATGTCCGACGACTATAGTGTCGTCCCTACGACCCCAGGGATAGATTGGCCCGCCACCGTCATGTCCGACGACTATAGGGTCGTCCCCACGGCTACGGGCCAAAGTTGGCCTGCCGCCGACATGTCCGACGAATATAGGGTCGTGCCCACGACCCCGGGAATAGGTTGGCCTGCCGCCGTCATGTCCGACGACTATAGGGTCGTCCCGACGACCCCGGGAATAGGTTGGCCAGCCGCCGACATGTCCGACGACTATAGGGTCGTCCCCACGACCCCGGGCCAAAGTTGGCCAGCCGCCGACATGTCCGACGACTATAGGGTCGTCCCCACGACCCCGGGCCAAAGTTGGCCCGCCGCCGACTTGTCCGACGACTATAGGTTCGTCCCCACGACCCCGGGACTAGATTGACCCGCCACCGTCATGTCCGACGACTATTGGGTCGTCCCCACTACCCCGGGACTAGGTTGGCCCGCCACCGTCATGTCCGACGACTATAGGGTCGTCCCGACGACCCCGGGAATAGGTTGGCCAGCCGCCGACATGTCCGACGACTATAGGGTCGTCCCCACGACCCCGGGCCAAAGTTGGCCAGCCGCCGACATGTCCGACGACTATAGGGTCGTCCCCACGACCCCGGGCCAAAGTTGGCCCGCCGCCGACTTGTCCGACGACTATAGGTTCGTCCCCACGACCCCGGGACTAGATTGACCCGCCACCGTCATGTCCGACGACTATTGGGTCGTCCCCACTACCCCGGGACTAGGTTGGCCCGCCACCGTCATGTCCGACGACTATAGGGGCGTCCCTACCACCGCGGGACTAGATTGGCCCGCCACCGTCATGTCCGACGACTATAGGGTCGTCCCCACGACCACGGGCCAAAGTTGGCCTGCCGCCGACATGTCCGACGACTATAGGGCCGTCCGCACGAGCCCGGGACTAGGTTGGCCAGCCGCTGACATGTCCGACGAATATAGGTTCGTCCCCACGAACCCGGGACTAGGTTGGCCAGCCGCCGACATGTCCGACGACTATAGGGTCGTCCCCACGACCACGGGCCAAAGTTGCATAGCCGCCGACATGTCCGACGACTATAGAGTCGTCCCCACGACCCCGGGACTAGATTGGCCCGCCACCGTCGTGTCCCACGACTATAGGGTGGTCCCCACGACCCCGGGATTAGGGTGGCCGCCGCCGACTTGTCCGACGACTATAGGTTTGTCCCCACGACCCCGGGACTAGATTGACCCCCACCGTCATTTCCGACGACTATTGGGTCGTCCCCACTACCCCGGGACTAGGTTGGCCCGCCACCATCATGTCCGACGACTATAGGGTCGTCCCTACGACCGCGGGAATAGATTGGCCCGCCACCGTCATGTCCGACGACTATAGGGTCGTCCCCACGACCACGGGCCAAAGTTGGCCTGCCGCCGACATGTCCGACGACTATAGGGTCGTCCGCACGAACCCGGGACTAGGTTGGCCAGCCGCCGACATGTCCGACGAATATAGGGTCGTCCCGACGACCCCGGGACTAGGTTGGCCCGTCGCCGACTTGTCCGACGACTATAGGGTAGTCCCCACGACCACGGGCAATAGTTGCCCAGCCACCGACATGTCCGACGACTATAGGGTCGTCCCTACGACCCCAGGACTCGATTGGCCCGCCACCGTCATGTCCGACGACTATAGGTTCTTCCCCACGACCACGGGCCAAAGTTGGCCCGCCACCGTCATGTCCGACGACTATAGGGTCGTCCCGACGACCCCGGGAATAGGTTGGCCAGCCGCCGACATGTCCGACGACTGTAGGGTCGTCCCCACGACCCCGGGCCAAAGTTGGCCAGCCGCCGACATGTCCGACGACTATAGGGTCGTCCCCACGACCCCGGGAATAGGTTGGCCCGCCGCCGACTTGTCCGACGACTATAGGTTCGTCCCCACTACCCCGGGACTAGATTGTCCCGCCACCGTCATGTCCGACGACTATAGGGTCGTCCCGACGACCCCGGGAATAGGTTGGCCAGCCGCCGACATGTCCGACGACTATAGGGTCGTCCCCACGACCCCGGGCCAAAGTTGGCCAGCCGCCGACATGTCCGACGACTATAGGGTGGTCCCCACGACCCCGGGATTAGGGTGGCCCGCCGCCGACTTGTCCGACGACTATAGGTTTGTCATCACGACCCCGGGACTAGATTGACCCCCACCGTCATTTCCGACGACTATTGGGTCGTCCCCACTACCCCGGGACTAGGTTGGCCCGCCACCATCATGTCCGACGACTATAGGGTCGTCCCTACGACCGCGGGAATAGATTGGCCCGCCACCGTCATGTCCGACGACTATAGGGTCGTCCCCACGACCACGGGCCAAAGTTGGCCTGCCGCCGACATGTCCGACGACTATAGGGTCGTCCGCACGAACCCGGGACTAGGTTGGCCAGCCGCCGACATGTCCGACGAATATAGGGTCGTCCCCACGACCCCGGGCCAAAGTTGGCCAGCCGCCGACATGTCCGACGACTATAGGGTCGTCCCGACGACCCCGGGAATAGGTTGGCCAGCCGCCGACATGTCCGACGACTATAGGTTCGTCCCCACGACCCCGGGACTAGATTGTCCCGCCACCGTCATGTCCGACGACTATAGGGTCGTCCCGACGACCCCGGGAATAGGTTGTCCAGCCGCCGACATGTCCGACGACTATAGGGTCGTCCCCAGGACCCCGGGCCAAAGTTGGCCAGCCGCCGACATGTCCGACGACTATAGGGTCGTCCCGACGACCCCGGGAATAGGTTGGCCAGCCGCCGACATGTCCGACGACTATAGGGTCGTCCCCACGACCCCGGGCCAAAGTTGGCCAGCCGCCGACATGTCCGACGACTATAGGGTGGTCCCCACGACCCCGGGATTAGGGTGGCCCGCCGCCGACTTGTCCGACGACTATAGGTTTGTCCCCACGACCCCGGGACTAGATTGACCCCCACCGTCATTTCCGACGACTATTGGGTCGTCCCCACTACCACGGGACTAGGTTGGCCCGCCACCATCATGTCCGACGACTATAGGGTCGTCCCTACGACCGCGGGAATAGATTGGCCCGCCACCGTCTTGTCCGACGACTATAGGGTCGTCCCCAAGACCACGGGCCAAAGTTGGCCTGCCGCCGACATGTCCGACGACTATAGGGTCGTCCGCACGAACCCGGGACTAGGTTGGCCAGCCGCCGACATGTCCGACGAATATAGGGTCGTCCCCACGACCCCGGGACTAGGTTGGCCCGTCGCCGACTTGTCCGACGATTATAGGGTAGTCCCCACGACCACGGGCAATAGTTGCCCAGCCGCCGACATGTCCGACGAATATAGGGTCGTCCCCACGACCCCGGGAATAGGTTGGCCCGCCGCCGACATGTCCGACGACTATAGGGTCGTCCCCACGACCCCGGGCCAAAGTTGGCCTGCCGCCGACATGTCCGACGACTATAGGGTCGTCCGCACGAGCCCGGGACTAGGTTGGCCAGCCGCCGACATGTCCGACGAATATAGGTTCGTCCCCACGAACCCGGGACTAGGTTGCCCAGCCGCCGACATGTCCGACGACTATTGGGTCGTCCCCACGACCACGGGCCAAAGTTGCATAGCCGCCGACATGTCCGACGACTATAGAGTCGTCCCCACGACCCCGGGACTATATTGGCCCGCCACCGTCGTGTCCCACGACTATAGGGTGGTCCCCACGACCCCGGGATTAGGGTGGCCCGCCGCCGACTTGTCCGACGACTATAGGTTTGTCCCCACGACCCCGGGACTAGATTGACCCCCACCGTCATTTCCGACGACTATAGGGTCGTCCCTACGACCGCGGGAATAGATTGGCCCGCCACCGTCATGTCCGACGACTATAGGGTCGTCCCCACGACCACGGGCCAAAGTTGGCCTGCCGCCGTCATGTCCGACGACTATAGGGTCGTCCGCACGAACCCGGGACTAGGTTGGCCAGCCGCCGACATGTCCGACGAATATAGGGTCGTCCCCACGACCCCGGGACTAGGTTGGCCCGTCGCCGACTTGTCCGACGACTATAGGGTAGTCCCCACGACCACGGGCAATAGTTGCCCAGCCACCGACATGTCCGACGACTATAGGGTCGTCCCTACGACCCCAGGACTCGATTGGCCCGCCACCGTCATGTCCGACGACTATAGGGTCGTCCCCACTACCCCGGGACTAGGTTGGCCCGCCACCGTCATGTCCGACGACTATAGGGTCGTCCCTACGACCCCAGGACTAGATTGGCCCGCCACCGTCATGTCCGACGACTATAGGGTCGTCCCCACGACCAAGGGCCAAGGTTGGCCTGCCGCCGACATGTCCGACGAATATAGGGTCGTCCCCACGACCCCGGGAATAAGTTGGCCCGCCGCCGACTTGTGCGACGACTATAGGTTCGTCCCCACGACCCCGGGACTTGATTGTCCCGCCACCGTCATGTCCGACGACTATAGGGTCGTCCCCACGACCCCGGGAATTGGTTGGCCAGCCGCCGACATATCCGACGACTATAGGGTCGTCCCCACGACCCCGGCCCAATTTTGACCAGCCGCCGTCTTGTCCGACGACTATAGGGTCGTCCCCACGACCCCGGGACTAGATTGGCCCGCCACCGTCATGTCCGACGACTATAGGGTCGTCCCCACGACCCCGAGACTAGATTGGCCAGCCGCCGACATATCCGACGACTATAGGGTCGTCCCCACGACCCCGGCCCAATGTTGACCAGCCGCCGTCTTGTCCGACGACTATAGGGCCGTCCCCACGACCCCGGGACTAGGTTGGCCAAACGCCGAAATGTCCGACGACTATAGGATCGTCCCGACGACCCCGGGACTAGATTGGCCCGCCACCGTCATGTCCGACGACTGTAGGGTCGTCCCCACGACCCCGGAACTAGATTGGCCAGCCGCCGACATGTCCGAAGACAATAGGGTCGTCCCCTTGATTCCGTTCCAAAGTTGACCAGCCGCCGACATGTCCGACGACTATAGGGTCGTCCCCACGACCCCGGGACTAGGTTTGCCCGCCGCCGACTTGTCCGTCAAATATAGGGTCGTCCCCACGACGCCGGGACTAGATTGGCCCGCCACCGTCATGTCCGACGATTATAGGGTCGTCCCCACGACCCCGGGACTAGATTGGCCAGATGCCGACTTGTCCGAAGACAATAGGGTCGTCCCCACGACCCCGGGACTAGGTTGGCCCGCCGCCGTCATGTCCGACGACTATAGGGTCGCCCCCACGACCCCGGGACTAGATTTGCCAGACGCCAACTTGTCCGACGACTATAGGGTCGTCCCTGCGACCCTGGGTCTACGTTGGCCCGCCACCGTCATGTCCGACGATTATAGGGTCGTCCCCACGACCCCGGGACTAGGTTGGCCTGCCGCCGACATGTCCGACGACTATAGGGTCGTCCTCACGACCACGGGCCAGAGTTGCCCAGCCGCCGACATGTCCGACGACTATAGGGTCGTCCCCACGACCCCGGGCCAAAGTTCGCCAGCCGCCGACATGTCCGACGACTATAGGGTCGTCCCCACGAACCCGGGACTTGGTTGGCCCGCCACCGTCATGTCCGACGACTATAGGGTCGACCCCACGACCAAGGGCCAATGTTGGCCTGCCGCCGACGTGTCCGACGAATATAGGGTCGTCCCCACGACCCCGGGAATAGGTTGGCCCGCCGCCGACTTGTCCGACGACTATAGGTTCGTCCCCACGACCAAGGGCCAAGGTTGGCCTGCCGCCGACATGTCCGACGAATATAGGGTCGTCCCCACGACCCCGGGAATAAGTTGGCCCGCCGCCGACTTGTGCAACGACTATAGGTTCGTCCCCACGACCCCGGGACTAGATTGGCCCGCCACCGTCATGTCCGACGATTATAGGGTCGTTCCCACGACCCCGGGACTAGGTTGGCCCGCCACCGTCATGTCCGACGATTATAGGGTCGTCCCCACGACCCCGGGAATAGGTTGGCCCGCCGCCGACTTGTCCGACGACTATAGGTTCGTCCCCACGACCCCGGGACTAGATTGGCCCGCCACCGACGTGTCCGACGAATATAGGGTCGTCCCCACTACCCCGGGACTAGGTTGGCCCGCCACCGTCATGTCCGACGACTATAGGGTCGTCCCTACGACCCCAGGACTAGATTGGCCCGCCACCGTCATGTCCGACGACTATAGGGTCGTCCCCACGACCAAGGGCCAAGGTTGGCCTGCCGCCGACATGTCCGACGAATATAGGGTCGTCCCCACGACCCCGGGAATAAGTTGGCCCGCCGCCGACTTGTGCAACGACTATAGGTTCGTCCCCACGACCCCGGAACTTGATTGTCCCGCCACCGTCATGTCCGACGACTATAGGGTCGTCCCCACTACCCCGGGACTAGGTTGGCCCGCCACCGTCATGTCCGACGACTATAGTGTCGTCCCTACGACCCCAGGGCTAGATTGGCCCGCCACCGTCATGTCCGACGACTATAGGGTAGTCCCCACGACCACGGGCCAAAGTTGGCCTGCCGCCGACATGTCCGACGACTATAGGGTCGTCCGCAGGAACCCGGGACTAGGTTGGCCAGCCGCCGACACGTCCGACGACTATAGGTTCGTCCCCACGACCCCGGGACTAGATTGTCCCGCCACCGTCATGTCCGACTACCATAGGGTCGTCCCGACGACCCCGGGAATATGTTGGCCAGCCGCCGACATGTCCGACGACTATAGGGCCGTCCCCACGACCACGGGCCAAAGTTGGCCAGCCGCCGACATGTCCGACGACTATAGGGTCGTCCCGACGACCCCGGGAATAGGTTGGCCAGCCGCCGACATGTCCGACGACTATAGGGTCGTCACCACGACCCCGGGCCAATGTTGGCCAGCCGCCGACATGTCCGACGACTATAGGGTCGTCCCCACGACCCCGGGCCAAAGTTGGCCCGCCGCCGACTTGTCCGACGCCTATAGGTTCGTCCCCACGACCCCGGGACTAGATTGACCCGCCACCGTCAAGTCCGACGACTATTGGGTCGTCCCCACTACCCCGGGACTAGGTTGGCCCGCCCCCGTCATGTCCGACGACTATAGGGGCGTCCCTACGACCGCGGGACTAGATTGGCCCGCCACCGTCATGTCCGACGACTATAGGGTCGTCCCCACGACCACGGGCCAAAGTTGGCCTGCCGCCGACATGTCCGACGACTATAGGGTCGTCCGCACGAGCCCGGGACTAGGTTGGCCAGCCGCCGACATGTCCGACGAATATAGGTTCGTCCCCACGAACCCGGGACTAGGTTGCCCAGCCGCCGACATGTCCGACGAATATAGGGTCGTCCCCACGACCCCGGGACTAGGTTGGCCCGTCGCCGACTTGTCCGACGATTATAGGGTAGTCCCCACGACCACGGGCAATAGTTGCCCAGCCACCGTCGTGTCCCACGACTATAGGGTCGTCCCCACGAACCCGGGATTTGGTTGGCCAGCCGCCGACATGTCCGACGAATATAGGGTCGTCCCCACGACCCCGGGACTAGGTTGGCCCGTCGCCGACTTGTCCGACGATTATAGGGTAGTCCCCCCGACCACGGGCAATAGTTGCCCAGCCGCCGACATGCCCGACGAATATAGGGTCGTCCGCACGAACCCGGGACTAGGTTGGCCAGCCGCCGACATGTCCGACGAATATAGGGTCGTCCCCACGACCCCGGGACTAGGTTGGCCCGTCGCCGACTTGTCCGACGATTATAGGGTAGTCCCCACGACCACGGGCAATAGTTGCCCAGCCGCCGACATGTCCGACGAATATAGGGTCGTCCCCACGACCCCGGGAATAGGTTGGCCCGCCGCCGACATGTCCGACGACTATAGGGTCGTCCCCACGACCCCGGGCCAAAGTTGGCCAGCCGCCGACATGTCCGACGACTATAGGGTCGTCCCCACGAACCCGGGATTTGGTTGGCCAGCCGCCGACATGTCCGACGACTATAGGGTCGTCCCCAAAACCCCGGGCCAAAGTTGGCCAGCCGCCGACATGTCCGACGACTATAGGTTCGTCCCCACGACCACGGGCCAAAGTTGGCCTGCCGCCGACATGTCCGACGACTAAAGGGTCGTCCGCAGGAACCCGGGACTAGGTTGGCCAGCCGCCGACACGTCCGACGACTATAGGTTCGTCCCCACGACCCCGGGACTAGATTGTCCCGCCACCGTCATGTCCGACGACCATAGGGTCGTCCCGACGACCCCGGGAATAGGTTGGCCAGCCGCCGACATGTCCGACGACTATAGGGTCGTCCCCACGACCACGGGCCAAAGTTGGCCAGCCGCCGACATGTCCGACGACTATAGGGTCGTCCCGACGACCCCGGGAATAGGTTGGCCAGCCGCCGACATGTCCGACGACTATAGGGTCGTCACCACGACCCCGGGCCAATGTTGGCCAGCCGCCGACATGTCCGACGACTATAGGGTCGTCCCCACGACCCCGGGCCAAAGTTGGCCCGCCGCCGACTTGTCCGACGCCTATAGGTTCGTCCCCACGACCCCGGGACTAGATTGACCCGCCACCGTCAAGTCCGACGACTATTGGGTCGTCCCCACTACCCCGGGACTAGGTTGGCCCGCCCCCGTCATGTCCGACGACTATAGGGGCGTCCCTACGACCGCGGGACTAGATTGGCCCGCCACCGTCATGTCCGACGACTATAGGGTCGTCCCCACGACCACGGGCCAAAGTTGGCCAGCCGCCGACATGTCCGACGACTATAGGGTCGTCCCGACGACCCCGGGAATAGGTTGGCCAGCCGCCGACATGTCCGACGACTATAGGGTCGTCACCACGACCCCGGGCCAATGTTGGCCAGCCGCCGACATGTCCGACGACTATAGGGTCGTCCCCACGACCCCGGGACAAAGTTGGCCCGCCGCCGACTTGTCCGACGCCTATAGGTTCGTCCCCACGACCCCGGGACTAGATTGACCCGCCACCGTCAAGTCCGACGACTATTGGGTCGTCCCCACTACCCCGGGACTAGGTTGGCCCGCCCCCGTCATGTCCGACGACTATAGGGGCGTCCCTACGACCGCGGGACTAGATTGGCCCGCCACCGTCATGTCCGACGACTATAGGGTCGTCCCCACGACCACGGGCCAAAGTTGGCCAGCCGCCGACATGTCCGACGACTATAGGGTCGTCCCGACGACCCCGGGAATAGGTTGGCCAGCCGCCGACATGTCCGACGACTATAGGGTCGTCACCACGACCCCGGGCCAATGTTGGCCAGCCGCCGACATGTCCGACGACTATAGGGTCGTCCCCACGACGCCGGGCCAAAGTTGGCCCGCCGCCGACTTGTCCGACGCCTATAGGTTCGTCCGCACGAGCCCGGGACTAGGTTGGCCAGCCGCCGACATGTCCGACGAATATAGGTTCGTCCCCACGAACCCGGGACTAGGTTGCCCAGCCGCCGACATGTCCGACGACTATTGGGTCGTCCCCACGACCACGGGCCAAAGTTGGCCTGCCGCCGTCATGTCCGACGACTATAGGGTCGTCCGCACGAACCCGGGACTAGGTTGGCCAGCCGCCGACATGTCCGACGAATATAGGGTCGTCCCCACGACCCCGGGACTAGGTTGGCCTGCCGCCGACATGTCCGACGACTATAGGGTCATCCTCACGACCACGGGCCAGAGTTGCCCAGCCGCCGACATGTCCGACGACTATAGGGTCGTCCCCACGACCCCGGGCCAAAGTTCGCCAGCCGCCGACATGTCCGACGACTATAGGGTCGTCCCCACGAACCCGGGACTTGGTTGACCCGCCACCGTCATGTCCGACGACTATAGGGTCGTCCCCACGACCAAGGGCCAAGGTTGGCCTGCCGCCGACATGTCCGACGAATATAGGGTCGTCCCCACGACCCCGGGACTAGGTTGGCCTGCCGCCGACATGTCCGACGACTATAGGGTCATCCTCACGACCACGGGCCAGAGTTGCCCAGCCGCCGACATGTCCGACGACTATAGGGTCGTCCCCACGACCCCGGGCCAAAGTTCGCCAGCCGCCGACATGTCCGACGACTATAGGGTCGTCCCCACGAACCCGGGACTTGGTTGACTCGCCACCGTCATGTCCGACGACTATAGGGTCGTCCCCACGACCAAGGGCCAAGGTTGGCCTGCCGCCGACATGTCCGACGACTATAGGGTCGACCCCACGACCAAGGGCCAATGTTGGCCTGCCGCCGACGTGTCCGACGAATATAGGGTCGTCCCCACGACCCCGGGAATAGGTTGGCCCGCCGCCGACTTGTCCGACGACTATAGGTTCGTCCCCACGACCCCGGGACTAGATTGGCCCGCCACCGTCATGTCCGACGATTATAGGGTCGTTCCCACGACCCCGGGACTAGGTTGGCCTGCCGCCGACATGTCCGACGACTATAGGGTCATCCTCACGACCACGGGCCAGAGTTGCCCAGCCGCCGACATGTCCGACGACTATAGGGTCGTCCCCACGACCCCGGGCCAAAGTTCGCCAGCCGCCGACATGTCCGACGACTATAGGGTCGTCCCCACGAACCCGGGACTTGGTTGACCCGCCACCGTCATGTCCGACGACTATAGGGTCGTCCCCACGACCAAGGGCCAAGGTTGGCCTGCCGCCGACATGTCCGACGAATATAGGGTCGTCCCCACGACCCCGGGAATAAGTTGGCCCGCCGCCGACTTGTGCAACGACTATAGGTTCGTCCCCACGACCCCGGGACTAGATTGGCCCGCCACCGTCATGTCCGACGATTATAGGGTCGTTCCCACGACCCCGGGACTAGGTTGGCCCGCCACCGTCATGTCCGACGATTATAGGGTCGTCCCCACGACCCCGGGAATAGGTTGGCCCGCCGCCGACTTGTCCGACGACTATAGGTTCGTCCCCACGACCCCGGGACTAGATTGGCCCGCCACCGACGTGTCCGACGAATATAGGGTCGTCCCCACTACCCCGGGACTAGGTTGGCCCGCCACCGTCATGTCCGACGACTATAGGGTCGTCCCTACGACCCCAGGACTAGATTGGCCCGCCACCGTCATGTCCGACGACTATAGGGTCGTCCCCACGACCAAGGGCCAAGGTTGGCCTGCCGCCGACATGTCCGACGAATATAGGGTCGTCCCCACGACCCCGGGAATAAGTTGGCCCGCCGCCGACTTGTGCAACGACTATAGGTTCGTCCCCACGACCCCGAAACTTGATTGTCCCGCCACCGTCATGTCCGACGACTATAGGGTCGTCCCCACTACCCCGGGACTAGGTTGGCCCGCCACCGTCATGTCCGACGACTATAGTGTCGTCCCTACGACCCCAGGGCTAGATTGGCCCGCCACCGTCATGTCCGACGACTATAGGGTCGTCCCCACGGCTACGGGCCAATGTTGGCCTGCCGCCGACATGTCCGACGAATATAGGGTCGTCCCCACGACCCCGGGAATAGGTTGGCCTGCCGCCGACTTGTCCGACGACTATAGGTTCGTCCCCACGACCCCGGGACTAGATTGTCCCGCCACCGTCATGTCCGACGACTATAGGGTCGTCCCGACGACCCCGGGAATAGGTTGGCCAGCCGCCGACTTGTGCAACGACTATAGGTTCGTCCCCACGACCCCGGGACTTGATTGTCCCGCCACCGTCATGTCCGACGACTATAGGGTCGTGCCCACTACCCCGGGACTAGGTTGGCCCGCCACCGTCATGTCCGACGACTATAGTGTCGTCCCTACGACCCCAGGGCTAGATTGTCCCGCCACCGTCATGTCCGACGACTATAGGGTCGTCCCCACTACCCCGGGACTAGGTTGGCCCGCCACCGTCATGTCCGACGACTATAGTGTCGTCCCTACGACCCCAGGGCTAGATTGGCCCGCCACCGTCATGTCCGACGACTATAGGGTCGTCCCCACGACCCCGGGCCAAAGTTGGCCAGCCGCCGACATGTCCGACGACTATAGGGTCGTCCCCACGAACCCGGGATTTGGTTGGCCAGCCGCCGACATGTCCGACGACTATAGGGTCGTCCCAAAAACCCCGGGCCAAAGTTGGCCAGCCGCCGACATGTCCGACGACTATAGGTTCGTCCCCACGACCACGGGCCAAAGTTGGCCTGCCGCCGACATGTCCGACGACTATAGGGTCGTCCGCAGGAACCCGGGACTAGGTTGGCCAGCCGCCGACACGTCCGACGACTATAGGTTCGTCCCCACGACCCCGGGACTAGATTGTCCCGCCACCGTCATGTCCGACGACCATAGGGTCGTCCCGACGACCCCGGGAATATGTTGGCCAGCCGCCGACATGTCCGACGACTATAGGGCCGTCCCCACGAGCCCGGGACTAGGTTGGCCAGCCGCCGACATGTCCGACGAATATAGGTTCGTCCCCACGAACCCGGGACTAGGTTGCCCAGCCGCCGACATGTCCGACGACTATTGGGTCGTCCCCACGACCACGGGCCAAAGTTGCATAGCCGCCGACATGTCCGACGACTATAGAGTCGTCCCCACGACCCCGGGACTAGATTGGCCCGCCACCGTCGTGTCCCACGACTATAGGGTGGTCCCCACGACCCCGGGACTAGGTTGGCCAGCCGCCGACATGTCCGACGAATATAGGGTCGTCCCCACGACCCCGGGACTAGGTTGGCCCGTCGCCGACTTGTCCGACGATTATAGGGTAGTCCCCCCGACCACGGGCAATAGTTGCCCAGCCGCCGACATGTCCGACGAATATAGGGTCGTCCCTACGACCCCAGGACTCGATTGGCCCGCCACCGTCATGTCCGACGACTATAGGGTCGTCCCCACGACCACGGGCCAAAGTTGGCCTGCCGCCGACATGTCCGACGACTATAGGGTCGTCCGCACGAACCCGGGACTAGGTTGGCCAGCCGCCGACATGTCCGACGAATATAGGGTCGTCCCCACGACCCCGGGACTAGGTTGGCCCGTCGCCGACTTGTCCGACGATTATAGGGTAGTCCCCACGACCACGGGCAATAGTTGCCCAGCCGCCGACATGTCCGACGAATATAGGGTCGTCCCCACGACCCCGGGAATAGGTTGGCCCGCCGCCGACATGTCCGACGACTATAGGGTCGTCCCCACGACCCCGGGCCAAAGTTGGCCAGCCGCCGACATGTCCGACGACTATAGGGTCGTCCCCACGAACCCGGGATTTGGTTGGCCAGCCGCCGACATGTCCGACGACTATAGGGTCGTCCCCAAAACCCCGGGCCAAAGTTGGCCAGCCGCCGACATGTCCGACGACTATAGGTTCGTCCCCACGACCACGGGCCAAAGTTGGCCTGCCGCCGACATGTCCGACGACTAAAGGGTCGTCCGCAGGAACCCGGGACTAGGTTGGCCAGCCGCCGACACGTCCGACGACTATAGGTTCGTCCCCACGACCCCGGGACTAGATTGTCCCGCCACCGTCATGTCCGACGACCATAGGGTCGTCCCGACGACCCCGGGAATAGGTTGGCCAGCCGCCGACATGTCCGACGACTATAGGGTCGTCCCCACGACCACGGGCCAAAGTTGGCCAGCCGCCGACATGTCCGACGACTATAGGGTCGTCCCGACGACCCCGGGAATAGGTTGGCCAGCCGCCGACATGTCCGACGACTATAGGGTCGTCACCACGACCCCGGGCCAATGTTGGCCAGCCGCCGACATGTCCGACGACTATAGGGTCGTCCCCACGACCCCGGGCCAAAGTTGGCCCGCCGCCGACTTGTCCGACGCCTATAGGTTCGTCCCCACGACCCCGGGACTAGATTGACCCGCCACCGTCAAGTCCGACGACTATTGGGTCGTCCCCACTACCCCGGGACTAGGTTGGCCCGCCCCCGTCATGTCCGACGACTATAGGGGCGTCCCTACGACCGCGGGACTAGATTGGCCCGCCACCGTCATGTCCGACGACTATAGGGTCGTCCCCACGACCACGGGCCAAAGTTGACCAGCCGCCGACATGTCCGACGACTATAGGGTCGTCCCGACGACCCCGGGAATAGGTTGGCCAGCCGCCGACATGTCCGACGACTATAGGGTCGTCACCACGACCCCGGGCCAATGTTGGCCAGCCGCCGACATGTCCGACGACTATAGGGTCGTCCCCACGACCCCGGGACAAAGTTGGCCCGCCGCCGACTTGTCCGACGCCTATAGGTTCGTCCCCACGACCCCGGGACTAGATTGACCCGCCACCGTCAAGTCCGACGACTATTGGGTCGTCCCCACTACCCCGGGACTAGGTTGGCCCGCCCCCGTCATGTCCGACGACTATAGGGGCGTCCCTACGACCGCGGGACTAGATTGGCCCGCCACCGTCATGTCCGACGACTATAGGGTCGTCCCCACGACCACGGGCCAAAGTTGGCCAGCCGCCGACATGTCCGGCGACTATAGGGTCGTCCCGACGACCCCGGGAATAGGTTGGCCAGCCGCCGACATGTCCGACGACTATAGGGTCGTCACCACGACCCCGGGCCAATGTTGGCCAGCCGCCGACATGTCCGACGACTATAGGGTCGTCCCCACGACTCCGGGCCAAAGTTGGCCCGCCGCCGACTTGTCCGACGCCTATAGGTTCGTCCGCACGAGCCCGGGACTAGGTTGGCCAGCCGCCGACATGTCCGACGAATATAGGTTCGTCCCCACGAACCCGGGACTAGGTTGCCCAGCCGCCGACATGTCCGACGACTATTGGGTCGTCCCCACGACCACGGGCCAAAGTTGGCCTGCCGCCGTCATGTCCGACGACTATAGGGTCGTCCGCACGAACCCGGGACTAGGTTGGCCAGCCGCCGACATGTCCGACGAATATAGGGTCGTCCCCACGACCCCGGGACTAGGTTGGCCCGTCGCCGACTTGTCCGACGACAATAGGGTAGTCCCCACGACCACGGGCAATAGTTGCCCAGCCACCGACATGTCCGACGACTATAGGGTCGTCCCTACGACCCCAGGACTCGATTGGCCCGCCACCGTCATGTCCGACGACTATAGGGTCGTCCCCACTACCCCGGGACTAGGTTGGCCCGCCACCGTCATGTCCGACGACTATAGGGTCGTCCCTACGCCCCCAGGACTAGATTGGCCCGCCACCGTCATGTCCGACGACTATAGGGTCGTCCCCACGACCAAGGGCCAAGGTTGGCCTGCCGCCGACATGTCCGACGAATATAGGGTCGTCCCCACGACCCCGGGAATAAGTTGGCCCGCCGCCGACTTGTGCGACGACTATAGGTTCGTCCCCACGACCCCGGGACTTGATTGTCCCGCCACCGTCATGTCCGACGACTATAGGGTCGTCCCCACGACCCCGGGAATAGGTTGGCCAGCCGCCGACATATCCGACGACTATAGGGTCGTCCCCACGACCCCGGCCCAATGTTGACCAGCCGCCGTCTTGTCCGACGACTATAGGGCCGTCCCCACGACCCCGGGACTAGGTTGGCCAACCGCCGAAATGTCCGACGACTATAGGATCGTCCCGACGACCCCGGGACTAGATTGGCCCGCCACCGTCATGTCCGACGACTGTAGGATCGTCCCCACGACCCCGGCCCAATGTTGACCAGCCGCCGTCTTGTCCGACGACTATAGGGCCGTCCCCACGACCCCGGGACTAGGTTGGCCAACCGCCGAAATGTCCGACGACTATAGGATCGTCCCGACGACCCCGGGACTAGATTGGCCCGCCACCGTCATGTCCGACGACTGTAGGGTCGTCCCCACGACCCCGGAACTAGATTGGCCAGCCGCCGACATGTCCGAAGACAATAGGGTCGTCCCCTTGATTCCGTTCCAAAGTTGACCAGCCGCCGACATGTCCGACGACTATAGGGTCGTCCCCACGACCCCGGGACTAGGTTTGCCCGCCGCCGACTTGTCCGTCAAATATAGGGTCGTCCCCACGACGCCGGGACTAGATTGGCCCGCCACCGTCATGTCCGACGATTATAGGGTCGTCCCCACGACCCCGGGACTAGATTGGCCAGATGCCGACTTGTCCGAAGACAATAGGGTCGTCCCCACGACCCCGGGACTAGGTTGGCCCGCCGCCGTCATGTCCGACGACTATAGGGTCGCCCCCACGACCCCGGGACTAGATTTGCCAGACGCCGACTTGTCCGACGACTATAGGGTCGTCCCTGCGACCCTGGGTCTACGTTGGCCCGCCACCGTCATGTCCGACGATTATAGGGTCGTCCCCACGACCCCGGGACTAGGTTGGCCTGCCGCCGACATGTCCGACGACTATAGGGTCGTCCTCACGACCACGGGCCAGAGTTGCCCAGCCGCCGACATGTCCGACGACTATAGGGTCGTCCCCACGACCCCGGGCCAAAGTTCGCCAGCCGCCGACATGTCCGACGACTATAGGGTCGTCCCCACGAACCCGGGACTTGGTTGGCCCGCCACCGTCATGTCCGACGACTATAGGGTCGTCCCCACGACCAAGGGCCAATGTTGGCCTGCCGCCGACGTGTCCGACGAATATAGGGTCGTCCCCACGACCCCGGGAATAGGTTGGCCCGCCGCCGACTTGTCCGACGACTATAGGTTCGTCCCCACGACCCCGGGACTAGATTGGCCCGCCACCGTCATGTCCGACGATTATAGGGTCGTTCCCACGACCCCGGGACTAGGTTGGCCTGCCGCCGACATGTCCGACGACTATAGGGTCGTCCTCACGACCACGGGCCAGAGTTGCCCAGCCGCCGACATGTCCGACGACTATAGGGTCGTCCCCACGACCCCGGGCCAAAGTTCGCCAGCCGCCGACATGTCCGACGACTATAGGGTCGTCCCCACGAACCCGGGACTTGGTTGACCCGCCACCGTCATGTCCGACGACTATAGGGTCGTCCCCACGACCAAGGGCCAAGGTTGGCCTGCCGCCGACATGTCCGACGAATATAGGGTCGTCCCCACGACCCCGGGAATAAGTTGGCCCGCCGCCGACTTGTGCAACGACTATAGGTTCGTCCCCACGACCCCGGGACTAGATTGGCCCGCCACCGTCATGTCCGACGATTATAGGGTCGTTCCCACGACCCCGGGACTAGGTTGGCCCGCCACCGTCATGTCCGACGATTATAGGGGCGTCCCCACGACCCCGGGAATAGGTTGGCCCGCCGCCGACTTGTCCGACGACTATAGGTTCGTCCCCACGACCCCGGGACTAGATTGGCCCGCCACCGACGTGTCCGACGAATATAGGGTCGTCCCCACTACCCCGGGACTAGGTTGGCCCGCCACCGTCATGTCCGACGACTATAGGGTCGTCCCTACGACCCCAGGACTAGATTGGCCCGCCACCGTCATGTCCGACGACTATAGGGTCGTCCCCACGACCAAGGGCCAAGGTTGGCCTGCCGCCGACATGTCCGACGAATATAGGGTCGTCCCCACGACCCCGGAAATAAGTTGGCCCGCCGCCGACTTGTGCAACGACTATAGGTTCGTCCCCACGACCCCGGGAATTGATTGTCCCGCCACCGTCATGTCCGACGACTATAGGGTCGTCCCCACTACCCCGGGACTAGGTTGGCCCGCCACCGTCATGTCCGACGACTATAGTGTCGTCCCTACGACCCCAGGGCTAGATTGGCCCGCCACCGTCATGTCCGACGACTATAGGGTCGTCCCCACGGCTACGGGCCAAAGTTGGCCTGCCGCCGACATGTCCGACGAATATAGGGTCGTCCCCACGACCCCGGGAATAGGTTGGCCTGCCGCCGACTTGTCCGACGACTATAGGTTCGTCCCCACGACCCCGGGACTAGATTGTCCCGCCACCGTCATGTCCGACGACTATAGGGTCGTCCCGACGACCCCGGGAATAGGTTGGCCAGCCGCCGACTTGTGCAACGACTATAGGTTCGTCCCCACGACCCCGGGACTTGATTGTCCCGCCACCGTCATGTCCGACGACTATAGGGTCGTGCCCACTACCCCGGGACTAGGTTGGCCCGCCACCGTCATGTCCGACGACTATAGTGTCGTCCCTACGACCCCAGGGCTAGATTGTCCCGCCACCGTCATGTCCGACGACTATAGGGTCGTCCCCACTACCCCGGGACTAGGTTGGCCCGCCACCGTCATGTCCGACGACTATAGTGTCGTCCCTACGACCCCAGGGCTAGATTGGCCCGCCACCGTCATGTCCGACGACTATAGGGTCGTCCCCACGACCCCGGGCCAAAGTTGGCCAGCCGCCGACATGTCCGACGACTATAGGGTCGTCCCAAAAACCCCGGGCCAAAGTTGGCCAGCCGCCGACATGTCCGACGACTATAGGTTCGTCCCCACGACCACGGGCCAAAGTTGGCCTGCCGCCGACATGTCCGACGACTATAGGGTCGTCCGCAGGAACCCGGGACTAGGTTGGCCAGCCGCCGACACGTCCGACGACTATAGGTTCGTCCCCACGACCCCGGGACTAGATTGTCCCGCCACCGTCATGTCCGACGACCATAGGGTCGTCCCGACGACCCCGGGAATAGGTTGGCCAGCCGCCGACATGTCCGACGACTATAGGACCGTCCCCACGACCACGGGCCAAAGTTGGCCAGCCGCCGACATGTCCGACGACTATAGGGTCGTCCCGACGACCCCGGGAATAGGTTGGCCAGCCGCCGACATGTCCGACGACTATAGGGTCGTCACCACGACCCCGGGCCAATGTTGGCCAGCCGCCGACATGTCCGACGACTATAGGGTCGTCCCCACGACCCCGGGCCAAAGTTGGCCCGCCGCCGACTTGTCCGACGCCTATAGGTTCGTCCCCACGACCCCGGGACTAGATTGACCCGCCACCGTCAAGTCCGACGACTATTGGGTCGTCCCCACTACCCCGGGACTAGGTTGGCCCGCCCCCGTCATGTCCGACGACTATAGGGGCGTCCCTACGACCGCGGGACTAGATTGGCCCGCCACCGTCATGTCCGACGACTATAGGGTCGTCCCCACGACCACGGGCCAAAGTTGGCCTGCCGCCGACATGTCCGACGACTATAGGGTCGTCCGCACGAGCCCGGGACTAGGTTGGCCAGCCGCCGACATGTCCGACGAATATAGGTTCGTCCCCACGAACCCGGGACTAGGTTGCCCAGCCACCGACATGTCCGACGACTATTGGGTCGTCCCCACGACCACGGGCCAAAGTTGCATAGCCGCCGACATGTCCGACGACTATAGAGTCGTCCCCACGACCCCGGGACTAGATTGGCCCGCCACCGTCGTGTCCCACGACTATAGGGTGGTCCCCACGACCCCGGGATTAGGGTGGCCCGCCGCCGACTTGTCCGACGACTATAGGTTTGTCCCCACGACCCCGGGACTAGATTGACCCCCACCGTCATTTCCGACGACTATAGGGTCGTCCCTACGACCGCGGGAATAGATTGGCCCGCCACCGTCATGTCCGACGACTATAGGGTCGTCCCCACGACCCCGGGACTAGGTTGGCCAGCCGCCGACATGTCCGACGAATATAGGTTCGTCCCCACGAACCCGGGACTAGGTTGGCCAGCCGCTGACATGTCCGACGACTATAGGGTCGTCCCCACGACCACGGGCCAAAGTTGCATAGCCGCCGACATGTCCGACGAATATAGGGTCGTCCCCACGTCCCCGGGACTAGGTTGGCCCGTCGCCGACATGTGCGACGACTATAGGGTCGTCCCCACGACCCCGGGCCAAAGTTGGCCAGCCGCCGACATGTCCGACGACTATAGGGTCGTCCCCACGAACCCGGGACTTGGTTGGCCAGCCGCCGACATGTCCGACGACTATAGGGTCGTCCCCAAAACCCCGGGCCAAAGTTGGCCAGCCGCCGACATGTCCGACGAATATAGGGTCGTCCCCACGACCCCGGGAATAGGTTGGCCCGCCGCCGACATGTGCGACGACTATAGGGTCGTCCCCACGACCCCGGGCCAAAGTTGGCCAGCCGCCGACATGTCCGACGACTATAGGGTCGTCCCCACGAACCCGGGACTTGGTTGGCCAGCCGCCGACATGTCCGACGACTATAGTGTCGTCCCTACGACCCCAGGGATAGATTGGCCCGCCACCGTCATGTCCGACGACTATAGGGTCGTCCCCACGGCTACGGGCCAAAGTTGGCCTGCCGCCGACATGTCCGACGAATATAGGGTCGTGCCCACGACCCCGGGAATAGGTTGGCCTGCCGCCGACTTGTCCGACGACTATAGGTTCGTCCCCACGACCCCGGGACTAGATTGTCCCGCCACCGTCATGTCCGACGACTATAGGGTCGTCCCGACGACCCCGGGAATAGGTTGGCCAGCCGCCGACATGTCCGACGACTATAGGGTGGTCCCCACGACCCCGGGACTAGGTTGGCCCGCCACCGTCATGTCCGACGACTATAGGGGCGTCCCTACGACCGCGGGACTAGATTGGCCCGCCACCGTCATGTCCGACGACTATAGGGTCGTCCCCACGACCACGGGCCAAAGTTGGCCTGCCGCCGACATGTCCGACGACTATAGGGTCGTCCGCACGAGCCCGGGACTAGGTTGGCCAGCAGCCGACATGTCCGACGAATATAGGTTCGTCCCCACGAACCCGGGACTAGGTTGGCCAGCCGCCGACATGTCCGACGACTATAGGGTCGTCCCCACGACCACGGGCCAAAGTTGCATAGCCGCCGACATGTCCGACGACTATAGAGTCGTCCCCACGACCCCGGGACTAGATTGGCCCGCCACCGTCGTGTCCCACGACTATAGGGTGGTCCCCACGACCCCGGGCCAAAGTTGGCCAGCCGCCGACATGTCCGACGACTATAGGGTCGTCCCCACGACCCCGGGACTAGGTTGGCCCGTCGCCGACTTGTCCGACGACTATAGGGTAGTCCCCACGACCACGGGCAATAGTTGCCCAGCCACCGACATGTCCGACGACTATAGAGTCGTCCCCACGACCCCGGGACTAGATTGGCCCGCCACCGTTGTGTCCCACGACTATAGGGTCGTCCCCACGACCCCGGGATTAGGTTGGCCCGCCGCCGACTTGTCCGACGACTATAGGTTCGTCCCCACGACCCCGGGACTAGGTTGGCCCGCCACCGTCATGTCCGACGACTATAGGGTCGTCCCTACGACCCCAGGACTAGATTGGCCCGCCACCGTCATGTCCGACGACTATAGGGTCGTCCCCACGACCACGGGCCAAGGTTGGCCTGCCGCCGACATGTCCGACGAATATAGGGTCGTCCCCACGACCCCGGGAATAGGTTGGCCCGCCGCCGACTTGTCCGACGACTATAGGTTCGTACCCACGACCCCGGGACTAGATTGACACGCCACCGTCATGTCCGACGACTATAGGGTCGTTCCCACTACCCCGGGACTAGGTTGTCCCGCCACCGTCATGTCCGACGACTATAGGGTCGTCCCTACGACCCCAGGACTAGATTGGCCCGCCACCGTCATGTCCGACGACTATAGGGTCGTCCCCACGACCAAGGGCCAAGGTTGGCCTGCCGCCGACATGTCCGACGAATATAGGGTCGTCCCCACGACCCCGAGACTAGATTGGCCAGCCGCCGACATATCCGACGACTATAGGGTCGTCCACACGACCCCGGCCCAATGTTGACCAGCCGCCGTCTTGTCCGACGACTACAGGGTCGTCCCCATCACCCCGGGACTAGGTTGGCCAGCCGCCGACCTGTCCGAAGACTATAGGGTCGTCCCCACGACCCCGGGCCAAAGTTGTCCAGCCGCCGACATGTCCGAAGGCAATAGGGTCGTCCCCTCGACTCCGTTCCAAAGTTGACCAGCCGCCGACATGTCCGACGACTATAGGGTCGTCCCCACGAACCCGGGACTTGGTTGGCCAGCCGCCGACATGTCCGACGACTATAGGGTCGTCCCCAAAACCCCGGGCCAAAGTTGGCCAGCCGCCGACATGTCCGACGACTATAGGGTCGTCCCCACGACCCCGGGCCACATTTGGCCAGCCGCCGACATGTCCGACGACTATAGGGTCGTCCCCACGAACCCGGGACTTGGTTGGCCAGCCGCCGACATGTCCGACGACTATAGGGTCGTCCCCAAAACCCCGGGCCAAAGTTGGCCAGCCGCCGACATGTCCGACGGCTATAGGTTCGTCCCCACGACCACGGGCCAAAGTTGGCCTGCCGCCGACATGTCCGACGACTATAGGGTCGTCCGCACGAACCCGGGACTAGGTTGGCCAGCCGCCGACACGTCCGACGACTATAGGTTCGTCCCCACGACCCCGGGACTAGATTGTCCCGCCACCGTCATGTCCGACGACAATAGGGTCGTCCCGACAACCCCGGGAATAGGTTGGCCAGCCGCCGACATGTCCGACGATTATAGGGTCGTCCCCACGACCCCGGGCCAAAGTTGGCCAGCCGCCGACATGTCCGACGACTATAGGGTCGTCCCCACGACCCCGGGAATAGGTTGGCCCGCCGCCGACTTGTCCGACGACTATAGGTTCGTCCTCACGACCCCGGGACTAGATTGTCCCGCCACCGTCATGTCCGACGACTATAGGGTCGTCCCGACGACCCCGGGAATAGGTTGGCCAGCCGCCGACATGTCCGACGACTATAGGGTCGTCCCGACGACCCCGGGAATAGGTTGGCCAGCCGCCGACACGTCCGACGACTATAGGGTCGTCCCCACGACCCCGGGCCAAAGTTGGCCAGCCGCCGACATGTCCGACGACTATAGGGTCGTCCCGACGACCCCGGGAATAGGTTGGCCAGCCGCCGACATGTCCGACGACTATAGGTTCGTCCCCACGGCCCCGGGACTAGGTTGGCCCGCCGCCGTCATGTCCGACGACTATAGGGTCGTCCCCACGACCCCGGGAGTAGATTGGCCAGATGCCGACTTGTCCGACGACTATAGGGTCGTCCCTGCGACCCTGGGTCTACGTTGGCCCGCCACCGTCATGTCCGACGACTATAGGGTCGTCCCCACGGCTACGGGCCAAAGTTGGCCTGCCGCCGTCATGTCCGACGACTATAGGGTCGTCCCCACTACCCCGGGACTAGGTTGGCCCGCCACCGTCATGTCCGACGACTATAGTGTCGTCCCTACGACCCCAGGGATAGATTGGCCCGCCACCGTCATGTCCGACGACTATAGGGTCGTCCCCACGGCTACGGGCCAAAGTTGGCCTGCCGCCGACATGTCCGACGAATATAGGGTCGTGCCCACGACCCCGGGAATAGGTTGGCCTGCCGCCGACTTGTCCGACGACTATAGGTTCGTCCCCACGACCCCGGGACTAGATTGTCCCGCCACCGTCATGTCCGACGACTATAGGGTCGTCCCGACGACCCCGGGAATAGGTTGGCCAGCCGCCGACATGTCCGACGACTATAGGGTCGTCCCCACGACCCCGGGCCAAAGTTGGCCAGCCGCCGACATGTCCGACGACTATAGGGTCGTCCCCACGACCCCGGGCCAAAGTTGGCCCGCCGCCGACTTGTCCGACGACTATAGGTTCGTCCCCACGACCCCGGGACTAGATTGACCCGCCACCGTCATGTCCGACGACTATTGGGTCGTCCCCACTACCCCGGGACTAGGTTGGCCCGCCACCGTCATGTCCGACGACTATAGGGGCGTCCCTACGACCGCGGGACTAGATTGGCCCGCCACCGTCATGTCCGTCGACTATAGGGTCGTCCCCACGACCACGGGCCAAAGTTGGCCTGCCGCCGACATGTCCGACGACTATAGGGTCGTCCGCACGAGCCCGGGACTAGGTTGGCCAGACGCCGACATGTCCGACGAATATAGGTTCGTCCCCACGAACCCGGGACTAGGTTGGCCAGCCGCCGACATGTCCGACGACTATAGGGTCGTCCCCACGACCACGGGCCAATGTTGCATAGCCGCCGACATGTCCGACGACTATAGAGTCGTCCCCACGACCCCGGGACTAGATTGGCCCGCCACCGTCGTGTCCCACGACTATAGGGTGGTCCCCACGACCCCGGGATTAGAGTGGCCGCCGCCGACTTGTCCGACGACTATAGGTTTGTCCCCACGACCCCGGGACTAGATTGACCCCCACCGTCATTTCCGACGACTATTGGGTCGTCCCCACTACCCCGGGACTAGGTTGGCCCGCCACCATCATGTCTGACGACTATAGGGTCGTCCCTACGACCGCGGGACTAGGTTGGCCCGCCACCGTCATGTCCGACGACTATAGGGGCGTCCCTACGACCGCGGGACTAGATTGGCCCGCCACCGTCATGTCCGACGACTATAGGGTCGTCCCCACGACCACGGGCCAAAGTTGGCCTGCCGCCGACATGTCCGACGACTATAGGGTCGTCCGCACGAGCCCGGGACTAGGTTGGCCAGGCGCCGACATGTCCGACGAATATAGGTTCGTCCCCACGAACCCGGGACTAGGTTGGCCAGCCGCCGACATGTCCGACGACTATAGGGTCGTCCCCACGACCACGGGCCAAAGTTGCATAGCCGCCGACATGTCCGACGACTATAGAGTCGTCCCCACGACCCCGGGACTAGATTGGCCCGCCACCGTCGTGTCCCACGACTATAGGGTGGTCCCCACGACCCCGGGATTAGATTGGCCCGCCACCGTCATGTCCGACGACTATAGGGTCGTCCCCACGACCACGGGCCAAAGTTGGCCTGCCGCCGACATGTCCGACGACTATAGGGTCGTCCCGACGACCCCGGGAATAGGTTGGCCAGGCGCCGACATGTCCGACGACTATAGGGTCGTCCCCACGACCCCGGGCCAAAGTTGGCCAGCCGCCGACACGTCCGACGACTATAGGTTCGTCCCCACGACCCCGGGAATAGATTCTCCCGCCACCGTCATGTCCGACGACTATAGGGTCGTCCCGACGACCCCGGGAATAGGTTGGCCCGCCGCCGACTTGTCCGACGACTATAGGTTCGTCCCCACGACCCCGGGACTAGATTGTCCCGCCACCGTCATGTCCGACGACTATAGGGTCGTCCCGACGACCCCGGGAATAGGTTGGCCAGCCGCCGACATGTCCGACGACTATAGGGTCGTCCCCACGACCCCGGGCCAAAGTTGGCCAGCCGCCGACATGTCCGACGACTATAGGGTCGTCCCGACGACCCCGGGAATAGGTTGGCCAGCCGCCGACATGTCCGACGACTATAGGGTCGTCCCCACGACCCCGGGCCAAAGTTGGCCAGCCGCCGACATGTCCGACGACTATAGGGTCGTCCCCACGACCCCGGGCCAAAGTTGGCCCGCCGCCGACTTGTCCGACGACTATAGGTTCGTCCCCACGACCCCGGGACTAGACTGACCCGCCACCGTCATGTCCGACGACTATTGGGTCGTCCCCACTACCCCGGGACTAGGTTGGCCCGCCACCGTCATGTCCGACGACTATAGGGGCGTCCCTACGACCGCGGGACTAGATTGGCCCGCCACCGTCATGTCCGACGACTATAGGGTCGTCCCCACGACCACGGGCCAAAGTTGGCCTGCCGCCGACATGTCCGACGACAATAGGGTCGTCCCGACGACCCCGGGACTAGATTGGCCCGCCACCGTCATGTCCGACGACTATAGGGTCGTCCCCACGGCTACGGGCCATAGTTGGCCTGCCGCCGACATGTCCGACGAATATAGGGTCGTCCCCACGACCCCGGGACTAGATTGGCCCGCCACCGTCGTGTCCCACGACTATAGGGTCGTCCCCACGACCACGGGATTAGGGTGGCCCGCCACCGTCATGTCCGACGACTATAGGGTCGTCCCCACGACCACGGGCCAAAGTTGGCCTGCCGCCGACATGTCCGACGACAATAGGGTCGTCCCGACGACCCCGGGACTAGATTGGCCCGCCACCGTCGTGTCCCACGACTATAGGGTGGTCCCCACGACCCCGGGATTAGATTGGCCCGCCACCGTCATGTCCGACGACTATAGGGTCGTCCCCACGGCTACGGGCCAAAGTTGGCCTGCCGCCGACATGTCCGACGACTATAGAGTCGTCCCCACGACCCCGGGACTAGATTGGCCCGCCACCGTCGTGTCCCGCGACTATAGGGTGGTCCCCACGACCCCGGGATTAGATTGGCCCGCCACCGTCATGTCCGACGACTATAGGGTCGTCCCCACGGCTACGGGCCAAAGTTGGCCTGCCGCCGACATGTCCGACGACTATAGGGTCGTCCCCACGTCCCCGGGAATAAGTTGGCCCGCCGCCGACTTGTCCGACGACTATAGTGTCGTCCCTACGACCCCAGGGCTAGATTGGCCCGCCACCGTCATGTCCGACGACTATAGGGTCGTCCCCACGGCTACGGGCCATAGTTGGCCTGCCGCCGACATGTCCGACGAATATAGGGTCGTCCCCACGACCCCGGGACTAGATTGGCCCGCCACCGTCGTGTCCCACGACTATAGGGTCGTCCCCACGACCACGGGATTAGGGTGGCCCGCCGCCGACTTGTCCGACGACTATAGGTTCGTCCCCACGACCCCGAGACTAGATTGGCCAGCCGCCGACATATCCGACGACTATAGGGTCGTCCCCACGACCCCGGCCCAATGTTGACCAGCCGCCGTCTTGTCCGACGACTACAGGGTCGTCCCCACCACCCCGGGACTAGGTTGGCCAGCCGCCGACCTGTCCGAAGACTATAGGGTCGTCCCCACGACCCCGGGCCAAGGTTGTCCAGCCGCCGACATGTCCGATGACTATAGGGCCGTCCCCACGACCCCGGGACTAGGTTGGCCAACCGCCGAAATGTCCGACGACTATAGGATCGTCCCGACGACCCCGGGACTAGATTGGCCCGCCACCGTCATGTCCGACGACTGTAGGGTCGTCCCCACGACCCCGGAACTAGATTGGCCAGCCGCCGACATGTCCGAAGACAATAGGGTCGTCCCCTCGACTCCGTTCCAAAGTTGACCAGCCGCCGACATGTCCGACGACTATAGGGTCGTCCCCACGACCCCGGGACTAGGTTTGCCCGCCGCCGACTTGTCCGTCAAATATAGGGTCGTCCCCACGACGCCGGGACTAGATTGATCCGCCACCGTCATGTCCGACGATTATAGGGTCGTCCCCACGACCCCGGGACTAGATTGGCCAGATGCCGACTTGTCCGAAGACTATAGGGTCGTCCCCACGACCCCGGGACTAGGTTGGCCCGCCGCCGTCATGTCCGACGACTATAGGGTCGTATACTACGACCGCGGGACTAGGTTGGCCCGCCACCGTCATGTCCGACGACTATAGGGGCGTCCCTACGACCGCGGGACTAGATTGGCCCGCCACCGTCATGTCCGACGACTATAGGGTCGTCCCCACGACCACGGGCCAAAGTTGGCCTGCCGCCGACATGTCCGACGACTATAGGGTCGTCCGCACGAGCCCGGGACTAGGTTGGCCAGCCGCCGACATGTCCGACGAATATAGGTTCGTCCCCACGAACCCGGGACTAGGTTGGCCAGCCGCTGACATGTCCGACGACTATAGGGTCGTCCCCACGACCACGGGCCAAAGTTGCATAGCCGCCGACATATCCGACGACTATAGAGTCGTCCCCACGACCCCGGGACTAGATTGGCCCGCCACCGTCGTGTCCCACGACTATAGGGTGGTCCCCACGACCCCGGGATTAGATTGGCCCGCCACCGTCATGTCCGACGACTATAGGGTCGTCCCCACGACCACGGGCCAAAGTTGGCCTGCCGCCGACATGTCCGACGACTATAGGGTCGTCCCGACGACCCCGGGAATAGGTTGGCCAGCCGCCGACATGTCCGACGACTATAGGGTCGTCCCCACGACCCCGGGCCAAAGTTGGCCAGCCGCCGACACGTCCGACGACTATAGGTTCGTCCCCACGACCCCGGGAATAGATTCTCCCGCCACCGTCATGTCCGACGACTATAGGGTCGTCCCGACGACCCCGGGAATAGGTTGGCCCGCCGCCGACTTGTCCGACGACTATAGGTTCGTCCCCACGACCCCGGGACTAGATTGTCCCGCCACCGTCATGTCCGACGACTATAGGGTCGTCCCGACGACCCCGGGAATAGGTTGGCCAGCCGCCGACATGTCCGACGACTATAGGGTCGTCCCCACGACCCCGGGCCAAAGTTGGCCAGCCGCCGACATGTCCGACGACTATAGGGTCGTCCCGACGACCCCGGGAATAGGTTGGCCAGCCGCCGACATGTCCGACGACTATAGGGTCGTCCCCACGACCCCGGGCCAAAGTTGGCCAGCCGCCGACATGTCCGACGACTATAGGGTCGTCCCCACGACCCCGGGCCAAAGTTGGCCCGCCGCCGACTTGTCCGACGACTATAGGTTCGTCCCCACGACCCCGGGACTAGACTGACCCGCCACCGTCATGTCCGACGACTATTGGGTCGTCCCCACTACCCCGGGACTAGGTTGGCCCGCCACCGTCATGTCCGACGACTATAGGGGCGTCCCTACGACCGCGGGACTAGATTGGCCCGCCACCGTCATGTCCGACGACTATAGGGTCGTCCCCACGACCACGGGCCAAAGTTGGCCTGCCGCCGACATGTCCGACGACAATAGGGTCGTCCGCACGAGCCCGGGACTAGGTTGGCCAGCCGCCGACATGTCCGACGAATATAGGTTCGTCCCCACGAACCCGGGACTAGGTTGGCCAGCCGCTGACATGTCCGACGACTATAGGGTCGTCCCCACGACCACGGGCCAAAGTTGCATAGCCGCCGACTTGTCCGACGACTATAGGGTCGTCCCTGCGACCCTGGGTCTACGTTGGCCCGCCACCGTCATGTCCGACGACTATAGGGTCGTCCCCACGGCTACGGGCCAAAGTTGGCCTGCCGCCGACATGTCCGACGAATATAGGGTCGTGCCCACGACCCCGGGAATAGGTTGGCCTGCCGCCGACTTGTCCGACGACTATAGGTTCGTCCCCACGACCCCGGGACTAGATTGTCCCGCCACCGTCATGTCCGACGACTATAGGGTCGTCCCGACGACCCCGGGAATAGGTTGGCCAGCTGCCGACATGTCCGACGACTATAGGGTCGTCCCCACGACCCCGGGCCAAAGTTGGCCAGCCGCCGACATGTCCGACGACTATAGGGTCGTCCCCACGACCCCGGGCCAAAGTTGGCCCGCCGCCGACTTGTCCGACGACTATAGGTTCGTCCCCACGACCCCGGGACTAGATTGACCCGCCACCGTCATGTCCGACGACTATTGGGTCGTCCCCACTACCCCGGGACTAGGTTGGCCCGCCACCGTCATGCCCGACGACTATAGGGGCGTCCCTACGACCGCGGGACTAGATTGGCCCGCCACCGTCATGTCCGACGACTATAGGGTCGTCCCCACGACCACGGGCCAAAGTTGGCCTGCCGCCGACATGTCCGACGACTATTGGGTCGTCCGCACGAGGCCGGGACTAGGTTGGCCAGCCGCCGACATGTCCGACGAATATAGGTTCGTCCCCACGAACCCGGGACTAGGTTGGCCAGCCGCCGACATGTCCGACGACTATAGGGTCGTCCCCACGACCACGGGCCAAAGTTGCATAGCCGCCGACATGTCCGACGACTATAGGGGCGTCCCTACGACCGCGGGACTAGATTGGCCCGCCACCGTCATGTCCGACGACTATAGGGTCGTCCCCACGACCACGGGCCAAAGTTGGCCTGCCGCCGACATGTCCGACGACTATAGGGTCGTCCGCACGAGCCCGGGACTAGGTTGGCCAGCCGCCGACATGTCCGACGAATATAGGTTCGTCCCCACGAACCCGGGACTAGGTTGGCCAGCCGCCGACATGTCCGACGACTATAGGGTCGTCCCCACGACCCCGGGAATAAGTTGGCCCGCCGCCGACTTGTCCGACGACTATAGGTTCGTCCCCACGACCCCGGGACTAGATTGTCCCGCCACCGTCATGTCCGACGACTATAGGGTCGTCCCCACGACCCCGGGAATAGGTTGGCCCGCCGCCGTCATGTCCGACGACTATAGGGTCGTCCCCAAGACCCCGGGACTAGATTGGCCAGATGCCGACTTGTCCGACGACTATAGGATCGTCCCTACGACCCTGGGTCTACGTTGGCCGGCCACCGTCATGTCCGACGACTATACGGTCGTCCCCTCGACTCCGTTCCAAAGTTGACCAGCCGCCGACATGTCCGACGACTATAGGGTCGTCCCCACGACCCCGGCCCAAAGTTGGCCCGCCGCCGACTTGTCCGTCAACTATAGGGTCGTCCCCACGACCCCGGGACTAGGTTGGCCTGCCGCCGACATGTCCGACGACTATAGGTTCGTCCCGACGACCCCGGGAATAGGTTGGCCAGCCGCCGACATGTCCGACGACTATAGGGTAGTCCCCACGACCACGGGCAATAGTTGCCCAGCCACCGACATGTCCGACGACTATAGAGTCGTCCCCACGACCCCGGGACTAGACTGACCCGCCACCGTCATGTCCGACGACTATAGGGTCGTCCCCACTAACCCGGGACTAGGTTGGCCCGCCACCGTCATGTCCGACGACTATAGTGTCGTCCCTACGACCCCAGGGCTAGATTGGCCCGCCACCGTCATGTCCGACGACTATAGGGTCGTCCCCACGGCTACGGGCCAAAGTTGGCCTGCCGCCGACATGTCCGACGAATATAGGGTCGTCCCCACGACCCCGGGAATAAGTTGGCCCGCCGCCGAATTGTCCGACGACTATAGTGTCGTCCCTACGACCCCAGGGCTAGATTGGCCCGCCACCGTCATGTCCGACGACTATAGGGTCGTCCCCACGGCTACGGGCCATAGTTGGCCTGCCGCCGACATGTCCGACGAATATAGGGTCGTCCCCACGACCCCGGGACTAGATTGGCCCGCCACCGTCGTGTCCCACGACTATAGGGTCGTCCCCACGACCACGGGATTAGGGTGGCCCGCCGCCGACTTGTCCGACGACTATAGGTTCGTCCCCACGACCCCGAGACTAGATTGGCCAGCCGCCGACATATCCGACGACTATAGGGTCGTCCCCACGACCCCGGCCCAATGTTGACCAGCCGCCGTCTTGTCCGACGACTACAGGGTCGTCCCCACCACCCCGGGACTAGGTTGGCCAGCCGCCGACCTGTCCGAAGACTATAGGGTCGTCCCCACGACCCCGGGCCAAAGTTGTCCAGCCGCCGACATGTCCGATGACTATAGGGCCGTCCCCACGACCCCGGGACTAGGTTGGCCAACCGCCGAAATGTCCGACGACTATAGGATCGTCCCGACGACCCCGGGACTAGATTGGCTCGCCACCGTCATGTCCGACGACTATAGGGTCGTCCCCACGGCTACGGGCCATAGTTGGCCTGCCGCCGACATGTCCGACGAATATAGGGTCGTCCCCACGACCCCGGGACTAGATTGGCCCGCCACCGTCGTGTCCCACGACTATAGGGTCGTCCCCACGACCACGGGATTAGGGTGGCCCGCCGCCGACTTGTCCGACGACTATAGGTTCGTCCCCACGACCCCGAGACTAGATTGGCCAGCCGCCGACATATCCGACGACTATAGGGTCGTCCCCACGACCCCGGCCCAATGTTGACCAGCCGCCGTCTTGTCCGACGACTACAGGGTCGTCCCCACCACCCCGGGACTAGGTTGGCCAGCCGCCGACCTGTCCGAAGACTATAGGGTCGTCCCCACGACCCCGGGCCAAAGTTGTCCAGCCGCCGACATGTCCGATGACTATAGGGCCGTCCCCACGACCCCGGGACTAGGTTGGCCAACCGCCGAAATGTCCGACGACTATAGGATCGTCCCGACGACCCCGGGACTAGATTGGCCCGCCACCGTCATGTCCGACGACTGTAGGGTCGTCCCCACGACCCCGGAACTAGATTGGCCAGCCGCCGACATGTCCGAAGACAATAGGGTCGTCCCCTCGACTCCGTTCCAAAGTTGACCAGCCGCCGACATGTCCGACGACTATAGGGTCGTCCCCACGACCCCGGGACTAGGTTTGCCCGCCGCCGACTTGTCCGTCAAATATAGGGTCGTCCCCACGACGCCGGGACTAGATTGATCCGCCACCGTCATGTCCGACGATTATAGGGTCGTCCCCACGACCCCGGGACTAGATTGGCCAGATGCCGACTTGTCCGAAGACTATAGGGTCGTCCCCACGACCCCGGGACTAGGTTGGCCCGCCGCCGTCATGTCCGACGACTATAGGGTCGTCCCTACGACCGCGGGACTAGGTTGGCCCGCCACCGTCATGTCCGACGACTATAGGGGCGTCCCTACGACCGCGGGACTAGATTGGCCCGCCACCGTCATGTCCGACGACTATAGGGTCGTCCCCACGACCACGGGCCAAAGTTGGCCTGCCGCCGACATGTCCGACGACTATAGGGTCGTCCGCACGAGCCCGGGACTAGGTTGGCCAGCCGCCGACATGTCCGACGAATATAGGTTCGTCCCCACGAACCCGGGACTAGGTTGGCCAGCCGCTGACATGTCCGACGACTATAGGGTCGTCCCCACGACCACGGGCCAAAGTTGCATAGCCGCCGACATGTCCGACGACTATAGAGTCGTCCCCACGACCCCGGGACTAGATTGGCCCGCCACCGTCGTGTCCCACGACTATAGGGTGGTCCCCACGACCCCGGGATTAGATTGGCCCGCCACCGTCATGTCCGACGACTATAGGGTCGTCCCCACGACCACGGGCCAAAGTTGGCCTGCCGCCGACATGTCCGACGACTATAGGGTCGTCCCGACGACCCCGGGAATAGGTTGGCCAGCCGCCGACATGTCCGACGACTATAGGGTCGTCCCCACGACCCCGGGCCAAAGTTGGCCAGCCGCCGACACGTCCGACGACTATAGGTTCGTCCCCACGACCCCGGGAATAGATTCTCCCGCCACCGTCATGTCCGACGACTATAGGGTCGTCCCGACGACCCCGGGAATAGGTTGGCCCGCCGCCGACTTGTCCGACGACTATAGGTTCGTCCCCACGACCCCGGGACTAGATTGTCCCGCCACCGTCATGTCCGACGACTATAGGGTCGTCCCGACGACCCCGGGAATAGGTTGGCCAGCCGCCGACATGTCCGACGACTATAGGGTCGTCCCCACGACCCCGGGCCAAAGTTGGCCAGCCGCCGACACGTCCGACGACTATAGGTTCGTCCACACGACCCCGGGAATAGATTCTCCCGCCACCGTCATGTCCGACGACTATAGGGTCGTCCCGACGACCCCGGGAATAGGTTGGCCCGCCGCCGACTTGTCCGACGACTATAGGTTCGTCCCCACGACCCCGGGACTAGATTGTCCCGCCACCGTCATGTCCGACGACTATAGGGTCGTCCCGACGACCCCGGGAATAGGTTGGCCAGCCGCCGACATGTCCGACGACTATAGGGTCGTCCCCACGACCCCGGGCCAAAGTTGGCCAGCCGCCGACATGTCCGACGACTATAGGGTCGTCCCGACGACCCCGGGAATAGGTTGGCCAGCCGCCGACATGTCCGACGACTATAGGGTCGTCCCCACGACCCCGGGCCAAAGTTGGCCAGCCGCCGACATGTCCGACGACTATAGGGTCGTCCCCACGACCCCGGGCCAAAGTTGGCCCGCCGCCGACTTGTCCGACGACTATAGGTTCGTCCCCACGACCCCGGGACTAGACTGACCCGCCACCGTCATGTCCGACGACTATTGGGTCGTCCCCACTACCCCGGGACTAGGTTGGCCCGCCACCGTCATGTCCGACGACTATAGGGGCGTCCCTACGACCGCGGGACTAGATTGGCCCGCCACCGTCATGTCCGACGACTATAGGGTCGTCCCCACGACCACGGGCCAAAGTTGGCCTGCCGCCGACATGTCCGACGACAATAGGGTCGTCCGCACGAGCCCGGGACTAGGTTGGCCAGCCGCCGACATGTCCGACGAATATAGGTTCGTCCCCACGAACCCGGGACTAGGTTGGCCAGCCGCTGACATGTCCGACGACTATAGGGTCGTCCCCACGACCACGGGCCAAAGTTGCATAGCCGCCGACTTGTCCGACGACTATAGGGTCGTCCCTGCGACCCTGGGTCTACGTTGGCCCGCCACCGTCATGTCCGACGACTATAGGGTCGTCCCCACGGCTACGGGCCAAAGTTGGCCTGCCGCCGACATGTCCGACGAATATAGGGTCGTGCCCACGACCCCGGGAATAGGTTGGCCTGCCGCCGACTTGTCCGACGACTATAGGTTCGTCCCCACGACCCCGGGACTAGATTGTCCCGCCACCGTCATGTCCGACGACTATAGGGTCGTCCCGACGACCCCGGGAATAGGTTGGCCAGCTGCCGACATGTCCGACGACTATAGGGTCGTCCCCACGACCCCGGGCCAAAGTTGGCCAGCCGCCGACATGTCCGACGACTATAGGGTCGTCCCCACGACCCCGGGCCAAAGTTGGCCCGCCGCCGACTTGTCCGACGACTATAGGTTCGTCCCCACGACCCCGGGACTAGATTGACCCGCCACCGTCATGTCCGACGACTATTGGGTCGTCCCCACTACCCCGGGACTAGGTTGGCCCGCCACCGTCATGCCCGACGACTATAGGGGCGTCCCTACGACCGCGGGACTAGATTGGCCCGCCACCGTCATGTCCGACGACTATAGGGTCGTCCCCACGACCACGGGCCAAAGTTGGCCTGCCGCCGACATGTCCGACGACTATTGGGTCGTCCGCACGAGGCCGGGACTAGGTTGGCCAGCCGCCGACATGTCCGACGAATATAGGTTCGTCCCCACGAACCCGGGACTAGGTTGGCCAGCCGCCGACATGTCCGACGACTATAGGGTCGTCCCCACGACCACGGGCCAAAGTTGCATAGCCGCCGACATGTCCGACGACTATAGGGGCGTCCCAACGACCGCGGGACTAGATTGGCCCGCCACCGTCATGTCCGACGACTATAGGGTCGTCCCCACGACCCCGGGATTAGTTGGCCTGCCGCCGACATGTCCGACGACTATAGGGTCGTCCGCACGACCACGGGACTAGGTTGGCCAGCCGCCGACATGTCCGACGAATATAGGTTCGTCCCCACGAACCCGGGACTAGGTTGGCCAGCCGCCGACATGTCCGACGACTATAGGGTCGTCCCCACGACCCCGGGAATAAGTTGGCCCGCCGCCGACTTGTCCGACGACTATAGGTTCGTCCCCACGACCCCGGGACTAGATTGTCCCGCCACCGTCATGTCCGACGACTATAGGGTCGTCCCCACGACCCCCGGGAATAGGTTGGCCCGCCGCCGACTTGTCCGACGACTATAGGTTCGTCCCCACGACCCCGGGACTAGATTGTCCCGCCACCGTCATGTCCGACGACTATAGGGTCGTCCCGACGACCCCGGGAATAGGTTGGCCAGCCGCCGACATGTCCGACGACTATAGGGTCGTCCCCACGACCCCGGGCCAAAGTTGGCCAGCCGCCGACATGTCCGACGACTATAGGGTCGTCCCGACGACCCCGGGAATAGGTTGGCCAGCCGCCGACATGTCCGACGACTATAGGGTCGTCCCCACGACCCCGGGCCAAAGTTGGCCAGCCGCCGACATGTCCGACGACTATAGGGTCGTCCCCACGACCCCGGGCCAAAGTTGGCCCGCCGCCGACTTGTCCGACGACTATAGGTTCGTCCCCACGACCCCGGGACTAGACTGACCCGCCACCGTCATGTCCGACGACTATTGGGTCGTCCCCACTACCCCGGGACTAGGTTGGCCCGCCACCGTCATGTCCGACGACTATAGGGGCGTCCCTACGACCGCGGGACTAGATTGGCCCGCCACCGTCATGTCCGACGACTATAGGGTCGTCCCCACGACCACGGGCCAAAGTTGGCCTGCCGCCGACATGTCCGACGACAATAGGGTCGTCCCGACGACCCCGGGACTAGATTGGCCCGCCACCGTCATGTCCGACGACTATAGGGTCGTCCCCACGGCTACGGGCCATAGTTGGCCTGCCGCCGACATGTCCGACGAATATAGGGTCGTCCCCACGACCCCGGGACTAGATTGGCCCGCCACCGTCGTGTCCCACGACTATAGGGTCGTCCCCACGACCACGGGATTAGGGTGGCCCGCCACCGTCATGTCCGACGACTATAGGGTCGTCCCCACGACCACGGGCCAAAGTTGGCCTGCCGCCGACATGTCCGACGACAATAGGGTCGTCCCGACGACCCCGGGACTAGATTGGCCCGCCACCGTCGTGTCCCACGACTATAGGGTGGTCCCCACGACCCCGGGATTAGATTGGCCCGCCACCGTCATGTCCGACGACTATAGGGTCGTCCCCACGGCTACGGGCCAAAGTTGGCCTGCCGCCGACATGTCCGACGACTATAGAGTCGTCCCCACGACCCCGGGACTAGATTGGCCCGCCACCGTCGTGTCCCGCGACTATAGGGTGGTCCCCACGACCCCGGGATTAGATTGGCCCGCCACCGTCATGTCCGACGACTATAGGGTCGTCCCCACGGCTACGGGCCAAAGTTGGCCTGCCGCCGACATGTCCGACGACTATAGGGTCGTCCCCACGTCCCCGGGAATAAGTTGGCCCGCCGCCGACTTGTCCGACGACTATAGTGTCGTCCCTACGACCCCAGGGCTAGATTGGCCCGCCACCGTCATGTCCGACGACTATAGGGTCGTCCCCACGGCTACGGGCCATAGTTGGCCTGCCGCCGACATGTCCGACGAATATAGGGTCGTCCCCACGACCCCGGGACTAGATTGGCCCGCCACCGTCGTGTCCCACGACTATAGGGTCGTCCCCACGACCACGGGATTAGGGTGGCCCGCCGCCGACTTGTCCGACGACTATAGGTTCGTCCCCACGACCCCGAGACTAGATTGGCCAGCCGCCGACATATCCGACGACTATAGGGTCGTCCCCACGACCCCGGCCCAATGTTGACCAGCCGCCGTCTTGTCCGACGACTACAGGGTCGTCCCCACCACCCCGGGACTAGGTTGGCCAGCCGCCGACCTGTGCGAAGACTATAGGGTCGTCCCCACGACCCCGGGCCAAGGTTGTCCAGCCGCCGACATGTCCGATGACTATAGGGCCGTCCCCACGACCCCGGGACTAGGTTGGCCAACCGCCGAAATGTCCGACGACTATAGGATCGTCCCGACGACCCCGGGACTAGATTGGCCCGCCACCGTCATGTCCGACGACTGTAGGGTCGTCCCCACGACCCCGGAACTAGATTGGCCAGCCGCCGACATGTCCGAAGACAATAGGGTCGTCCCCTCGACTCCGTTCCAAAGTTGACCAGCCGCCGACATGTCCGACGACTATAGGGTCGTCCCCACGACCCCGGGACTAGGTTTGCCCGCCGCCGACTTGTCCGTCAAATATAGGGTCGTCCCCACGACGCCGGGACTAGATTGATCCGCCACCGTCATGTCCGACGATTATAGGGTCGTCCCCACGACCCCGGGACTAGATTGGCCAGATGCCGACTTGTCCGAAGACTATAGGGTCGTCCCCACGACCCCGGGACTAGGTTGGCCCGCCGCCGTCATGTCCGACGACTATAGGGTCGTATACTACGACCGCGGGACTAGGTTGGCCCGCCACCGTCATGTCCGACGACTATAGGGGCGTCCCTACGACCGCGGGACTAGATTGGCCCGCCACCGTCATGTCCGACGACTATAGGGTCGTCCCCACGACCACGGGCCAAAGTTGGCCTGCCGCCGACATGTCCGACGACTATAGGGTCGTCCGCACGAGCCCGGGACTAGGTTGGCCAGCCGCCGACATGTCCGACGAATATAGGTTCGTCCCCACGAACCCGGGACTAGGTTGGCCAGCCGCTGACATGTCCGACGACTATAGGGTCGTCCCCACGACCACGGGCCAAAGTTGCATAGCCGCCGACATATCCGACGACTATAGAGTCGTCCCCACGACCCCGGGACTAGATTGGCCCGCCACCGTCGTGTCCCACGACTATAGGGTGGTCCCCACGACCCCGGGATTAGATTGGCCCGCCACCGTCATGTCCGACGACTATAGGGTCGTCCCCACGACCACGGGCCAAAGTTGGCCTGCCGCCGACATGTCCGACGACTATAGGGTCGTCCCGACGACCCCGGGAATAGGTTGGCCAGCCGCCGACATGTCCGACGACTATAGGGTCGTCCCCACGACCCCGGGCCAAAGTTGGCCAGCCGCCGACACGTCCGACGACTATAGGTTCGTCCCCACGACCCCGGGAATAGATTCTCCCGCCACCGTCATGTCCGACGACTATAGGGTCGTCCCGACGACCCCGGGAATAGGTTGGCCCGCCGCCGACTTGTCCGACGACTATAGGTTCGTCCCCACGACCCCGGGACTAGATTGTCCCGCCACCGTCATGTCCGACGACTATAGGGTCGTCCCGACGACCCCGGGAATAGGTTGGCCAGCCGCCGACATGTCCGACGACTATAGGGTCGTCCCCACGACCCCGGGCCAAAGTTGGCCAGCCGCCGACATGTCCGACGACTATAGGGTCGTCCCGACGACCCCGGGAATAGGTTGGCCAGCCGCCGACATGTCCGACGACTATAGGGTCGTCCCCACGACCCCGGGCCAAAGTTGGCCAGCCGCCGACATGTCCGACGACTATAGGGTCGTCCCCACGACCCCGGGCCAAAGTTGGCCCGCCGCCGACTTGTCCGACGACTATAGGTTCGTCCCCACGACCCCGGGACTAGACTGACCCGCCACCGTCATGTCCGACGACTATTGGGTCGTCCCCACTACCCCGGGACTAGGTTGGCCCGCCACCGTCATGTCCGACGACTATAGGGGCGTCCCTACGACCGCGGGACTAGATTGGCCCGCCACCGTCATGTCCGACGACTATAGGGTCGTCCCCACGACCACGGGCCAAAGTTGGCCTGCCGCCGACATGTCCGACGACAATAGGGTCGTCCGCACGAGCCCGGGACTAGGTTGGCCAGCCGCCGACATGTCCGACGAATATAGGTTCGTCCCCACGAACCCGGGACTAGGTTGGCCAGCCGCTGACATGTCCGACGACTATAGGGTCGTCCCCACGACCACGGGCCAAAGTTGCATAGCCGCCGACTTGTCCGACGACTATAGGGTCGTCCCTGCGACCCTGGGTCTACGTTGGCCCGCCACCGTCATGTCCGACGACTATAGGGTCGTCCCCACGGCTACGGGCCAAAGTTGGCCTGCCGCCGACATGTCCGACGAATATAGGGTCGTGCCCACGACCCCGGGAATAGGTTGGCCTGCCGCCGACTTGTCCGACGACTATAGGTTCGTCCCCACGACCCCGGGACTAGATTGTCCCGCCACCGTCATGTCCGACGACTATAGGGTCGTCCCGACGACCCCGGGAATAGGTTGGCCAGCTGCCGTCATGTCCGACGACTATAGGGTCGTCCCCAAGACCCCGGGACTAGATTGGCCAGATGCCGACTTGTCCGACGACTATAGGATCGTCCCTACGACCCTGGGTCTACGTTGGCCGGCCACCGTCATGTCCGACGACTATACGGTCGTCCCCTCGACTCCGTTCCAAAGTTGACCAGCCGCCGACATGTCCGACGACTATAGGGTCGTCCCCACGACCCCGGCCCAAAGTTGGCCCGCCGCCGACTTGTCCGTCAACTATAGGGTCGTCCCCACGACCCCGGGACTAGGTTGGCCTGCCGCCGACATGTCCGACGACTATAGGTTCGTCCCGACGACCCCGGGAATAGGTTGGCCAGCCGCCGACATGTCCGACGACTATAGGGTAGTCCCCACGACCACGGGCAATAGTTGCCCAGCCACCGACATGTCCGACGACTATAGAGTCGTCCCCACGACCCCGGGACTAGACTGACCCGCCACCGTCATGTCCGACGACTATAGGGTCGTCCCCACTAACCCGGGACTAGGTTGGCCCGCCACCGTCATGTCCGACGACTATAGTGTCGTCCCTACGACCCCAGGGCTAGATTGGCCCGCCACCGTCATGCCCGACGACTATAGGGGCGTCCCTACGACCGCGGGACTAGATTGGCCCGCCACCGTCATGTCCGACGACTATAGGGTCGTCCCCACGACCACGGGCCAAAGTTGGCCTGCCGCCGACATGTCCGACGACTATTGGGTCGTCCGCACGAGGCCGGGACTAGGTTGGCCAGCCGCCGACATGTCCGACGAATATAGGTTCGTCCCCACGAACCCGGGACTAGGTTGGCCAGCCGCCGACATGTCCGACGACTATAGGGTCGTCCCCACGACCACGGGCCAAAGTTGCATAGCCGCCGACATGTCCGACGACTATAGGGGCGTCCCTACGACCGCGGGACTAGATTGGCCCGCCACCGTCATGTCCGACGACTATAGGGTCGTCCCCACGACCACGGGCCAAAGTTGGCCTGCCGCCGACATGTCCGACGACTATAGGGTCGTCCGCACGAGCCCGGGACTAGGTTGGCCAGCCGCCGACATGTCCGACGAATATAGGTTCGTCCCCACGAACCCGGGACTAGGTTGGCCAGCCGCCGACATGTCCGACGACTATAGGGTCGTCCCCACGACCCCGGGAATAAGTTGGCCCGCCGCCGACTTGTCCGACGACTATAGGTTCGTCCCCACGACCCCGGGACTAGATTGTCCCGCCACCGTCATGTCCGACGACTATAGGGTCGTCCCCACGACCCCGGGAATAGGTTGGCCCGCCGCCGTCATGTCCGACGACTATAGGGTCGTCCCCAAGACCCCGGGACTAGATTGGCCAGATGCCGACTTGTCCGACGACTATAGGATCGTCCCTACGACCCTGGGTCTACGTTGGCCGGCCACCGTCATGTCCGACGACTATACGGTCGTCCCCTCGACTCCGTTCCAAAGTTGACCAGCCGCCGACATGTCCGACGACTATAGGGTCGTCCCCACGACCCCGGCCCAAAGTTGGCCCGCCGCCGACTTGTCCGTCAACTATAGGGTCGTCCCCACGACCCCGGGACTAGGTTGGCCTGCCGCCGACATGTCCGACGACTATAGGTTCGTCCCGACGACCCCGGGAATAGGTTGGCCAGCCGCCGACATGTCCGACGACTATAGGGTAGTCCCCACGACCACGGGCAATAGTTGCCCAGCCACCGACATGTCCGACGACTATAGAGTCGTCCCCACGACCCCGGGACTAGACTGACCCGCCACCGTCATGTCCGACGACTATAGGGTCGTCCCCACTAACCCGGGACTAGGTTGGCCCGCCACCGTCATGTCCGACGACTATAGTGTCGTCCCTACGACCCCAGGGCTAGATTGGCCCGCCACCGTCATGTCCGACGACTATAGGGTCGTCCCCACGGCTACGGGCCAAAGTTGGCCTGCCGCCGACATGTCCGACGAATATAGGGTCGTCCCCACGACCCCGGGAATAAGTTGGCCCGCCGCCGAATTGTCCGACGACTATAGTGTCGTCCCTACGACCCCAGGGCTAGATTGGCCCGCCACCGTCATGTCCGACGACTATAGGGTCGTCCCCACGGCTACGGGCCATAGTTGGCCTGCCGCCGACATGTCCGACGAATATAGGGTCGTCCCCACGACCCCGGGACTAGATTGGCCCGCCACCGTCGTGTCCCACGACTATAGGGTCGTCCCCACGACCACGGGATTAGGGTGGCCCGCCGCCGACTTGTCCGACGACTATAGGTTCGTCCCCACGACCCCGAGACTAGATTGGCCAGCCGCCGACATATCCGACGACTATAGGGTCGTCCCCACGACCCCGGCCCAATGTTGACCAGCCGCCGTCTTGTCCGACGACTACAGGGTCGTCCCCACCACCCCGGGACTAGGTTGGCCAGCCGCCGACCTGTCCGAAGACTATAGGGTCGTCCCCACGACCCCGGGCCAAAGTTGTCCAGCCGCCGACATGTCCGATGACTATAGGGCCGTCCCCACGACCCCGGGACTAGGTTGGCCAACCGCCGAAATGTCCGACGACTATAGGATCGTCCCGACGACCCCGGGACTAGATTGGCTCGCCACCGTCATGTCCGACGACTATAGGGTCGTCCCCACGGCTACGGGCCATAGTTGGCCTGCCGCCGACATGTCCGACGAATATAGGGTCGTCCCCACGACCCCGGGACTAGATTGGCCCGCCACCGTCGTGTCCCACGACTATAGGGTCGTCCCCACGACCACGGGATTAGGGTGGCCCGCCGCCGACTTGTCCGACGACTATAGGTTCGTCCCCACGACCCCGAGACTAGATTGGCCAGCCGCCGACATATCCGACGACTATAGGGTCGTCCCCACGACCCCGGCCCAATGTTGACCAGCCGCCGTCTTGTCCGACGACTACAGGGTCGTCCCCACCACCCCGGGACTAGGTTGGCCAGCCGCCGACCTGTCCGAAGACTATAGGGTCGTCCCCACGACCCCGGGCCAAAGTTGTCCAGCCGCCGACATGTCCGATGACTATAGGGCCGTCCCCACGACCCCGGGACTAGGTTGGCCAACCGCCGAAATGTCCGACGACTATAGGATCGTCCCGACGACCCCGGGACTAGATTGGCCCGCCACCGTCATGTCCGACGACTGTAGGGTCGTCCCCACGACCCCGGAACTAGATTGGCCAGCCGCCGACATGTCCGAAGACAATAGGGTCGTCCCCTCGACTCCGTTCCAAAGTTGACCAGCCGCCGACATGTCCGACGACTATAGGGTCGTCCCCACGACCCCGGGACTAGGTTTGCCCGCCGCCGACTTGTCCGTCAAATATAGGGTCGTCCCCACGACGCCGGGACTAGATTGATCCGCCACCGTCATGTCCGACGATTATAGGGTCGTCCCCACGACCCCGGGACTAGATTGGCCAGATGCCGACTTGTCCGAAGACTATAGGGTCGTCCCCACGACCCCGGGACTAGGTTGGCCCGCCGCCGTCATGTCCGACGACTATAGGGTCGTCCCTACGACCGCGGGACTAGGTTGGCCCGCCACCGTCATGTCCGACGACTATAGGGGCGTCCCTACGACCGCGGGACTAGATTGGCCCGCCACCGTCATGTCCGACGACTATAGGGTCGTCCCCACGACCACGGGCCAAAGTTGGCCTGCCGCCGACATGTCCGACGACTATAGGGTCGTCCGCACGAGCCCGGGACTAGGTTGGCCAGCCGCCGACATGTCCGACGAATATAGGTTCGTCCCCACGAACCCGGGACTAGGTTGGCCAGCCGCTGACATGTCCGACGACTATAGGGTCGTCCCCACGACCACGGGCCAAAGTTGCATAGCCGCCGACATGTCCGACGACTATAGAGTCGTCCCCACGACCCCGGGACTAGATTGGCCCGCCACCGTCGTGTCCCACGACTATAGGGTGGTCCCCACGACCCCGGGATTAGATTGGCCCGCCACCGTCATGTCCGACGACTATAGGGTCGTCCCCACGACCACGGGCCAAAGTTGGCCTGCCGCCGACATGTCCGACGACTATAGGGTCGTCCCGACGACCCCGGGAATAGGTTGGCCAGCCGCCGACATGTCCGACGACTATAGGGTCGTCCCCACGACCCCGGGCCAAAGTTGGCCAGCCGCCGACACGTCCGACGACTATAGGTTCGTCCCCACGACCCCGGGAATAGATTCTCCCGCCACCGTCATGTCCGACGACTATAGGGTCGTCCCGACGACCCCGGGAATAGGTTGGCCCGCCGCCGACTTGTCCGACGACTATAGGTTCGTCCCCACGACCCCGGGACTAGATTGTCCCGCCACCGTCATGTCCGACGACTATAGGGTCGTCCCGACGACCCCGGGAATAGGTTGGCCAGCCGCCGACATGTCCGACGACTATAGGGTCGTCCCCACGACCCCGGGCCAAAGTTGGCCAGCCGCCGACACGTCCGACGACTATAGGTTCGTCCACACGACCCCGGGAATAGATTCTCCCGCCACCGTCATGTCCGACGACTATAGGGTCGTCCCGACGACCCCGGGAATAGGTTGGCCCGCCGCCGACTTGTCCGACGACTATAGGTTCGTCCCCACGACCCCGGGACTAGATTGTCCCGCCACCGTCATGTCCGACGACTATAGGGTCGTCCCGACGACCCCGGGAATAGGTTGGCCAGCCGCCGACATGTCCGACGACTATAGGGTCGTCCCCACGACCCCGGGCCAAAGTTGGCCAGCCGCCGACATGTCCGACGACTATAGGGTCGTCCCGACGACCCCGGGAATAGGTTGGCCAGCCGCCGACATGTCCGACGACTATAGGGTCGTCCCCACGACCCCGGGCCAAAGTTGGCCAGCCGCCGACATGTCCGACGACTATAGGGTCGTCCCCACGACCCCGGGCCAAAGTTGGCCCGCCGCCGACTTGTCCGACGACTATAGGTTCGTCCCCACGACCCCGGGACTAGACTGACCCGCCACCGTCATGTCCGACGACTATTGGGTCGTCCCCACTACCCCGGGACTAGGTTGGCCCGCCACCGTCATGTCCGACGACTATAGGGGCGTCCCTACGACCGCGGGACTAGATTGGCCCGCCACCGTCATGTCCGACGACTATAGGGTCGTCCCCACGACCACGGGCCAAAGTTGGCCTGCCGCCGACATGTCCGACGACAATAGGGTCGTCCGCACGAGCCCGGGACTAGGTTGGCCAGCCGCCGACATGTCCGACGAATATAGGTTCGTCCCCACGAACCCGGGACTAGGTTGGCCAGCCGCTGACATGTCCGACGACTATAGGGTCGTCCCCACGACCACGGGCCAAAGTTGCATAGCCGCCGACTTGTCCGACGACTATAGGGTCGTCCCTGCGACCCTGGGTCTACGTTGGCCCGCCACCGTCATGTCCGACGACTATAGGGTCGTCCCCACGGCTACGGGCCAAAGTTGGCCTGCCGCCGACATGTCCGACGAATATAGGGTCGTGCCCACGACCCCGGGAATAGGTTGGCCTGCCGCCGACTTGTCCGACGACTATAGGTTCGTCCCCACGACCCCGGGACTAGATTGTCCCGCCACCGTCATGTCCGACGACTATAGGGTCGTCCCGACGACCCCGGGAATAGGTTGGCCAGCTGCCGACATGTCCGACGACTATAGGGTCGTCCCCACGACCCCGGGCCAAAGTTGGCCAGCCGCCGACATGTCCGACGACTATAGGGTCGTCCCCACGACCCCGGGCCAAAGTTGGCCCGCCGCCGACTTGTCCGACGACTATAGGTTCGTCCCCACGACCCCGGGACTAGATTGACCCGCCACCGTCATGTCCGACGACTATTGGGTCGTCCCCACTACCCCGGGACTAGGTTGGCCCGCCACCGTCATGCCCGACGACTATAGGGGCGTCCCTACGACCGCGGGACTAGATTGGCCCGCCACCGTCATGTCCGACGACTATAGGGTCGTCCCCACGACCACGGGCCAAAGTTGGCCTGCCGCCGACATGTCCGACGACTATTGGGTCGTCCGCACGAGGCCGGGACTAGGTTGGCCAGCCGCCGACATGTCCGACGAATATAGGTTCGTCCCCACGAACCCGGGACTAGGTTGGCCAGCCGCCGACATGTCCGACGACTATAGGGTCGTCCCCACGACCACGGGCCAAAGTTGCATAGCCGCCGACATGTCCGACGACTATAGGGGCGTCCCAACGACCGCGGGACTAGATTGGCCCGCCACCGTCATGTCCGACGACTATAGGGTCGTCCCCACGACCACGGGCCAAAGTTGGCCTGCCGCCGACATGTCCGACGACTATAGGGTCGTCCGCACGAGCCCGGGACTAGGTTGGCCAGCCGCCGACATGTCCGACGAATATAGGTTCGTCCCCACGAACCCGGGACTAGGTTGGCCAGCCGCCGACATGTCCGACGACTATAGGGTCGTCCCCACGACCCCGGGAATAAGTTGGCCCGCCGCCGACTTGTCCGACGACTATAGGTTCGTCCCCACGACCCCGGGACTAGATTGTCCCGCCACCGTCATGTCCGACGACTATAGGGTCGTCCCCACGACCCCGGGAATAGGTTGGCCCGCCGCCGTCATGTCCGACGACTATAGGGTCGTCCCCAAGACCCCGGGACTAGATTGGCCAGATGCCGACTTGTCCGACGACTATAGGATCGTCCCTACGACCCTGGGTCTACGTTGGCCGGCCACCGTCATGTCCGACGACTATACGGTCGTCCCCTCGACTCCGTTCCAAAGTTGACCAGCCGCCGACATGTCCGACGACTATAGGGTCGTCCCCACGACCCCGGCCCAAAGTTGGCCCGCCGCCGACTTGTCCGTCAACTATAGGGTCGTCCCCACGACCCCGGGACTAGGTTGGCCTGCCGCCGACATGTCCGACGACTATAGGTTCGTCCCGACGACCCCGGGAATAGGTTGGCCAGCCGCCGACATGTCCGACGACTATAGGGTAGTCCCCACGACCACGGGCAATAGTTGCCCAGCCACCGACATGTCCGACGACTATAGAGTCGTCCCCACGACCCCGGGACTAGACTGACCCGCCACCGTCATGTCCGACGACTATAGGGTCGTCCCCACTAACCCGGGACTAGGTTGGCCCGCCACCGTCATGTCCGACGACTATAGTGTCGTCCCTACGACCCCAGGGCTAGATTGGCCCGCCACCGTCATGTCCGACGACTATAGGGTCGTCCCCACGGCTACGGGCCAAAGTTGGCCTGCCGCCGACATGTCCGACGAATATAGGGTCGTCCCCACGACCCCGGGAATAAGTTGGCCCGCCGCCGAATTGTCCGACGACTATAGTGTCGTCCCTACGACCCCAGGGCTAGATTGGCCCGCCACCGTCATGTCCGACGACTATAGGGTCGTCCCCACGGCTACGGGCCATAGTTGGCCTGCCGCCGACATGTCCGACGAATATAGGGTCGTCCCCACGACCCCGGGACTAGATTGGCCCGCCACCGTCGTGTCCCACGACTATAGGGTCGTCCCCACGACCACGGGATTAGGGTGGCCCGCCGCCGACTTGTCCGACGACTATAGGTTCGTCCCCACGACCCCGAGACTAGATTGGCCAGCCGCCGACATATCCGACGACTATAGGGTCGTCCCCACGACCCCGGCCCAATGTTGACCAGCCGCCGTCTTGTCCGACGACTACAGGGTCGTCCCCACCACCCCGGGACTAGGTTGGCCAGCCGCCGACCTGTCCGAAGACTATAGGGTCGTCCCCACGACCCCGGGCCAAAGTTGTCCAGCCGCCGACATGTCCGATGACTATAGGGCCGTCCCCACGACCCCGGGACTAGGTTGGCCAACCGCCGAAATGTCCGACGACTATAGGATCGTCCCGACGACCCCGGGACTAGATTGGCTCGCCACCGTCATGTCCGACGACTATAGGGTCGTCCCCACGGCTACGGGCCATAGTTGGCCTGCCGCCGACATGTCCGACGAATATAGGGTCGTCCCCACGACCCCGGGACTAGATTGGCCCGCCACCGTCGTGTCCCACGACTATAGGGTCGTCCCCACGACCACGGGATTAGGGTGGCCCGCCGCCGACTTGTCCGACGACTATAGGTTCGTCCCCACGACCCCGAGACTAGATTGGCCAGCCGCCGACATATCCGACGACTATAGGGTCGTCCCCACGACCCCGGCCCAATGTTGACCAGCCGCCGTCTTGTCCGACGACTACAGGGTCGTCCCCACCACCCCGGGACTAGGTTGGCCAGCCGCCGACCTGTCCGAAGACTATAGGGTCGTCCCCACGACCCCGGGCCAAAGTTGTCCAGCCGCCGACATGTCCGATGACTATAGGGCCGTCCCCACGACCCCGGGACTAGGTTGGCCAACCGCCGAAATGTCCGACGACTATAGGATCGTCCCGACGACCCCGGGACTAGATTGGCCCGCCACCGTCATGTCCGACGACTGTAGGGTCGTCCCCACGACCCCGGAACTAGATTGGCCAGCCGCCGACATGTCCGAAGACAATAGGGTCGTCCCCTCGACTCCGTTCCAAAGTTGACCAGCCGCCGACATGTCCGACGACTATAGGGTCGTCCCCACGACCCCGGGACTAGGTTTGCCCCCCGCCGACTTGTCCGTCAAATATAGGGTCGTCCCCACGACGCCGGGACTAGATTGATCCGCCACCGTCATGTCCGACGATTATAGGGTCGTCCCCACGACCCCGGGACTAGATTGGCCAGATGCCGACTTGTCCGAAGACTATAGGGTCGTCCCCACGACCCCGGGACTAGGTTGGCCCGCCGCCGTCATGTCCGACGACTATAGGGTCGTCCCTACGACCGCGGGACTAGGTTGGCCCGCCACCGTCATGTCCGACGACTATAGGGGCGTCCCTACGACCGCGGGACTAGATTGGCCCGCCACCGTCATGTCCGACGACTATAGGGTCGTCCCCACGACCACGGGCCAAAGTTGGCCTGCCGCCGACATGTCCGACGACTATAGGGTCGTCCGCACGAGCCCGGGACTAGGTTGGCCAGCCGCCGACATGTCCGACGAATATAGGTTCGTCCCCACGAACCCGGGACTAGGTTGGCCAGCCGCTGACATGTCCGACGACTATAGGGTCGTCCCCACGACCACGGGCCAAAGTTGCATAGCCGCCGACATGTCCGACGACTATAGAGTCGTCCCCACGACCCCGGGACTAGATTGGCCCGCCACCGTCGTGTCCCACGACTATAGGGTGGTCCCCACGACCCCGGGATTAGATTGGCCCGCCACCGTCATGTCCGACGACTATAGGGTCGTCCCCACGACCACGGGCCAAAGTTGGCCTGCCGCCGACATGTCCGACGACTATAGGGTCGTCCCGACGACCCCGGGAATAGGTTGGCCAGCCGCCGACATGTCCGACGACTATAGGGTCGTCCCCACGACCCCGGGCCAAAGTTGGCCAGCCGCCGACACGTCCGACGACTATAGGTTCGTCCCCACGACCCCGGGAATAGATTCTCCCGCCACCGTCATGTCCGACGACTATAGGGTCGTCCCGACGACCCCGGGAATAGGTTGGCCCGCCGCCGACTTGTCCGACGACTATAGGTTCGTCCCCACGACCCCGGGACTAGATTGTCCCGCCACCGTCATGTCCGACGACTATAGGGTCGTCCCGACGACCCCGGGAATAGGTTGGCCAGCCGCCGACATGTCCGACGACTATAGGGTCGTCCCCACGACCCCGGGCCAAAGTTGGCCAGCCGCCGACATGTCCGACGACTATAGGGTCGTCCCGACGACCCCGGGAATAGGTTGGCCAGCCGCCGACATGTCCGACGACTATAGGGTCGTCCCCACGACCCCGGGCCAAAGTTGGCCAGCCGCCGACATGTCCGACGACTATAGGGTCGTCCCCACGACCCCGGGCCAAAGTTGGCCCGCCGCCGACTTGTCCGACGACTATAGGTTCGTCCCCACGACCCCGGGACTAGACTGACCCGCCACCGTCATGTCCGACGACTATTGGGTCGTCCCCACTACCCCGGGACTAGGTTGGCCCGCCACCGTCATGTCCGACGACTATAGGGGCGTCCCTACGACCGCGGGACTAGATTGGCCCGCCACCGTCATGTCCGACGACTATAGGGTCGTCCCCACGACCACGGGCCAAAGTTGGCCTGCCGCCGACATGTCCGACGACAATAGGGTCGTCCGCACGAGCCCGGGACTAGGTTGGCCAGCCGCCGACATGTCCGACGAATATAGGTTCGTCCCCACGAACCCGGGACTAGGTTGGCCAGCCGCTGACATGTCCGACGACTATAGGGTCGTCCCCACGACCACGGGCCAAAGTTGCATAGCCGCCGACTTGTCCGACGACTATAGGGTCGTCCCTGCGACCCTGGGTCTACGTTGGCCCGCCACCGTCATGTCCGACGACTATAGGGTCGTCCCCACGGCTACGGGCCAAAGTTGGCCTGCCGCCGACATGTCCGACGAATATAGGGTCGTGCCCACGACCCCGGGAATAGGTTGGCCTGCCGCCGACTTGTCCGACGACTATAGGTTCGTCCCCACGACCCCGGGACTAGATTGTCCCGCCACCGTCATGTCCGACGACTATAGGGTCGTCCCGACGACCCCGGGAATAGGTTGGCCAGCTGCCGACATGTCCGACGACTATAGGGTCGTCCCCACGACCCCGGGCCAAAGTTGGCCAGCCGCCGACATGTCCGACGACTATAGGGTCGTCCCCACGACCCCGGGCCAAAGTTGGCCCGCCGCCGACTTGTCCGACGACTATAGGTTCGTCCCCACGACCCCGGGACTAGATTGACCCGCCACCGTCATGTCCGACGACTATTGGGTCGTCCCCACTACCCCGGGACTAGGTTGGCCCGCCACCGTCATGCCCGACGACTATAGGGGCGTCCCTACGACCGCGGGACTAGATTGGCCCGCCACCGTCATGTCCGACGACTATAGGGTCGTCCCCACGACCACGGGCCAAAGTTGGCCTGCCGCCGACATGTCCGACGACTATTGGGTCGTCCGCACGAGCCCGGGACTAGGTTGGCCAGCCGCCGACATGTCCAACGAATATAGGTTCGTCCCCACGAACCCGGGACTAGGTTGGCCAGCCGCCGACATGTCCGACGACTATAGGGTCGTCCCCACGACCACGGGCCAAAGTTGCATAGCCGCCGACATGTCCGACGACTATAGGGGCGTCCCTACGACCGCGGGACTAGATTGGCCCGCCACCGTCATGTCCGACGACTATAGGGTCGTCCCCACGACCACGGGCCAAAGTTGGCCTGCCGCCGACATGTCCGACGACTATAGGGTCGTCCGCACGAGCCCGGGACTAGGTTGGCCAGCCGCCGACATGTCCGACGAATATAGGTTCGTCCCCACGAACCCGGGACTAGGTTGGCCAGCCGCCGACATGTCCGACGACTATAGGGTCGTCCCCACGACCCCGGGAATAAGTTGGCCCGCCGCCGACTTGTCCGACGACTATAGGTTCGTCCCCACGACCCCGGGACTAGATTGTCCCGCCACCGTCATGTCCGACGACTATAGGGTCGTCCCCACGACCCCGGGAATAGGTTGGCCCGCCGCCGTCATGTCCGACGACTATAGGGTCGTCCCCAAGACCCCGGGACTAGATTGGCCAGATGCCGACTTGTCCGACGACTATAGGATCGTCCCTACGACCCTGGGTCTACGTTGGCCGGCCACCGTCATGTCCGACGACTATACGGTCGTCCCCTCGACTCCGTTCCAAAGTTGACCAGCCGCCGACATGTCCGACGACTATAGGGTCGTCCCCACGACCCCGGCCCAAAGTTGGCCCGCCGCCGACTTGTCCGTCAACTATAGGGTCGTCCCCACGACCCCGGGACTAGGTTGGCCTGCCGCCGACATGTCCGACGACTATAGGTTCGTCCCGACGACCCCGGGAATAGGTTGGCCAGCCGCCGACATGTCCGACGACTATAGGGTAGTCCCCACGACCACGGGCAATAGTTGCCCAGCCACCGACATGTCCGACGACTATAGAGTCGTCCCCACGACCCCGGGACTAGACTGACCCGCCACCGTCATGTCCGACGACTATAGGGTCGTCCCCACTAACCCGGGACTAGGTTGGCCCGCCACCGTCATGTCCGACGACTATAGTGTCGTCCCTACGACCCCAGGGCTAGATTGGCCCGCCACCGTCATGTCCGACGACTATAGGGTCGTCCCCACGGCTACGGGCCAAAGTTGGCCTGCCGCCGACATGTCCGCCGAATATAGGGTCGTCCCCACGACCCCGGGAATAAGTTGGCCCGCCGCCGAATTGTCCGACGACTATAGTGTCGTCCCTACGACCCCAGGGCTAGATTGGCCCGCCACCGTCATGTCCGACGACTATAGGGTCGTCCCCACGGCTACGGGCCATAGTTGGCCTGCCGCCGTCATGTCCGACGAATATAGGGTCGTCCCCACGACCCCGGGACTAGATTGGCCCGCCACCGTCGTGTCCCACGACTATAGGGTCGTCCCCACGACCACGGGATTAGGGTGGCCCGCCGCCGACTTGTCCGACGACTATAGGTTCGTCCCCACGACCCCGAGACTAGATTGGCCAGCCGCCGACATATCCGACGACTATAGGGTCGTCCCCACGACCCCGGCCCAATGTTGACCAGCCGCCGTCTTGTCCGACGACTACAGGGTCGTCCCCACCACCCCGGGACTAGGTTGGCCAGCCGCCGACCTGTCCGAAGACTATAGGGTCGTCCCCACGACCCCGGGCCAAAGTTGTCCAGCCGCCGACATGTCCGATGACTATAGGGCCGTCCCCACGACCCCGGGACTAGGTTGGCCAACCGCCGAAATGTCCGACGACTATAGGATCGTCCCGACGACCCCGGGACTAGATTGGCCCGCCACCGTCATGTCCGACGACTATAGGGTCGTCCCCACGGCTACGGGCCATAGTTGGCCTGCCGCCGACATGTCCGACGAATATAGGGTCGTCCCCACGACCCCGGGACTAGATTGGCCCGCCACCGTCGTGTCCCACGACTATAGGGTCGTCCCCACGACCACGGGATTAGGGTGGCCCGCCGCCGACTTGTCCGACGACTATAGGTTCGTCCCCACGACCCCGAGACTAGATTGGCCAGCCGCCGACATATCCGACGACTATAGGGTCGTCCCCACGACCCCGGGACTAGATTGGCCCGCCACCGTCGTGTCCCACGACTATAGGGTGGTCCCCACGACCCCGGGATTAGATTGGCCCGCCACCGTCATGTCCGACGACTATAGGGTCGTCCCCACGGCTACGGGCCAAAGTTGGCCTGCCGCCGACATGTCCGACGACTATAGAGTCGTCCCCACGACCCCGGGACTAGATTGGCCCGCCACCGTCGTGTCCCACGACTATAGGGTGGTCCCCACGACCCCGGGATTAGATTGGCCCGCCACCGTCATGTCCGACGACTATAGGGTCGTCCCCACGGCTACGGGCCAAAGTTGGCCTGCCGCCGACATGTCCGACGACTATAGGGTCGTCCCCACGACCCCGGGAATAAGTTGGCCCGCCGCCGACTTGTCCGACGACTATAGTGTCGTCCCTACGACCCCAGGGCTAGATTGGCCCGCCACCGTCATGTCCGACGACTATAGGGTCGTCCCCACGGCTACGGGCCATAGTTGGCCTGCCGCCGACATGTCCGACGAATATAGGGTCGTCCCCACGACCCCGGGACTAGATTGGCCCGCCACCGTCGTGTCCCACGACTATAGGGTCGTCCCCACGACCACGGGATTAGGGTGGCCCGCCGCCGACTTGTCCGACGACTATAGGTTCGTCCCCACGACCCCGAGACTAGATTGGCCAGCCGCCGACATATCCGACGACTATAGGGTCGTCCCCACGACCCCGGCCCAATGTTGACCAGCCGCCGTCTTGTCCGACGACTACAGGGTCGTCCCCACCACCCCGGGACTAGGTTGGCCAGCCGCCGACCTGTCCGAAGACTATAGGGTCGTCCCCACGACCCCGGGCCAAAGTTGTCCAGCCGCCGACATGTCCGATGACTATAGGGCCGTCCCCACGACCCCGGGACTAGGTTGGCCAACCGCCGAAATGTCCGACGACTATAGGATCGTCCCGACGACCCCGGGACTAGATTGGCCCGCCACCGTCATGTCCGACGACTGTAGGGTCGTCCCCACGACCCCGGAACTAGATTGGCCAGCCGCCGACATGTCCGAAGACAATAGGGTCGTCCCCTCGACTCCGTTCCAAAGTTGACCAGCCGCCGACATGTCCGACGACTATAGGGTCGTCCCCACGACCCCGGGACTAGGTTTGCCCGCCGCCGACTTGTCCGTCAAATATAGGGTCGTCCCCACGACGCCGGGACTAGATTGATCCGCCACCGTCATGTCCGACGATTATAGGGTCGTCCCCACGACCCCGGGACTAGATTGGCCAGATGCCGACTTGTCCGAAGACTATAGGGTCGTCCCCACGACCCCGGGACTAGGTTGGCCCGCCGCCGTCATGTCCGACGACTATAGGGTCGTCCCTACGACCGCGGGACTAGGTTGGCCCGCCACCGTCATGTCCGACGACTATAGGGGCGTCCCTACGACCGCGGGACTAGATTGGCCCGCCACCGTCATGTCCGACGACTATAGGGTCGTCCCCACGACCACGGGCCAAAGTTGGCCTGCCGCCGACATGTCCGACGACTATAGGGTCGTCCGCACGAGCCCGGGACTAGGTTGGCCAGCCGCCGACATGTCCGACGAATATAGGTTCGTCCCCACGAACCCGGGACTAGGTTGGCCAGCCGCTGACATGTCCGACGACTATAGGGTCGTCCCCACGACCACGGGCCAAAGTTGCATAGCCGCCGACATGTCCGACGACTATAGAGTCGTCCCCACGACCCCGGGACTAGATTGGCCCGCCACCGTCGTGTCCCACGACTATAGGGTGGTCCCCACGACCCCGGGATTAGATTGGCCCGCCACCGTCATGTCCGACGACTATAGGGTCGTCCCCACGACCACGGGCCAAAGTTGGCCTGCCGCCGACATGTCCGACGACTATAGGGTCGTCCCGACGACCCCGGGAATAGGTTGGCCAGCCGCCGACATGTCCGACGACTATAGGGTCGTCCCCACGACCCCGGGCCAAAGTTGGCCAGCCGCCGACACGTCCGACGACTATAGGTTCGTCCCCACGACCCCGGGAATAGATTCTCCCGCCACCGTCATGTCCGACGACTATAGGGTCGTCCCGACGACCCCGGGAATAGGTTGGCCCGCCGCCGACTTGTCCGACGACTATAGGTTCGTCCCCACGACCCCGGGACTAGATTGTCCCGCCACCGTCATGTCCGACGACTATAGGGTCGTCCCGACGACCCCGGGAATAGGTTGGCCAGCCGCCGACATGTCCGACGACTATAGGGTCGTCCCCACGACCCCGGGCCAAAGTTGGCCAGCCGCCGACATGTCCGACGACTATAGGGTCGTCCCGACGACCCCGGGAATAGGTTGGCCAGCCGCCGACATGTCCGACGACTATAGGGTCGTCCCCACGACCCCGGGCCAAAGTTGGCCAGCCGCCGACATGTCCGACGACTATAGGGTCGTCCCCACGACCCCGGGCCAAAGTTGGCCCGCCGCCGACTTGTCCGACGACTATAGGTTCGTCCCCACGACCCCGGGACTAGACTGACCCGCCACCGTCATGTCCGACGACTATTGGGTCGTCCCCACTACCCCGGGACTAGGTTGGCCCGCCACCGTCATGTCCGACGACTATAGGGGCGTCCCTACGACCGCGGGACTAGATTGGCCCGCCACCGTCATGTCCGACGACTATAGGGTCGTCCCCACGACCACGGGCCAAAGTTGCATAGCCGCCGACTTGTCCGACGACTATAGGGTCGTCCCTGCGACCCTGGGTCTACGTTGGCCCGCCACCGTCATGTCCGACGACTATAGGGTCGTCCCCACGGCTACGGGCCAAAGTTGGCCTGCCGCCGACATGTCCGACGAATATAGGGTCGTGCCCACGACCCCGGGAATAGGTTGGCCTGCCGCCGACTTGTCCGACGACTATAGGTTCGTCCCCACGACCCCGGGACTAGATTGTCCCGCCACCGTCATGTCCGACGACTATAGGGTCGTCCCGACGACCCCGGGAATAGGTTGGCCAGCTGCCGACATGTCCGACGACTATAGGGTCGTCCCCACGACCCCGGGCCAAAGTTGGCCAGCCGCCGACATGTCCGACGACTATAGGGTCGTCCCCACGACCCCGGGCCAAAGTTGGCCCGCCGCCGACTTGTCCGACGACTATAGGTTCGTCCCCACGACCCCGGGACTAGATTGACCCGCCACCGTCATGTCCGACGACTATTGGGTCGTCCCCACTACCCCGGGACTAGGTTGGCCCGCCACCGTCATGCCCGACGACTATAGGGGCGTCCCTACGACCGCGGGACTAGATTGGCCCGCCACCGTCATGTCCGACGACTATAGGGTCGTCCCCACGACCACGGGCCAAAGTTGGCCTGCCGCCGACATGTCCGACGACTATTGGGTCGTCCGCACGAGCCCGGGACTAGGTTGGCCAGCCGCCGACATGTCCGACGAATATAGGTTCGTCCCCACGAACCCGGGACTAGGTTGGCCAGCCGCCGACATGTCCGACGACTATAGGGTCGTCCCCACGACCACGGGCCAAAGTTGCATAGCCGCCGACATGTCCGACGACTATAGGGGCGTCCCTACGACCGCGGGACTAGATTGGCCCGCCACCGTCATGTCCGACGACTATAGGGTCGTCCCCACGACCACGGGCCAAAGTTGGCCTGCCGCCGACATGTCCGACGACTATAGGGTCGTCCGCACGAGCCCGGGACTAGGTTGGCCAGCCGCCGACATGTCCGACGAATATAGGTTCGTCCCCACGAACCCGGGACTAGGTTGGCCAGCCGCCGACATGTCCGACGACTATAGGGTCGTCCCCACGACCCCGGGAATAAGTTGGCCCGCCGCCGACTTGTCCGACGACTATAGGTTCGTCCCCACGACCCCGGGACTAGATTGTCCCGCCACCGTCATGTCCGACGACTATAGGGTCGTCCCCACGACCCCGGGAATAGGTTGGCCCGCCGCCGTCATGTCCGACGACTATAGGGTCGTCCCCAAGACCCCGGGACTAGATTGGCCAGATGCCGACTTGTCCGACGACTATAGGATCGTCCCTACGACCCTGGGTCTACGTTGGCCGGCCACCGTCATGTCCGACGACTATACGGTCGTCCCCTCGACTCCGTTCCAAAGTTGACCAGCCGCCGACATGTCCGACGACTATAGGGTCGTCCCCACGACCCCGGCCCAAAGTTGGCCCGCCGCCGACTTGTCCGTCAACTATAGGGTCGTCCCCACGACCCCGGGACTAGGTTGGCCTGCCGCCGACATGTCCGACGACTATAGGTTCGTCCCGACGACCCCGGGAATAGGTTGGCCAGCCGCCGACATGTCCGACGACTATAGGGTAGTCCCCACGACCACGGGCAATAGTTGCCCAGCCACCGACATGTCCGACGACTATAGAGTCGTCCCCACGACCCCGGGACTAGACTGACCCGCCACCGTCATGTCCGACGACTATAGGGTCGTCCCCACTAACCCGGGACTAGGTTGGCCCGCCACCGTCATGTCCGACGACTATAGTGTCGTCCCTACGACCCCAGGGCTAGATTGGCCCGCCACCGTCATGTCCGACGACTATAGGGTCGTCCCCACGGCTACGGGCCAAAGTTGGCCTGCCGCCGACATGTCCGACGAATATAGGGTCGTCCCCACGACCCCGGGAATAAGTTGGCCCGCCGCCGAATTGTCCGACGACTATAGTGTCGTCCCTACGACCCCAGGGCTAGATTGGCCCGCCACCGTCATGTCCGACGACTATAGGGTCGTCCCCACGGCTACGGGCCATAGTTGGCCTGCCGCCGACATGTCCGACGAATATAGGGTCGTCCCCACGACCCCGGGACTAGATTGGCCCGCCACCGTCGTGTCCCACGACTATAGGGTCGTCCCCACGACCACGGGATTAGGGTGGCCCGCCGCCGACTTGTCCGACGACTATAGGTTCGTCCCCACGACCCCGAGACTAGATTGGCCAGCCGCCGACATATCCGACGACTATAGGGTCGTCCCCACGACCCCGGAACTAGATTGGCCAGCCGCCGACATGTCCGAACACAATAGGGTCGTCCCCACGACCCCGGGAATAGGTTGGCCCGCCGCCGTCATGTCCGACGACTATAGGGTCGTCCCCAAGACCCCGGGACTAGATTGGCCTGATGCCGACTTGTCCCACGACTATAGGGTCGTCCCCACGACCACGGGCAATAGTTGCCCAGCCACCGACATGTCCGACGACTATAGAGTCGTCCCCACGACCCCGGGACTAGATTGACCCGCCACCGTCGTGTCCGACGACTATAGGGTCGTCCCCACGACCCCGGAACTAGATTGGCCAGCCGCCGACATGTCCGAAGACAATAGGGTCGTCCCCTCGACTCCGTTCCAAAGTTGACCAGCCGCCGACATGTCCGACGACTATAGGGTCGTCCCCACGACCCCGGGACTAGGTTTGCCCGCCGCCGACTTGTCCGTCAAATATAGGGTCGTCCCCACGACGCCGGGACTAGATTGATCCGCCACCGTCATGTCCGACGATTATAGGGTCGTCCCCACGTCCCCGGGACTAGATTGGCCAGATGCCGACTTGTCCGAAGACTATAGGGTCGTCCCCACGACCCCGGGACTAGGTTGGCCCGCCGCCGTCATGTCCGACGACTATAGGGTCGTCCCCACGACCCCGGGACTAGGTTGGCCCGCCGCCGACTTGTCCCACGACTATAGGGTCGTCCCCACGACCACGGGCAATAATTGCCCAGCCACCGACATGTCCGACGACTATAGAGTCGTCCCCACGACCCCGGGACTAGATTGACCCGCCACCGTCATGTCCGACGACTATAGGGTCGTCCCCACGACCCCGGAACTAGATTGGCCAGCCGCCGACATGTCCGAAGACAATAGGGTCGTCCCCTCGACTCCGTTCCAAAGTTGACCAGCCGCCGACATGTCCGACGACTATAGGGTCGTCCCCACGACCCCGGGACTAGGTTTGCCCGCCGCCGACTTGTCCGTCAAATATAGGGTCGTCCCCACGACGCCGGGACTAGATTGATCCGCCACCGTCATGTCCGACGATTATAGGGTCGTCCCCACGACCCCGGGAATAGGTTGGCCTGCCGCCGACTTGTCCGACGACTATAGGTTCGTCCCCACGACCCCGGGACTAGATTGTCCCGCCACCGTCATGTCCGACGACTATAGGGTCGTCCCGACGACCCCGGGAATAGGTTGGCCAGCCGCCGACATGTCCGACGACTATAGGGTCGTCCCCACGACCCCGGGCCAAAGTTGGCCAGCCGCCGACATGTCCGACGACTATAGGGTCGTCCCCACGACCCCGGGCCAAAGTTGGCCCGCCGCCGACTTGTCCGACGACTATAGGTTCGTCCCCACGACCCCGGGACTAGATTGACCCGCCACCGTCATGTCCGACGACTATTGGGTCGTCCCCACTACCCCGGGACTAGGTTGGCCCGCCACCGTCATGCCCGACGACTATAGGGGCGTCCCTACGACCGCGGGTCTAGATTGGCCCGCCACCGTCATGTCCGACGACTATAGGGTCGTCCCCACGACCACGGGCCAAAGTTGGCCTGCCGCCGACATGTCCGACGACTATTGGGTCGTCCGCACGAGCCCGGGACTAGGTTGGCCAGCCGCCGACATGTCCGACGAATATAGGTTCGTCCCCACGAACCCGGGACTAGGTTGGCCAGCCGCCGACATGTCCGACGACTATAGGGTCGTCCCCACGACCACGGGCCAAAGTTGCATAGCCGCCGACATGTCCGACGACTATAGAGTCGTCCCCACGACCCCGGGACTAGATTGGCCCGCCACCGTCGTGTCCCACGACTATAGGGTGGTCCCCACGACCCCGGGATTAGAGTGGCCGCCGCCGACTTGTCCGACGACTATAGGTTTGTCCCCACGACCCCGGGTCTAGATTGACCCCCACCGTCATTTCCGACGACTATTGGGTCGTCCCCACTACCCCGGGACTAGGTTGGCCCGCGACCATCATGTCTGACGACTATAGGGTCGTCCCTACGACCGCGGGACTAGGTTGGCCCGCCACCGTCATGTCCGACGACTATAGGGGCGTCCCTACGACCGCGGGACTAGATTGGCCAGCCACCGTCATGTCCGACGACTATAGGGTCGTCCCCACGACCACGGGCCAAAGTTGGCCTGCCGCCGACATGTCCGACGACTATAGGGTCGTCCGCACGAGCCCGGGACTAGGTTGGCCAGCCGCCGACATGTCCGACGAATATAGGTTCGTCCCCACGAACCCGGGACTAGGTTGGCCAGCCGCCGACATGTCCGACGACTATAGGGTCGTCAATACGACCCCGGGACTAGGTTGGCCGGCCGCCGACATGTCCGACGACTATACATTCGTCCCTACGACCCTGGGCCTACGTTGGCCCGCCGCCGACATGTCCGACGATTATAGGGTCGTCCCCACGAACCCGGGACTAGGATGGCCTGCCGCCGACATTTCCGACGACTATAGGGTCGTCCCCACGGCTACGGGCCAAAGTTGGCCTGCCGCCGACATGTCCGACGAATATAGGGTCGTCCCCACGACCCCGGGAATAAGTTGGCCCGCCGCCGACTTGTCCGACGACTATAGGTTCGTCCCCACGACTCCGGGACTAGATTGTCCCGCCACCGTCATGTCCGACGACTATAGGGTCGTCCCCACGACCCCGGGAATAGGTTGGCCCGCCGCCGTCATGTCCGACGACTATAGGGTCGTCCCCAAGACCCCGGGACTAGATTGGCCAGATGCCGACTTGTCCGACGACTATAGGATCGTCCCTACGACCCTGGGTCTACGTTGGCCCGCCACCGTCATGTCCGACGACTATACGGTCGTCCCCTCGACTCCGTTCCAAAGTTGACCAGCCGCCGACATGTCCGACGACTATAGGGTCGTCCCCACGACCCCGGCCGAAAGTTGGCCCGCCGCCGACTTGTCCGTCAACTATAGGGTCGTCCCCACGACCCCGGGACTAGGTTGGCCTGCCGCCGACATGTCCGACGACTATAGGTTCGTCCCGACGACCCCGGGAATAGGTTGGCCAGCCGCCGACATGTCCGACGACTATAGGGTAGTCCCCACGACCACGGGCAATAGTTGCCCAGCCACCGACATGTCCGACGACTATAGAGTCGTCCCCACGGCCCCGGGACTAGATTGACCCGCCACCGTCATGTCCGACGACTATAGGGTCGTCCCCACTAACCCGGGACTAGGTTGGCCCGCCACCGTCATGTCCGACGACTATAGTGTCGTCCCTACGACCCCAGGGCTAGATTGGCCCGCCACCGTCATGTCCGACGACTATAGGGTCGTCCCCACGGCTACGGGCCAAAGTTGGCCTGCCGCCGACATGTCCGACGAATATAGGGTCGTCCCCACGACCCCGGGAATAAGTTGGCCCGCCGCCGACTTGTCCGACGACTATAGTGTCGTCCCTACGACCCCAGGGCTAGATTGGCCCGCCACCGTCATGTCCGACGACTATAGGGTCGTCCCCACGGCTACGGGCCATAGTTGGCCTGCCGCCGACTTGTCCGACGACTATAGGTTCGTCCCCACGACCCCGAGACTAGATTGGCCAGCCGCCGACATATCCGACGACTATAGGGTCGTCCCCACGACCCCGGAACTAGATTGGCCAGCCGCCGACATGTCCGAAGACAATAGGGTCGTCCCCACGACCCCGGGAATAGGTTGGCCCGCCGCCGTCATGTCCGACGACTATAGGGTCGTCCCCAAGACCCCGGGACTAGATTGGCCTGATGCCGACTTGTCCCACGACTATAGGGTCGTCCCCACGACCACGGGCAATAGTTGCCCAGCCACCGATATGTCCGACGACTATAGAGTCGTCCCCACGACCCCGGGACTAGATTGACCCGCCACCGTCATGTCCGACGACTATAGGGTCGTCCCCACGACCCCGGAACTAGATTGGCCAGCCGCCGACATGTCCGAAGACAATAGGGTCGTCCCCTCGACTCCGTTCCAAAGTTGACCAGCCGCCGACATGTCCGACGACTATAGGGTCGTCCCCACGACCCCGGGACTAGGTTTGCCCGCCGCCGACTTGTCCGTCAAATATAGGGTCGTCCCCACGGCGCCGGGACTAGATTGATCCGCCACCGTCATGTCCGACGATTATAGGGTCGTCCCCACGACCCCGGAACTAGATTGGTCAGCCGCCGACATGTCCGAAGACAATAGGGTCGTCCCCACGACCCCGGGAATAGGTTGGTCAGCCGCCGACATGTCCGACGACTATAGGGTCGTCCCCACGACCCCGGGCCAAAGTTGGCCAGCCGCCGACATGTCCGACGACTATAGGGTCGTCCCCACGACTCCGGGCCAAAGTTGGCCCGCCGCCGACTTGTCCGACGACTATAGGTTCGTCCCCACGACCCCGGGACTAGATTGACCCGCCACCGTCATGTCCGACGACTATTGGGTCGTCCCCACTACCCCGGGACTAGGTTGGCCCGCCACCGTCATGTCCGACGACTATAGGGGCGTCCCTACGACCGCGGGACTAGATTGGCCCGCCACCGTCATGTCCGACGACTATAGGGTCGTCCCCACGACCACGGGCCAAAGTTGGCCTGCCGCCGACATGTCCGACGACTATAGGGTCGTCCGCACGAGCCCGGGACTAGGTTGGCCAGCCGCCGACATGTCCGACGAATATAGGTTCGTCCCCACGAACCCGGGACTAGGTTGGCCAGCCGCCGACATGTCCGACGACTATAGGGTCGTCCCCACGACCCCGGAACTAGATTGGCCAGCCGCCGACATGTCCGAAGACAATAGGGTCGTCCCCTCGACTCCGTTCCAAAGTTGACCAGCCGCCGACATGTCCGACGACTATAGGGTCGTCCCCACGACTCCGGGACTAGGTTTGCCCGCCGCCGACATGTCCGACGAATATAGGTTCGTCCCCACGAACCCGGGACTAGGTTGGCCAGCCGCCGACATGTCCGACGACTATAGGGTCGTCCCCACGACCCCGGAACTAGATTGGCCAGCCGCCGACATGTCCGAAGACAATAGGGTCGTCCCCACGACCCCGGGAATAGGTTGGTCAGCCGCCGACATGTCCGACGACTATAGGGTCGTCCCCACGACCCCGGGCCAAAGTTGGCCAGCCGCCGACATGTCCGACGACTATAGGGACGTCCGCACGAGCCCGGGACTAGGTTGGCCAGCCGCCGACATGTCCGACGAATATAGGTTCGTCCCCACGAACCCGGGACTAGGTTGGCCAGCCGCCGACATGTCCGACGACTATAGGGTCGTCCCCACGACCACGGGCCAATGTTGCATAGCCGCCGACATGTCCGACGACTATAGAGTCGTCCCCACGACCCCGGGACTAGATTGGCCCGCCACCGTCGTGTCCCACGACTATAGGGTGGTCCCCACGACCCCGGGATTAGGGTGGCCGCCGCCGACTTGTCCGACAACTATAGGTTTGTCCCCACGACCCCGGGACTAGATTGACCCCCACCGTCATTTCCGACGACTATTGGGTCGTCCCCACTACCCCGGGACTAGGTTGGCCCGCCACCATCATGTCCGACGACTATAGGGTCGTCCCTACGACCGCGGGAATAGATTGGCCCGCCACCGTCATGTCCGACGACTATAGGCTCGTCCCCACGACCACGGGCCAAAGTTGGCCTGCCGCCGACATGTCCGACGACTATAGGGTCGTCCGCACGAACCCGGGACTAGGTTGGCCAGCCGCCGACATGTCCGACGAATATAGGGTCGTCCCGACGACCCCGGGACTAGGTTGGCCCGTCGCCGACTTGTCCGACGACTATAGGGTAGTCCCCACGACCACGGGCAATAGTTGCCCAGCCACCGACATGTCCGACGACTATAGGGTCGTCCCTACGACCCCAGGACTCGATTGGCCCGCCACCGTCATGTCCGACGACTATAGGTTCGTCCCCACGACCACGGGCCAAAGTTGGCCCGCCACCGTCATGTCCGACGACTATAGGGTCGTCCCGACGACCCCGGGAATAGGTTGGCCAGCCGCCGACATGTCCGACGACTGTAGGGTCGACCCCACGACCCCGGGCCAAAGTTGGCCAGCCGCCGACATGTCCGACGACTATAGGGTCGTCCCCACGACCCCGGGAATAGGTTGGCCCGCCGCCGACTTGTCCGACGACTATAGGTTCGTCCCCACTACCCCGGGACTAGATTGTCCCGCCACCGTCATGTCCGACGACTATAGGGTCGTCCCGACGACCCCGGGAATAGGTTGGCCAGCCGCCGACATGTCCGACGACTATAGGGTCGTCCCCACGACCCCGGGCCAAAGTTGGCCAGCCGCCGACATGTCCGACGACTATAGGGTCGTCCCGACGACCCCGGGAATAGGTTGGCCCGCCGCCGACTTGTGCGACGACTATAGGTTCGTCCCCACGACCCCGGGACTTGATTGTCCCGCCACCGTCATGTCCGACGACTATAGGGTCGTCCCCACGAACCCGGAACTAGATTGGCCAGCCGCCGACATGTCCGAAGACAATAGGGTCGTCCCCTCGACTCCGTTCCAAAGTTGACCAGCCGCCGACATGTCCGACGACTATAGGGTCGTCCCCACGACCCTGGGACTAGGTTTGCCCGCCGCCGACTTGTCCGTCAAATATAGGGTCGTCCCCACGACGCCGGGACTAGATTGGCCCGCCACCGTCATGTCCGACGACTATAGGGTCGTCCCTACGACCGCGGGAATAGATTGGCCCGCACCGTCATTTCCGACGACTATTGGGTCGTCCCCACTACCCCGGGACTAGGTTGGCCCGCCACCATCATGTCCGACGACTATAGGGTCGTCCCTACGACCGCGGGAATAGATTGGCCCGCCACCGTCATGTCCGACGACTATAGGGTCGTCCGCACGAACCCGGGACTAGGTTGGCCAGCCGCCGACACGTCCGACGACTATAGGTTCGTCCCCACGACCCCGGGACTAGATTCTCCCGCCACCGTCATGTCCGACGACTATAGGGTCGTCCCGACGACCCCGGGAATAGGTTGGCCCGCCGCCGACTTGTCCGACGACTATAGGTTCGTCCCCACGACCCCGGGACTAGATTGTCCCGCCACCGTCATGTCCGACGACTATAGGGTCGTCCCGACGACCCCGGGAATAGGTTGGCCAGCCGCCGACATGTCCGACGACTATAGGGTCGTCCCCAGGACCCCGGGCCAAAGTTGGCCAGCCGCCGACATGTCCGACGACTATAGGGTCGTCCCGACGACCCCGGGAATAGGTTGGCCAGCCGCCGACATGTCCGACGACTATAGGGTCGTCCCCACGACCCCGGGCCAAAGTTGGCCAGCCGCCGACATGTCCGACGACTATAGGGTGGTCCCCACGACCGCGGGATTAGGGTGGCCCGCCGCCGACTTGTCCGACGACTATAGGTTTGTCCCCACGACCCCGGGACTAGATTGACCCCCACCGTCATTTCCGACGACTATTGGGTTGTCCCCACTACCACGGGACTAGGTTGGCCCGCCACCATCATGTCCGACGACTATAGGGTCGTCCCTACGACCGCGGGAATAGATTGGCCCGCCACCGTCATGTCCGACGACTATAGGGTCGTCCCCACGACCACGGGCCAAAGTTGGCCTGCCGCCGACATGTCCGACAACTATAGGGTCGTCCGCACGACCCCGGGACTAGGTTGGCCCGTCGCCGACTTGTCCGACGATTATAGGGTAGTCCCCACGACCACGGGCAATAGTTGCCCAGCCACCGACATGTCCGACGACTATAGGGTCGTCCCTACGACCCCAGGACTCGATTGGCCCGCCACCGTCATGTCCGACGATTATAGGGTCGTCCCCACGACCAAGGGCCAATGTTGGCCTGCCGCCGACGTGTCCGACGAATATAGGGTCGTCCCCACGACCCCGGGAATAGGTTGGCCCGCCGCCGACTTGTCCGACGACTATAGGTTCGTCCCCACGACCCCGGGACTAGATTGGCCCGCCACCGTCCTGTCCGACGATTATAGGGTCGTCCCCACGACCCCGGGACTAGGTTGGCCTGCCGCCGACATGTCCGACGACTATAGGGTCGTCCTCACGACCACGGGCCAGAGTTGCCCAGCCGCCGACATGTCCGACGACTATAGGGTCGTCCCCACGACCCCGGGCCAAAGTTCGCCAGCCGCCGACATGTCCGACGACTATAGGGTCGTCCCCACGAACCCGGGACTTGGTTGACCCGCCACCGTCATGTCCGACGACTATAGGGTCGTCCCCACGACCAAGGGCCAAGGTTGGCCTGCCGCCGACGTGTCCGACGAATATAGGGTCGTCCCCACTACCCCGGGACTAGGTTGGCCCGCCACCGTCATGTCCGACGACTATAGGGTCGTCCCTACGACCCCAGGACTAGATTGGCCCGCCACCGTCATGTCCGACGACTATAGGGTCGTCCCCACGACCAAGGGCCAAGGTTGGCCTGCCGCCGACATGTCCGACGAATATAGGGTCGTCCCCACGACCCCGGGAATAAGTTGGCCCGCCGCCGACATGTCCGACGACTATAGGGTCGTCCCGACGACCCCGGGAATAGGTTGGCCAGCCGCCGACATGTCCGACGACTATAGGGTCGTCCCCACGACCCCGGGCCAAAGTTGGCCAGCCGCCGACATGTCCGACGACTATAGGGTGGTCCCCACGACCCCGGGATTAGGGTGGCCCGCCGCCGACTTGTCCGACGACTATAGGTTTGTCCCCAGGACCCCGGGACTAGATTGACCCCCACCGTCATTTCCGACGACTATTGGGTCGTCCCCACTACCCCGGGACTAGGTTGGCCCGCCACCATCATGTCCGACGACTATAGGGTCGTCCCTACGACCGCGGGAATAGATTGGCCCGCCACCGTCATGTCCGACGACTATAGGGTCGTCCCCACGACCCCGGGCCAAAGTTGGCCAGCCGCCGACATGTCCGACGACTATAGGGTCGTCCCGACGACCCCGGGAATAGGTTGGCCAGCCGCCGACATGTCCGACGACTATAGGGTCGTCCCCACGACCCCGGGCCAAAGTTGGCCAGCCGCCGACATGTCCGACGACTATAGGGTGGTCCCCACGACCCCGGGATTAGGGTGGCCCGCCGCCGACTTGTCCGACGACTATAGGTTTGTCCCCACGACCCCGGGACTAGATTGACCCCCACCGTCATTTCCGACGACTATTGGGTCGTCCCCACTACCCCGGGACTAGGTTGGCCCGCCACCATCATGTCCGACGACTATAGGGTCGTCCCTACGACCGCGGGAATAGATTGGCCCGCCACCGTCATGTCCGACGACTATAGGGTCGTCCCCACGACCACGGGCCAAAGTTGGCCTGCCGCCGACATGTCCGACGACTATAGGGTCGTCCCCACGACCACGGGCCAAAGTTGGCCTGCCGCCGACATGTCCGACGACTATAGGGTCGTCCGCACGAACCCGGGACTAGGTTGGCCTGCCGCCGACATGTCCGACGAATATAGGGTCGTCCCGACGACCCCGGGACTAGGTTGGCCCGTCGCCGACTTGTCCGACGACTATAGGGTAGTCCCCATGACGACGGGCAATAGTTGCCCAGCCACCGACATGTCCGACGACTATAGGGTCGTCCCTACGACCCCAGGACTCGATTGGCCCGCCACCGTCATGCCCGACGACTATAGGGTCGTCCCCACGACCCCGGGAATAGGTTGGCCCGCCGCCGACATGTCCGACGACTATAGGGTCGTCCCCACGACCCCGGGACTCGATTGGCCAGCCGCCGACATGTCCGACGACTATAGGGTCGTGCCCTCGACCCCGGCCCAAAGTTGACCAGCCGCCGACATGTCCGACGACTATAGGGTCGTCCCCACGACCCCGGGAATAGGTTGGCCCGCCGCCGACATGTCCGACGACTATAGGGTCGTCCCCACGACCCCGGGACTCGATTGGCCAGCCGCCGACATGTCCGACGACTATAGGGTCGTCCCCACGACCCCGGGAATAGGTTGGCCCGCCGCCGACATGTCCGACGACTATAGGGTCGTCCCCACGACCCCGGGACTCGATTGGCCAGCCGCCGACATGTCCGACGACTATAGGGTCGTGCCCTCGACCCCGGCCCAAAGTTGACCAGCCGCCGTCATGTCCGCCGACTATAGGGTCGTCCCCACGACCCCGGGACTCGATTGGCCAACCGCCGACATGTCCGACCACTATAGGGTCGTCAATACGACCCCGGGACTAGGTTGGCCGGTCGCCGACATGTCCGACGACTATAGGGTCGTCCCCACGACCCCGGGACTCGATTGGCCCGCCACCGTCATGTCCGACGACTATAGGGTCGTCCCCACGGCTACGGGCCAACGTTGGCCTGCCGCCGACATGTCCGACGAATATAGGGTCGTCCCCACGACCCCGGGAATAGGTTGGCCAGCCGCCGACATGTCCGACGACTATAGGGTCGTCCCCACGACCCCGGGCCAAAGTTGGCCAGCCGCCGACATGTCCGACGACTATAGGGTCGTCCCGACGACCCCGGGAAAGGTTGGCCAGCCGCCGACATGTCCGACGACAATAGGGTGGTCCCCACGACCCCGGGATTAGGGTGGCCCGCCGCCGACTTGTCCGACGACTATAGGTTTGTCCCCACGACCCCGGGACTAGATTGACCCCCACCGTCATTTCCGACGACTATTGGGTCGTCCCCACTACCCCGGGACTAGGTTGGCCCGCCACCATCATGTCCGACGACTATAGGGTCGTCCCCACGACCCCGGGAATAGGTTGGCCCGCCGCCGACATGTCCGACGACTATAGGGTCGTCCCCACGACCCCGGGACTCGATTGGCCAGCCGCCGACATGTCCGACGACTATAGGGTCGTGCCCTCGACCCCGGCCCAAAGTTGACCAGCCGCCGACATGTCCGACGACTATAGGGTCGTCCCCACGACCCCGGGAATAGGTTGGCCCGCCGCCGACATGTCCGACGACTATAGGGTCGTCCCCACGACCCCGGGACTCGATTGGCCAGCCGCCGACATGTCCGACGACTATAGGGTCGTGCCCTCGACCCCGGCTCAAAGTTGACCAGCCGCCGTCATGTCCGCCGACTATAGGGTCGTCCCCACGACCCCGGGACTCGATTGGCCAACCGCCGACATGTCCGACCACTATAGGGTCGTCAATACGACCCCGGGACTAGGTTGGCCGGCCGCCGACATGTCCGACGACTATAGGGTCGTCCCCACGACCCCGGGACTCGATTGGCCAGCCGCCGACATGTCCGACGACTATAGGGTCGTGCCCTCGACCCCGGCCCAAAGTTGACCAGCCGCCGACATGTCCGACGACTATAGGGTCGTCCCCACGACCCCGGGATTAGGTTGGCTCGCCACCGTCATGTCCGACAACTATAGGGTTGTCCTCACGACCACGGGCCACAGTTGCCCAGCCGCCGACATGTCCGACGACTATAGGGTCGTCCCCTCGACCCCGGCCCAAAGTTGACCAGCCGCCGACATGTCCGACGACTATAGGGTCTTACCCACGACCCCGGGACTAAGTTGGCCCGCCGCCGACTTGTCCGGCGACTATAGGGCCGTCCCCACGAACCCGGGACTAGGTTGCCCGCCGCCGACTTGTCCGACGACTATAGGGTCGTCCCCACGACCCCTGGACTAGATTGGCCCCCCACCGTCATGTCCGACGACTATAGGGTCGTCCCCACGACCCCGGGACTCGATTGGCCAGCCGCCGACATGTCCGACGACTATAGGGTCGTGCCCTCGACCCCGGCCCAAAGTTGACCAGCCGCCGACATGTCCGACGACTCTAGGGTCGTCCCCACGACCCCGGGACTCGATTGGCCAGCCGCCGACATGTCCGACGACTATAGGGTCGTGCCCTCGACCCCGGCCCAAAGTTGACCAGCCGCCGACATGTCCGACGACTATAGGTTCGTCAATACGACCCAGGGACTAGGTTGGCCGGCCGCCGACATGTCCGACGAATATGCGTTCGTCCCTACGACACTGGGCCTACGTTGGTCCGCCGCCGTCATGTCCAACGATTATAGGGTCGTCCCCACGAACCCGGGACTAGGTTGGCCACCCGCCGATATGACCGACGACTATAGGGTCGTCCCCACGACCCTGGGCCAAAGTTGGCCAGCCGCCAACATGTCCGACGACTATAGGGTCGTCCCCACGACCCCGGAACTAGATTGGCCAGCCGCCGACATGTCCGAACACAATAGGGTCGTCCCCACGACCCCGGGAATAGGTTGGCCCGCCGCCGTCATGTCCGACGACTATAGGGTCGTCCCCAAGACCCCGGGACTAGATTGGCCTGATGCCGACTTGTCCCACGACTATAGGGTCGTCCCCACGACCACGGGCAATAGTTGCCCAGCCACCGACATGTCCGACGACTATAGAGTCGTCCCCACGACCCCGGGACTAGATTGACCCGCCACCGTCGTGTCCGACGACTATAGGGTCGTCCCCACGACCCCGGAACTAGATTGGCCAGCCGCCGACATGTCCGAAGACAATAGGGTCGTCCCCTCGACTCCGTTCCAAAGTTGACCAGCCGCCGACATGTCCGACGACTATAGGGTCGTCCCCACGACCCCGGGACTAGGTTTGCCCGCCGCCGACTTGTCCGTCAAATATAGGGTCGTCCCCACGACGCCGGGACTAGATTGATCCGCCACCGTCATGTCCGACGATTATAGGGTCGTCCCCACGACCCCGGGACTAGATTGGCCAGATGCCGACTTGTCCGAAGACTATAGGGTCGTCCCCACGACCCCGGGACTAGGTTGGCCCGCCGCCGTCATGTCCGACGACTATAGGGTCGTCCCCACGACCCCGGGACTAGGTTGGCCCGCCGCCGACTTGTCCCACGACTATAGGGTCGTCCCCACGACCACGGGCAATAGTTGCCCAGCCACCGACATGACCGACGACTATAGAGTCGTCCCCACGACCCCGGGACTAGATTGACCCGCCACCGTCATGTCCGACGACTATAGGGTCGTCCCCACGACCCCGGAACTAGATTGGCCAGCCGCCGACATGTCCGAAGACAATAGGGTCGTCCCCTCGACTCCGTTCCAAAGTTGACCAGCCGCCGACATGTCCGACGACTATAGGGTCGTCCCCACGACCCCGGGACTAGGTTTGCCCGCCGCCGACTTGTCCGTCAAATATAGGGTCGTCCCCACGACGCCGGGACTAGATTGATCCGCCACCGTCATGTCCGACGATTATAGGGTCGTCCCCACGACCCCGGGAATAGGTTGGCCTGCCGCCGACTTGTCCGACGACTATAGGTTCGTCCCCACGACCCCGGGACTAGATTGTCCCGCCACCGTCATGTCCGACGACTATAGGGTCGTCCCGACGACCCCGGGAATAGGTTGGCCAGCCGCCGACATGTCCGACGACTATAGGGTCGTCCCCACGACCCCGGGCCAAAGTTGGCCAGCCGCCGACATGTCCGACGACTATAGGGTCGTCCCCACGACCCCGGGCCAAAGTTGGCCCGCCGCCGACTTGTCCGACGACTATAGGTTCGTCCCCACGACCCCGGGACTAGATTGACCCGCCACCGTCATGTCCGACGACTATTGGGTCGTCCCCACTACCCCGGGACTAGGTTGGCCCGCCACCGTCATGCCCGACGACTATAGGGGCGTCCCTACGACCGCGGGTCTAGATTGGCCCGCCACCGTCATGTCCGACGACTATAGGGTCGTCCCCACGACCACGGGCCAAAGTTGGCCTGCCGCCGACATGTCCGACGACTATTGGGTCGTCCGCACGAGCCCGGGACTAGGTTGGCCAGCCGCCGACATGTCCGACGAATATAGGTTCGTCCCCACGAACCCGGGACTAGGTTGGCCAGCCGCCGACATGTCCGACGACTATAGGGTCGTCCCCACGACCACGGGCCAATGTTGCATAGCCGCCGACATGTCCGACGACTATAGAGTCGTCCCCACGACCCCGGGACTAGATTGGCCCGCCACCGTCGTGTCCCACGACTATAGGGTGGTCCCCACGACCCCGGGATTAGAGTGGCCGCCGCCGACTTGTCCGACGACTATAGGTTTGTCCCCACGACCCCAGGTCTAGATTGACCCCCACCGTCATTTCCGACGACTATTGGGTCGTCCCCACTACCCCGGGACTAGGTTGGCCCGCCACCATCATGTCTGACGACTATAGGGTCGTCCCTACGACCGCGGGACTAGGTTGGCCCGCCACCGTCATGTCCGACGACTATAGGGGCGTCCCTACGACCGCGGGACTAGATTGGCCCGCCACCGTCATGTCCGACGACTATAGGGTCGTCCCCACGACCACGGGCCAAAGTTGGCATGCCGCCGACATGTCCGACGACTATAGGGTCGTCCGCACGAGCCCGGGACTAGGTTGGCCAGCCGCCGACATGTCCGACGAATATAGGTTCGTCCCCACGAACCCGGGACTAGGTTGGCCAGCCGCCGACATGTCCGACGACTATAGGGTCGTCAATACGACCCCGGGACTAGGTTGGCCGGCCGCCGACATGTCCGACGACTATACATTCGTCCCTACGACCCTGGGCCTACGTTGGCCCGCCGCCGACATGTCCGACGATTATAGGGTCGTCCCCACGAACCCGGGACTAGGATGGCCTGCCGCCGACATTTCCGACGACTATAGGGTCGTCCCCACGGCTACGGGCCAAAGTTGGCCTGCCGCCGACATGTCCGACGAATATAGGGTCGTCCCCACGACCCCGGGAATAAGTTGGCCCGCCGCCGACTTGTCCGACGACTATAGGTTCGTCCCCACGACTCCGGGACTAGATTGTCCCGCCACCGTCATGTCCGACGACTATAGGGTCGTCCCCACGACCCCGGGAATAGGTTGGCCCGCCGCCGTCATGTCCGACGACTATAGGGTCGTCCCCAAGACCCCGGGACTAGATTGGCCAGATGCCGACTTGTCCGACGACTATAGGATCGTCCCTACGACCCTGGGTCTACGTTGGCCCGCCACCGTCATGTCCGACGACTATACGGTCGTCCCCTCGACTCCGTTCCAAAGTTGACCAGCCGCCGACATGTCCGACGACTATAGGGTCGTCCCCACGACCCCGGCCGAAAGTTGGCCCGCCGCCGACTTGTCCGTCAACTATAGGGTCGTCCCCACGACCCCGGGACTAGGTTGGCCTGCCGCCGACATGTCCGACGACTATAGGTTCGTCCCGACGACCCCGGGAATAGGTTGGCCAGCCGCCGACATGTCCGACGACTATAGGGTAGTCCCCACGACCACGGGCAATAGTTGCCCAGCCACCGACATGTCCGACGACTATAGAGTCGTCCCCACGGCCCCGGGACTAGATTGACCCGCCACCGTCATGTCCGACGACTATAGGGTCGTCCCCACTAACCCGGGACTAGGTTGGCCCGCCACCGTCATGTCCGACGACTATAGTGTCGTCCCTACGACCCCAGGGCTAGATTGGCCCGCCACCGTCATGTCCGACGACTATAGGGTCGTCCCCACGGCTACGGGCCAAAGTTGGCCTGCCGCCGACATGTCCGACGAATATAGGGTCGTCCCCACGACCCCGGGAATAAGTTGGCCCGCCGCCGACTTGTCCGACGACTATAGTGTCGTCCCTACGACCCCAGGGCTAGATTGGCCCGCCACCGTCATGTCCGACGACTATAGGGTCGTCCCCACGGCTACGGGCCATAGTTGGCCTGCCGCCGACTTGTCCGACGACTATAGGTTCGTCCCCACGACCCCGAGACTAGATTGGCCAGCCGCCGACATATCCGACGACTATAGGGTCGTCCCCACGACCCCGGAACTAGATTGGCCAGCCGCCGACATGTCCGAAGACAATAGGGTCGTCCCCACGACCCCGGGAATAGGTTGGCCCGCCGCCGTCATGTCCGACGACTATAGGGTCGTCCCCAAGACCCCGGGACTAGATTGGCCTGATGCCGACTTGTCCCACGACTATAGGGTCGTCCCCACGACCACGGGCAATAGTTGCCCAGCCACCGATATGTCCGACGACTATAGAGTCGTCCCCACGACCCCGGGACTAGATTGACCCGCCACCGTCATGTCCGACGACTATAGGGTCGTCCCCACGACCCCGGAACTAGATTGGCCAGCCGCCGACATGTCCGAAGACAATAGGGTCGTCCCCTCGACTCCGTTCCAAAGTTGACCAGCCGCCGACATGTCCGACGACTATAGAGTCGTCCCCACGACCCCGGGACTAGATTGGCCCGCCACCGTCGTGTCCCACGACTATAGGGTGGTCCCCACGACCCCGGGATTAGGGTGGCCGCCGCCGACTTGTCCGACAACTATAGGTTTGTCCCCACGACCCCGGGACTAGATTGACCCCCACCGTCATTTCCGACGACTATTGGGTCGTCCCCACTACCCCGGGACTAGGTTGGCCCGCCACCATCATGTCCGACGACTATAGGGTCGTCCCTACGACCGCGGGAATAGATTGGCCCGCCACCGTCATGTCCGACGACTATAGGCTCGTCCCCACGACCACGGGCCAAAGTTGGCCTGCCGCCGACATGTCCGACGACTATAGGGTCGTCCGCACGAACCCGGGACTAGGTTGGCCAGCCGCCGACATGTCCGACGAATATAGGGTCGTCCCGACGACCCCGGGACTAGGTTGGCCCGTCGCCGACTTGTCCGACGACTATAGGGTAGTCCCCACGAACCCGGGACTAGGTTGCCCAGCCGCCGACATGTCCGACGACTATAGGGTCGTCCCCACGACCCTGGGACTAGGTTTGCCCGCCGCCGACTTGTCCGTCAAATATAGGGTCGTCCCCACGACGCCGGGACTAGATTGGCCCGCCACCGTCATGTCCGACGATTATAGGGTCGTCCCCACGACCCCGGGACTAGGTTGGCCTGCCGCCGACATGTCCGACGACTATAGGGTCGTCCTCACGACCACGGGCCAGAGTTGCCCAGCCGCCGACATGTCCGACGACTATAGGGTCGTCCCCACGACCCCGGGCCAAAGTTCGCCAGCCGCCGACATGTCCGACGACTATAGGGTCGTCCCCACGAACCCGGGACTTGGTTGGCCCGCCACCGTCATGTCCGACGACTATAGGGTCGTCCCCACGACCAAGGGCCAATGTTGGCCTGCCGCCGACGTGTCCGACGAATATAGGGTCGTCCCCACGACCCCGGGAATAGGTTGGCCCGCCGCCGACTTGTCCGACGACTATAGGTTCGTCCCCACGACCCCGGGACTAGATTGGCCCGCCACCGTCATGTCCGACGATTATAGGGTCGTCCCCACGACCCCGGGACTAGGTTGGCCTGCCGCCGACATGTCCGACGACTATAGGGTCGTCCTCACGACCACGGGCCAGAGTTGCCCAGCCGCCGACATGTCCGACGACTATAGGGTCGTCCCCACGACCCCGGGCCAAAGTTCGCCAGCCGCCGACATGTCCGACGACTATAGGGTCGTCCCCACGAACCCGGGACTTGGTTGACCCGCCACCGTCATGTCCGACGACTATAGGGTCGTCCCCACGACCAAGGGCCAAGGTTGGCCTGCCGCCGACGTGTCCGACGAATATAGGGTCGTCCCCACTACCCCGGGACTAGGTTGGCCCGCCACCGTCATGTCCGACGACTATAGGGTCGTCCCTACGACCCCAGGACTAGATTGGCCCGCCACCGTCATGTCCGACGACTATAGGGTCGTCCCCACGACCAAGGGCCAAGGTTGGCCTGCCGCCGACATGTCCGACGAATATAGGGTCGTCCCCACGACCCCGGGAATAAGTTGGCCCGCCGCCGACATGTCCGACGACTATAGGGTCGTCCCGACGACCCCGGGAATAGGTTGGCCAGCCGCCGACATCTCCGACGACTATAGGGTCGTCCCCACGACCCCGGGCCAAAGTTGGCCAGCCGCCGACATGTCCGACGACTATAGGGTGGTCCCCACGACCCCGGGATTAGGGTGGCCCGCCGCCGACTTGTCCGACGACTATAGGTTTGTCCCCAGGACCCCGGGACTAGATTGACCCCCACCGTCATTTCCGACGACTATTGGGTCGTCCCCACTACCCCGGGACTAGGTTGGCCCGCCACCATCATGTCCGACGACTATAGGGTCGTCCCTACGACCGCGGGAATAGATTGGCCCGCCACCGTCATGTCCGACGACTATAGGGTCGTCCCCACGACCCCGGGCCAAAGTTGGCCAGCCGCCGACATGTCCGACGACTATAGGGTCGTCCCGACGACCCCGGGAATAGGTTGGCCAGCCGCCGACATGTCCGACGACTATAGGGTCGTCCCCACGACCCCGGGCCAAAGTTGGCCAGCCGCCGACATGTCCGACGACTATAGGGTGGTCCCCACGACCCCGGGATTAGGGTGGCCCGCCGCCGACTTGTCCGACGACTATAGGTTTGTCCCCACGACCCCGGGACTAGATTGACCCCCACCGTCATTTCCGACGACTATTGGGTCGTCCCCACTACCCCGGGACTAGGTTGGCCCGCCACCATCATGTCCGACGACTATAGGGTCGTCCCTACGACCGCGGGAATAGATTGGCCCGCCACCGTCATGTCCGACGACTATAGGGTCGTCCCCACGACCACGGGCCAAAGTTGGCCTGCCGCCGACATGTCCGACGACTATAGGGTCGTCCCCACGACCACGGGCCAAAGTTGGCCTGCCGCCGACATGTCCGACGACTATAGGGTCGTCCGCACGAACCCGGGACTAGGTTGGCCTGCCGCCGACATGTCCGACGAATATAGGGTCGTCCCGACGACCCCGGGACTAGGTTGGCCCGTCGCCGACTTGTCCGACGACTATAGGGTAGTCCCCATGACGACGGGCAATAGTTGCCCAGCCACCGACATGTCCGACGACTATAGGGTCGTCCCTATGACCCCAGGACTCGATTGGCCCGCCACCGTCATGCCCGACGACTATAGGGTCGTCCCCACGACCCCGGGAATAGGTTGGCCCGCCGCCGACATGTCCGACGACTATAGGGTCGTCCCCACGACCCCGGGACTCGATTGGCCAGCCGCCGACATGACCGACGACTATAGGGTCGTGCCCTCGACCCCGGCCCAAAGTTGACCAGCCGCCGACATGTCCGACGACTATAGGGTCGTCCCCACGACCCCGATAATAGGTTGGCCCGCCGCCGACATGTCCGACGACTATAGGGTCGTCCCCACGACCCCGGGACTCGATTGGCCAGCCGCCGACATGTCCGACGACTATAGGGTCGTCCCCACGACCCCGGGAATAGGTTGGCCCGCCGCCGACATGTCCCACGACTATAGGGTCGTCCCCACGACCCCGGGACTCGATTGGCCAGCCGCCGACATGTCCGACGACTATAGGGTCGTGCCCTCGACCCCGGCCCAAAGTTGACCAGCCGCCGTCATGTCCGCCGACTATAGGGTCGTCCCCACGACCCCGGGACTCGATTGGCCAACCGCCGACATGTCCGACCACTATAGGGTCGTCAATACGACCCCGGGACTAGGTTGGCCGGTCGCCGACATGTCCGACGACTATAGGGTCGTCCCCACGACCCCGGGACTCGATTGGCCCGCCACCGTCATGTCCGACGACTATAGGGTCGTCCCCACGGCTACGGGCCAACGTTGGCCTGCCGCCGACATGTCCGACGAATATAGGGTCGTCCCCACGACCCCGGGAATAGGTTGGCCAGCCGCCGACATGTCCGACGACTATAGGGTCGTCCCCACGACCCCGGGCCAAAGTTGGCCAGCCGCCGACATGTCCGACGACTATAGGGTCGTCCCGACGACCCCGGGAAAGGTTGGCCAGCCGCCGACATGTCCGACGACAATAGGGTGGTCCCCACGACCCCGGGATTAGGGTGGCCCGCCGCCGACTTGTCCGACGACTATAGGTTTGTCCCCACGACCCCGGGACTAGATTGACCCCCACCGTCATTTCCGACGACTATTGGGTCGTCCCCACTACCCCGGGACTAGGTTGGCCCGCCACCATCATGTCCGACGACTATAGGGTCGTCCCCACGACCCCGGGAATAGGTTGGCCCGCCGCCGACATGTCCGACGACTATAGGGTCGTCCCCACGACCCCGGGACTCGATTGGCCAGCCGCCGACATGTCCGACGACTATAGGGTCGTGCCCTCGACCCCGGCCCAAAGTTGACCAGCCGCCGACATGTCCGACGACTATAGGGTCGTCCCCACGACCCCGGGAATAGGTTGGCCCGCCGCCGACATGTCCGACGACTATAGGGTCGTCCCCACGACCCCGGGACTCGATTGGCCAGCCGCCGACATGTCCGACGACTATAGGGTCGTGCCCTCGACCCCGGCTCAAAGTTGACCAGCCGCCGTCATGTCCGCCGACTATAGGGTCGTCCCCACGACCCCGGGACTCGATTGGCCAACCGCCGACATGTCCGACCACTATAGGGTCGTCAATACGACCCCGGGACTAGGTTGGCCGGCCGCCGACATGTCCGACGACTATAGGGTCGTCCCCACGACCCCGGGACTCGATTGGCCAGCCGCCGACATGTCCGACGACTATAGGGTCGTGCCCTCGACCCCGGCCCAAAGTTGACCAGCCGCCGACATGTCCGACGACTATAGGGTCGTCCCCACGACCCCGGGATTAGGTTGGCTCGCCACCGTCATGTCCGACAACTATAGGGTTGTCCTCACGACCACGGGCCACAGTTGCCCAGCCGCCGACATGTCCGACGACTATAGGGTCGTCCCCTCGACCCCGGCCCAAAGTTGACCAGCCGCCGACATGTCCGACGACTATAGGGTCGTCCCCACGACCACGGGCCAAAGTTGCATAGCCGCCGACATGTCCGACGACTATAGAGTCGTCCCCACGAACCCGGGACTAGGTTGGCCAGCCGCCGACATGTCCGACGACTATAGGGTCGTCCCCACGACCACGGGCCAAAGTTGCATAGCCGCCGACATGTCCGACGACTATAGAGTCGTCCCCACGAACCCGGGACTAGGTTGGCCCGCCACCGTCATGTCCGACGACTATAGGGGCGTCCCTACGACCGCGGGACTAGATTGGCCCGCCACCGTCATGTCCGACGACTATAGGGTCGTCCCCACGACCACGGGCCAAAGTTGGCCTGCCGCCGACATGTCCGACGACTATAGGGTCGTCCGCACGAGCCCGGGACTAGGTTGGCCAGCCGCCGACATGTCCGACGAATATAGGTTCGTCCCCACGAACCCGGGACTAGGTTGGCCAGCCGCCGACATGTCCGACGACTATAGGGTCGTCCACACGACCACGGGCCAAAGTTGCATAGCCGCCGACATGTCCGACGACTATAGAGTCGTCCCTACGACCGCGGGAATAGATTGGCCCGCCACCGTCATGTCCGACGACTATAGGGTCGTCCCCAAAACCCCGGGCCAAAGTTGGCCAGCCGCCGACATGTCCGACGACTATAGGTTCGTCCCCACGACCCCGGGAATAGGTTGGCCAGCCGCCGACATGTCCGACGACTATAGGGTCGTCCCCACGACCCCGGGCCAAAGTTGGCCAGCCGCCGACATGTCCGACGACTATAGGGTCGTCCCCACGACCCCGGGAATAGGTTGGCCCGCCGCCGACTTGTCCGACGACTATAGGTTCGTCCCCACGACCCCGGGACTAGATTGTCCCGCCACCGTCATGTCCGACGACTATAGGGTCGTCCCGACGACCCCGGGAATAGGTTGGCCAGCCGCCGACATGTCCGACGATTATAGGGTCGTCCCCACGACCCCGGGCCAAAGTTGGCCAGCCGCCGACATGTCCGACGACTATAGGGTCGTCCCGACGACCCCGGGAATAGGTTGGCCAGCCGCCGACATGTCCGACGACTATAGGGTCGTCCCCACGACCCCGGGCCAAAGTTGGCCAGCCGCCGACATGTCCGACGGCTATAGGGTGGTCCCCACAACCCCGGGATTAGGGTGGCCCGCCGCCGACTTGTCCGACGACTATAGGTTTGTCCCCACGACCCCGGGACTAGATTGACCCCCACCCTCATTTCCGACGACTATTGGGTCGTCCCCACTACCCCGGGACTAGGTTGGCCCGCCACCATCATGTCCGACGACTATAGGTTCGTCCCTACGACCGCGGGAATAGATTGGCCCGCCACCGTCATGTCCGACGACTATAGGGTCGTCCCCACGACCAAGGGCCAAGGTTGGCCTGCCGCCGACATGTCCGACGAATATAGGGTCGTCCCCACGACCCCGGGAATAAGTTGGCCCGCCGCCGACTTGTGCAACGACTATAGGTTCGTCCCCACGACCCCGGGACTTGATTGTCCCGCCACCGTCATGTCCGACGACTATAGGGTCGTCCCCACTACCCCGGGACTAGGTTGGCCCGCCACCGTCATGTCCGACGACTATAGTGTCGTCCCTACGACCCCAGGGCTAGATTGGCCCGCCACCGTCATGTCCGACGACTATAGGGTCGTCCCCACGGCTACGGGCCAAAGTTGGCCTGCCGCCGACATGTCCGACGAATATAGGGTCGTCCCCACGACCCCGGGAATAGGTTGGCCAGCCGCCGACATGTCCGACGACTATAGGGTCGTCCCCACGACCCCGGGCCAAAGTTGGCCAGCCGCCGACATGTCCGACGACTATAGGGTCGTCCCGACGACCCCGGGAATAGGTTGGCCAGCCGCCGACATGTCCGACGACTATAGGGTCGTCCCCACGACCCCGGGCCAAAGTTGGCCAGCCGCCGACATGTCCGACGACTATAGGGTGGTCCCCACGACCCCGGGATTAGGGTGGCCCGCCGCCGACTTGTCCGACGACTATAGGTTTGTCCCCACGACCCCGGGACTAGATTGACCCCCACCGTCATTTCCGACGACTATTGGGTCGTCCCCACTACCCCGGGACTAGGTTGGCCCGCCACCATCATGTCCGACGACTATAGGGTCGTCCCTACGACCGCGGGAATAGATTGGCCCGCCACCGTCATGTCCGACGACTATAGGGTCGTCCCCACGACCCCGGGCCAAAGTTGGCCAGCCGCCGACATGTCCGACGACTATAGGGTCGTCCCGACGACCCCGGGAATAGGTTGGCCAGCCGCCGACATGTCCGACGACTATAGGGTCGTCCCCACGACCCCGGGCCAAAGTTGGCCAGCCGCCGACATGTCCGACGACTATAGGGTGGTCCCCACGACCCCGGGATTAGGGTGGCCCGCCGCCGACTTGTCCGACGACTATAGGTTTGTCCCCACGACCCCGGGACTAGATTGAACCCCACCGTCATTTCCGACGACTATTGGGTCGTCCCCACTACCCCGGGACTAGGTTGGCCCGCCACCATCATGTCCGACGACTATAGGGTCGTCCCTACGACCGCGGGAATAGATTGGCCCGCCACCGTCATGTCCGACGACTATAGGGTCGTCCCCACGACCACGGGCCAAAGTTGGCCTGCCGCCGACATGTCCGACGACTATAGGGTCGTCCCCACGACCACGGGCCAAAGTTGGCCTGCCGCCGACATGTCCGACGACTATAGGGTCGTCCCCACCACCCTGGGACTCGATTGGCCAGCCGCCGACATGTCCGACGACTATAGGGTCGTGCCCTCGACCCCGGACCAAAGTTGACCAGCCGCCGACATGTCCGACGACTATAGGGTCGTCCCCACGACCCCGGGAATAGGTTGGCCCGCCGCCGACATGTCCGACGACTATAGGGTCGTCCCCACGACCCCGGGACTCGATTGGCCAGCCGCCGACATGTCCGACGACTATAGGGTCGTGCCCTCGACCCCGGCCCAAAGTTGACCAGCCGCCGTCATGTCCGCCGACTATAGGGTCGTCCCCACGACCCCGGGACTCGATTGGCCAACCGCCGACATGTCCGACCACTATAGGGTCGTCAATACGACCCCGGAACTAGGTTGGCCGGCCGCCGACATGTCCGACGACTATAGGGTCGTCCCCACGACCCCGGGACTCGATTGGCCAGCCGCCGACATGTCCGACGACTATAGGGTCGTGCCCTCGACCCCGGCCCAAAGTTGACCAGCCGCCGACATGTCCGACGACTATAGGGTCGTCCCCACGACCCCGGGATTAGGTTGGCTCGCCACCGTCATGTCCGACGACTATAGGGTTGTCCTCACGACCACGGGCCACAGTTGCCCAGCCGCCGACATGTCCGACGACTATAGGGTCGTCCCCTCGACCCCGGCCCAAAGTTGACCAGCCGCCGACATGTCCGACGACTATAGGGTCTTACCCACGACCCCGGGACTAAGTTGGCCCGCCGCCGACTTGTCCGGCGACTATAGGGCCGTCCCCACGAACCCGGGACTAGGTTGCCCGCCGCCGACTTGTCCGACGACTATAGGGTCGTCCCCACGACCCCTGGACTAGATTGGCCCCCCACCGTCATGTCCGACGACTATAGGGTCGTCCCCACGAACCCGGGACAAGGTTGGCCAGCCGCCGACATGTCCGACGACTATAGGGTCTTACTCACGACCCCGGGACTAGGTTGCCCGCCGCCGACTTGTCCAACGACTATAGGGTCGTCAACACGAACCCGGGACTAGGTTGGCCCGCCGCCGACATGTCCGACGACTATAGGGGTGTCCTCACGACCACGGGCCACAGTTGCCCAGCCGCCGACATGTCCGGCGACTATAGGATCGTCCCCACGATCCTGGGCCTACGCTTGCCCGCCACCGACATGTCCGACGACTATAGGTTCGTCCCCACGACCCCGGGCCAAAGTTGGCCAGCCGCCAACATGTCCGACGACTATAGGGTCGTCCCCAAAACCCCGGGACAAGATTGGCCCGCCAATGTCATGTCCGAAGACTATAGGGTCGTCAACACGAACCCGGGACTAGGTTGGCCAGCCGCCGACATGTCCGACGACTATAGGGTCGTCAATACGACCCCGGGACTAGGTTGGCCGGCCGCCGACATGTCCGACGACTATAGGGTCGTGCCCTCGACCCCGGCCCAAAGTTGACCAGCCGCCGACATGTCCGACGACTATAGGGTCGTCCCCACGAACCCGGGACTAGGTTGGCCCGCCCCCGTCATGTCCGACGACTATAGGGTCGTCCCTACGACCACGGGCCACAGTTGCCAAGCCGCCGACATGTCCGACGACTATAGGGTCGTGCCCTCGACCCCGGCCCAAAGTTGACCAGCCGCCGACATGTCCGACGACTATAGGGTCGTCCCCACGACCCTGGGACTAGATTGGCCCGCCACCGTCATGTCCGACGACTCTAGGGTCGTCCCCACGACCACGGGCCAAAGTTGCCCAGCCGCCGACATGTCCGACGACTATAGGGTCGTCCCCACGACCACGGGCCACAGTTGCCCAGCCGCCGACATGTCCGACGACTATAGGGTCGTCCCCACAACCACGGGCCAAAGTTACCCAGCCGCCAACATGTCCGACGACTATAGGGTCGTCCCCACGACCCCGGGACTAGATTGGCCCGCCACCGTCATGTCCGACGACTATAGGGTCGTCCCCACGACCCCGGGACTCGATTGGCCAGCCGCCGACATGTCCGACGACTATAGGGTCGTGCCCTCGACCCCGGCCCAAAGTTGACCAGCCGCCGACATGTCCGACGACTATAGGGTCGTCCCCACGAACCCGGGACAAGGTTGGCCAGCCGCCGACATGTCCGACGACTATAGGGTCGTCAATACGACCCCGGGACTAGGTTGGCCGGCCGCCGACATGTTCGACGACAATAGGGTCGTCCCCACGACCACGGGCCAAAGTTGCCCAGCCGCCGACATGTCCGACGAGTATAGGGTCGTCCCCATGAAACCGGGACTAGGTTGGCCCGCCGCCGACATGTCCGACGACTATAGGGTCATCCCCACGATCCCGGGGCTAGGTTGGCCAACCGCCGAAATGTCCGACGACTATAGGGTCGTCCCCACGACCCCGGGCCAAAGTTGGCTAGCCCCCGACATGTCCGACGACTATAGGGTCGTCCCCACGACCCCGGGACTAGGTTGGCCCGCCGCCGACATGTCCGACGACTATAGGGTTGTCCTCACGACCACGGGCCACAGTTGCCCAGCCGCCAACATGTCCGACGACTATAGGGTCGTCCCCACAACCCCGGGACTAGGTTGGCCGCCCGCCGACATGTCCGACGACTATAGGGTCGTCAATACGATCCCGGGACTAGGTTGGCCGGCCGCCGACATGTCCGACGACTATAGGGTCGTGCCCTCGACCCCGGCCCAAAGTTGACCAGCCGCCGACTTGTCCGGCGACTATAGGGCCGTCCCCACGAACCCGGGACTAGGTTGGCCAGCCGCCGACATGTCCGATGACTATAGGGTCGTCAATACGACCCCGGGACTAGGTTTGCCGGCCGCCGACATGTCCGACGACTATAGGGTCGTCAATACGACCCCGGGACTAGGTTGGCCGGCCGCCGACATGTCCGACGACTATAGGGTCGTGCCCTCGACCCCGGCCCAAAGTTGACCAGCCGCCGACATGTCCGACGACTATAGGGTCGTCCCCACGACCCTGGGACTAGATTGGCCCGCCACCGTCATGTCCGACGACTCTAGGGTCGTCCCCACGGTCACGGGCCAAAGTTGCCCAGCCGCCGACATGTCCGACGACTATAGGGTCGTCCCCACGCCCACGGGCCAAAGACGCCCAGCCGCCGACATGTCCGACGAGTATAGGGTCGTCCCCATGAAACCGGGACTAGGTTGGCCCGCCGCCGACATGTCCGACGACTATAGGGTCATCCCCACGACCCTGGGCCTACGTTGGCCCGCCGCCGACATGTCCGACGACTATAGGGTCTTACCCACGTCCCCGGGACTAAGTTGGCCCGCCGCCGACATGTCCGGCAACTATAGGGCCGTCCCCACGAAACCGGGTCTAGGTTGGCCAGCCGCCGACATGTCCGACGACTATAGGGTCGTCAATACGACCCCGGGACTAGGTTGGCCGGCCGCAGACATGTCCGACGACTATAGGGTTGTCCTCACGACTCCGGGACTAGATTGGCCCGCCGCCGTCATGTCCGACGACTATAGGGTCGTCCCCTCGACCCCGGGCCAAAGTTGACCAGCCGCCGACATGTCGGACGACTATAGGGTCGTCCCCACGACCCCGGGACTATGTTGGCCCGCCGCCGACATGTCCGACGACTATAGGGTTGTCCTCACGACCACGGGCCACAGTTGCCCAGCCGCCGACATGTCCGACGACTATAGGGTCGTCCCCTCGACCCCGGCCCAAAGTTGACCAGCCGCCGACATGTCGGACGACTATAGGGTCGTCCCCACGACCCCGGGAATAGGTTGGGGCGCCGCCGACATGTCCGACGACTATAGGGTCATCCCCACGACCCTGGGCCTACGTTGGCCCGCCGCCGACATGTCCGACGACTATAGGGCCGTCCCCACGAACCCGGGACTAGGTTGGCCAGCCGCCGACATGTCCGACGACTATAGGGTCATCCCCACGACCCTGGGCCTACGTTGGCCCGCCGCCGACATGTCCGACGACTATAGGGCCGTCCCCACGAACCCGGGACTAGGTTGGCCAGCCGCCGACATGTCCGACGACTATAGGGTCGTCAATACGACCCCGGGACTAGGTTGGCCGGCCGCCGACATGTCCGACGAATATGCGTTCGTCCCTACGACCCTGGGCCTACGTTGGCCCGCCACCGTCATGACCGACGACTCTAGGGTCGTCCCCACGACCACGGGCCAAAGTTGCCCAGCCGCCGACATGTCCGACGAGTATAGGGTCGTCCCCATGAAACCGGGACTAGGTTGGCCCGCCGCCGACATGTCCGACGACTATAGGGTCATCCCCACGATCCCGGGGCTAGGTTGGCCAACCGCCGAAATGTCCGACGACTATAGGGTCGTCCCCACGACCCCGGGGCTAGGTTGGCCAACCGCCGAAATGTCCGACGACTATAGGGTCGTCCCCACGACCCCGGGACTTGGTTGGCCCGCCGCCGACATGTCCGACGACTATAGGGTCGTCCCCACGACCCCGGGACTTGGTTGGCCCGCCGCCGACATGTCCGACGACTATAGGGTCGTCCCCACGAACCCGGGACTAGGTTGGCCAGCCACCGTCATGTCCGACGACTATAGGGTCGTCCCCACGACCCCGGCCCAAAGTTGGCCAGCCCCCGACATGTCCGACGACTATAAGGTCGTCCCCACGACCCCGGGACTAGATTGGCCCGCCACCGTCATGTCCGACGACTATAGGGTCGTCCCCACGACCCCGGGACTCGATTGGCCAGCCGCCGACATGTCCGACGAATATAGGGTCGTGCCCTCGACCCCGGCCCAAAGTTGACCAGCCGCCGACATGTCCGACGACTACAGGGTCGTCCCCACGAACCCGGGACAAGGTTGGCCAGCCGCCGACATGTCTGACGACTATAGGGTCGTCAATACGACCCCGGGACTAGGTTGGCCGGCCGCCGACATGTTCGACGACAATAGGGTCGTCCCCACGACCACGGGCCAAAGTTGCCCAGCCGCCGACATGTCCGACGAGTATAGGGTCGTCCCCATGAAACCGGGACTAGGTTGGCCCGCCGCCGACATGTCCGACAACTATAGGATCATCCCCACGATCCCGGGGCTAGGTTGGCCAACCGCCGAAATGTCCGACGACTATAAGGTCGTCCCCACGACCCCGGGACTTGGTTGGCCCGCCGCCGACATGTCCGACGACTATAGGGTCGGCCCCACGACCCCGGGACTTGGTTGGCCCGCCGCCGACATGTCCGACGACTATAGGGTCGTCCCCACGAACCCGGGACTAGGTTGGCCCGCCACCGTCATGTCCGACGACTATAGGGTCGTGCCCTCGACCCCGGCCCAAAGTTGACCAGCCGCCGACATGTCCGACGACTATAGGGTCGTGCCCTCGACCCCGGCCCAAAGTTGACCAGCCGCCGACATGTCCGACGACTATAGGGTCGTCCCCACGACCCTGGGACTAGATTGGCCCGCCACCGTCATGTCCGACGACTCTAGGGTCGTCCCCACAACCCCGGCACTAGGTTGGCCGGCCGCCGACATGTCCGACGACTATAGGATCGTCCCCACGATCCTGGGCCTACGTTTGCCCGCCGCCGACATGTCCGACGACTATAGGGTCTTACCCACGACCCCGGGACTAGGTTGCCCGCCGCCGACTTGTCCGACGACTATAGGGTCGTCCCCACGACCCCGGGATTAGGTTGGCTCGCCACCGTCATGTCCGACGACTATAGGGTCGTCCCCACGACCACGGGCCACAGTTGCCCAGCCGCCGACATGTCCGACGACTATAGGGTCGTCCCCGCGACCCCGGGCCAAAGTTGGCTAGCCCCCGACATGTCCGACGACTATAGTGTCGTCCCCACGAACCCGGGTCTAGGTTGGCCAGCCGCCGACATGTCCGACGACTATAGGGTCGTCAATACGACCCCGGGACTAGGTTGGCCGGCCGCCGACATGTCCGACGACTATAGGGTTGTCCTCACGACCACGGGCCACAGTTGCCCAGCCGCCGACATGTCCGACGACTATAGGGTCGTCCCCTCGACCCCGGGCCAAAGTTGACCAGCCGCCGACATGTCGGACGACTATAGGGTCGTCCCCACGACCCCGGGACTATGTTGGCCCGCCGCCGACATGTCCGACGACTATAGGGTTGTCCTCACGACCACGGGCCACAGTTGCCCAGCCGCCGACATGTCCGACGACTATAGGGTCGTCCCCTCGACCCCGGCCCAAAGTTGGCCAGCCCCCGACATGTCCGACGACTATAAGGTCGTCCCCACGACCCCGGGACAAGATTGGCCCGCCACCGTCATGTCCGACGACTATAGGGTCGTCAATAAGACCCAGGGACTAGGTTGGCCGGCTGCCGACATGTCCGACGACTATAGGGTCGTCCCCCACGACCACGGGCCAAAGTTGCCCAGCCGCCGACATGTCCGACGAGTATAGGGTCGTCCCCATGAAACCGGGACTAGGTTGGCCCGCCGCCGACATGTCCGACGACTATAGGGTCATCCCCACGATCCCGGGGCTAGGTTGGCCAACCGCCGAAATGTCCGACGACTATAGGGTCGTCCCCACGACCCCGGGGCTAGGTTGGCCAACCGCCGAAATGTCCGACGACTATAGGGTCGTCCCCACGACCCGGGGACTTGGTTGGCCCGCCGCCGACATGTCCGACGACTATAGGGTCGTCCCCACGACCCCGGGACTTGGTTGGCCCGCCGCCGACATGTCCGACGACTATAGGGTCGTCCCCAGGACCCCGGACTAGGTTGACCCGCCACCGTCATGTCCGACGACTATAGGGTCGTCCCCACGACCCCGGCACAAAGTTGGCCAGCCCCCGACATGTCCGACGACTATAAGGTCGTCCCCACGACCCCGGGACTAGATTGGCCCGCCACCGTCATGTCCGACGACTATAGGGTCGTCCCCACGACCCCGGGACTCGATTGGCCAGCCGCCGACATGTCCAACGAATATAGGGTCGTGCCCTCGACCCCGGCCCAAAGTTGACCAGCCGCCGACATGTCCGACGACTACAGGGTCGTCCCCACGAACCCGGGACAAGGTTGGCCAGCCGCCGACATGTCTGACGACTATAGGGTCGTCAATACGACCCCGGGACTAGGTTGGCCGGCCGCCGACATGTTCGACGACAATAGGGTCGTCCCCACGACCACGGGCCAAAGTTGCCCAGCCGCCGACATGTCCGACGAGTATAGGGTCGTCCCCATGAAACCGGGACTAGGTTGGCCCGCCGCCGACATGTCCGACAACTATAGGATCATCCCCACGATCCCGGGGCTAGGTTGGCCAACCGCCGAAATGTCCGACGACTATAAGGTCGTCCCCACGACCCCGGGACTTGGTTGGCCCGCCGCCGACATGTCCGACGACTATAGGGTCGGCCCCACGACCCCGGGACTTGGTTGGCCCGCCGCCGACATGTCCGACGACTATAGGGTCGTCCCCACGAACCCGGGACTAGGTTGGCCCGCCACCGTCATGTCCGACGACTATAGGGTCGTGCCCTCGACCCCGGCCCAAAGTTGACCAGCCGCCGACATGTCCGACGACTATAGGGTCGTGCCCTCGACCCCGGCCCAAAGTTGACCAGCCGCCGACATGTCCGACGACTATAGGGTCGTCCCCACGACCCTGGGACTAGATTGGCCCGCCACCGTCATGTCCGACGACTCTAGGGTCGTCCCCACAACCCCGGGACTAGGTTGGCCGGCCGCCGACATGTCCGACGACTATAGGATCGTCCCCACGATCCTGGGCCTACGTTTGCCCGCCGCCGACATGTCCGACGACTATAGGGTCTTACCCACGACCCCGGGACTAGGTTGCCCGCCGCCGACTTGTCCGACGACTATAGGGTCGTCCCCACGACCCCGGGATTAGGTTGGCTCGCCACCGTCATGTCCGACGACTATAGGGTCGTCAATACGACCCCGGGACTAGGTTGGCCGGCCGCCGACATGTCCGACGACTATAGGGTTGTCCTCACGACCACGGGCCACAGTTGCCCAGCCGCCGACATGTCCGACGACTATAGGGTCGTCCCCTCGACCCCGGGCCAAAGTTGACCAGCCGCCGACATGTCGGACGACTATAGGGTCGTCCCCACGACCCCGGGACTATGTTGGCCCGCCGCCGACATGTCCGACGACTATAGGGTTGTCCTCACGACCACGGGCCACAGTTGCCCAGCCGCCGACATGTCCGACGACTATAGGGTCGTCCCCTCGACCCCGGCCCAAAGTTGGCCAGCCCCCGACATGTCCGACGACTATAAGGTCGTCCCCACGACCCCGGGACAAGATTGGCCCGCCACCGTCATGTCCGACGACTATAGGGTCGTCAATAAGACCCAGGGACTAGGTTGGCCGGCTGCCGACATGTCCGACGACTATAGGGTCGTCCCCACGACCACGGGCCAAAGTTGCCCAGCCGCCGACATGTCCGACGAGTATAGGGTCGTCCCCATGAAACCGGGACTAGGTTGGCCCGCCGCCGACATGTCCGACGACTATAGGGTCATCCCCACGATCCCGGGGCTAGGTTGGCCAACCGCCGAAATGTCCGACGACTATAGGGTCGTCCCCACGACCCCGGGGCTAGGTTGGCCAACCGCCGAAATGTCCGACGACTATAGGGTCGTCCCCACGACCCGGGGACTTGGTTGGCCCGCCGCCGACATGTCCGACGACTATAGGGTCGTCCCCACGACCCCGGGACTTGGTTGGCCCGCCGCCGACATGTCCGACGACTATAGGGTCGTCCCCAGGACCCCGGACTAGGTTGACCCGCCACCGTCATGTCCGACGACTATAGGGTCGTCCCCACGACCCCGGCACAAAGTTGGCCAGCCCCCGACATGTCCGACGACTATAAGGTCGTCCCCACGACCCCGGGACTAGATTGGCCCGCCACCGTCATGTCCGACGACTATAGGGTCGTCCCCACGACCCCGGGACTCGATTGGCCAGCCGCCGACATGTCCAACGAATATAGGGTCGTGCCCTCGACCCCGGCCCAAAGTTGACCAGCCGCCGACATGTCCGACGACTATAGGGTCGTCCCCACGAACCCGGGACAAGGTTGGCCAGCCGCCGACATGTCCGACGACTATAGGGTCGTCAATACGACCCCGGGACTAGGTTGGCCGGCCGCCGACATGTTCGACGACAATAGGGTCGTCCCCACGACCACGGGCCAAAGTTGCCCAGCCGCCGACATGTCCGACGAGTATAGGGTCGTCCCCATGAAACCGGGACTAGGTTGGCCCGCCGCCGACATGTCCGACAACTATAGGGTCATCCCCACGATCCCGGGGCTAGGTTGGCCAACCGCCGCAATGTCCGGCGACTATAAGGTCGTCCCCACGACCCCGGGACTTGGTTGGCCCGCCGCCGACATGTCCGACGACTATAGGGTCGTCCCCACGACCCCGGGACTTGGTTGGCCCGCCGCCGACATGTCCGACGACTATAGGGTCGTCCCCACGAACCCGGGACTAGGTTGGCCCGCCACCGTCATGTCCGACGACTATAGGGTCGTCCCCACGACCCCGGGACTAGGTTGGCCCGCCGCCGACATGTCCGACGACTATAGGGTTGTCCTCACGACCACGGGACTCGATTGGCCAGCCGCCGACATGTCCGACGACTATAGGGTCGTGCCCTCGACCCCGGCCCAATGTTGACCAGCCGCCGACATGTCCGACGACTATAGGGTCGTCCCCACGCCCACGGGCCAAAGTCGCCCAGCCGCCGACATGTCCGACGAGTATAGGGTCGTCCCCATGAAACCGGGACTAGGTTGGCCCGCCGCCGACATGTCCGACGACTATAGGATCATCCCCACGACACTGAGCCTACGTTGGCCCGCCGCCGACATGTCCGACGACTCTAGGGTCTTACCCACGTCCCCGGGACTATGTTGGCCCGCCGCCGACATGTCCGGCAACTATAGGGCCGTCCCCACGAACCCGGGTCTAGGTTGGCCAGCCGCCGACATGTCCGACGACTATAGGGTCGTCAATACGACCCCGGGACTAGGTTGGCCGGCCGCAGACATGTCCGATGACTATAGGGTTGTCCTCACGACCTCGGGCCAAAGTTGACCAAGCCGCCGAAATGTCCGACGACTATAGGGTCTTACCCACGACCCCTGGACTAGGTTGGCCCGCCGCCGACTTGTCCGACGACTATAGGGTCGTCCTCACGACCCCGGGACTAGGTTGGCCCGCCACCGTCATGTCCGACGACTATAGGGTCGTCAATAAGACCCAGGGACTAGGTTGGCCGGCTGCCGACATGTCCGACGACTATAGGGTCGTCCCCACGACCCGGGGACTAGATTGGCCCGCCACCGTCATGTCCGACGACTATAGGGTCGTCCCCAAGACCCCGGCCCAAAGTTGGCCAGCCCCCGACATGTCCGACGACTATAAGGTCGTCCCCACGACCCCGGGACTAGATTGGCCCGCCACCGTCATGTCCGACGACTATAGGGTCGTCCCCACGACCCCGGGACTCGATTGGCCAGCCGCCGACATGTCCGACGACTATAGGGTCGTGCCCTCGACCCCGGCCCAAAGTTGACCAGCCGCCGACATGTCCGACGACTATAGGGTCGTCCCCACGAACCCGGGACAAGGTTGGCCAGCCGCCGACATGTCCGACGACTATAGGGTCGTCAATACGACCCCGGGACTAGGTTGGCCGGCCGCCGACATGTTCGACGACAATAGGGTCGTCCCCACGACCACGGGCCAAAGTTGCCCAGCCGCCGACATATCCGACGAGTATAGGGTCGTCCCCATGAAACCGGGACTAGGTTGGCCCGCCGCCGACATGTCCGACGACTATAGGGTCGTCCCCACGACCCCGGGACTTGGTTGGCCCGCCGCCGACATGTCCGACGACTATAGGGTCGTCCCCACGACCCCGGGACTTGGTTGGCCCGCCGCCGACATGTCCGACGACTATAGGGTCGTCCCCACGACCCCGGGACTTGGTTGGCCCGCCGCCGACATGTCCGACGACTATAGGGTCGTCCCCACGAACCCGGGACTAGGTTGGCCCGCCACCGTCATGTCCGACGACTATAGGGTCATACCCACGACCCCGGGACTAGGTTGGCCCGCCGCCGACATGTCCGACGACTATAGGGTCGTGCCCTCGACCCCGGCCCAAAGTTGACCAGCCGCCGACATGTCCGACGACTATAGGGTCGTCCCCACGCCCACGGGCCAAAGTCGCCCAGCCGCCGACATGTCCGACGAGTATAGGGTCGTCCCCATGAAACCGGGACTAGGTTGGCCCGCCGCCGACATGTCCGACGACTATAGGGTCTTACCCACGACCCCGGGACTAGGTTGCCCGCCGCCGACTTGTCCGACGACTATAGGGTCGTCCCCACGACCCCGGGATTAGGTTGGCTCGCCACCGCCATGTCCGACGACTATAGGGTCGTCCCCACGACCACGGGCCACAGTTGCCCAGCCGCCGACATGTCCGACGACTATAGGGTCGTCCCCGCGACCCCGGGCCAAAGTTGGCTAGCCCCCGACATGTCCGACGACTATAGGGTCGTCCCCACGACCCCGGGACTAGATTGGCCCGCCACCGTCATGTCCGACGACTATAGGGTCGTCCCCACGACCCCGGGACTCGATTGGCCAGCCGCCGACATGTCCGATGACTATAGGGTCGTCCCCACGACCCCGGGCCTCGATTGGCCAGCCGCCGACATGTCCGACGACTATAGGGTCGTGCCCTCGACCCCGGCCCAAAGTTGACCAGCCGCCGACATGTCCGACGACTATAGGGTCGTCCCCATGAAACCGGGACTAGGTTGGCCCGCCGCCGACATGTCCGACGACTATAGGGTCGTCAATACGACCCCGGGACTAGGTTTGCCGGCCGCCGACATGTCCGACGACTATAGGGTTGTCCTCACGACCACGGGCCACAGTTGCCCAGCCGCCGACATGTCCGACGACTATAGGGTCGTCCCCTCGACCCCGGGCCAAAGTTGACCAGCCGCCGACATGTCGGACGACTATAGGGTCGTCCCCACGACCCCGGGACTATGTTGGCCCGCCGCCGACATGTCCGACGACTATAGGGTTGTCCTCACGACCACGGGCCACAGTTGCCCAGCCGCCGACATGCCCGACGCCTATAGGGTCGTCCCCTCGACCCCGGCCCAAAGTTGACCAGCCGCCGACATGTCGGACGACTATAGGGTCGTCCCCACGACCCCGGGAATAGGTTGGGGCGCCGCCGACATGTCCGACGACTATAGGGTCATCCCCACGACCCTGGGCCTACGTTGGCCCGCCGCCGACATGTCCGACGACTATAGGGCCGTCCCCACGAACCCGGGAATAGGTTGGCCAGCCGCCGACATGTCCGACGACTATAGGGTCGTCAATACGACCCCGGGACTAGGTTGGCCGGCCGCCGACATTTCCGACGAATATGCGTTCGTCCCTACGACCCTGGGCCTACGTTGGCCCGCCACCGTCATGACCGACGACTCTAGGGTCGTCCCCACGACCACGGGCCAAAGTTGCCCAGCCGCCGACATGTCCGACGACTATAGGGTTGTCCTCACGACCACGGGCCACAGTTGCCCAGCCGCCGACATGTCCGACGACTATAGGGTCGTCCCCTCGACCCCGGCCCAAAGTTGACCAGCCGCCGACATGTCGGACGACTATAGGGTCGTCCCCACGACCCCGGGAATAGGTTGGGGCGCCGCCGACATGTCCGACGACTATAGGGTCATCCCCACGACCCTGGGCCTACGTTGGCCCGCCGCCGACATGTCCGACGACTATAGGGCCGTCCCCACGAACCCGGGGCTAGGTTGGCCAGCCGCCGACATGTCCGACGACTATAGGGTCGTCAATAAGACCCAGGGACTAGGTTGGCCGGCTGCCGACATGTCCGACGACTATAGGGTCGTCCCCACGACCCGGGGACTAGATTGGCCCGCCACCGTCATGTCCGACGACTATAGGGTCGTCCCCACGACCCCGGGACTCGATTGGCCTGCCGCCAACATGTCCGACGACTATAGGTTCGTGCCCTCGACCCCGGCCTAAAGTTGACCAGCCGCCGACATGTCCGACGACTATAGGGTCGTCCCCACGACCCCGGGACTAGGTTGGCCCGCCGCCGACATGTCCGACGTCTATAGGGTCATCCCCACAACCCTGGGCCTACGTTGGCCCGCCGCCGACATGTCCCACGACTATAGGGTCTTACCCACGACCCCGGCCCAAAGTTGGCCAGCCCCCGACATGTCCGACGACTATAGGGTCGTCCCCACGACCCCGGGACTAGATTGGCCCGCCACCGTCATGTCCGACGACTATAGGGTCGTCCCCACGACCCCGGGACTCGATTGGCCAGCCGCCGACATGTCCGACGACTATAGGGTCGTGCCCTCGACCCCGGCCCAAAGTTGACCAGCCGCCGACATGTCCGACGACTATAGGGTCGTCCCCACGACCCTGGGACTAGATTGGCCCGCCACCGTCATGTCCGACGACTCTAGGGTCGTCCCCACGACCACGGGCCAAAGTTGCCCAGCCGCCGACATGTCCGACGACTATAGGGTCGTCCCCACGACCACGGGCCAAAGTTGCCCAGCCGCCGACATGTCCGACGAGTATAGGGTCGTCCCCATGAAACCGGGACTAGGCTGGCCCGCCGCCGACATGTCCGACGACTATAGGGCCATCCCCACGACCCTGGGCCTACGTTGGCCCGCCGCCGACATGTCCGACGACTATAGGGTCTTACCCACGACCCCGGGACTAAGTTGGCCCGCCGCCGACTTTGTCCGGCGACTATAGGGCCGTCCCCACGAACCCGGGTCTAGGTTGGCCAGCCGCCGACATGTCCGACGACTATAGGGTCGTCAATACGACCCCGGGACTAGTTTTGCCGGCCGCCGACATGTCCGACGACTATAGGGTTGTCCTCACGACCACGGGCCACAGTTGCCCAGCCGCCGACATGCCCGACGACTATAGGGTCGTCCCCTCGACCCCGGGCCAAAGTTGACCAGCCGCCGACATGTCGGACGACTATAGGGTCTTCCCCACGACCCCGGGACTATGTTGGCCCGCCGCCGCCATGTCCGACGACTATAGGGTTGTCCTCACGACCACGGGCCACAGTTGCCCAGCCGCCGACATGCCCGACGACTATAGGGTCGTCCCCTCGACCCCGGCCCAAAGTTGACCAGCCGCCGACATGTCGGACGACTATAGGGTCGTCCCCACGACCCCGGGAATAGGTTGGGGCGCCGCCGACATGTCCGACGACTATAGGGTCATCCCCACGACCCTGGGCCTACGTTGGCCCGCCGCCGACATGTCCGACGACTATAGGGCCGTCCCCACGAACCCGGGAATAGGTTGGCCAGCCGCCGACATGTCCGACGACTATAGGGTCGTCAATACGACCCCGGGACTAGGTTGGCCGGCCGCCGACATTTCCGACGAATATGCGTTCGTCCCTACGACCCTGGGCCTACGTTGGCCCGCCACCGTCATGACCGACGACTCTAGGGTCGTCCCCACGACCACGGGCCAAAGTTGCCCAGCCGCCGACATGTCCGACGACTATAGGGTTGTCCTCACGACCACGGGCCACAGTTGCCCAGCCGCCGACATGTCCGACGACTATAGGGTCGTCCCCTCGACCCCGGCCCAAAGCTGACCAGCCGCCGACATGTCGGTCGACTATAGGGTCGTCCCCACGACCCCGGGAATAGGTTGGGGCGCCGCCGACATGTCCGACGACTATAGGGTCATCCCCACGACCCTGGGCCTACGTTGGCCCGCCGCCGACATGTCCGACGACTATAGGGCCGTCCCCACGAACCCGGGACTAGGTTGGTCAGCCGCCGACATGTCCGACGACTATAGGGTCGTCAATAAGACCCAGGGACTAGGTTGGCCGGCTGCCGACATGTCCGACGACTATAGGGTCGTCCCCACGACCCGGGGACTAGATTGGCCCGCCACCGTCATGTCCGACGACTATAGGGTCGTCCCCACGACCACGGGCCACAGTTGCCCAGCCGCCGACATGTCCGACGACTATAGGGTCGTCCCCTCGACCCCGGCCCAAAGTTGCCCAGCCGCCGACATGTCCGACGACTATAGGGTCGTCCCCACGACCACGGGCCACAGTTGCCCAGCCGCCGACATGTCCGACGACTATAGGGTCGTCCCCACGACCCGGGGACTAGATTGGCCCGCCACCGTCATGTCCGACGACTCTAGGGTCGTCCCCACGACCACGGGCCAAAGTTGCCCAGCCGCCGACATGTCCGACGACTATAGGGTCGTCCCCACGACCACGGGCCAAAGTTGCCCCGCCGCCGACATGTCCGACGAGTATAGGGTCGTCCCCATGAAACCGGGACTAGGTTGGCCCGCCGCCGACATGTCCGACGACTATAGGGTCATCCCCACGACCCTGGGCCTACGTTGGCCCGCCGCCGACATGTCCGACGACTATAGGGTCTTACCCACGACCCCGGGACTAGGTTGCCCGCCGCCGACTTGTCCGACGACTATAGGGTCGTCCCCACGACACCGGGATTAGGTTGGCTCGCCACCGTCATGTCCGACGACTCTAGGGTCGTCCCCACGACCACGGGCCAAAGTTGCCCAGCCGCCGACATTTCCGACGACTATAGGGTCGTCCCCACGACCACGGGCCACAGTTGCCCAGCCGCCGACATGTCCGACGACTATAGGGTCGTCCCCGCGACCCCGGGCCAAAGTTGGCTAGCCCCCGACATGTCCGACGACTATAGGGTCGTCCCCACGACACCGGGATTAGGTTGGCTCGCCACCGTCATGTCCGACGACTATAGGGTCGTCAATACGACCCCGGGACTAGGTTGGCCGGCCGCCGACATGTCCGACGACTATAGGGTCGTCAATACGACCCCGGGACTAGGTTGGCCGGCCGCCGACATGTCCGACGACTATAGGATCGTCCCCACGATCCTGGGCCTACGTTTGCCCGCCGCCGACATGTCCGACGACTATAGGGTCTTACCCACGACCCCGGGACTAGGTTGCCCGCCGCCGACTTGTCCGACGACTATAGGGTCGTCCCCACGACACCGGGATTAGGTTGGCTCGCCACCGTCATGTCCGACGACTATAGGGTCGTCCCCACGACCACGGGCCACAGTTGCCCAGCCGCCGACATGTCCGACGACTATAGGGTCGTCCCCGCGACCCCGGGCCAAAGTTGGCTAGCCCCCGACATGTCCGACGACTATAGGGTCGTCCCCACGACCCCGGGACTAGATTGGCCCGCCACCGTCATGTCCGACGACTATAGGGTTGTCCTCACGACCACGGGCCACAGTTGCCCAGCCGCCGACATGTCCGACGACTATAGGGTCGTCCCCTCGACCCCGGGCCAAAGTTGACCAGCCGCCGACATGTCAGACGACTATAGGGTCGTCCCCACGACCCCGGGACTATGTTGGCCCGCCGCCGACATGTCCGACGACTATAGGGTTGTCCTCACGACCACGGGCCACAGTTGCCCAGCCGCCGACATGCCCGGCAACTATAGGGCCGTCCCCACAACCCCGGGACTAGATTGGCCGGCCGCCGACATGTCCGACGACTATAGGATCGTCCCCACGATCCTGGGCCTACGTTTGCCCGCCGCCGACATGTCCGACGACTATAGGGTCTTACCCACAACCCCGGGACTAGGTTGCCCGCCGCCGACTTGTCCGACGAATATGCGTTCGTCCCTACGACCCTGGGCCTACGTTGGCCCGCCACCGTCATGACCGACGACTCTAGGGTCGTCCCCACGACCACGGGCCAAAGTTGCCCAGCCGCCGACATGTCCGACGACTATAGGGTCGTCCCCACGACCACGGGCCAAAGTTGGCCAGCCGCCGACATGTCCGACGACTATAGGGTCTTACCCACGACCCCTGGACTAGGTTGGCCCGCCGCCGACTTGTCCGACGACTATAGGGTCGTCCTCGCGACCCCGGGACTAGGTTGGCCCGCCACCGTCATGTCCGACGACTATAGGGTCGTCAATGAGACCCAGGGACTAGGTTGGCCGGCTGCCGACATGTCCGACGACTATAGGGTCGTCCCCACCACCCGGGGACTAGATTGGCCCGCCACCGTCATGTCCGACGACTATAGGGTCGTCCCCACGACCCCGGCCCAAAGTTGGCCAGCCACCGACATGTCCGACGACTATAAGGTCGTCCCCACGACCCCGGGACTAGATTGGCCCGCCACCGTCATGTCCGACGACTATAGGGTCGTCCCCACGACCCCCGGACTCGATTGGCCAGCCGCCGACATGTCCGACGACTATAGGGTCGTGTCCTCGACCCCGGCCCAAAGTTGACCAGCCGCCGACATGTCCGACGACTATAGGGTCGTCAATACGACCCCGGGACTTGGTTGGCCCGCCGCCGACATGTCCGACGACTATAGGGTCGTCCCCACGACCCCGGGACTTGGTTGGCCCGCCGCCGACATGTCCGACGACTATAGGGTCGTCCCCACGAACCCGGCACTAGGTTGGCCCGCCACCGTCATGTCCGACGACTATAGGGTCGTCCCCACGACCCCGGGACTAGGTTGGCCCGCCGCCGACATGTCCGACGACTATAGGGTTGTCCTCACGACCACAGGCCACAGTTGCCCAGCCGCCGACATGTCCGACGACTATAGGGTCGTCCCCACGACCCCGGGACTAGATTGGCCCGCCACCGTCATGTCCGACGACTATAGGGTCGACCCCACGACCCCGGGACTCGATTGGCCAGCCGCCGACATGTCCGACGACTATAGGGTCGTGCCCTCGACCCCGGCCCAAAGTTGACCAGCCGCCGACATATCCGACGACTATAGGGTCGTCCCCACGCCCACGGGCCAAAGTCGCCCAGCCGCCGACATGTCCGACGAGTATAGGGTCGTCCCCATGAAACCGGGACTAGGTTGGCCCGCCGCCGACATGTCCGACGACTATAGGGTCATCCCCACGACCCTGGGCCTACGTTGGCCCGCCGCCGACATGTCCGACGACTCTAGGGTCTTACCCACGTCCCCGGGACTAAGTTGGCCCGCCGCCGATATGTCCGGCAAATATAGGGCCGTCCCCACGAACCCGGGTCTAGGTTGGCCAGCCGCCGACATGTCCGACGACTATAGGGTCGTCCCCACGACCCCGGGATTAGGTTGGCCCGCCGCCGACTTTGTCCGGCGACTATAGGGCCGTCCCCACGAACCCGGGTCTAGGTTGGCCAGCCGCCGACATGTCCGACGACTATAGGGTCGTCAATACGACCCCGGGACTAGGTTGGCCGGCCGCCGACATGTCCGACGACTATATGGTTGTCCTCACGACCACGGGCCACAGTTGCCCAGCCGCCGACATGTCCGACGACTATAGGGTCGTCCCCTCGACCCCGGGCCAAAGTTGACCAGCCGCCGACATGTCGGACGACTATAGGGTCGTCCCCACGACCCCGGGGCTATGTTGGCCCGCCGCCGACATGTCCGACGACTATAGGGTTGTCCTCACGACCACGGGCCACAGTTGCCCAGCCGCCGATATGCCCGACGACTATAGGGTCGTCCCCTCGACCCCGGCCCAAAGTTGACCAGCCGCCGACATGTCGGACGACTATAGGGTCGTCCCCACGACCCCGGGGCTATGTTGGCCCGCCGCCGACATGTCCGACGACTATAGGGTCGTCAATACGACCCCGGGACTAGGTTGGCCGGCCGCCGACATGTCCGACGACTATAGGGTTGTCCTCACGACCCCGGCCCAAAGTTGGCCAGCCCCCGACATGTCCGACGACTATAAGGTCGTCCCCACGACCCCGGGACTAGATTGGCCCGCCACCGTCATGTCCGACGACTATAGGGTCGTCCCCACGACCCCCGGACTCGATTGGCCAGCCGCCGACATGTCCGACGACTATAGGGTCGTGTCCTCGACCCCGGCCCAAAGTTGACCAGCCGCCGACATGTCCGACGACTATAGGGTCGTCCCCACGACCCCGGGACTTGGTTGGCCCGCCGCCGACATGTCCGACGACTATAGGGTCGTCCCCACGAACCCGGGACTAGGTTGGCCCGCCACCGTCATGTCCGATGACTATAGGGTCGTCCCCACGACGCCGGGACTAGGTTGGCCCGCCGCCGACATGTCCGACGACTATAGGGTTGTCCTCACGACCACAGGCCACAGTTGCCCAGCCTCCGACATGTCCGACGACTATAGGGTCGTCCCCACGACCCCGGGACTAGATTGGCCCGCCACCGTCATGTCCGACGACTATAGGGTCGACCCCACGACCCCGGGACTCGATTGGCCAGCCGCCGACATGTCCGACGACTATAGGGTCGTGCCCTCGACCCCGGCCCAAAGTTGACCAGCCGCCGACATATCCGACGACTATTGGGTCGTCCCCACGCCCACGGGCCAAAGTCGCCCAGCCGCCGACATGTCCGACGAGTATAGGGTCGTCCCCATGAAACCGGGACTAGGTTGGCCCCCCGCCGACATGTCCGACGACTATAGGGTCATCCCCACGACCCTGGGCCTACGTTGGCCCGCCGCCGACATGTCCGACGACTCTAGGGTCTTACCCACGTCCCCGGGACTAAGTTGGCCCGCCGCCGACATGTCCGGCAACTATAGGGCCGTCCCCACGATCCCGGGTCTAGGTTGGCCAGCCGCCGACATGTCCGACGACTATAGGGTCGTCCCCACGACCCCGGGATTAGGTTGGCTCGGCACCGTCATGTCCGACGACTATAGGGTCGTCCCCACGACCACGGGCCACAGTTGCCCAGCCGCCGACATGTCCGACGACTATAGGGTCGTCCCCGCGACCCCGGGCCAAAGTTGGCTAGCCCCCGACATGTCCGACGACTATAGGGTCGTCCCCACGACCCCGGGACTAGGTTGGCCCGCCGCCGACATGTCCGACGACTATAGGGTTGTCCTCACGACCACGGGCCACAGTTGCCCAGCCGCCAACATGTCCGACGACTATAGGGTCGTCCCCACAACCCCGGGACTAGGTTGGCCGGCCGCCGACATGTCCGACGACTATAGGGTTGTCCTCACGACCACGGGCCACAGTTGCCCAGCCGCCAACATGTCCGACGACTATAGGGTCTTACCCACGACCTCGGGACTAAGTTGGCCCGCCGCCGACTTTGTCCGGCGACTATAGGGCCGTCCCCACGAACCCGGGTCTAGGTTGGCCAGCCGCCGACATGTCCGACGACTATAGGGTCGTCAATACGACCCCGGGACTAGGTTGGCCGGCCGCCGACATGTCCGACGACTATAGGGTTGTCCTCACGACCACGGGCCACAGTTGCCCAGCCGCCGACATGTCCGACGACTATAGGGTCGTCCCCTCGACCCCGGGCCAAAGTTGACCAGCCGCCGACATGTCGGACGACTATAGGGTCGTCCCCACGACCCCGGGGCTATGTTGGCCCGCCGCCGACATGTCCGACGACTATAGGGTTGTCCTCACGACCACGGGCCACAGTTGCCCAGCCGCCGATATGCCCGACGACTATAGGGTCGTCCCCTCGACCCCGGCCCAAAGTTGACCAGCCGCCGACATGTCGGACGACTATAGGGTCGTCCCCACGACCCCGGGAATAGGTTGGGGCGCCGCCGACATGTCCGACGACTATAGGGTCATCCCCACGACCCGGGGACTAGATTGGCCCGCCGCCGACATGTCCGACGACTATAGGGCCGTCCCCACGAACCCGGGACTAGGTTGGCCAGCCCCCGACATGTCCGACGACTATAAGGTCGTCCCCACGACCCCGGGACTAGATTGGCCCGCCACCGTCATGTCCGACGACTATAGGGTCGTCCCCACGACCCCGGGACTCGATTGGCCAGCCGCCGACATGTCCGACGACTATAGGGTCGTGCCCTCGACCCCGGCCCAAAGTTGACCAGCCGCCGACATGTCCGACGACTATAGGGTCGTCCCCACGAACCCGGGACAAGGTTGGCCAGCCGCCGACATGTCCGACGACTATGGGGTCGTCAATACGACCCCGGGACTAGGTTGGCCGGCCGCCGACATGTTCGACGACAATAGGGTCGTCCCCACGACCACGGGCCAAAGTTGCCCAGCCGCCGACATGTCGGACGACTATAGGGTCGTCCCCACGACCCCGGGAATAGGTTGGGGCGCCGCCGACATGTCCGACGACTATAGGGTCATCCCCACGACCCTGGGCCTACGTTGGCCCGCCGCCGACATGTCCGACGACTATAGGGCCGTCCCCACGAACCCGGGACTAGGTTGGCCAGCCGCCGACATGTCCGACGACTATAGGGTCGTCAATAAGACCCAGGGACTAGGTTGGCCGGCTGCCGACATGTCCGACGACTATAGGGTCGTCCCCACGACCCGGGGACTAGATTGGCCCGCCACCGTCATGTCCGACGACTATAAGGTCGTCCCCACGACCCCGGGACTCGATTGGCCTGCCGCCAACATGTCCGACGACTATAGGTTCGTGCCCTCGACCCCGGCCTAAAGTTGACCAGCCGCCGACATGTCCGACGACTATAGGGTCGTCCCCACGACCCCGGGACTAGGTTGGCCCGCCGCCGACATGTCCGACGACTATAGGGTCATCCCCACAACCCTGGGCCTACGTTGGCCCGCCGCCGACATGTCCCACGACTATAGGGTATTACCCACGACCCCGGCCCAAAGTTGGCCAGCCCCCGACATGTCCGACGACTATAGGGTCGTCCCCACGACCCCGGGACTAGATTGGCCCGCCACCGTCATGTCCGACGACTATAGGGTCGTCCCCACGACCCCGGCACTCGATTGGCCAGCCGCCGACATGTCCGACGACTATAGGGTCGTGCCCTCGACCCCGGCCCAAAGTTGACCAGCCGCCGACATGTCCGACGACTATAGGGTCGTCCCCACGAGCCTGGGACTAGATTGGCCCGCCGCCGACATGTCCGACGACTATAGGGCCGTCCCCACGAACCCGGGACTAGGTTGGCCAGCCGCCGACATGTCCGACGACTATAGGGTCGTCAATAAGACCCAGGGACTAGGTTGGCCGGCTGCCGACATGTCCGACGACTATAGGGTCGTGCCCTCGACCCCGGCCCAAAGTTGACCAGCCGCCGACATGTCCGACGACTATAGGGTCGTCCCCTCGACCCCGGGCCAAAGTTGACCAGCCGCCGACATGTCGGACGACTATAGGGTCGTCCCCACGACCCCGGGACTATGTTGGCCCGCCGCCGACATGTCCGACGACTATAGGGTTGTCCTCACGACCACGGGCCACAGTTGCCCAGCCGCCGACATGCCCGACGACTATAGGGTCGTCCCCTCGACCCCGGCCCAAAGTTGACCAGCCGCCGACATGTCGGACGACTATAGGGTCGTCCCCACGACCCCGGGAATAGGATGGGGCGCCGCCGACATGTCCGACGACGATAGGGTCATCCCCACGACCCTGGGCCTACGTTGGCCCGCCGCCGACATGTCCGACGACTATAGGGCCGTCCCCACGAACCCGGGAATAGGTTGGCCAGCCGCCGACATGTCCGACGACTATAGGGTCGTGCCCTCGACCCCGGCCCAAAGTTGACCAGCCGCCGACATGTCCGACGACTATAGGGTCGTGCCCTCGACCCCGGCCCAAAGTTGACCAGCCGCCGACATGTCCGACGACTATAGGGTCGTCCCCACGACCCTGGGACTAGATTGGCCCGCCGCCGACATGTCCGACGACTCTAGGGTCGTCCCCACGACCACGGGCCAAAGTTGCCCAGACGCCGACATGTCCGACGACTATAGGGTCGTCCCCACGACCACGGGCCAAAGTTGCCCAGCCGCCTACATGTCCGACGAGTATAGGGTCGTCCCCATGAAACCGGGACTAGGTTGGCCCGCCGCCGTCATGTCCGACGACTATAGGGTCATCCCCACGACCCTGGGCCTACGTTGGCCCGCCGCCGACATGTCCGACGACTATTGGGTCTTACCCACTGTTAAGAGAATTCTGCATATTAACGCCATCTCCCTGGCGTACCGCGAATTAGATAATGGCACCGGTCCGCTGACTCATGTGGAGCGCCGAAAAAGGCCCCTTCCATCGCCTTACAACCGATGGAAGGGGGACTGCTTCTGCCTTCCAGGAAATCGGGCCGATTTCCTGGATCTCGGTCTGTACACGACACTTGTCGACGAGCCGTCTTCAAAGTCGCTTTGCTTTATTGGATTCGGGCCGAATCCACGCGCTTTGTTCATCCGCTGGTTTCGCGTTGTAAAGGGCATCGGGCCGAGCCCACGTGCATCGCGCTGCTTTCTAGAAAACCCTACCGCGTAGCAGAACTGCTTTATACGTTGCTTTGCTTACGGAATCGGGCCGATTCCGCGTGCTTCGACTTTGTTAACTAGATTAAGCCTACGGCGTAGGAAAGTCAGTGTTTTGTCCTTTCGTTAACTTGTGCGTGCGTTCAGCTTTATTGTAACAATTGTAAATAGTGACTTAAATATTAAACTAGTGCTTAGACCATAGGGGTCATAAATTTACGAAGCCCTCTCGCGAGTTCCCAGATCCAGCGACGTTTGCGATCCGTTATTTTCTAAACATTTTTTGGTCCTTCGAGCCGGATCAGCGCCGTTGGAATCTGCGATTCGGGAACGTTCGGGAATCTTCGAGAGTGTTGTGCCTAACCGTCGCGCGTGACCTGTCGGGAAAACAATGAGTCATCTCATAACTAGTCAACGTGACCTCAGCGGTCGAATTGCACGTGCTTACGAGAATCTGAAGAAATCCGGCGCGAATAAGTGTACGAAGGCGAACGTATCTACACGCTTGGAGGCCCTACGCAGAAATTGGGCCAAGTTCGAGGCCCAGCACGACAAATTGATCGCCATGTCCGCCGATCCTGATCTGGCAGGCGACTCGTATTTCCAGGAAGGTCAACCATCAGCGATGGAAGAGATTTCCTGGAACAGGAGGCCCTGCTGGTAGAGAAGTTGGAGGAGCTCACACACTGGGAGCAGGTCGCGAAGCAGCATGGAAAGTGCTAGAAGATCGGTATGCTAACCAGCGGTTGGCGGTCAAAGCATTAATGGCGACCATCTTTAATTTGCCCATGCTTACCCGAGAGTCAGGGCCTGACTAACGGGTTTACTACACCCTTTGCGACCTCGTCACGGCTCTCGCTACCCTCAAGAGGCCCTACGACACCACCGGCGATTGGCTCGTCCACTTGGTGGCTGAGCGGCTGGATCCCCAATCTCGGCGAGAATGGGAGACCCACATCGCACGGACAAAACTCCTCCGACTTTCATCGAGATGAAGGACATCTTGGAAGGGAGGGTCAACACCGTCGAGGCACTGGAGGAGAGCAGCAAGGGCCAGGGCGGACGTCCTCCTCGACCGACGCACACCGCGTAATCGGCAACGCTCTGCTGGCCGCTCCTGCTCGCCGCTCTACGACATCCCGCGGTCGCGTCGGCTGCTTGCTGATGTCGAGGCTACTGCAATGCTGGTGCAGCTGACTTCAGGGGAATCTGCTATCCCTATGGGCCTGCTGCAAAGGGAGCACTGCCAAACGAGCTGGACTTGGTTTACGCTATTTACCTTCTCGCGTAGAATTTAAGCGATTGCTTGTATATATTTTTCTCTTACTTGTTTAGATTGCTTGCTTGAGGAATCGGGCCGATTCCTCGAGCCACGATTGCTACTACCCGTGCGTTTGCTGCCGGGAGTTCATTGGAATGTTGCTGCTCGAGTGTGTTTGCTACCGCGAGATAAACTGCGTCAACGCTGCGGCGTTGTACGACGCCTCCACATGAGCCCAGCGGCGCCGTGGCCGCGATCGGACTATGCCATGTCAACGCCATAACGACCATCTTGAAATCTATTCATCGGGCCGATGAATGGGGGGAGGAAATGTTAAGAGAATTCTGCATCTTAACGCCATCTCCCTGGCGTACCGCGAATTAGATAATAGCACCGGTCCGCTGACTCATGTGGAGCGCCGAAAACGGCCCCTTCCATCGCCTTACAACCGATGGAAGGGGGACTGCTTCTGCCTTCCAGGAAATCGGGCCGATTTCCTGGATCCTTGTCTGGACACGACACTTGTCGACGAGCCGTCTTCAAAGTCACTTGCTTAGCGCTGCTTTAATTTGCTGTACTTGGATTCGGGCCGAATCCACCTGCTTTGTTCATCCGCTGGTTTCGCGTTGTAATGGGCATCGGGCCGAGCCCACGTGCATCGCGCTACTTATTCGTAAAACCCTACCGCGTAGGAGAGCTACTTTGTACTTCGCTTTGCTTACGGAATCGGGCCGATTCCGCGTGCTACGCTTTGCTAAATTAGATTAAGCCTACGGCGTAGGAAAGCCAGTGTTTTGTCCTTTGTTAATTGTGCGTGCGTTGCTTTATTGTACAATTGTAAATAGTGACTTAAATATTAAACTAGTGCTTAGACCATACGGGTCATAAATTTACGAAGCCCTCTCGCGAGTTCCCAGTTCCAGCGACGTTTGCGATCCGTTATTTTCTAAACACCCACGACCCCGGGACTAAGTTGGCCCGCCGCCGACTTTGTCCGGCGACTATAGGGCCGTCCCCACGAACCCGGGTCGGGTTGGCCAGCCGCCGACATGTCCGACGACTATAGGGTCGTCCCCACAACCCCGGGACTACATTGGCCCGCCACTGTCATGTCCGAAGACTATAGGGTCGTCAACACGAACCCGGGACTTGGTTGGCCCGCCGCCGACATGTCCGACGACTATAGGGTCGTACCCACGAACCCGGGACTAGGTTGGCCCGCCACCGTCATGTCCGACGACTACAGGGTCGTTCCCACGACCACGGGACTAGATTGGCCCACCACCGTCATGTCCGACGACTATAGGGTCGTGCCCTCGACCCCGGCCCAAAGTTGACCAGCCGCCGACATGTCCGACGACTATAGGGTCTTCCCCACGACCCTGGGCCTACGTTGGCCCGCCGCCGACATGTCCGACGACTATAGGGTCTTACCCACGACCCCGGGACTAAGTTGGCCCGCCGCCGACTTGTCCGGCGACTATAGGGCCGTCCCCACGACCACGGGCCACAGTTTCCCAGCCGTCGACATGTCCGACGACTATAGGGTCGTCAACACGAACCCGGGAGTAGGTTGGCCAGCCGCCGACATGTCCGACGACTATAGGGTCGTCCCCACGACCCCGGGACTTGGTTGGCCCGCCGCCGACATGTCCGACGACTATAGGGTCGTCCCCTCGACCCCGGCTCAAAGTTGACCAGCCGCCGACATGTCCGACGACTATAGGGTCTTACCCACGACCACGGGACTAGGTTGGCCAGCCGCCGACATGTCCGACGATTATAGGGTCGTCCCCACGACCACGGGCCACAGTTTCCCAGCCGTCGACATGTCCGACGACTATAGGGTCGTCAACCCGAACCCGGGACTAGGTTGGCCAGCCGCCGACATGTCCGACGACTATAGGGTCGTCCCCACGACCCCGGGACTTGGTTGGCCCGCCGCCGACATGTCCGACGACTATAGGGTCGTCCCCACGACCCCGTGACTAGATTGGCCCGCCACCGTCATGTCCGACGACTATAGGGGCGTCCCCACGACCCCGGGACTAGGTTGGCCGGCCGCCGACATGTCCGACGACTATAGGATCGTCCCCACGATCCTGGGCCTACGTTTGCCCGCCGCCGACATGTCCGACGACTATAGGGTCTTACCCACGACCCCGGGACTAGGTTGCCCGCCGCCGACTTGTCCGACGACTATAGGGTCGTCCCCACGACCCCGGGATTAGGTTGGCTCGCCACCGTCATGTCCGACGACTATAGGGTTGTCCCCACGACCACGGGCCACAGTTGCCCAGCCGTCGACATGTCCGACGACTATAGGGTCGTCCCCACGATCCCGGGACTAGGTTGGCCCGCCACCGTCATGTCCGATGATTATAGGGTCGTCCCCACGACCACGGGCCACAGTTGCCCAGCCGCCGACACGTCCGACGACTATAGGGTCGTCCCCACGACCCCGGGACTAGGTTGGCCAACCGCCGAAATGTCCGACGACTATAGGGTCGTCCCCACGACCCCGGGATTAGACTTGCCCGCCACCGTGAAGGCCGACGACTATAGGGTCGTCCCAACGACCCCGGGACTAGGTTGGCCCGCCACCGTCATGTCCGACGACTATAGGGTCGTCCCCACGACCACGGGCCAAAGTTGCCCTGCCGCCGACATGTCCGACGACTATAGGGTCTTACCCACGACCCCGGGAATAAGTTGGCCCGCCGCCGACTTGTCCGACGACTATAGGGTCGTCCCCACGACACAGGGACTAGACTTGCCCGCCACAGTCAAGTCCGACGACTATAGGGTCGTCCTCACGACCCCGGGACTCGATTGGCCAGCCGCCGACATGTTCGGCGACTATAGGGTCGTCCCCCCGACCCCGGCCCAAAGTTGACCAGCCGCCGACATGTCCGACAACTATAGGGTCCTCTCCACGACGCCGGGAATAGATTGGCCCGCCACCGTCATTTCCGACGACTATAGGGTCGTCCCCATGACGCCGGTACTAGATTGGCCCGCCACCGTCATGTCCGACGACTATAGGTTCGTCCCCACGACCCCGGGATTAGACTTGCCCGCCACCGTGAAGGCCGACGACTATAGGGTCGTCCCAACGACCCCGGGACTAGGTTGGCCCGCCACCGTCATGTCCGACGACTATAGGGTCGTCCCCACGACCACGGGCCAAAGTTGCCCAGCCGCCGACATGTCCGACGACTATAGGGTCTTACCCACGACCCCGGGAATAAGTTGGCCCGCCGCCGACTTGTCCGGCGACTATAGGGTCGTCCCCACGACCCCGGGACTAGGTTGGCCTGCCGCCGACCTGTCCGAAGACTATAGGGTCGTCCCCACAACCCCGGGCCAAAGTTGGCCAGCCGCCGACATGTTCGACGACTATAGGGTCGTCCCCCCGACCCCGGCCCAAAGTTGACCAGCCGCCGACATGTCCGACGACTATAGGGTCGTCCCCACGACCCCGGGACTAGGTTCGCCCGCCGCCGACTTGTGCGTCAACTATAGGGTCGTCCCCAAGACCCCGGGACTAGGTTGGCCTGCCGCCGACTTGTCCGACGACTATAGGGTCGTCCCTACGACCCTGGGTCTACGTTGGCCCGCCGCCGACATGTCCGACGATTATAGGGTCGTCCCCACGACCCCGGGACTAGGTTGGCCTGCCGCCGACCTGTCCGAAGACTATAGGGTCGTCCCCACAACCCCGGGCCAAAGTTGGCCAGCCGCCGACATGTCCGACGACTATAGGGTCGTCCCCACGACCCCGGGACTAGATTGGCCCGCCACCGTCTTGTCCGACGACTATAGGGTTGTCCTCACGACCAAGGGCCACAGTTGCCCAGCCGCCGACATGTCCGACGACTATAGGGTTGTCCCCACGAACCCGGGACTAGGTTGGCCAGCCGCCGACCTGTCCGAAGACTATAGGGTCGTCCCCCCGACCCCGGCCCAAAGTTGACCAGCCGCCGACATGTCCGACGACTATAGGGTCGTCCCTACGACCCCGGGACTAGGTTCGCCCGCCGCCGACTTGTGCGTCAACTATAGGGTCGTCCCCACGACCCCGGGACTAGGTTGGCCTGCCGCCGACTTGTCCGACGACTATAGGGTTGTCCCCACGACCCCGGCCCAAAGTTGACCAGCCGCCGACATGTCCGACGACCATAGCGTCGTCCCCAGGACCCTGGGCCTACATTGGCCCGCCGCCGACATGTCCGACGACTATAGGGTCGTCCCCACGGCCCCGGGCCAAAGCTGGCCAGCCGCCGACATGTCCAACGACTATATGGTCCTCCCCACGACGCCGGGACTAGATTGGCTCGCCACCGACATGTCCGACGACTATGGGGTCGTCCCCACAACCACGGGCCAAAGTTGCCCAGCCGCCGACATATCCGACGAATATAGTGTCGTCCCCACGAACCCGGGACCAGGTTGGCCAGCCGCCGACATATCCGACGACTATAGGGTCGTCCCCACGACCACGGGCCAAACTTGCCCAGCCGCCGACATGTCCGACGACTATAGCGTCGTCCGCACGACCCAGGGACTAGATTGGCCCGCCACCGTCATGTCCGAAGACTATAGGGTCGTGCCCTCGACCCCGGCCCAAAGTTGACCAGCCGCCGACATGTCCGACGACTATAGGGTCGTCCCCACGACCCCGGGACTAGGTTGGCCCGCCGCCGACATGTCCGACGACTATAGGGTTGTCCTCACGACCACGGGCCAAAGTTGACCAAGACGCCGAAATGTCGGACGACTAAATGGTCGTCCCCTCGACCCCGGCCCAAAGTTGACCAGCCGCCGACATGTCCGACGACTATAGGGTCGTCCCCACGACCACGGGCCACAGTTTCCCAGCCGTCGACATGTCCGACGACTATAGGGTCGTCCACACGAACCCGGGAGTTGGTTGGCCCGCCGCCGACATGTCCGACGACTATAGGGTCGTACCCACGAACCCGGGACTAGGTTGGCCCGCCACCGTCATGTCCGACGACTATAGGGTCGTCCCCACGACCCCGGGACTCGATTGGCCAGCCGCCGACATGTCCGACGACTACAGGGTCGTAGCCTCGACCCCGGCCCAAAGTTGACCAGCCGCCGACATGTCCGACGACTATAGGGTCATCCCCACGACCCTGGGCCTACGTTGGACCGCCGCCGACATGTCCGACGACTATAGGGTCTTACCCACGACCCCGGGACTAAGTTGGCCCGCCGCCGACTTGTCCGGCGACTATAGGGCCGTCCCCACGAACCCGGGTCTAGGTTGGCCAGCCGCCGACATGTCCGACGACTATAGGGTCGTCAATACGACCCCGGGACTAGGTTGGCCGCCCGCCGACATGTCCGCCGACTATAGGGTTGTCCTCACGACCCCGGGGTCAAAGTTGACCAAGGCGCCGAAATGTCGGACGACTATATGGTCGTCCCCTCGACCCCGGCCCAAAGTTGACCAGCCGCCGACATGTCCGACGACTATAGGGTCGTCCCCACGACCACGGGCCACAGTTTCCCAGCCGTCGACATGTCCGACGACTATAGGGTCGTCCACACGAACCCGGGACTAGGTAGGCCCGCCACCGTCATGTCCGACGAATATAGGGTCGTCCCCACGACCACGGGCCACAGATGCCCAGCCGCCGACATGTCCGACGACTATAGGGTCGTCCCCATGACCCCGGGACTAGGTTGGCCAACCGCCGAAATGTCCGACGACTATAGGGTCGTCCCCACGACCCCGGGACTTGGTTGGCCCGCCGCCCACATGTCCGACGACTATAGGGTCGTCCCCACGACCCCGGCCCAAAGTTGACCAGCCGCCGACATGTCCGACGACTATAGGGCCGTCCCCACAAACCCGGGGCTAATTTGGCCAGCCGCCGACATGTCCGACGACTATAGGGTCTTACCCACGACCCCGGGACTAAGTTGGCCCGCCGCCGACTTGTCCGACGACTATAGGGTCGTCCCTACGACCCCGGGACTAGGTTCGCCCGCCGCCGACTTATGCGTCAAATACAGGGTCGTCCCCACGACCCCGGGACTAGGTTGGCCTGCCGCCGACTTGTCCGACGACTATAGGGTCGTCCCTACGACCCCGGGACTAGGTTGGCCTGCCGCCGACCTGTCCGAAGACTATAGGGTCGTCCCCACAACCCCGGGCCAAAGTTGGCCAGCCGCCGACATGTCCGACGACTATAGGGTCTTACCCACGACCCCAGGACTAAGTTGGCCCGCCGCCGACATGTCCGCCGACTATAGGGTTGTCCTCACGACCCCGGGGTCAAAGTTGACCAAGGCGCCGAAATGTCGGACGACTATATGGTCGTCCCCTCGACCCCGGCCCAAAGTTGACCAGCCGCCGACATGTCCGACGACTATAGGGCCGTCCCCACGAACCCGGGGCTAGGTTGGCCTGCCGCCGACATGTCCGACTATTATAGGGTCGTCCCCACGACCCCGGGACTAGATTGGCCCGCCACCGTCATGTCCGACGACTATAGGGTCGTCCCCACGACCCCGGGACTACATTGGCCAGCCGCCGACATGTCCGACGACTATAGGGTCGTCCCCACAACCCCGGGCCAAAGTTGGCCAGCCGCCGACATGTCCGACGACTATAGGGTCTTACCCACGACCCCAGGACTAAGTTGGCCCGCCGCCGACATGTCCGACGACTATAGGGCCGTCCCCACGAACCCGGGGCTAGGTTGGCCTGCCGCCGACATGTCCGACTATTATAGGGTCGTCCCCACGACCCCGGGACTAGATTGGCCCGCCACCGTCATGTCCGACGACTATAGGGTCGTCCCCACGACCCCGGGACTACATTGGCCAGCCGCCGACATGTCCGACGACTATAGGGTCGTCCCCACGACCCCGGGCCAAAGCTGGCCAGCCGCCGACATGTCCAACGACTATAGGGTCCTCTCCACGACGCCGGGACTAGATTGGCCCGCCACCGTCATGTCCGACGACTATAGGGTCGTCCCCATGACCCCGGTACTAGATTGGCCCGCCACCGTCATGTCCGACGACTATAGGGTCGTCCCCACGACCCCGGGATTAGACTTGCCCGCCACCGTCAAGGCCGACGACTATAGGGTCGTCCCAACGACCCCGGGACTAGGTTGACCCGCCACCGTCATGTCCGACGACTATAGGGTCGTCCCCACGACCACGGGCCAAAGTTGCCCAGCCGCCGACATGTCCGACGACTATAGGGTCTTAGCCACGACTCCGGGACTAAGTTGGCCAGCCGCCGACTTGTCCGGCGACTATAGGGTCGTCCCCACGACACAGGGACTAGACTTGCCCGCCACCGTCAAGTCCGACGACTATAGGGTCGTCCTCACGACCCCCGGACGCGATTGGCCAGCCGCCGACATGTCCGACTATTATAGGGTCGTCCCCACGACCCCGGGACTAGATTGGCCCGCCACCGTCATGTCCGACGACTATAGGGTCGTCCCCACGACCCCTGGACTAGATTGGCCAGCCGCCGACATGTCCGACGACTATAGGGTCCTCTCCACGACGCCGGGACTAGATTGGCCCGCCACCGTCATTTCCGACGACTATAGGGTCGTCCCCATGACGCCGGTACTAGATTGGCCCGCCACCGTCATGTCCGACGACTATAGGGTCGTCCCCACGACCCCGGGATTAGACTTGCCCGCCACCGTGAAGGCCGACGACTATAGGGTCGTCCCAACGACCCCGGGACTAGGTTGGCCCGCCACCGTCATGTCCGACGACTATAGGGTCGTCCCCACGACCACGGGCCAAAGTTGCCCAGCCGCCGACATGTCCGACGACTATGGGGTCGTCCCCACAACCACGGGCCAAAGTTGCCCAGCCGCCGACATATCCGACGAATATAGGGTCGTCCCCACGAACCCGGGACTAGGTTGGCCAGCCGCCGACATATCCGACGACTATAGGGTCGTCCCCACGACCACGGGCCAAACTTGCCCAGCCGCCGACATGTCCGACGACTATAGCGTCGTCCGCACGACCCAGGGACTAGATTGGCCCGCCACCGTCATGTCCGAAGACTATAGGGTCGTGCCCTCGACCCCGGCCCAAAGTTGACCAGCCGCCGACATATCCGACGACTATAGGGTCGTCCCCACGACCACGGGCCTAACTTGCCCAGCCGCCGACATGTCCGACGACTATAGGGGCGTCCCCACGACCCCGGGACTAGGTTGGCCCGCCGCCGACATGTCCGGCGACTATAGGGTCATCCCCACGACCCTGGGCCTACGTTGGCCCGCCGCCGACCTGTCCGACGACTATAGGGTCATACCCACGACCCCGGGACTCGATTGGCCAGCCGCCGACATGTCCGACGACTATAGGGTCGTCCCCACGACCCCGGGCCAAAGCTGGCCAGCCGCCGACATGTCCAACGACTATATGGTCCTCCCCACGACGCCGGGACTAGATTGGCTCGCCACCGACATGTCCGACGACTATGGGGTCGTCCCCACAACCACGGGCCAAAGTTGCCCAGCCGCCGACATGTCCGACGACTATAGCGTCGTCCGCACGACCCAGGGACTAGATTGGCCCGCCACCGTCATGTCCGAAGACTATAGGGTCGTGCCCTCGACCCCGGCCCAAAGTTGACCAGCCGCCGACATATCCGACGACTATAGGGTCGTCCCCACGACCACGGGCCTAACTTGCCCAGCCGCCGACATGTCCGACGACTATAGGGGCGTCCCCACGACCCCGGGACTAGGTTGGCCCGCCGCCGACATGTCCGGCGACTATAGGGTCATCCCCACGACCCTGGGCCTACGTTGGCCCGCCGCCGACCTGTCCGACGACTATAGGGTCATACCCACGACCCCGGGACTCGATTGGCCAGCCGCCGACATGTCCGACGACTATAGGGTCGTCCCCACGACCCCGGGCCAAAGCTGGCCAGCCGCCGACATGTCCAACGACTATATGGTCCTCCCCACGACGCCGGGACTAGATTGGCTCGCCACCGACATGTCCGACGACTATGGGGTCGTCCCCACAACCACGGGCCAAAGTTGCCCAGCCGCCGACATATCCGACGAATATAGGGTCGTCCCCACGAACCCGGGACTAGGTTGGCCAGCCGCCGACATATCCGACGACTATAGGGTCGTCCCCACGACCACGGGCCAAACTTGCCCAGCCGCCGACATGTCCGACGACTATAGCGTCGTCCGCACGACCCAGGGACTAGATTGGCCCGCCACCGTCATGTCCGAAGACTATAGGGTCGTGCCCTCGACCCCGGCCCAAAGTTGACCAGCCGCCGACATGTCCGACGACTATAGGGTCGTCCCCACGACCCCGGGACTAGGTTGGCCCGCCGCCGACATGTCCGACGACTATAGGGTTGTCCTCACGACCACGGGCCACAGTTGCCCAGCCGCCGACATGTCCGACGACTATAGGGGCGTCCCCACGACCCCTGGACTAGATTGGCCAGCCGCCGACATGTCCGACGACTATAGGGTCCTCTCCACGACGCCGGGACTAGATTGGCCCGCCACCGTCATTTCCGACGACTATAGGGTCGTCCCCATGACGCCGGTACTAGATTGGCCCGCCACCGTCATGTCCGACGACTATAGGGTCGTCCCAACGACCCCGGGACTAGGTTGGCCCGCCACCGTCATGTCCGACGACTATAGGGTCGTCCCCACGACCACGGGCCAAAGTTGCCCAGCCGCCGACATGTCCGACGACTATGGGGTCGTCCCCACAACCACGGGCCAAAGTTGCCCAGCCGCCGACATATCCGACGAATATAGGGTCGTCCCCACGAACCCGGGACTAGGTTGGCCAGCCGCCGACATATCCGACGACTATAGGGTCGTCCCCACGACCACGGGCCAAACTTGCCCAGCCGCCGACATGTCCGACGACTATAGCGTCGTCCGCACGACCCAGGGACTAGATTGGCCCGCCACCGTCATGTCCGAAGACTATAGGGTCGTGCCCTCGACCCCGGCCCAAAGTTGACCAGCCGCCGACATGTCCGACGACTATAGGGTCGTCCCCACGACCCCGGGACTAGGTTGGCCGGGCGCCGACATGTCCGACGACTATAGGGTTGTCCTCACGACCACGGGCCACAGTTGCCCAGCCGCCGACATGTCCGACGACTATAGGGGCGTCCCCACGACCCCGGGACTAGGTTGGCCCGCCGCCGACATGTCCGGCGACTATAGGGCCATCCCCACGACCCTGGGCCTACGTTGGCCCGCCGCCGACATGTCCGACGACTATAGGGTCATACCCACGACCCCGGGACTCGATTGGCCAGCCGCCGACATGTCCGACGACTATAGGGTCGTCCCCACGACCCCGACCCAAAGCTGGCCAGCCGCCGACATGTCCGACGACTATAGGGTCTTACCCACGACCCCAGGACTAAGTTGGCCCGCCGCCGACATATCCGACGAATATAGGGTCGTCCCCACGAACCCGGGACTAGGTTGGCCAGCCGCCGACATATCCGACGACTATAGGGTCGTCCCCACGACCACGGGCCAAACTTGCCCAGCCGCCGACATGTCCGACGACTATAGCGTCGTCCGCACGACCCAGGGACTAGATTGGCCCGCCACCGTCATGTCCGAAGACTATAGGGTCGTGGCCTCGACCCCGGCCCAAAGTTGACCAGCCGCCGACATATCCGACGACTATAGGGTCGTCCCCACGACCACGGGCCAAACTTGCCCAGCCGCCGACATGTCCGACGACTATAGGGGCGTCCCCACGACCCCGGGACTAGGTTGGCCCGCCGCCGACATGTCCGGCGACTATAGGGTCATCCCCACGACCCTGGGCCTACGTTGGCCCGCCGCCGACATGTCCGACGACTATAGGGTCATACCCACGACCCCGGGACTCGATTGGCCAGCCGCCGACATGTCCGACGACTATAGGGTCGTCCCCACGACCCCGGGCCAAAGCTGGCCAGCCGCCGACATGTCCAACGACTATATGGTCCTCCCCACGACGCCGGGACTAGATTGGCTCGCCACCGACATGTCCGACGACTATGGGGTCGTCCCCACAACCACGGGCCAAAGTTGCCCAGCCTCCGACATATCCGACGAATATAGGGTCGTCCCCACGAACCCGGGACTAGGTTGGCCAGCCGCCGACATATCCGACGACTATAGGGTCGTCCCCACGACCACGGGCCAAACTTGCCCAGCCGCCGACATGTCCGACGACTATAGCGTCGTCCGCACGACCCAGGGACTAGATTGGCCCGCCACCGTCATGTCCGAAGACTATAGGGTCGTGCCCTCGACCCCGGCCCAAAGTTGACCAGCCGCCGACATGTCCGACGACTATAGGGTCGTCCCCACGACCCCGGGACTAGGTTGGCCCGCCGCCGACATGTCCGACGACTATAGGGTTGTCCTCACGACCACGGGCCACAGTTGCCCAGCCGCCGACATGTCCGACGACTATAGGGGCGTCCCCACGACCCCTGGACTAGATTGGCCAGCCGCCGACATGTCCGACGACTATAGGGTCCTCTCCACGACGCCGGGACTAGATTGGCCCGCCACCGTCATTTCCGACGACTATAGGGTCGTCCCCATGACGCCGGTACTAGATTGGCCCGCCACCGTCATGTCCGACGACTATAGGGTCGTCCCCACGACCCCGGGATTAGACTTGCACGCCACCGTGAAGGCCGACGACTATAGGGTCGTCCCAACGACCCCGGGACTAGGTTGGCCCGCCACCGTCATGTCCGACGACTATAGGGGCGTCCCCACGACCCCGGGACTAGGTTGGCCCGCCGCCGACATGTCCGGCGACTATAGGGCCATCCCCACGACCCTGGGCCTACGTTGGCCCGCCGCCGACATGTCCGACGACTATAGGGTCATACCCACGACCCCGGGACTCGATTGGCCAGCCGCCGACATGTCCGACGACTATAGGGTCGTCCCCACGACCCCGGGCCAAAGCTGGCCAGCCGCCGACATGTCCGACGACTATAGGGTCTTACCCACGACCCCAGGACTAAGTTGGCCCGCCGCCGACATATCCGACGAATATAGGGTCGTCCCCACGAACCCGGGACTAGGTTGGCCAGCCGCCGACATATCCGACGACTATAGGGTCGTCCCCACGACCACGGGCCAAACTTGCCCAGCCGCCGACATGTCCGACGACTATAGCGTCGTCCGCACGACCCAGGGACTAGATTGGCCCGCCACCGTCATGTCCGAAGACTATAGGGTCGTGCCCTCGACCCCGGCCCAAAGTTGACCAGCCGCCGACATATCCGACGACTATAGGGTCGTCCCCACGACCACGGGCCAAACTTGCCCAGCCGCCGACATGTCCGACGACTATAGGGGCGTCCCCACGACCCCGGGACTAGGTTGGCCCGCCGCCGACATGTCCGGCGACTGTAGGGTCATCCCCACGACCCTGGGCCTACGTTGGCCCGCCGCCGACATGTCCGACGACTATAGGGTCGTCCCCACGACCCCGGGCCAAAGCTGGCCAGCCGCCGACATGTCCAACGACTATATGGTCCTCCCCACGACGCCGGGACTAGATTGGCTCGCCACCGACATGTCCGACGACTATGGGGTCGTCCCCACAACCACGGGCCAAAGTTGCCCAGCCGCCGACATATCCGACGAATATAGGGTCGTCCCCACGAACCCGGGACTAGGTTGGCCAGCCGCCGACATATCCGACGACTATAGGGTCGTCCCCACGACCACGGGCCAAACTTGCCCAGCCGCCGACATGTCCGACGACTATAGCGTCGTCCGCACGACCCAGGGACTAGATTGGCCCGCCACCGTCATGTCCGAAGACTATAGGGTCGTGCCCTCGACCCCGGCCCAAAGTTGACCAGCCGCCGACATGTCCGACGACTATAGGGTCGTCCCCACGACCCCGGGACTAGGTTGGCCCGCCGCCGACATGTCCGACGACTATAGGGTTGTCCTCACGACCACGGGCCAAAGTTGACCAAGGCGCCGAAATGTCGGACGACTAAATGGTCGTCCCCTCGACCCCGGCCCAAAGTTGACCAGCCGCCGACATGTCCGACGACTATAGGGTCGTCCCCACGACCACGGGCCACAGTTTCCCAGCCGTCGACATGTCCGACGACTATAGGGTCGTCCACACGAACCCGGGAGTTGGTTGGCCCGCCGCCGACATGTCCGACGACTATAGGGTCGTACCCACGAACCCGGGACTAGGTTGGCCCGCCACCGTCATGTCCGACGACTATAGGGTCGTCCCCACGACCCCGGGACTCGATTGGCCAGCCGCCGACATGTCCGACGACTACAGGGTCGTAGCCTCGACCCCGGCCCAAAGTTGACCAGCCGCCGACATGTCCGACGACTATAGGGTCATCCCCACGACCCTGGGCCTACGTTGGCCCGCCGCCGACTTGTCCGGCGACTATAGGGCCGTCCCCACGAACCCGGGTCTAGGTTGGCCAGCCGCCGACATGTCCGACGACTATAGGGTCGTCAATACGACCCCGGGACTAGGTTGGCCGCCCGCCGACATGTCCGCCGACTATAGGGTTGTCCTCACGACCCCGGGGTCAAAGTTGACCAAGGCGCCGAAATGTCGGACGACTATATGGTCGTCCCCTCGACCCCGGCCCAAAGTTGACCAGCCGCCGACATGTCCGACGACTATAGGGTCGTCCCCACGACCACGGGCCACAGTTTCCCAGCCGTCGACATGTCCGACGACTATAGGGTCGTCCACACGAACCCGGGACTAGGTAGGCCCGCCACCGTCATGTCCGACGAATATAGGGTCGTCCCCACGACCACGGGCCACAGATGCCCAGCCGCCGACATGTCCGACGACTATAGGGTCGTCCCCATGACCCCGGGACTAGGTTGGCCAACCGCCGAAATGTCCGACGACTATAGGGTCGTCCCCACGACCCCGGGACTTGGTTGGCCCGCCGCCCACATGTCCGACGACTATAGGGTCGTCCCCACGACCCCGGCCCAAAGTTGACCAGCCGCCGACATGTCCGACGACTATAGGGCCGTCCCCACAAACCCGGGGCTAATTTGGCCAGCCGCCGACATGTCCGACGACTATAGGGTCTTACCCACGACCCCGGGACTAAGTTGGCCCGCCGCCGACTTGTCCGACGACTATAGGGTCGTCCCTACGACCCCGGGACTAGGTTCGCCCGCCGCCGACTTATGCGTCAAATACAGGGTCGTCCCCACGACCCCGGGACTAGGTTGGCCTGCCGCCGACTTGTCCGACGACTATAGGGTCGTCCCTACGACCCCGGGACTAGGTTGGCCTGCCGCCGACCTGTCCGAAGACTATAGGGTCGTCCACACAACCCCGGGCCAAAGTTGGCCAGCCGCCGACATGTCCGACGACTATAGGGTCTTACCCACGACCCCAGGACTAAGTTGGCCCGCCGCCGACATGTCCGCCGACTATAGGGTTGTCCTCACGACCCCGGGGTCAAAGTTGACCAAGGCGCCGAAATGTCGGACGACTATATGGTCGTCCCCTCGACCCCGGCCCAAAGTTGACCAGCCGCCGACATGTCCGACGACTATAGGGCCGTCCCCACGAACCCGGGGCTAGGTTGGCCTGCCGCCGACATGTCCGACTATTATAGGGTCGTCCCCACGACCCCGGGACTAGATTGGCCCGCCACCGTCATGTCCGACGACTATAGGGTCGTCCCCACGACCCCGGGACTACATTGGCCAGCCGCCGACATGTCCGACGACTATAGGGTCGTCCCCACAACCCCGGGCCAAAGTTGGCCAGCCGCCGACATGTCCGACGACTATAGGGTCTTACCCACGACCCCAGGACTAAGTTGGCCCGCCGCCGACATGTCCGACGACTATAGGGCCGTCCCCACGAACCCGGGGCTAGGTTGGCCTGCCGCCGACATGTCCGACTATTATAGGGTCGTCCCCACGACCCCGGGACTAGATTGGCCCGCCACCGTCATGTCCGACGACTATAGGGTCGTCCCCACGACCCCGGGACTACATTGGCCAGCCGCCGACATGTCCGACGACTATAGGGTCGTCCCCACGACCCCGGGCCAAAGCTGGCCAGCCGCCGACATGTCCAACGACTATAGGGTCCTCTCCACGACGCCGGGACTAGATTGGCCCGCCACCGTCATGTCCGACGACTATAGGGTCGTCCCCATGACCCCGGTACTAGATTGGCCCGCCACCGTCATGTCCGACGACTATAGGGTCGTCCCCACGACCCCGGGATTAGACTTGCCCGCCACCGTCAAGGCCGACGACTATAGGGTCGTCCCAACGACCCCGGGACTAGGTTGACCCGCCACCGTCATGTCCGACGACTATAGGGTCGTCCCCACGACCACGGGCCAAAGTTGCCCAGCCGCCGACATGTCCGATGACTATAGGGTCTTAGCCACGACTCCGGGACTAAGTTGGCCAGCCGCCGACTTGTCCGGCGACTATAGGGTCGTCCCCACGACACAGGGACTAGACTTGCCCGCCACCGTCAAGTCCGACGACTATAGGGTCGTCCTCACGACCCCCGGACGCGATTGGCCAGCCGCCGACATGTCCGACTATTATAGGGTCGTCCCCACGACCCCGGGACTAGATTGGCCCGCCACCGTCATGTCCGACGACTATAGGGTCGTCCCCACGACCCCTGGACTAGATTGGCCAGCCGCCGACATGTCCGACGACTATAGGGTCCTCTCCACGACGCCGGGACTAGATTGGCCCGCCACCGTCATTTCCGACGACTATAGGGTCGTCCCCATGACGCCGGTACTAGATTGGCCCGCCACCGTCATGTCCGACGACTATAGGGTCGTCCCCACGACCCCGGGATTAGACTTGCCCGCCACCGTGAAGGCCGACGACTATAGGGTCGTCCCAACGACCCCGGGACTAGGTTGGCCCGCCACCGTCATGTCCGACGACTATAGGGTCGTCCCCACGACCACGGGCCAAAGTTGCCCAGCCGCCGACATGTCCGACGACTATGGGGTCGTCCCCACAACCACGGGCCAAAGTTGCCCAGCCGCCGACATATCCGACGAATATAGGGTCGTCCCCACGAACCCGGGACTAGGTTGGCCAGCCGCCGACATATCCGACGACTATAGGGTCGTCCCCACGACCACGGGCCAAACTTGCCCAGCCGCCGACATGTCCGACGACTATAGCGTCGTCCGCACGACCCAGGGACTAGATTGGCCCGCCACCGTCATGTCCGAAGACTATAGGGTCGTGCCCTCGACCCCGGCCCAAAGTTGACCAGCCGCCGACATATCCGACGACTATAGGGTCGTCCCCACGACCACGGGCCTAACTTGCCCAGCCGCCGACATGTCCGACGACTATAGGGGCGTCCCCACGACCCCGGGACTAGGTTGGCCCGCCGCCGACATGTCCGGCGACTATAGGGTCATCCCCACGACCCTGGGCCTACGTTGGCCCGCCGCCGACCTGTCCGACGACTATAGGGTCATACCCACGACCCCGGGACTCGATTGGCCAGCCGCCGACATGTCCGACGACTATAGGGTCGTCCCCACGACCCCGGGCCAAAGCTGGCCAGCCGCCGACATGTCCAACGACTATATGGTCCTCCCCACGACGCCGGGACTAGATTGGCTCGCCACCGACATGTCCGACGACTATGGGGTCGTCCCCACAACCACGGGCCAAAGTTGCCCAGCCGCCGACATATCCGACGAATATAGGGTCGTCCCCACGAACCCGGGACTAGGTTGGCCAGCCGCCGACATATCCGACGACTATAGGGTCGTCCCCACGACCACGGGCCAAACTTGCCCAGCCGCCGACATGTCCGACGACTATAGCGTCGTCCGCACGACCCAGGGACTAGATTGGCCCGCCACCGTCATGTCCGAAGACTATAGGGTCGTGCCCTCGACCCCGGCCCAAAGTTGACCAGCCGCCGACATGTCCGACGACTATAGGGTCGTCCCCACGACCCCGGGACTAGGTTGGCCCGCCGCCGACATGTCCGACGACTATAGGGTTGTCCTCACGACCACGGGCCACAGTTGCCCAGCCGCCGACATGTCCGACGACTATAGGGGCGTCCCCACGACCCCTGGACTAGATTGGCCAGCCGCCGACATGTCCGACGACTATAGGGTCCTCTCCACGACGCCGGGACTAGATTGGCCCGCCACCGTCATTTCCGACGACTATAGGGTCGTCCCCATGACGCCGGTACTAGATTGGCCCGCCACCGTCATGTCCGACGACTATAGGGTCGTCCCCACGACCCCGGGATTAGACTTGCCCGCCACCGTGAAGGCCGACGACTATAGGGTCGTCCCAACGACCCCGGGACTAGGTTGGCCCGCCACCGTCATGTCCGACGACTATAGGGTCGTCCCCACGACCACGGGCCAAAGTTGCCCAGCCGCCGACATGTCCGACGACTATGGGGTCGTCCCCACAACCACGGGCCAAAGTTGCCCAGCCGCCGACATATCCGACGAATATAGGGTCGTCCCCACGAACCCGGGACTAGGTTGGCCAGCCGCCGACATATCCGACGACTATAGGGTCGTCCCCACGACCACGGGCCAAACTTGCCCAGCCGCCGACATGTCCGACGACTATAGCGTCGTCCGCACGACCCAGGGACTAGATTGGCCCGCCACCGTCATGTCCGAAGACTATAGGGTCGTGCCCTCGACCCCGGCCCAAAGTTGACCAGCCGCCGACATGTCCGACGACTATAGGGTCGTCCCCACGACCCCGGGACTAGGTTGGCCGGGCGCCGACATGTCCGACGACTATAGGGTTGTCCTCACGACCACGGGCCACAGTTGCCCAGCCGCCGACATGTCCGACGACTATAGGGGCGTCCCCACGACCCCGGGACTAGGTTGGCCCGCCGCCGACATGTCCGGCGACTATAGGGCCATCCCCACGACCCTGGGCCTACGTTGGCCCGCCGCCGACATGTCCGACGACTATAGGGTCATACCCACGACCCCGGGACTCGATTGGCCAGCCGCCGACATGTCCGACGACTATAGGGTCGTCCCCACGACCCCGACCCAAAGCTGGCCAGCCGCCGACATGTCCGACGACTATAGGGTCTTACCCACGACCCCAGGACTAAGTTGGCCCGCCGCCGACATATCCGACGAATATAGGGTCGTCCCCACGAACCCGGGACTAGGTTGGCCAGCCGCCGACATATCCGACGACTATAGGGTCGTCCCCACGACCACGGGCCAAACTTGCCCAGCCGCCGACATGTCCGACGACTATAGCGTCGTCCGCACGACCCAGGGACTAGATTGGCCCGCCACCGTCATGTCCGAAGACTATAGGGTCGTGGCCTCGACCCCGGCCCAAAGTTGACCAGCCGCCGACATATCCGACGACTATAGGGTCGTCCCCACGACCACGGGCCAAACTTGCCCAGCCGCCGACATGTCCGACGACTATAGGGGCGTCCCCACGACCCCGGGACTAGGTTGGCCCGCCGCCGACATGTCCGGCGACTATAGGGTCATCCCCACGACCCTGGGCCTACGTTGGCCCGCCGCCGACATGTCCGACGACTATAGGGTCATACCCACGACCCCGGGACTCGATTGGCCAGCCGCCGACATGTCCGACGACTATAGGGTCGTCCCCACGACCCCGGGCCAAAGCTGGCCAGCCGCCGACATGTCCAACGACTATATGGTCCTCCCCACGACGCCGGGACTAGATTGGCTCGCCACCGACATGTCCGACGACTATGGGGTCGTCCCCACAACCACGGGCCAAAGTTGCCCAGCCTCCGACATATCCGACGAATATAGGGTCGTCCCCACGAACCCGGGACTAGGTTGGCCAGCCGCCGACATATCCGACGACTATAGGGTCGTCCCCACGACCACGGGCCAAACTTGCCCAGCCGCCGACATGTCCGACGACTATAGCGTCGTCCGCACGACCCAGGGACTAGATTGGCCCGCCACCGTCATGTCCGAAGACTATAGGGTCGTGCCCTCGACCCCGGCCCAAAGTTGACCAGCCGCCGACATGTCCGACGACTATAGGGTCGTCCCCACGACCCCGGGACTAGGTTGGCCCGCCGCCGACATGTCCGACGACTATAGGGTTGTCCTCACGACCACGGGCCACAGTTGCCCAGCCGCCGACATGTCCGACGACTATAGGGGCGTCCCCACGACCCCTGGACTAGATTGGCCAGCCGCCGACATGTCCGACGACTATAGGGTCCTCTCCACGACGCCGGGACTAGATTGGCCCGCCACCGTCATTTCCGACGACTATAGGGTCGTCCCCATGACGCCGGTACTAGATTGGCCCGCCACCGTCATGTCCGACGACTATAGGGTCGTCCCCACGACCCCGGGATTAGACTTGCCCGCCACCGTGAAGGCCGACGACTATAGGGTCGTCCCAACGACCCCGGGACTAGGTTGGCCCGCCACCGTCATGTCCGACGACTATAGGGGCGTCCCCACGACCCCGGGACTAGGTTGGCCCGCCGCCGACATGTCCGGCGACTATAGGGCCATCCCCACGACCCTGGGCCTACGTTGGCCCGCCGCCGACATGTCCGACGACTATAGGGTCATACCCACGACCCCGGGACTCGATTGGCCAGCCGCCGACATGTCCGACGACTATAGGGTCGTCCCCACGACCCCGGGCCAAAGCTGGCCAGCCGCCGACATGTCCGACGACTATAGGGTCTTACCCACGACCCCAGGACTAAGTTGGCCCGCCGCCGACATATCCGACGAATATAGGGTCGTCCCCACGAACCCGGGACTAGGTTGGCCAGCCGCCGACATATCCGACGACTATAGGGTCGTCCCCACGACCACGGGCCAAACTTGCCCAGCCGCCGACATGTCCGACGACTATAGCGTCGTCCGCACGACCCAGGGACTAGATTGGCCCGCCACCGTCATGTCCGAAGACTATAGGGTCGTGCCCTCGACCCCGGCCCAAAGTTGACCAGCCGCCGACATATCCGACGACTATAGGGTCGTCCCCACGACCACGGGCCAAACTTGCCCAGCCGCCGACATGTCCGACGACTATAGGGGCGTCCCCACGACCCCGGGACTAGGTTGGCCCGCCGCCGACATGTCCGGCGACTGTAGGGTCATCCCCACGACCCTGGGCCTACGTTGGCCCGCCGCCGACATGTCCGACGACTATAGGGTCGTCCCCACGACCCCGGGCCAAAGCTGGCCAGCCGCCGACATGTCCAACGACTATATGGTCCTCCCCACGACGCCGGGACTAGATTGGCTCGCCACCGACATGTCCGACGACTATGGGGTCGTCCCCACAACCACGGGCCAAAGTTGCCCAGCCGCCGACATATCCGACGAATATAGGGTCGTCCCCACGAACCCGGGACTAGGTTGGCCAGCCGCCGACATATCCGACGACTATAGGGTCGTCCCCACGACCACGGGCCAAACTTGCCCAGCCGCCGACATGTCCGACGACTATAGCGTCGTCCGCACGACCCAGGGACTAGATTGGCCCGCCACCGTCATGTCCGAAGACTATAGGGTCGTGCCCTCGACCCCGGCCCAAAGTTGACCAGCCGCCGACATGTCCGACGACTATAGGGTCGTCCCCACGACCCCGGGACTAGGTTGGCCCGCCGCCGACATGTCCGACGACTATAGGGTTGTCCTCACGACCACGGGCCACAGTTGCCCAGCCGCCGACATGTCCGACGACTATAGGGGCGTCCCCACGACCCCTGGACTAGATTGGCCAGCCGCCGACATGTCCGACGACTATAGGGTCCTCTCCACGACGCCGGGACTAGATTGGCCCGCCACCGTCATTTCCGACGACTATAGGGTCGTCCCCATGACGCCGGTACTAGATTGGCCCGCCACCGTCATGTCCGACGACTATAGGGTCGTCCCCACGACCCCGGGATTAGACTTGCCCGCCACCGTGAAGGCCGACGACTATAGGGTCGTCCCAACGACCCCGGGACTAGGTTGGCCCGCCACCGTCATGTCCGACGACTATAGGGTCGTCCCCACGACCACGGGCCAAAGTTGCCCAGCCGCCGACATGTCCGACGACTATGGGGTCGTCCCCACAACCACGGGCCAAAGTTGCCCAGCCGCCGACATATCCGACGAATATAGGGTCGTCCCCACGAACCCGGGACTAGGTTGGCCAGCCGCCGACATATCCGACGACTATAGGGTCGTCCCCACGACCACGGGCCAAACTTGCCCAGCCGCCGACATGTCCGACGACTATAGCGTCGTCCGCACGACCCAGGGACTAGATTGGCCCGCCACCGTCATGTCCGAAGACTATAGGGTCGTGCCCTCGACCCCGGCCCAAAGTTGACCAGCCGCCGACATATCCGACGACTATAGGGTCGTCCCCACGACCACGGGCCTAACTTGCCCAGCCGCCGACATGTCCGACGACTATAGGGGCGTCCCCACGACCCCGGGACTAGGTTGGCCCGCCGCCGACATGTCCGGCGACTATAGGGTCATCCCCACGACCCTGGGCCTACGTTGGCCCGCCGCCGACCTGTCCGACGACTATAGGGTCATACCCACGACCCCGGGACTCGATTGGCCAGCCGCCGACATGTCCGACGACTATAGGGTCGTCCCCACGACCCCGGGCCAAAGCTGGCCAGCCGCCGACATGTCCAACGACTATATGGTCCTCCCCACGACGCCGGGACTAGATTGGCTCGCCACCGACATGTCCGACGACTATGGGGTCGTCCCCACAACCACGGGCCAAAGTTGCCCAGCCGCCGACATATCCGACGAATATAGGGTCGTCCCCACGAACCCGGGACTAGGTTGGCCAGCCGCCGACATATCCGACGACTATAGGGTCGTCCCCACGACCACGGGCCAAACTTGCCCAGCCGCCGACATGTCCGACGACTATAGCGTCGTCCGCACGACCCAGGGACTAGATTGGCCCGCCACCGTCATGTCCGAAGACTATAGGGTCGTGCCCTCGACCCCGGCCCAAAGTTGACCAGCCGCCGACATGTCCGACGACTATAGGGTCGTCCCCACGACCCCGGGACTAGGTTGGCCCGCCGCCGACATGTCCGACGACTATAGGGTTGTCCTCACGACCACGGGCCACAGTTGCCCAGCCGCCGACATGTCCGACGACTATAGGGGCGTCCCCACGACCCCTGGACTAGATTGGCCAGCCGCCGACATGTCCGACGACTATAGGGTCCTCTCCACGACGCCGGGACTAGATTGGCCCGCCACCGTCATTTCCGACGACTATAGGGTCGTCCCCATGACGCCGGTACTAGATTGGCCCGCCACCGTCATGTCCGACGACTATAGGGTCGTCCCCACGACCCCGGGATTAGACTTGCCCGCCACCGTGAAGGCCGACGACTATAGGGTCGTCCCAACGACCCCGGGACTAGGTTGGCCCGCCACCGTCATGTCCGACGACTATAGGGTCGTCCCCACGACCACGGGCCAAAGTTGCCCAGCCGCCGACATGTCCGACGACTATGGGGTCGTCCCCACAACCACGGGCCAAAGTTGCCCAGCCGCCGACATATCCGACGAATATAGGGTCGTCCCCACGAACCCGGGACTAGGTTGGCCAGCCGCCGACATATCCGACGACTATAGGGTCGTCCCCACGACCACGGGCCAAACTTGCCCAGCCGCCGACATGTCCGACGACTATAGCGTCGTCCGCACGACCCAGGGACTAGATTGGCCCGCCACCGTCATGTCCGAAGACTATAGGGTCGTGCCCTCGACCCCGGCCCAAAGTTGACCAGCCGCCGACATGTCCGACGACTATAGGGTCGTCCCCACGACCCCGGGACTAGGTTGGCCGGGCGCCGACATGTCCGACGACTATAGGGTTGTCCTCACGACCACGGGCCACAGTTGCCCAGCCGCCGACATGTCCGACGACTATAGGGGCGTCCCCACGACCCCGGGACTAGGTTGGCCCGCCGCCGACATGTCCGGCGACTATAGGGCCATCCCCACGACCCTGGGCCTACGTTGGCCCGCCGCCGACATGTCCGACGACTATAGGGTCATACCCACGACCCCGGGACTCGATTGGCCAGCCGCCGACATGTCCGACGACTATAGGGTCGTCCCCACGACCCCGACCCAAAGCTGGCCAGCCGCCGACATGTCCGACGACTATAGGGTCTTACCCACGACCCCAGGACTAAGTTGGCCCGCCGCCGACATATCCGACGAATATAGGGTCGTCCCCACGAACCCGGGACTAGGTTGGCCAGCCGCCGACATATCCGACGACTATAGGGTCGTCCCCACGACCACGGGCCAAACTTGCCCAGCCGCCGACATGTCCGACGACTATAGCGTCGTCCGCACGACCCAGGGACTAGATTGGCCCGCCACCGTCATGTCCGAAGACTATAGGGTCGTGGCCTCGACCCCGGCCCAAAGTTGACCAGCCGCCGACATATCCGACGACTATAGGGTCGTCCCCACGACCACGGGCCAAACTTGCCCAGCCGCCGACATGTCCGACGACTATAGGGGCGTCCCCACGACCCCGGGACTAGGTTGGCCCGCCGCCGACATGTCCGGCGACTATAGGGTCATCCCCACGACCCTGGGCCTACGTTGGCCCGCCGCCGACATGTCCGACGACTATAGGGTCATACCCACGACCCCGGGACTCGATTGGCCAGCCGCCGACATGTCCGACGACTATAGGGTCGTCCCCACGACCCCGGGCCAAAGCTGGCCAGCCGCCGACATGTCCAACGACTATATGGTCCTCCCCACGACGCCGGGACTAGATTGGCTCGCCACCGACATGTCCGACGACTATGGGGTCGTCCCCACAACCACGGGCCAAAGTTGCCCAGCCTCCGACATATCCGACGAATATAGGGTCGTCCCCACGAACCCGGGACTAGGTTGGCCAGCCGCCGACATATCCGACGACTATAGGGTCGTCCCCACGACCACGGGCCAAACTTGCCCAGCCGCCGACATGTCCGACGACTATAGCGTCGTCCGCACGACCCAGGGACTAGATTGGCCCGCCACCGTCATGTCCGAAGACTATAGGGTCGTGCCCTCGACCCCGGCCCAAAGTTGACCAGCCGCCGACATGTCCGACGACTATAGGGTCGTCCCCACGACCCCGGGACTAGGTTGGCCCGCCGCCGACATGTCCGACGACTATAGGGTTGTCCTCACGACCACGGGCCACAGTTGCCCAGCCGCCGACATGTCCGACGACTATAGGGGCGTCCCCACGACCCCTGGACTAGATTGGCCAGCCGCCGACATGTCCGACGACTATAGGGTCCTCTCCACGACGCCGGGACTAGATTGGCCCGCCACCGTCATTTCCGACGACTATAGGGTCGTCCCCATGACGCCGGTACTAGATTGGCCCGCCACCGTCATGTCCGACGACTATAGGGTCGTCCCCACGACCCCGGGATTAGACTTGCCCGCCACCGTGAAGGCCGACGACTATAGGGTCGTCCCAACGACCCCGGGACTAGGTTGGCCCGCCACCGTCATGTCCGACGACTATAGGGGCGTCCCCACGACCCCGGGACTAGGTTGGCCCGCCGCCGACATGTCCGGCGACTATAGGGCCATCCCCACGACCCTGGGCCTACGTTGGCCCGCCGCCGACATGTCCGACGACTATAGGGTCATACCCACGACCCCGGGACTCGATTGGCCAGCCGCCGACATGTCCGACGACTATAGGGTCGTCCCCACGACCCCGGGCCAAAGCTGGCCAGCCGCCGACATGTCCGACGACTATAGGGTCTTACCCACGACCCCAGGACTAAGTTGGCCCGCCGCCGACATATCCGACGAATATAGGGTCGTCCCCACGAACCCGGGACTAGGTTGGCCAGCCGCCGACATATCCGACGACTATAGGGTCGTCCCCACGACCACGGGCCAAACTTGCCCAGCCGCCGACATGTCCGACGACTATAGCGTCGTCCGCACGACCCAGGGACTAGATTGGCCCGCCACCGTCATGTCCGAAGACTATAGGGTCGTGCCCTCGACCCCGGCCCAAAGTTGACCAGCCGCCGACATATCCGACGACTATAGGGTCGTCCCCACGACCACGGGCCAAACTTGCCCAGCCGCCGACATGTCCGACGACTATAGGGGCGTCCCCACGACCCCGGGACTAGGTTGGCCCGCCGCCGACATGTCCGGCGACTGTAGGGTCATCCCCACGACCCTGGGCCTACGTTGGCCCGCCGCCGACATGTCCGACGACTATAGGGTCGTCCCCACGACCCCGGGCCAAAGCTGGCCAGCCGCCGACATGTCCAACGACTATATGGTCCTCCCCACGACGCCGGGACTAGATTGGCTCGCCACCGACATGTCCGACGACTATGGGGTCGTCCCCACAACCACGGGCCAAAGTTGCCCAGCCGCCGACATATCCGACGAATATAGGGTCGTCCCCACGAACCCGGGACTAGGTTGGCCAGCCGCCGACATATCCGACGACTATAGGGTCGTCCCCACGACCACGGGCCAAACTTGCCCAGCCGCCGACATGTCCGACGACTATAGCGTCGTCCGCACGACCCAGGGACTAGATTGGCCCGCCACCGTCATGTCCGAAGACTATAGGGTCGTGCCCTCGACCCCGGCCCAAAGTTGACCAGCCGCCGACATGTCCGACGACTATAGGGTCGTCCCCACGACCCCGGGACTAGGTTGGCCCGCCGCCGACATGTCCGACGACTATAGGGTTGTCCTCACGACCACGGGCCACAGTTGCCCAGCCGCCGACATGTCCGACGACTATAGGGGCGTCCCCACGACCCCTGGACTAGATTGGCCAGCCGCCGACATGTCCGACGACTATAGGGTCCTCTCCACGACGCCGGGACTAGATTGGCCCGCCACCGTCATTTCCGACGACTATAGGGTCGTCCCCATGACGCCGGTACTAGATTGGCCCGCCACCGTCATGTCCGACGACTATAGGGTCGTCCCCACGACCCCGGGATTAGACTTGCCCGCCACCGTGAAGGCCGACGACTATAGGGTCGTCCCAACGACCCCGGGACTAGGTTGGCCCGCCACCGTCATGTCCGACGACTATAGGGTCGTCCCCACGACCACGGGCCAAAGTTGCCCAGCCGCCGACATGTCCGACAACTATGGGGTCGTCCCCACAACCACGGGCCAAAGTTGCCCAGCCGCCGACATATCCGACGAATATAGGGTCGTCCCCACGAACCCGGGACTAGGTTGGCCAGCCGCCGACATATCCGACGACTATAGGGTCGTCCCCACGACCACGGGCCAAACTTGCCCAGCCGCCGACATGTCCGACGACTATAGCGTCGTCCGCACGACCCAGGGACTAGATTGGCCCGCCACCGTCATGTCCGAAGACTATAGGGTCGTGCCCTCGACCCCGGCCCAAAGTTGACCAGCCGCCGACATGTCCGACGACTATAGGGTCGTCCCCACGACCCCGGGACTAGGTTGGCCGGGCGCCGACATGTCCGACGACTATAGGGTTGTCCTCACGACCACGGGCCACAGTTGCCCAGCCGCCGACATGTCCGACGACTATAGGGGCGTCCCCACGACCCCGGGACTAGGTTGGCCCGCCGCCGACATGTCCGGCGACTATAGGGCCATCCCCACGACCCTGGGCCTACGTTGGCCCGCCGCCGACATGTCCGACGACTATAGGGTCGTCCCCACGACCCCGGGCCAAAGCTGGCCAGCCGCCGACATGTCCAACGACTATATGGTCCTCCCCACGACCCCGGGACTAGGTTGGCCTGCCGCCGACCTGTCCGAAGACTATAGGGTCGTCCCCACAACCCCGGGCCAAAGTTGGCCAGCCGCCGACATGTCCGACGACTATAGGGTTGCCCCACGAACCCGGGACTAGGTTGGCCAGCCGCCGACCTGTCCGAAGACTATAGGGTTGTCCTCACGACCACGGGCCACACTTGCCCAGCCGCCGACATGTCCGACGACTATAGGGGCGTCCCCACGACCCCGGACTAGGTTGGCCCGCCGCCGACATGTCCGGCGACTATAGGGTCATCCCCACGACCCTGGGCCTTCGTTGGCCCGCCGCCGACATGTCCGACGACTATAGGGTCATACCCACGACCCCGGGACTCGATTGGCCAGCCGCCGACATGTCCGACGACTATAGGGTCGTGCCCTCGACCCCGGCCCAAAGTTGACCAGCCGCCGACATGTCGGACGACTATAGGGTCGTGCCCTCGACCCCGGCCCAAAGTTGACCAGCCGCCGACATGTCCGACGACTATAGGGTCGTCCCCACGACCCCGGAACTAGGTTGGCCCGCCGCCGACTTGTGCGTCAACTATAGGGTCGTCCCCACGACCCCGGGACTAGGTTGGCCTGCCGCCGACCTGTCCGAAGACTATAGGGTCGTCCCCACAACCCCGGGCCAAAGTTGGCCAGCCGCCGACATGTCCGACGACTATAGGGTTGTCCCCACGAACCCGGGACTAGGTTGGCCAGCCGCCGACCTGTCCGAAGACTATAGGGTCGTCCCCACAACCCCGGGCCAAAGTTGGCCAGCCGCCGACATGTCCGACGACTATAGGGTCGTCCCCACGACCCCGGGACTAGATTGGCCCGCCACCGTCTTGTCCGACGACTATAGGGTCGTCCCCACGACCCCGGGATTAGACTTGCCCGCCACCGTCAAGGCCGACGACTATAGGGTCGTCCCAACGACCCCGGGACTAGGTTGGCCCGCCACCGACTTGTGCGTCAACTATAGGGTCGTCCCCACGACCCCGGGACTAGGTTGGCCTGCCGCCGACCTGTCCGAAGACTATAGGGTCGTCCCCACAACCCCGGGCCAAAGTTGGCCAGCCGCCGACATGTCCGACGACTATAGGGTCGTCCCCCCGACCCCGGGACTAGATTGGCCCGCCACCGTCTTGTCCGACGGCTATAGGGTCGTCCCCACGACCCCGGGAATAAGATGGCCCGCCGCCGACTTGTCCGGCGACTATAGGGTCGTCCCCACGACACAGGGACTAGACTTGACCGCCACCGTCAAGTCCGACGACTATAGGGTCGTCCTCACGACCCCGGGACGCGATTGGCCAGCCGCCGACATGTTCGACGACTATAGGGTCGTCCCCCCGACCCCGGCCCAAAGTTGACCAGCCGCCGACATGTCCGACGACTATAGGGTCGTCCCTACGACCCCGGGACTAGGTTCGCCCGCCGCCGACTTGTGCGTCAACTATAGGGTCGTCCCCACGACCCCGGGACTAGGTTGGCCCGCCGCCGACTTGTCCGACGACTATAGGGTCGTCCCTACGACCCTGGGTCTACGTTGGCCCGCCGCCGACATGTCCGACGATTATAGGGTCGTCCCCACGACCCCGGGACTAGTTTGTCCTGCCGCCGACCTGTCCGAAGACTATAGGGTCGTCCCCACAACCCCGGGCCAAAGTTGGCCAGCCGCCGACATGTCCGACGACTATAGGGTCGTCCCCACGACCCCGGGACTAGATTGGCCCGCCATCGTCTTGTCCGACGACTATAGGGTCGTCCCCTCGACCCCGGGATTAGACTTGCCCGCCACCGTCAAGGCCGACGACTATAGGGTCGTCCCAACGACCCCGGGACTAGGTTGGCCCGCCACCGTCATGTCCGACGACTATAGGGTCGTCCCCTCGACCCCGGCCCAAAGTTGACCAGCCGCCGACATGTCGGACGACTATAGGGCCGTCCCCACGAACCAGGGAGTAGGTTGGCCAGCCGTCGAAATGTCCGACGACTATAGGGTCGTCCCTACGACCCCGGGACTAGGTTCGCCCGCCGCCGACTTGTGCGTCAACTATAGGGTCGTCCCCACGACCCCGGGACTAGGTTGGCCTGCCGCCGACTTGTCCGACGACTATAGGGTCGTCCCTACGACCCTGGGTCTACGTTGGCCCGCCGCCGACATGTCCGACGATTATAGGGTCGTCCCCACGACCCCGGGACTTGGTTGTCCCGCCGCCGACATGTCCGACGACTATAGGGTTGTCCCCACGACCCCGGCCCAAAGTTGACCAGCCGCCGACATGTCCGACGACCATAGCGTCGTCCCCAGGACCCTGGGCCTACGTTGGCCCGCCGCCGACATGTCCGACGACTATAGGGTCGTCCCCACGACCCCGGGCCAAAGCTGGCCAGCCGCCGACATGTCCAACGACTATATGGTCCTCCCCACGACGCCGGGACTAGATTGGCTCGCCACCGACATGTCCGACGACTATGGGGTCGTCCCCACAACCACGGGCCAAAGTTGCCCAGCCGCCGACATATCCGACGAATATAGTGTCGTCCCCACGAACCCGGGACTAGGTTGGCCAGCCGCCGACATATCCGACGACTATAGGGTCGTCCCCACGACCACGGGCCAAACTTGCCCAGCCGCCGACATGTCCGACGACTATAGCGTCGTCCGCACGACCCAGGGACTAGATTGGCCCGCCACCGTCATGTCCGAAGACTATAGGGTCGTGCCCTCGACCCCGGCCCAAAGTTGACCAGCCGCCGACATGTCCGACGACTATAGGGTCGTCCCCACGACCCCGGGACTAGGTTGGCCCGCCACCGTCATGTCCGACGACTATAGGGTCGTCCCCACGACCCCGGGACTCGATTGGCCAGCCGCCGACATGTCCGACGACTACAGGGTCGTGGCCTCGACCCCGGCCCAAAGTTGACCAGCCGCCGACATGTCCGACGACTATAGGGTCATCCCCACGACCCTGGGCCTACGTTGGCCCGCCGCCGACATGTCCGACGACTATAGGGTCTTACCCACGACCCCGGGACTAAGTTGGCCCGCCGCCGACTTGTCCGGCAACTATAGGGCCGTCCCCACGAACCCGGGTCTAGGTTGGCCAGCCGCCGACATGTCCGACGACTATAGGGTCGTCAATACGACCCCGGGACTAGGTTGGCCGGCCGCCGACATGTCCGACGACTATAGGGTTGTCCTCACGACCCCGGGCCAAAGTTGACCAAGGCGCCGAAATGTCGGACGACTATATGGTCGTCCCCTCGACCCCGGCCCAAAGTTGACCAGCCGCCGACATGTCCGACGACTATAGGGTCGTCCCCACGACCACGGGCCACAGTTTCCCAGCCGTCGACATGTCCGACGACTATAGGGTCGTCCACACGAACCCGGGACTAGGTAGGCCCGCCACCGTCATGTCCGACGAATATAGGGTCGTCCCCACGACCACGGGCCACAGATACCCAGCCGCCGACATGTCCGACGTCTATAGGGTCGTCCCCATGACCCCGGGACTAGGTTTGCCAACCGCCGAAATGTCCGACGACTATAGGGTCGTCCCCACGACCCCGGGACTTGGTTGGCCCGCCGCCCACATGTCCGACGACTATAGGGTCGTCCCCACGAACCCGGCCCAAAGTTGACCAGCCGCCGACATGTCCGACGACTATAGGGCCGTCCCCACAAACCCGGGGCTAGGTTGGCCAGCCGCCGACATATCCGACGACTATAGGGTCTTACCCACGACCCCGGGACTAAGTTGGCCCGCCGCCGACTTGTCCGACGACTATAGGGTCGTCCCTACGACCCCGGGACTAGGTTGGCCTGCAGCCGACCTGTCCGAAGACTATAGGGTCGTCCCCACAACCCCGGGCCAAAGTTGGCCAGCCGCCGACATGTCCGACGACTATAGGGTCTTACCCACGACCCCAGGACTAAGTTGGCCCGCCGCCGACATGTCCGACTATTATAGGGTCGTCCCCACGACCCCGGGACTAGATTGGCCCGCCACCGTCATGTCCGACGACTATAGGGTCGTCCCCACGACCCCGGGACTACATTGGCCAGCCGCCGACATGTCCGACGACTATAGGGTCGTCCCCACGACCCCGGGCCAATGCTGGCCAGCCGCCGACATGTCCAACGACTATAGGGTCCTCTCCACGACGCCGGGACTAGATTGGCCCGCCACCGTCATGTCCGACGACTATAGGGTCGTCCCCATGACCCCGGTACTAGATTGGCCCGCCACCGTCATGTCCGACGACTCTAGGGTCGTCCCCACGACCCCGGGATTAGACTTGCCCGCCACCGTCAAGGCCGACGACTATAGGGTCGTCCCAACGACCCCGGGACTAGGTTGGCCCGCCACCGTCATGTCCGACGACTATAGGGTCGTCCCCACGACCACGGGCCAAAGTTGCCCAGCCGCCGACATGTCCGACGACTATAGGGTCTTAGCCACGACCCCGGAACTAAGTTGGCCAGCCGCCGACTTGTCCGGCGACTATAGGGTCGTCCCCACGACACAGGGACTAGACTTGCCCGCCACCGTCAAGTCCGACGACTATAGGGTCGTCCTCACGACCCCCGGACGCGATTGGCCAGCCGCCGACATGTCCGACTATTATAGGGTCGGCCCCACGACCCCGGGACTAGATTGGCCCGCCACCGTCATGTCCGACGACTATAGGGTCGTCCCCACGACCCCTGGACTAGATTGGCCAGCCGCCGACATGTCCGACGACTATAGGGTCCTCTCCACGACGCCGGGACTAGATTGGCCCGCCACCGTCATTTCCGACGACTATAGGGTCGTCCCCATGACGCCGGTACTATATTGGCCCGCCACCGTCATGTCCGACGACTATAGGGTCGTCCCCACGACCCCGGGATTAGACTTGCCCGCCACCGTGAAGGCCGACGACTATAGGGTCGTCCCAACGACCCCGGGACTAGGTTGGCCCGCCACCGTCATGTCCGACGACTATAGGGTCGTCCTCACGACCACGGGCCAAAGTTGCCCAGCCGCCGACATGTCCGACGACTATGGGGTCGTCCCCGCAACCACGGGCCAAAGTTGCCCAGCCGCCGACATATCCGACGAATATAGGGTCGTCCCCACGAACCCGGGACTAGGTTGGCCAGCCGCCGACATATCCGACGACTATAGGGTCGTCCCCACGACCACGGGCCAAACTTGCCCAGCCGCCGACATGTCCGACGACTATAGCGTCGTCCGCACGACCCAGGGACTAGATTGGCCCGCCACCGTCATGTCCGAAGACTATAGGGTCGTGCCCTCGACCCCGGCCCAAAGTTGACCAGCCGCCGACATGTCCGACGACTATAGGGTCGTCCCCACGACCCCGGGACTAGGTTGGCCGGCCGCCGACATGTCCGACGACTATAGGGTTGTCCTCACGACCACGGGCCACAGTTGCCCAGCCGCCGACATGTCCGACGACTATAGGGGCGTCCCCACGACCCCGGGACTAGGTTGGCCCGCCGCCGACATGTCCGGCGACTATAGGGTCATCCCCACGACCCTGGGCCTACGTTGGCCCGCCGCCGACATGTCCGACGACTATAGGGTCATACCCACGACCCCGGGACTCGATTGGCCAGCCGCCGACATGTCCGACGACTATAGGGTCGTCCCCACGACCCCGGGCCAAAGCTGGCCAGCCGCCGACATGTCCGACGACTATAGGGTCGTCCCCACGACCCCGGGACTAGGTTGGCCCGCCGCCGACATGTCCGACGACTATAGGGTTGTCCCCACGACCCCGGGACTAGGTTGGCCCGCCGCCGACTTGTGCGTCAAATATAGGGTCGTCCCCACGACCCCGGGACTAGGTTGGCCTGCCGCCGACCTGTCCGAAGACTATAGGGTCATCCCCACGACCCTGGGCCTACGTTGGCCCGCCGCCGACATGTCCGACGACTATAGGGGCGTCCCCACGACCCCGGGACTAGGTTGGCCCGCCGCCGACATGTCCGGCGACTATAGGGTCATCCCCACGACCCTGGGCCTACGTTGGCCCGCCGCCGACATGTCCGACGACTATAGGGTCGTCCCCACGACCCCGGGACTAGGTTGGCCCGCCGCCGACTTGTGCGTCAACTATAGGGTCGTCCCCACGACCCCGGGACTAGGTTGGCCCGCCGCCGACATGTCCGACGACTATAGGGTTGTCCTCACGACCACGGGCCACAGTTGCCCAGCCGCCGACATGTCCGACGACTATAGGGGCGTCCCCACGACCCCGGGACTAGGTTGGCCCGCCGCCGACATGTCCGACGACTATAGGGTCATACCCACGACCCCGGGACTCGATTGGCCAGCCGCCGACATGTCCGACGACTATAGGGTCGTGCCCTCGACCCCGGCCCAAAGTTGACCAGCCGCCGACATGTCGGACGACTATAGGGTCGTGCCCTCGACCCCGGCCCAAAGTTGACCAGCCGCCGACATGTCCGACGACTATAGGGTCGTCCCCACGACCCCGGGACTAGGTTGGCCCGCCGCCGACTTGTGCGTCAACTATAGGGTCGTCCCCACGACCCCGGGACTAGGTTGGCCTGCCGCCGACCTGTCCGAAGACTATAGGGTCGTCCCCACAACCCCGGGCCAAAGTTGGCCAGCCGCCGACATGTCCGACGACTATAGGGTCGTCCCCACGACCCCGGGACTAGATTGGCCCGCCGCCGACATGTCCGGCGACTATAGGGTCATCCCCACGACCCTGGGCCTACGTTGGCCCGCCGCCGACATGTCCGACGACTATAGGGTCATACCCACGACCCCGGGACTCGATTGGCCAGCCGCCGACATGTCCGACGACTATAGGGTCGTGCCCTCGACCCCGGCCCAAAGTTGACCAGCCGCCGACATGTCGGACGACTATAGGGTCGTCCCTACGACCCCGGGACTAGGTTCGCCCGCCGCCGACTTGTGCGTCAACTTTAGGGTCGTCCCCACGACCCCGGGACTAGGTTGGCCTGCCGCCGACTTGTCCGACGACTATAGGGTCGTCCCTACAACCCTGGTTCTACGTTGGCCCGCCGCCGACATGTCCGACGATTATAGGGTCGTCCCCACGACCCCGGGACAAGGTTGGCCTGCCGCCGACCTGTCCGAAGACTATAGGGTCGTCCCCACAACCCCGGGCCAAAGTTGGCCAGCCGCCGACATGTCCGACGACTATAGGGTCGTCCCCACGACCCCGGGACTAGATTGGCCCGCCACAGTCAAGTCCGGCGACTATAGGGTCGTCCTCACGACCCCGGGACTCGATTGGCCAGCCGCCGACATGTTCGAAGACTATAGGGTCGTCCCCCCGACCCCGGCCCAAAGTTGACTAGCCGCCGACATGTCCGACGACTATAGGGTCGTCCCTACGACCCCGGGACTAGGTTCGCCCGCCGCCGACTTGTGCGTCAACTATAGGGTCGTCCCCACGACCCCGGGACTAGGTTGGCCTGCCGCCGACTTGTCCGACGACTATAGGGTCGTTCCTACGACCCTGGGTCTACGTTGGCCCGCCGCCGACATGTCCGACGATTATAGGGTCGTCCCCACGACCCCGGGACTAGGTTGGCCTGCCGCCGACCTGTCCGAAGACTATAGGGTCGTCCCCACAACCCCGGGCCAAAGTTGGCCAGCCGCCGACATGTCCGACGACTATAGGGTCGTCCCCACGACCCCGGGACTAGATTGGCCCGCCACAGTCAAGTCCGACGACTATAGGGTCGTCCTCACGACCCCGGGACTCGATTGGCCAGCCGCCGACATGTTCGACGACTATAGGGTCGTCCCCCCGACCCCGGCCCAAAGATGACCAGCCGCCGACATGTCCGACGACTATAGGGTCGTCCCTACGACCCCGGGACTAGGTTCGCCCGCCGCCGACTTGTGCGTCAACTATAGGGTCGTCCCCACGACCCCGGGACTAGGTTGGCCTGCCGCCGACTTGTCCGACGACTATAGGGTCGTCCCTACGACCCTGGGTCTACGTTGGCCCGCCGCCGACATGTCCGACGATTATAGGGTCGTCCCCACGACCCCGGGACTAGGTTGGCCTGCCGCCGACCTGTCCGAAGACTATAGGGTCGTCCCCACAACCCCGGGCCAAGGTTGGCCAGCCGCCGACATGTCCGACGACTATAGGGTCGTCCCCACGACCCCGGGACTAGATTGGCCCGCCACAGTCAAGTCCGACGACTATAGGCTCGTCCTCACGACCCCGGGACTCGATTGGCCAGCCGCCGACATGTTCGACGACTATAGGGTCGTCCCCCCGACCCCGGCCCAAAGTTGACCAGCCGCCGACATGTCCGACGACTATAGGGTCGTCCCTACGACCCCGGGACTAGGTTCGCCCGCCGCCGACTTGTGCGTCAACTATAGGGTCGTCCCCACGACCCCGGGACTAGGTTGGCCTGCCGCCGACTTGTCCGACAACTATAGGGTCGTCCCTACGACCCTGGGTCTACGTTGGCCCGCCGCCGACATGTCCGACGATTATAGGGTCGTCCCCACGACCCCGGGACTAGGTTGGCCTGCCGCCGACCTGTCCGAAGACTATAGGGTCGTCCCCACAACCCCGGGCCAAAGTTGGCCAGCCGCCGACATGTCCGACGACTATAGGGTCGTCCCCACGACCCCGGGACTAGGTTGGCCCGCCACCGTCATGTCCGACGACTATAGTGTCGTCCCCTTGACCCCGGCCCAAAGTTGACCAGCCGCCGACATGTCGGACGACTATAGGGCCGTCCCCACGAACCAGGGAATAGGTTGGCCAGCCGTCGAAATGTCCGACGACTATAGGGTCGTCCCCACGACCCCGGGACTTGGTTGTCCCGCCGCCGACATGTCCGAAGGACTATTGGGTTGTCCCCACGACCCCGGCCCAAAGTTGACCAGCCGCCGACATGTCCGACGACCATAGCGTCGTCCGCAGGACCCTTGGCCTACGTTGGCCCGCCGCCGACATGTCCGACGACTATAGGGTTGTCCTCACGACCACGGGCCACAGTTGCCCAGCCGCCGACATGTCCGACGACCATAGGGGCGTCCCCACGACCGCGGGACTAGGGTGGCCCGCCGCCGACATGTCCGGCGACTATAGGGTCATCCCCACGACCCCGGGACTAGGTTGGCCCGCCGCCGACATGTCCGGCGACTATAGGGTCATCCCCACGACCCTGGGCCTACGTTGGCCCGCCGCCGACATGTCCGACGACTATAGGGTCATACCCACGACCCCGGGACTCGATTGGCCAGCCGCCGACATGTCCGACGACTATAGGGTCGTGCCCTCGACCCCGGCCCAAAGTTGACCAGCCGCCGACATGTCGGACGACTATAGGGTCGTCCCCACGACCCCGGGACTAGGTTGGCCCGCCGCCGACATGTCCGACGACTATAGGGTTGTCCTCACGACCACGGGCCACAGTTGCCCAGCCGCCTACATGTCCGACGACTATAGGGTCGTCCCCACGATCCCGGGACTAGGTTGGCCCGCCGCCGACATGTCCGGCGCCTATAGGGTCATCCCCACGACCCTGGGCCTACGTTGGCCCGCCGCCGACATGTCCGACGACTATAGGGTCTTACCCACGTCCCCGGGACTAAGTTGGCCCGCCGCCGACTTGTCCGGCGACTATAGGGCCGTCCCCACGAACCCTGGTCTAGGTTGGCCAGCCGCCGACATGTCCGACGACTATAGGGTCGTCAACACGAACCCGGGACTAGGTTGGCCAGCCGCCGACATGTTCGACGACTATAGGGTCGTCAATACGACCCCGGGACTAGGTTGGCCGGCCGCCGACATGTCCGACGAATATGCGTTCGTCCCTACGACCCTGGGCCTACGTTGGTCCGCCGCCGTCATGTCCAACGATTATAGGGTCGTCCCCACGACCCCGGGACTAGGTTGGCCGGCCGCCGACATGTCCGACGACTATAGGATCGTGCCCTCGACCACGGGCCAAAGTTGCCCAGCCGCCGACATGTCCGACGACTATAGCGTCGTCCCCAGGACCCTGGGCCTACGTTGGCCCGCCGCCGACATGTCCGACGACTATAGGGTCGTCCCCACGACCCCGGGCCAAAGCTGGCCAGCCGCCGACATGTCCAACGACTATAGGGTCCTCCCCACGACGCCGGGACTAGATTGGCCCGCCACCGACATGTCCGACGACTATGGGGTCGTCCCCACAACCACGGGCCAAAGTTGCCCAGCCGCCGACATATCCGACGAATATAGGGTCGTCCCCACGACCCCGGGACTAGATTGGCCCGCCACCGTCATGTCCGACGACTATAGGGTCGTCCCCACGACCCCGGGACTCGATTGGCCAGCCGCCGACATGTCCGACGACTATAGGGTCGTGCCCTCGACCCCGGGACTAGATTGGCCCGCCACCGTCTTGTCTGACGACTATAGGGTTGTCCTCACGACCACGGGCCACAGTTGCCCAGCCGCCGACATGTCCGACGACTATAGGGTTGTCCCCACGAACCCGGGACTAGGTTGGCCAGCCGCCGACTTGTGCGTCAACTATAGGGTCGTCCCCACGACCCCGGGACTAGGTTGGCCTGCCGCCGACCTGTCCGAAGACTATAGGGTCGTCCCCACAACCCCGGGCCAAAGTTGGCCAGCCGCCCACATGTCCGACGACTATAGGGTCGTCCCCACGAACCCGGGACTAGGTTGGCCCGCCACCGTCATGTCCGACGACTATAGGGTCGTCCCCACGACCACGGGCCACAGTTGCCCAGCCGCCGACATGTCCGACGACTATAGGGTCGTCCCCGCGACCCCGGGCCAAAGTTGGCCAGCCCCCGACATGTCCGACGACTACAGGGTCGTCCCCACGACCCCGGGACTAGATTGGCCCGCCACCGTCATGTCCGACGACTATAGGGTCGTCCCCACGACCCCGGGACTCGATTGGCCAGCCGCCGACATGTCCGACGACTATAGGGTCGTCCCCACGACCCCGGGACTCGATTGGCCAGCCGCCGACATGTTCGACGACTATAGGGTCGTCCCCCCGACCCCGGCCCAAAGTTGACCAGCCGCCGACATGTCCGACGACTATAGGGTCGTCCTCACGACCACGGGCCACAGTTGCCCAGCCGCCGACATGTCCGACGACTATACGGTCGTCACAACGGCCGCGGGACTAGATTGGCCCGCCGCCGACTTGTGCGTCAACTATAGGGTCGTCCCCACGACCCCGGGACTAGGTTGGCCTGCCGCCGACCTGTCCGAAGACTATAGGGTCGTCCCCACAACCCCGGGCCAAAGTTGGCCAGCCGCCCACATGTCCGACGACTATAGGGTCGTCCCCACGAACCCGGGACTAGGTTGGCCCGCCACCGTCATGTCCGACGACTATAGGGTCGTGCCCTCGACCCTGGCCCAAAGTTGACCAGCCGCCGACATGTCGGACGACTATAGGGTCGTCCCCACGACCCCGGGACTAGGTTGGCCCGCCGCCGACATGTCCGACGACTATAGGGTTGTCCTCACGACCACGGGCCACAGTTGCCCAGCCGCCGACTTGTCCGACGACTATAGGGTCGTCCCCACCACCCCGGGACTAGGTTGGCCCGCCACCGTCATGTCCGACGACTGTAGGGTCGTCCCCACGACCACGGGCCAAAGTTGCCCAGCCGCCGACATGTCCGACGACTATAGGGTCTTACCCACGACCCCGGGACTAAGTTGGCCCGCCGCCGACTTGTCCGGCGACTATAGGGTCGTCCCCACGACACAGGGACTAGACTTGCCCGCCACCGTCAAGTCCGACGACTATAGGGTCGTCCTCACGACCCCGGGACTCGATTGGCCAGCCGCCGACATGTTCGACGACTATAGGGTCGTCCCCCCGACCCCGGCCCAAAGTTGACCAGCCGCCGACATGTCCGACGACTATAGGGTCGTCCCTACGACCCCGGGACTAGGTTCGCCCGCCGCCGACTTGTGCGTCAACTATAGGGTCGTCCCCACGACCCCGGGACTAGGTTGGCCTGCCGCCGACTTGTCCGACGACTATAGGGTCGTCCCTACGACCCTGGGTCTACGTTGGCCCGCCGCCGACATGCCCGACGATTATAGGGTCGTCCCCACGACCCCGGGACTAGGTTGGCCTGCCGCCGACCTGTGCGAAGACTATAGGGTCGTCCCCACAACCCCGGGCCAAAGTTGGCCAGCCGCCGACATGTCCGACGACTATAGGGTCGTCCCCACGACCCCGGGACTAGATTGGCCCGCCACCGTCATGTCCGACGACTATAGGGTCGTCCCCACGACCCCGGGACTCGATTGGCCAGCCGCCGACATGTCCGACGACTATAGGGTCGTCCCCTCGACCCCGGCCCAAAGTTGACCAGCCGCCGACATGTCGGACGACTATAGGGCCGTCCCCACGATCCCGGGACTAGGTTGGCCTGCCGCCGACTAGTCCGACGACTATAGGGTCGTCCCCACGACCCGGGGACTAGATTGGCCCGCCACCGTCATGTCCGACGACTATAGGGGCGTCCCCACGTCCCCGCGACTAGGTTGGCCCACCGCCGACATGTCCGACGACTATAGGGCCGTCCCCACGAACCCGGGGCTAGGTTGGCCAGCCGCCGACATGTCCGACGACTATAGGGTCGTCCCCACGACCCCGGGCCAAAGCTGGCCAGCCGCCGACATGTCCAACGACGATAGGGTCCTCTCCACGACGCCGGGACTAGATTGGCCCGCCACCGTCATGTCCGACGACTATAGGGTCGTCCCCATGACCCCGGTACTAGATTGGCCCGCCACCGTCATGTCCGACGACTATAGGGTCGTCCCCACGACCCCGGGACTAGGTTGGCCCGCCGCCGACATGTCCGACGACTATGGGGTCGTCCCCACGACCCCGGGCCAAAGCTGGCCAGCCGCCGACATGTCCGACGACTATAGCGTCGTCCCCAGGACCCTGGGCCTACGTTGGCCCGCCGCCGACATGTCCGAAGACTATAGGGTCGTCAACACGAACCTGGGACCAGGTTGGCCAGCCGCCGACATGTCGGACGACTATAGGGTCGTCAATACGACCCCGGGACTAGGTTGGCCCGCCGCCGACATGTCCGACGACTATAGGGTTGTCCTCACGACCACGGGCCACAGTTGCCCAGCCGCCGACATGTCCGACGACTATAGGGTCGTCCCCACGATCCCGGGACTAGGTTGGCCCGCCGCCGACATGTCCGGCGCCTATAGGGTCATCCCCACGACCCTGGGCCTACGTTGGCCCGCCGCCGACATGTCCGACGACTATAGGGTCTTACCCACGTCCCCGGGACTAAGTTGGCCCGCCGCCGACTTGTCCGGCGACTATAGGGCCGTCCCCACGAACCCTGGTCTAGGTTGGCCAGCCGCCGACATGTCCGACGACTATAGGGTCGTCAACACGAACCCGGGACTAGGTTGGCCAGCCGCCGACATGTCCGACGACTATAGGGTCGTCAATACGACCCCGGGACTAGGTTGGCCGGCCGCCGACATGTCCGACGAATATGCGTTCGTCCCTACGACCCTGGGCCTACGTTGGTCCGCCGCCGTCATATCCAACGATTATAGGGTCGTCCCCACGACCCCGGGACTAGGTTGGCCGGCCGCCGACATGTCCGACGACTATAAGATCGTGCCCTCGACCACGGGCCAAAGTTGCCCAGCCGCCGACATGTCCGACGACTATAGCGTCGTCCCCAGGACCCTGGGCCTACGTTGGCCCGCCGCCGACATGTCCGACGACTATAGGGTCGTCCCCACGACCCCGGGCCAAAGCTGGCCAGCCGCCGACATGTCCAACGACTATAGGGTCCTCCCCACGACGCCGGGACTAGATTGGCCCGCCACCGACATGTCCGACGACTATGGGGTCGTCCCCACAACCACGGGCCAAAGTTGCCCAGCCGCCGACATATCCGACGAATATAGGGTCGTCCCCACGACCCCGGGACTAGATTGGCCCGCCACCGTCATGTCCGACGACTATAGGGTCGTCCCCACGACCCCGGGACTCGATTGGCCAGCCGCCGACATGTCCGACGACTATAGGGTCGTGCCCTCGACCCCGGGACTAGGTTGGCCAGCCGCCGACTTGTGCGTCAACTATAGGGTCGTCCCCACGACCCCGGGACTAGGTTGGCCTGCCGCCGACCTGTCCGAAGACTATAGGGTCGTCCCCACAACCCCGGGCCAAAGCTGGCCAGCCGCCCACATGTCCGACGACTATAGGGTCGTCCCCACGAACCCGGGACTAGGTTGGCCCGCCACCGTCATGTCCGACGACTATAGGGTCGTCCCCACGACCACGGGCCACAGTTGCCCAGCCGCCGACATGTCCGACGACTATAGGGTCGTCCCCGCGACCCCGGGCCAAAGTTGGCCAGCCCCCGACATGTCCGACGACTACAGGGTCGTCCCCACGACCCCGGGACTAGATTGGCCCTCCACCGTCATGTCCGACGACTATAGGGTCGTCCCCACGACCCCGGGACTTGATTGGCCAGCCGCCGACATGTCTGACGACTATAGGGTCGTCCCCACGACCCCGGGACTCGATTGGCCAGCCGCCGACATGTTCGACGACTATAGGGTCGTCCCCCCGACCCCGGCCCAAAGTTGACCAGCCGCCGACATGTCCGACGACTATAGGGTCGTCCTCACGACCACGGGCCACAGTTGCCCAGCCGCCGGCATGTCCGACGACTATACGGTCGTCACAACGGCCGCGGGACTAGATTGGCCCGCCGCCGACTTGTCCGACGACTATAGGGTCGTCCCCACCACCCCGGGACTAGGTTGGCCCGCCACCGTCATGTCCGACGACTGTAGGGTCGTCCCCACGACCACGGGCCAAAGTTGCCCAGCCGCCGACATGTCCGACGACTATAGGGTCTTACCCACGACCCCGGGACTAAGTTGGCCCGCCGCCGACTTGTCCGGCGACTATAGGGTCGTCCCCACGACACAGGGACTAGACTTGCCCGCCACCGTCAAGTCCGACGACTATAGGGTCGTCCTCACGACCCCGGGACTCGATTGGCCAGCCGCCGACATGTTCGACGACTATAGGGTCGTCAACACGAACCTGGGACCAGGTTGGCCAGCCGCCGACATGTCCGACGACTATAGGGTCGTCCCCACGACCCCGGGCCAAAGCTGGCCAGCCGCCGACATGTCCAACGACTATAGGGTCCTCTCCACGACGCCGGGACTAGATTGGCCCGCCACCGTCATGTCCGACGACTATAGGGTCGTCCCCATGACCCCGGTACTAGATTGGCCCGCCACCGTCATGTCCGACGACTATAGGGTCGTCCCCACGACCCCGGGCCAAAGCTGGCCAGCCGCCGACATGTCCGACGACTATAGGGCCGTCCCCACGAACCCGGGGCTAGGTTGGCCAGCCGCCGACATGTCCGACGACTATAGGGTTGTCCTCACGACCACGGGCCACAGTTGCCCAGCCGCCGACATGTCCGACGACTATAGTGGCGTCCCCACGACCCCGGGACTAGGGTGGCCCGCCGCCGACATGTCCGGCGACTATAGGGTCATCCCCACGACCCTGGGCCTACGTTGGCCCGCCGCCGACATGTCCGACGACTATAGGGTCATACCCACGAACCCGGGACTCGATTGGCCAGCCGCCGACATGTCCGAAGACTATAGGGTCGTCAACCCGAACCCGGGACTAGGATGGCCAGCCGCCGACATGTCCGACGACTATAGGGTCGTCCCCACGACCACGGGCCAAAGTTGCCCAGCGCCGACATGTCCGACGACTATAGCGTCGTCCCCAGGACCCAGGGACTAGATTGGCCCGCCACCGTCTTGTCCGACGACTATAGGGTTGTCCTCACGACCACGGGCCACAGTTGCCCAGCCGCCGACATGTCCGACGACTATAGGGTTGTCCCCACGAACCCGGGACTAGGGTGGCCAGCCGCCGACCTGTCCGAAGACTATAGGGTCGTCCCCACGAACCCGGGCCAAAGTTGGCCAGCCGCCGACATGTCCGACGACTATAGGGTCGTGCCCTCGACCCCGGCCCAAAGTTGACCAGCCGCCGACATGTCGGACGACTATAGGGTCGTGCCCTCGACCCCGGCCCAAAGTTGACCAGCCGCCGACATGTCCGACGACTATAGGGTCGTGCCCTCGACCCCGGCCCAAAGTTGACCAGCCGCCGACATGTCGGACGACTATAGGGTCGTCCCCACGACCCCGGGACTAGGTTGGCCCGCCGCCGACATGTCCGACGACTATAGGGTTGTCCTCACGACCACGGGCCACAGTTGCCCAGCCGCCGACATGTCCGACGACTATAGGGTCTTACCCACGTCCCCGGGACTAAGTTGGCCCGCCGCCGACTTGTCCGGCGACTATAGGGCCGTCCCCACGAACCCTGGTCTAGGTTGGCCAGCCGCCGACATGTCCGACGACTATAGGGTCGTCAACACGAACCCGGGACTAGGTTGGCCAGCCGCCGACATGTCCGACGACTATAGGGTCGTCAATACGACCCCGGGACTAGGTTGGCCGGCCGCCGACATGTCCGACGAATATGCGTTCGTCCCTACGACCCTGGGCCTACGTTGGTCCGCCGCCGTCATGTCCAACGATTATAGGGTCGTCCCCACGACCCCGGGACTAGGTTGGCCCGCCGCCGACATGTCCGACGACTATAGGGTTGTCCTCACGACCACGGGCCACAGTTGCCCAGCCGCCGACATGTCCGACGACTATAGGGTCGTCCCCACGACCCCGGGCCAAAGCTGGCCAGCCGCCGACATATCCGACGAATATAGGGTCGTCCCCACGACCCCGGGACTAGATTGGCCCGCCACCGTCATGTCCGACGACTATAGGGTCGTCCCCACGACCCCGGGACTCGATTGGCCAGCCGCCGACATGTCCGACGACTATAGGGTCGTGCCCTCGACCCCGGGACTAGATTGGCCCGCCACCGTCTTGTCTGACGACTATAGGGTTGTCCTCACGACCACGGGCCACAGTTGCCCAGCCGCCGACATGTCCGACGACTATAGGGTTGTCCCCACGAACCCGGGACTAGGTTGGCCAGCCGCCGACTTGTGCGTCAACTATAGGGTCGTCCCCACGACCCCGGGTCTAGGTTGGCCTGCCGCCGACCTGTCCGAAGACTATAGGGTCGTCCCCACAACCCCGGGCCAAAGTTGGCCAGCCGCCGACATGTCCGACGACTATAGGGTCGTCCCCACGAACCCGGGACTAGGTTGGCCCGCCACCGTCATGTCCGACGACTATAGGGTCGTCCCCACGACCACGGGCCACAGTTGCCCAGCCGCCGACATGTCCGACGACTATAGGGTCGACCCCACGACCACGGGACACAGTTGCCCAGCCGCCGACATGACCGACGACTATGGGGTCGTCCCCACAACCACGGGCCAAAGTTGCCCAGCCGCCGACATATCCGACGAATATAGGGTCGTCCCCACGACCCCGGGACTAGATTGGCCCGCCACCGTCACGTCCGACGACTATAGGGTCGTCCCCACGACCCCGGGACTCGATTGGCCAGCCGCCGACATGTCCGACGACTATAGGGTCGTGCCCTCGACCCCGGCCCAAAGTTGACCAGCCGCCGACATGTCCGACGACTATAGGGTCGTCCTCACGACCACGGGCCACAGTTGCCCAGCCGCCGACATGTCCGACGACTATACGGTCGTCACAACGGCCCCGGGACTAGATTGGCCCGCCGCCGACTTGTCCGACGACAATAGGGTCGTCCCCACCACCCCGGGACTAGGTTGGCCAGCCGCCGACATGTCCGACGACTATAGGGTCGTCCCCACGAACCCGGGACTAGGTCGGCCCGCCGCCGACATGTCCGACGACTATAGGGTCATCCCCACGACCCTGGGCCTACGTTGGCCCGCCGCCGACATGTCCGACGACTATAGGGTCTTACCCACGACCCCGGGACTAAGTTTGCCCGCCGCCGACTTTGTCCGGCGACTATAGGGCCGTCCCCACAAACCCGGGACTAGGTTGGCCAGCCGCCGACATGTCCGACGAATATAGGGTCGTCAATACGACCCCGGGACTAGGTTGGCCGGCCGCCGACATGTCCGACGACTATAGGGTTGTCCTCACGACCACGGGCCACAGTTGCCCAGCCGCCGACATGTCCGACGACTATAGGGTCGTCCCCTCGACCCCGGCCCAAAGTTGACCAGCCGCCGACATATCGGACGACTATAGGGTCGTCCCCACGACCCCGGGAATAGGTTGGCGCGCCGCCGACATGTCCGACGACTATAGGTTCGTCCCTACGACCCTGGGTCTACGTTGGCCCGCCGCCGACATGTCCGACGACTATAGGGTCGTCCCCACGACCCAGGGACTAGATTGGCCCGCCACCGTCTTGTCCGACGACTATAGGGTTGTCCTCACGACCACGGGCCACAGTTGCCCAGCCGCCGACATGTCCGACGACTATAGGGTTGTCCCCACGAACCCGGGACTAGGTTGGCCAGCCGCCGACCTGTCCGAAGACTATAGGGTCGTCCCCACGACCCCGGGCCAAAGTTGGCCAGCCGCCGACATGTCCGACGACTATAGGGTCGTCCCCACGACCCCGGGACTAGGTTGGCCGGCCGCCGACATGTCCGACGACTATAGGATCGTCCCCACGAACCTGGGCCTACGCTTGCCCGCCGCCGACATGTCCGACGACTATAGGGTCTTACTCACGACCCCGGGACTAGGTTGCCCGCCGCCGACTTGTCCGACGGCTATAGGGTCGTCCCCACGACCCCGGGATTAGGTTGGCTCGCCACCGTCATGTCCGACGACTATAGGGTTGTCCTCACGACCACGGGCCACAGATGCCCAGCCGCCGACATGTCCGACGACTATAGGGTCGTCCCCTCGACCCCGGCCCAAAGTTGACCAGCCGCCGACATGTCCGACGACTATAGGGTCTTACCCACGACCCCGGGACTAAGTTGGCCCGCCGCCGACATGGTCGACGACTATACGGTCGTCACAACGGCCCCGGGACTAGATTGGCCCGCCGCCGACTTGTCCGACGACAATAGGGTCGTCCCCACCACCCCGGGACTAGGTTGGCCAGCCGCCGACATGTCCGACGACTATAGGGTCGTCCCCACGAACCCGGGACTAGTTTGGCCCGCCGCCGACATGTCCGACGACTATAGGGTCATCCCCACGACCCTGGGCCTACGTTGGCCCGCCGCCGACATGTCCGACGACTATAGGGTCTTACCCACGACCCCGGGACTAAGTTTGCCCGCCGCCGACTTTGTCCGACGACTATAGGGTCGTCCCCACGACCACGGGACACAGTTGCCCAGCCGTCGACATGTCCGACGACTATAGGGTCGTCCCCACGAACCCGGGACTAGGTTGGCCCGCCACCGTCATGTCCGACGCCTATAGGGTCGTCCCCACGACCACGGGCCACAGTTGCCCAGCCACCGACATGACCGACGATTATAGGGTCGTCCCCACGACCCCGGGACTAGGTTGTCCTGCCGCCGACCTGTCCGAAGACTATAGGGTCGTCCCCACAACCCCGGGCCAAAGTTGGCCAGCCGCCGACATGTCCGACGACTATAGGGTCGTCCCCACGACCCCGGGACTAGATTGGCCCGCCATCGTCTTGTCCGGCGACTATAGGGTCATCCCCACGACCCTGGGCCTACGTTGGCCCGCCGCCGACATGTCCGACGACTATAGGGTCATACCCACGACCCCGGGACTCGATTGGCCAGCCGCCGACATGTCCGACGGCTATAGGGTCGTGCCCTCGACCCCGGCCCAAAGTTGACCAGCCGCCGACATGTCGGACGACTATAGGGTCGTCCCAACGACCCCGGGACTAGGTTGGCCCGCCGCCGTCATGTCCGACGACTATAGGGTCGTCCCCACGACCCCGGGCCAAAGCTGGCCAGCCGCCGACATGTCCAACGACTATATGGTCCTCCCCACGACGCCGGGACTAGATTGGCTCGCCACCGACATGTCCGACGACTATGGGGTCGTCCCCACAACCACGGGCCAAAGTTGCCCAGCCCCCGACATATCCGACGAATATAGGGTCGTCCCCACGAACCCGGGACTAGGTTGGCCAGCCGCCGACATGTCCGACGACTATAGGGTCCTCTCCACGACGCCGGGACTAGATTGGCCCGCCACCGTCATGTCCGACGACTATAGGGTCGTCCCCATGACCCCGGTACTAGATTGGCCCGCCACCGACATGTCCGACGACTATAGGGTCGTCCCCACGACCCCGGGCCAAAGCTGGCCAGCCGCCGACATGTCCAACGACTATAGGGTCCTCTCCACGACGCCGGGACTAGATTGGCCCGCCACCGTCATGTCCGACGACTATAGGGTCGTCCCCATGACCCCGGTACTAGATTGGCCCGCCACCGTCATGTCCGACGACTATAGGGTCGTCCCCACGACCCCGGGATTAGACTTGCCCGCCACCGTCAAGGCCGACGACTATAGGGTCGTCCCAACGACCCCGGGACTAGGTTGGCCCGCCACCGTCATGTCCGACGACTATAGGGTCGTCCCCACGACCACGGGCCAAAGTTGCCCAGCCGCCGACATGTCCGACGACTATAGGGTTTTAGCCACGACCCCGGGACTAAGTTGGCCCGCCGCCGACTTGTCCGGCGACTATAGGGTCGTCCCCACGACACAGGGACTAGACTTGCCCGCCACCGTCAAGTCCGACGACTATAGGGTCGTCCTCACGACCCCGGGACGCGATTGGCCAGCCGCCGACATGTCCGACTATTATAGGGTCGTCCCCACGACCCCGGGACTAGATTGGCCCGCCACCGTCATGTCCGACGACTATAGGGTCGTCCCCACGACCCCTGGACTAGATTGGCCAGCCGCCGACATGTCCGACGACTATAGGGTCGTCCCCACGACCCCGGGCCAAAGCTGGCCAGCCGCCGACATGTCCAACGACTATAGGGTCCTCTCCACGACGCCGGGACTAGATTGGCCCGCCACCGTCATGTCCGACGACTATAGGGTCGTCCCCATGACCCCGGTACTAGATTGGCCCGCCACCGTCATGTCCGACGACTATAGGGTCGTCCCCACGACCCCGGGATTAGATTTGCCCGCCACCGTCAAGGCCGACGACTATAGGGTCGTCCCAACGACCCCGGGAATAGGTTGGCCCGCCACCGTCATGTCCGACGACTATAGGGTCGTCCCCACGACCACGGGCCAAAGTTGCCCAGCCGCCGACATGTCCGACGACTATAGGGACTTACCCACGACCCCGGGAATAAGTTGGCCCGCCGCCGACTTGTCCGGCGACTATAGGGTCGTCCCCACGACACAGGGACTAGACTTGCCCGCCACCGTCAAGTCCGACGACTATCGGGTCGTCCTCACGACCCCGGGACGCGATTGGCCAGCCGCCGACATGTTCGACGACTATAGGGTCGTCCCCCCGACCCCGGCCCAAAGTTGACCAGCCGCCGACATGTCCGACGAATATAGGGTCGTCCCTACGACCCCGGGACTAGGTTCGCCCGCCGCCGACTTGTGCGTCAACTATAGGGTCGTCCCCACGACCCCGGGACTAGGTTGGCCTGCCGCCGACTTGTCCGACGACTATAGGGTCGTCCCTACGACCCTGGGTCTACGTTGGCCCGCCGCCGACATGTCCGACGATTATAGGGTCGTCCCCACGACCCCGGGACTAGGTTGGCCTGCCACCGACCTGTCCGATGACTATAGGGTCGTCCCCACAACCCCGGGCCAAAGTTGGCCAGCCGCCGACATGTCCGACGACTATAGGGTCGTCCCCACGACCCCGGGACTAGATTGGCCCGCCACAGCCAAGTCCGACGACTATAGGGTCTTACCCACGTCCCCGGGACTAAGTTGGCCCGCCGCCGACTTGTCCGGCGACTATAGGGCCGTCCCCACGAACCCTGGTCTAGGTTGGCCAGCCGCCGACATGTCCGACGACTATAGGGTCGTCAACACGAACCCGGGACTAAGTTGGCCAGCCGCCGACATGTCCGACGACTATAGGGTCGTCAATACGACCCCGGGACTAGGTTGGCCAGCCGCCGACATGTCCGACGACTATAGGGTCGTCCCCACGACCCCGGGACTAGATTGGCCCGCCACAGTCAAGTCCGACGACTATAGGGTCGTCCTCACGACCCCGGGACTCGATTAGCCCGCCACCGTCATGTCCGAAGACTATAGGGTCGTGCCCTCGACCCCGGCCCAAAGTTGACCAGCCGCCGACATGTCCGACGACTATAGGGTCGTCCCCACGACCCCGGGACTAGGTTGGCCCGCCGCCGACATGTCCGACGACTATAGGGTTGTCCTCACGACCACGGGCCACAGTTGCCCAGCCGCCGACATGTCCGACGACTATAGGGGCGTCCCCACGACCCCGGGACTAGGTTGGCCCGCCGCCGACATGTCCGGCGACTATAGGGTCATCCCCACGACCCTGGACCTACGTTGGCCCGCCGCCGACATGTCCGACGACTATAGGGTCATACCCACGACCCCGGGACTCGATTGGCCAGCCGCCGACATGTCCGACGACTATAGGGTCGTGCCCTCGACCCCGGCCCAAAGTTGCCCAGCCGCCGACATGTCGGACGACTATAGGGTCGTGCCCTCGACCCCGGCCCAAAGTTGACCAGCCGCCGACATGTCCGACGACTATAGGGTCGTCCCCACGACCCCGGGACTAGGTTGGCCCGCCGCCGACTTGTGCGTCAACTATAGGGTCGTCCCCACGACCCCGGGACTAGGTTGGCCTGCCGCCGACCTGTCCGAAGACTATAGGGTCGTCCCCACAACCCCGGGCCAAAGTTGGCCAGCCGCCGACATGTCCGACGACTATAGGGTCGTCCCCACGACCCCGGGAATAGATTGGCCCGCCGCCGACATGTCCGGCGACTATAGGGTCATCCCCACGACCCTGGGCCTACGTTGGCCCGCCGCCGACATGCCCGACGACTATAGGGTCATACCCACGACCCCGGGACTCGATTGGCCAGCCGCCGACATGTCCGACGGCTATAGGGTCGTGCCCTCGACCCCGGCCCAAAGTTGACCAGCCGCCGACATGTCGGACGACTATAGGGTCGTCCCAACGACCCCGGGACTAGGTTGGCCCGCCGCCGTCATGTCCGACGACTATAGGGTCGTCCCCACGACCCCGGGCCAAAGCTGGCCAGCCGCCGACATGTCCAACGACTATATGGTCCTCCCCACGACGCCGGGACTAGATTGGCTCGCCACCGACATGTCCGACGACTATGGGGTCGTCCCCACAACCACGGGCCAAAGTTGCCCAGCCGCCGACATATCCGACGAATATAGGGTCGTCCCCACGAACCCGGGACTAGGTTGGCCAGCCGCCGATATGTCCGACGACTATAGGGTCGTCCCCACGACCCCGGGCCAAAGCTGGCCAGCCGCCGACATGTCCAACGACTATAGGGTCCTCTCCACGACGCCGGGACTAGATTGGCCCGCCACCGTCATGTCCGACGACTATAGGGTCGTCTCCATGACCCCGGTACTAGATTGGCCCGCCACCGTCATGTCCGACGACTATAGGGTCGTCCCCACGACCCCGGGATTAGACTTGCCCGCCACCGTCAAGACCGACGACTATAGGGTCGTCCCAACGACCCCGGGACTAGGTTGGCCCGCCACCGTCATGTCCGACGACTATAGGGTCGTCCCCACGACCACGGGCCAAAGTTGCCCAGCCGCCGACATGTCCGACGACTATAGGGTCTTAGCCACGACCCCGGGACTAAGTTGGCCCGCCGCCGACTTGTCCGGCGACTATAGGGTCGTCCCCACGACACAGGGACTAGACTTGCCCGCCACCGTCAAGTCCGACGACTATAGGGTCGTCCTCACGACCCCGGGACGCGATTGGCCAGCCGCCGACATGTCCGACTATTATAGGGTCGTCCCCACGACCCCGGGACTAGATTGGCCCGCCACCGTCATGTCCGACGACTATAGGGTCCTCTCCACGACGCCGGGACTAGATTGGCCCGCCACCGTCATGTCCGACGACTATAGGGTCGTCCCCATGACCCCGGTACTAGATTGGCCCGCCACTGTCATGTCCGACGACTATAGGGTCGTCCCCACGACCCCGGGATTAGACTTGCCCGCCACCGTCAAGGCCGACGACTATAGGGTCGTCCCAACGACCCCGGGAATAGGTTGGCCCGCCACCGTCATGTCCGACGACTATAGGGTCGTCCCCACGACCACGGGCCAAAGTTGCCCAGCCGCCGACATGTCCGACGACTATAGGGTCTTACCCACGACCCCGGGAATAAGTTGGCCCGCCGCCGACTTGTCCGGCGACTATAGGGTCGTCCCCACGACACAGGGACTAGACTTGCCCGCCACCGTCAAGTCCGACGACTATCGGGTCGTCCTCACGACCCCGGGACGCGATTGGCCAGCCGCCGACATGTTCGACGACTATAGGGTCGTCCCCCCGACACTCGGTCTACGTTGGCCCGCCGCCGACATGTCCGACGATTATAGGGTCGTCCCCACGACCCCGGGACTAGGTTGGCCTGCCGCCGACCTGTCCGATGACTATAGGGTCGTCCCCACAACCCCGGGCCAAAGTTGGCCAGCCGCCGACATGTCCGACGACTATAGGGTCGTCCCCACGACCCCGGGACTAGATTGGCCCGCCACAGTCAAGTCCGACGACTATAGGGTCGTCCTCACGACCCCGGGACTCGATTGGCCAGCCGCCGACATGTTCGAAGACTATAGGGTCGTCCCCCCGGCCCAAAGTTGACTAGCCGCCGACATGTCCGACGACAATAGGGTCGTCCCTACGACCCCGGGACTAGGTTCGCCCGCCGCCGACTTGTGCGTCAACTATAGGGTCGTCCCCACGACCCCGGGACTAGGTTGGCCTGCCGCCGACTTGTCCGACGACTATAGGGTCGTCCCTACGACCCTGGGTCTACGTTGGCCCGCCGCCGACATGTCCGACGATTATAGGGTCGTCCCCACGACCCCGGGAGTAGGTTGGCCTGCCGCCGACCTGTCCGAAGACTATAGGGTCGTCCCCACAACCCCGGGCCAAAGTTGGCCAGCCGCCGACATGTCCGACGACTATAGGGTCGTCCCCACGACCCCGGGACTAGATTGGCCCGCCACAGTCAAGTCCGACGACTATAGGGTCGTCCTCACGACCCCGGGACTCGATTGGCCAGCCGCCGACATGTTCGACGACTATAGGGTCGTCCCCCCGACCCCGGCCCAAAGTTGACCAGCCGCCGACATGTCCGACGACTATAGGGTCGTCCCTACGACCCCGGGACTAGGTTCGCCCGCCGCCGACTTGTGCGTCAACTATAGGGTCATCCCCACGACCCTGGGCCTACGTTGGCCCGCCGCCGACATGTCCGACGACTATAGGGTCTTACCCACGTCCCCGGGACTAAGTTGGCCCGCCGCCGACTTGTCCGGCGACTATAGGGCCGTCCCCACGAACCCTGGTCTAGGTTGGCCAGCCGCCGACATGTCCGACGACTATAGGGTCTTACCCACGACCCCGGGACTAAGTTTGCCCGCCGCCGACTTTGTCCGACGACTATAGGGTCGTCCCCACGACCACGGGACACAGTTGCCCAGCCGTCGACATGTCCGACGACTATAGGGTCGTCCCCACGAACCCGGGACTAGGTTGGCCCGCCACCGTCATGTCCGACGCCTATAGGGTCGTCCCCACGACCACGGGCCACAGTTGCCCAGCCACCGACATGACCGACGATTATAGGGTCGTCACCACGACCCCGGGACCAGGTTGTCCTGCCGCCGACCTGTCCGAAGACTATAGGGTCGTCCCCACAACCCCGGGCCAAAGTTGGCCAGCCGCCGACATGTCCGACGACTATAGGGTCGTCCCCACGACCCCGGGACTAGATTGGCCCGCCATCGTCTTGTCCGACGAATATAGGGTCGTCCCCTCGACCCCGGGATTAGACTTGCCCGCCACCGTCAAGGCCGACGACTATAGGGTCGTCCCAACGACCCCGGGACTAGGTTGGCCCGCCACCGTCATGTCCGACGACTATAGGGTCGTCCCCTCGACCCCGGCCCAAAGTTGACCAGCCGCCGACATGTCGGACGACTATAGGGCCGTCCCCACGAACCAGGGAGTAGGTTGGCCAGCCGTCGAAATGTCCGACGACTATAGGGTCGTCCCTACGACCCCGGGACTAGGTTCGCCCGCCGCCGACTTGTGCGTCAACTATAGGGTCGTCCCCACGACCCCGGGACTAGGTTGGCCTGCCACCGACTTGTCCGACGACTATAGGGTCGTCCCTACGACCCTGGGTCTACGTTGGCCCGCCGCCGACATGTCCGACGATTATAGGGTCGTCCCCACGACCCCGGGACTTGGTTGTCCCGCCGCCGACATGTCCGACGACTATAGGGTTGTCCCCACGACCCCGGCCCAAAGTTGACCAGCCGCCGACATGTCCGACGACCATAGCGTCGTCCCCAGGACCCTGGGCCTACGTTGGCCCGCCGCCGACATGTCCGACGACTATAGGGTCGTCCCCACGACCCCGGGCCAAAGCTGGCCAGCCGCCGACATGTCCAACGACTATATGGTCCTCCCCACGACGCCGGGACTAGATTGGCTCGCCACCGACATGTCCGACGACTATGGGGTCGTCCCCACAACCACGGGCAAAGGTTGCCCAGCCGCCGACATATCCGACGAATATAGGGTCGTCCCCACGAACCCGGGACTAGGTTGGCCAGCCGCCGACATATCCGACGACTATAGCGTCGTCCGCACGACCCAGGGACTAGATTGGCCCGCCACCGTCATGTCCGAAGACTATAGGGTCGTCCCCACGACCCCGGGCCAAAGCTGGCCAGCCGCCGACATGTCCAACGACTATATGGTCCTCCCCACGACGCCGGGACTAGATTGGCTCGCCACCGACATGTCCGACGACTATGGGGTCGTCCCCACAACCACGGGCCAAAGTTGCCCAGCCGCCGACATATCCGACGAATATAGGGTCGTCCCCACGAACCCGGGACTAGGTTGGCCAGCCGCCGACATGTCCGACGATTATAGGGTCGCCCCCACGACCCCGGGCCAAAGCTGGCCAGCCGCCGACATGTCCAACGACTATAGGGTCCTCTCCACGACGCCGGGACTAGATTGGCCCGCCACCGTCATGTCCGACGACTATAGGGTCGTCCCCATGACCCCGGTACTAGATTGGCCCGCCACCGTCATGTCCGACGACTATAGGGTCGTCCCCACGACCCCGGGATTAGACTTGCCCGCCACCGTCAAGGCCGACGACTATAGGGTCGTCCCAACGACCCCGGGACTAGGTTGGCCCGCCACCGTCATGTCCGACGACTATAGGGTCGTCCCCACGACCACGGGCCAAAGTTGCCCAGCCGCCGACATGTCCGACGACTATAGGGTTTTAGCCACGACCCCGGGACTAAGTTGGCCCGCCGCCGACTTGTCCGGCGACTATAGGGTCGTCCCCACGACACAGGGACTAGACTTGCCCGCCACCGTCAAGTCCGACGACTATAGGGTCGTCCTCACGACCCCGGGACGCGATTGGCCAGCCGCCGACATGTCCGACTATTATAGGGTCGTCCCCACGACCCCGGGACTAGATTGGCCCGCCACCGTCATGTCCGACGACTATAGGGTCGTCCCCACGACCCCGGGACTAGATTGGCCAGCCGCCGACATGTCCGACGACTATAGGGTCGTCCCCACGACCCCGGGCCAAAGCTGGCCAGCCGCCGACATGTCCAACGACTATAGGGTCCTCTCCACGACGCCGGGACTAGATTGGCCCGCCACCGTCATGTCCGACGACTATAGGGTCGTCCCCACGACCCCGGGATTAGACTTGCCCGCCACCGTCAAGGCCGACGACTATAGGGTCGTCCCAACGACCCCGGGAATAGGTTGGCCCGCCACCGTCATGTCCGACGACTATAGGGTCGTCCCCACGACCACGGGCCAAAGTTGCCCAGCCGCCGACATGTCCGACGACTATAGGGTTTTAGCCACGACCCCGGGACTAAGTTGGCCCGCCGCCGACTTGTCCGGCGACTATAGGGTCGTCCCCACGACACAGGGACTAGACTTGCCCGCCACCGTCAAGTCCGACGACTATAGGGTCGTCCTCACGACCCCGGGACGCGATTGGCCAGCCGCCGACATGTCCGACTATTATAGGGTCGTCCCCACGACCCCGGGACTAGATTGGCCCGCCACCGTCATGTCCGACGACTATAGGGTCGTCCCCACGACCCCGGGACTAGATTGGCCAGCCGCCGACATGTCCGACGACTATAGGGTCGTCCCCACGACCCCGGGCCAAAGCTGGCCAGCCGCCGACATGTCCAACGACTATAGGGTCCTCTCCACGACGCCGGGACTAGATTGGCCCGCCACCGTCATGTCCGACGACTATAGGGTCGTCCCCACGACCCCGGGATTAGACTTGCCCGCCACCGTCAAGGCCGACGACTATAGGGTCGTCCCAACGACCCCGGGAATAGGTTGGCCCGCCACCGTCATGTCCGACGACTATAGGGTCGTCCCCACGACCACGGGCCAAAGTTGCCCAGCCGCCGACATGTCCGACGACTATAGGGTCTTACCCACGACCCCGGGAATAAGTTGGCCCGCCGCCGACTTGTCCGGCGACTATAGGGTCGTCCCCACGACACAGGGACTAGACTTGCCCGCCACCGTCAAGTCCGACGACTATCGGGTCGTCCTCACGACCCCGGGACGCGATTGGCCAGCCGCCGACATGTTCGACGACTATAGGGTCGTCCCCCCGACCCCGGCCCAAAGTTGACCCGCCGCCGACATGTCCTACGAATATAGGGTCGTCCCTACGACCCCGGGACTAGGTTCGCCCGCCGCCGACTTGTGCGTCAACTATAGGGTCGTCCCCACGACCCCGGGAGTAGGTTGGCCTGCCGCCGACTTGTCCGACGACTATAGGGTCGTCCCTACGACCCTGGGTCTACGTTGGCCCGCCGCCGACATGTCCGACGATTATAGGGTCGTCCCCACGACCCCGGGACTAGGTTGGCCTGCCGCCGACCTGTCCGATGACTATAGGGTCGTCCCCACAACCCCGGGCCAAAGTTGGCCAGCCGCCGACATGTCCGACGACTATAGGGTCGTCCCCACGACCCCGGGACTAGATTGGCCCGCCACAGTCAAGTCCGACGACTATAGGGTCTTACCCACGTCCCCGGGACTAAGTTGGCCCGCCGCCGACTTGTCCGGCGACTATAGGGCCGTCCCCACGAACCCTGGTCTAGGTTGGCCAGCCGCCGACATGTCCGACGACTATAGGGTCGTCAACACGAACCCGGGACTAGGTTGGCCAGCCGCCGACATGTCCGACGACTATAGGGTCGTCAATACGACCCCGGGACTAGGTTGGCCAGCCGCCGACATGTCCGACGACTATAGGGTCGTCCCCACGACCCCGGGACTAGATTGGCCCGCCACAGTCAAGTCCGACGACTATAGGGTCGTCCTCACGACCCCGGGACTCGATTAGCCCGCCACCGTCATGTCCGAAGACTATAGGGTCGTGCCCTCGACCCCGGGACTAGATTGGCCCGCCACCGTCATGTCCGACGACTATAGGGTCCTCTCCACGACCACGGGCCAAAGTTGCCCAGCCGCCGACATGTCCGACGACTATAGGGTCTTAGCCACGACCCCGGGACTAAGTTGGCCCGCCGCCGACTTGTCCGGCGACTATAGGGTCGTCCCCACGATACAGGGACTAGACTTGCCCGCCACCGTCAAGTCCGACGACTATAGGGGCGTCCCCACGACCCCGGGACTAGGTTGGCCCGCCGCCGACATGTCCGACGACTATAGGGTTGTCCTCACGACCACGGGCCACAGTTGCCCAGCCGCCGACATGTCCGACGACTATAGGGGCGTCCCCACGACCCCGGGACTCGATTGGCCAGCCGCCGACATGTCCGACGACTATAGGGTCGTGCCCTCGACCCCGGCCCAAAGTTGACCAGCCGCCGACATGTCGGACGACTATAGGGTCGTGCCCTCGACCCCGGCCCAAAGTTGACCAGCCGCCGACATGTCCGACGACTATAGGGTCGTCCCCACGACCCCGGGACTAGGTTGGTCCGCCGCCGACTTGTGCGTCAACTATAGGGTCGTCCCCACGACCCCGGGACTAGGTTGGCCTGCCGCCGACCTGTCCGAAGACTATAGGGTCGTCCCCACAACCCCGGGCCAAAGTTGGCCAGCCGCCGACATGTCCGACGACTATAGGGTCGTCCCCACGACCCCGGGAATAGATTGGCCCGCCGCCGACATGTCCGGCGACTATAGGGTCATCCCCACGACCCTGGGCCTACGTTGGCCCGCCGCCGACATGTCCGACGACTATAGGGTCATACCCACGACCCCGGGACTCGATTGGCCAGCCGCCGACATGTCCGACGGCTATAGGGTCGTGCCCTCGACCCCGGCCCAAAGTTGACCAGCCGCCGACATGTCGGACGACTATAGGGTCGTCCCAACGACCCCGGGACTAGGTTGGCCCGCCGCCGTCATGTCCGACGACTATAGGGTCGTCCCCACGACCCCGGGCCAAAGCTGGCCAGCCGCCGACATGTCCAACGACTATATGGTCCTCCCCACGACGCCGGGACTAGATTGGCTCGCCACCGACATGTCCGACGACAATGGGGTCGTCCCCACAACCACGGGCCAAAGTTGCCCAGCCGCCGACATATCCGACGAATATAGGGTCGTCCCCACGAACCCGGGACTAGGTTGGCCAGCCGCCGACATGTCCGACGACTATAGGGTCGTCCCCACGACCCCGGGCCAAAGCTGGCCAGCCGCCGACATGTCCAACGACTATAGGGTCCTCTCCACGACGCCGGGACTAGATTGGCCCGCCACCGTCATGTCCGACGACTATAGGGTCGTCCCCATGACCCCGGTACTAGATTGGCCCGCCACCGTCATGTCCGACGACTATAGGGTCGTCCCCACGACCCCGGGATTAGACTTGCCCGCCACCGTCAAGGCCGACGACTATAGGGTCGTCCCAACGACCCCGGGACTAGGTTGGCCCGCCACCGTCATGTCCGACGACTATAGGGTCGTCCCCACGACCACGGGCCAAAGTTGCCCAGCCGCCGACATGTCCGACGACTATAGGGTCTTAGCCACGACCCCGGGACTAAGTTGGCCCGCCGCCGACTTGTCCGGCGACTATAGGGTCGTCCCCACGATACAGGGACTAGACTTGCCCGCCACCGTCAAGTCCGACGACTATAGGGTCGTCCTCACGACCCCGGGACGCGATTGGCCAGCCGCCGACATGTCCGACTATTATAGGGTCGTCCCCACGACCCCGGGACTAGATTGGCCCGCCACCGTCATGTCCGACGACTATAGGGTCCTCTCCACGACGCCGGGACTAGATTGGCCCGCCACCGTCATGTCCGACGACTATAGGGTCGTCCCCATGACCCCGGTACTAGATTGGCCCGCCACCGTCATGTCCGACGATTATAGGGTCGTCCCCACGACCCCGGGATTAGACTTGCCCGCCACCGTCAAGGCCGACGACTATAGGGTCGTCCCAACGACCCCGGGAATAGGTTGGCCCGCCACGGTCATGTCCGACGACTATAGGGTCGTCCCCACGACCACGGGCCAAAGTTGCCCAGCCGCCGACATATCCGACGACTATAGGGTCTTACCCACGACCCCGGGAATAAGTTGGCCCGCCGCCGACTTGTCCGGCGACTATAGGGTCGTCCCCACGACACAGGGACTAGACTTGCCCGCCACCGTCAAGTCCGACGACTATCGGGTCGTCCTCACGACCCCGGGACGCGATTGGCCAGCCGCCGACATGTTCGACGACTATAGGGTCGTCCCCCCGACCCCGGCCCAAAGTTGACCAGCCGCCGACATGTCCGACGAATATAGGGTCGTCCCTACGACCCCGGGACTAGGTTCGCCCGCCGCCGACTTGTGCGTCAACTATAGGGTCGTCCCCACGACCCCGGGACTAGGTTGGCCTGCCGCCGACTTGTCCGACGACTATTGGGTCGTCCCTACGACCCTGGGTCTACGTTGGCCCGCCGCCGACATGTCCGACGATTATAGGGTCGTCCCCACGACCCCGGGACTAGGTTGGCCTGCCGCCGACCTGTCCGACGACTATAGGGTCGTCCCCACGACCACGGGCCAAAGTTGCCCAGCCGCCGACATGTCCGACGACTATAGGGTCTTACCCACGACCCCGGGAATAAGTTGGCCCGCCGCCGACTTGTCCGGCGACTATAGGGTCGTCCCCACGACACAGGGACTAGACTTGCCCGCCACCGTCAAGTCCGACGACTATCGGGTCGTCCTCACGACCCCGGGACGCGATTGGCCAGCCGCCGACATGTTCGACGACTATAGGGTCGTCCCCCCGACCCCGGCCCAAAGTTGACCAGCCGCCGACATGTCCGACGAATATAGGGTCGTCCCTACGACCCTGGGTCTACGTTGGCCCGCCGCCGACATGTCCGACGATTATAGGGTCGTCCCCACGACCCCGGGACTTGGTTGTCCCGCCGCCGACATGTCCGACGACTATAGGGTTGTCCCCACGACCCCGGGACTAGGTTGGCCTGCCGCCGACCTGTCCGAAGACTATAGGGTCGTCCCCACAACCCCGGGCCAAAGTTGGCCAGCCGCCCACATGTCCGACGACTATAGGGTCGTCCTCACGACCCCGGGACTCGATTAGCCCGCCACCGTCATGTCCGAAGACTATAGGGTCGTGCCCTCGACCCCGGCCCAAAGTTGACCAGCCGCCGACATGTCCGACGACTATAGGGTCGTCCCCACGACCCCGGGACTAGGTTGGCCCGCCGCCGACATGTCCGACGACTATAGGGTTGTCCTCACGACCACGGGCCACAGTTGCCCAGCCGCCGACATGTCCGACGACTATAGGGGCGTCCCCACGACCCCGGGACTCGATTGGCCAGCCGCCGACATGTCCGACGACTATAGGGTCGTGCCCTCGACCCCGGCCCAAAGTTGACCAGCCGCCGACATGTCGGACGACTATAGGGTCGTGCCCTCGACCCCGGCCCAAAGTTGACCAGCCGCCGACATGTCCGACGACTATAGGGTCGTCCCCACGACCCCGGGACTAGGTTGGTCCGCCGCCGACTTGTGCGTCAACTATAGGGTCGTCCCCACAACCCCGGGCCAAAGTTGGCCAGCCGCCGACATGTCCGACGACTATAGGGTCGTCCCCACGACCCCGGGAATAGATTGGCCCGCCGCCGACATGTCCGGCGACTATAGGGTCATCCCCACGACCCTGGGCCTACGTTGGCCCGCCGCCGACATGTCCGACGACTATAGGGTCATACCCACGACCCCGGGACTCGATTGGCCAGCCGCCGACATGTCCGACGGCTATAGGGTCGTGCCCTCGACCCCGGCCCAAAGTTGACCAGCCGCCGACATGTCGGACGACTATAGGGTCGTCCCAACGACCCCGGGACTAGGTTGGCCCGCCGCCGTCATGTCCGACGACTATAGGGTCGTCCCCACGACCCCGGGCCAAAGCTGGCCAGCCGCCGACATGTCCAACGACTATATGGTCCTCCCCACGACGCCGGGACTAGATTGGCTCGCCACCGACATGTCCGACGACAATGGGGTCGTCCCCACAACCACGGGCCAAAGTTGCCCAGCCGCCGACATATCCGACGAATATAGGGTCGTCCCCACGAACCCGGGACTAGGTTGGCCAGCCGCCGACATGTCCGACGACTATAGGGTCGTCCCCACGACCCCGGGCCAAAGCTGGCCAGCCGCCGACATGTCCAACGACTATAGGGTCGTCCCCACGACCCCGGGACTAGATTGGCCCGCCACAGTCAAGTCCGACGACTATAGGGTCTTACCCACGTCCCCGGGACTAAGTTAGCCCGCCGCCGACTTGTCCGGCGACTATAGGGCCGTCCCCACGAACCCTGGTCTAGGTTGGCCAGCCGCCGACATGTCCGACGACTATAGGGTCGTCAACACGAACCCGGGACTAGGTTGGCCAGCCGCCGACATGTCCGACGACTATAGGGTCGTCAATACGACCCCGGGACTAGGTTGGCCAGCCGCCGACATGTCCGACGACTATAGGGTCGTCCCCACGACCCCGGGACTAGATTGGCCCGCCACAGTCAAGTCCGACGACTATAGGGTCGTCCTCACGACCCCGGGACTCGATTAGCCCGCCACCGTCATGTCCGAAGACTATAGGGTCGTGCCCTCGACCCCGGCCCAAAGTTGACCAGCCGCCGACATGTCCGACGACTATAGGGTCGTCCCCACGACCCCGGGACTAGGTTGGCCCGCCGCCGACATGTCCGACGACTATAGGGTTGTCCTCACGACCACGGGCCACAGTTGCCCAGCCGCCGACATGTCCGACGACTATAGGGGCGTCCCCACGACCCCGGGACTCGATTGGCCAGCCGCCGACATGTCCGACGACTATAGGGTCGTGCCCTCGACCCCGGCCCAAAGTTGACCAGCCGCCGACATGTCGGACGACTATAGGGTCGTGCCCTCGACCCCGGCCCAAAGTTGACCAGCCGCCGACATGTCCGACGACTATAGGGTCGTCCCCACGACCCCGGGACTAGATTGGCCCGCCGCCGACTTGTGCGTCAACTATAGGGTCGTCCCCACGACCCCGGGACTAGGTTGGCCTGCCGCCGACCTGTCCGAAGACTATAGGGTCGTCCCCACAACCCCGGGCCAAAGTTGGCCAGCCGCCGACATGTCCGACGACTATAGGGTCGTCCCCACGACCCCGGGACTAGATTGGCCCGCCACAGTCAAGTCCGACGACTATAGGGTCTTACCCACGTCCCCGGGACTAAGTTGGCCCGCCGCCGACTTGTCCGGCGACTATAGGGCCGTCCCCACGAACCCTGGTCTAGGTTGGCCAGCCGCCGACATGTCCGACGACTATAGGGTCGTCAACACGAACCCGGGACTAGGTTGGCCAGCCGCCGACATGTCCGACGACTATAGGTTCGTCAATACAACCCCGGGACTAGGTTGGCCAGCCCCCGACATGTCCGACGACTATAGTGTCGTCCCCACGACCCCGGATCTAGGTTGGCCCGCCGCCGACTTTTCCGACGACTATAGGGTCGTCCCCACGACCCCGGGACTAGGTTGGCCAGCCGCCGACATGTCCGACGACTATAGTGTCGTCCCCGCGACCACGGGCCAAAGTTGCCCTGCCGCCGACATGTCCGACGACTATAGGGTCGTCCCCACGACCCCGGGACTAGGTTGGCCCGCCGCCGAATTTTCCGTCGACTATAGGGTCGTCCCCACGACCCCGGGACTAGGTTGGCCCGCCGCCGACATGTCCGACGATTATAGGGTCGTCCCCACGACCCCGGGAGTAGGTTGGCCCGCCGCCGACTTGTCCGACGACTATAGGGTCGTCCCCACGACCCCGGGACTAGGTTGGCCCGCCGCCGACTTGTCCGACGACTATAGGGTCGTCCCCACGACCCCGGGACTAGGTTAGCCCGCCGCCAACTTGTGCAACGACTATAGGGTCGTCCCTACCACACCGGGACTAGGTTGGCCAGCCGCCGACATGTCCGATGACTATAGGGTCGTCCCCACGACCCCGGGACTAGGTTGGCCCGCCGTCGACATGTCCGACGTCTATAGGGTCGTCCCCTCGACCCCGGGCCTACGTTGGCCCGCCGCCGACATGTCCGACGACTATAGGGTCGTCCCCACGGCCCCGGGTCTAGATTGGCCCGCCACCATCATGTCCGACGAATATAGGGTCGTCCCCACGACCCCGGGACTAGGTTGGCCCGCCGCCGATTTGTCCGACGACTATAGGGTCGTCCCCACGACCCCGGGACTAGGTTGGCCAGCCGCCGACTTGACCGACGACTATAGGGTCGTCCCCACGGCCCCGGGTCTAGGTTGGCCCGCCACCATCATATCCGACGACTATAGGGTCGTCCCCACCACCCCGGGACTATGTTCCCCGCCGCCGACTTGTCCGACGACTATAGGGTCGTCCCTACGACCCCGGGAGTAGGTTGGCCAGCCGCCGACTTTTCCGACGACTATAGGGTCGTCCCCACGACCCCGGGAGTAGGTTGGCCCGCCGCCGACTTGTCCGACGACTATAGGGTCGTCCCCACGACCCCGGGACTAGGTGGGCCCGCCGCCGACTTGTCCGACGCCTATAGGGTCGTCCCCACGACCCCCGGAATAGATTGACCCGCCACCGACATGTCCGACGACTATAGGGTCGTCCCCACGACCACGGGCCAAAGTTGCCCTGCCGCCGACATGTCCGACGACTATAGGGTCGTCCCCACGACCACTGGCCAAAGTTGCCCAGCCGCCGACATGTCCGACGACTATAGGGTCGTCCCCACGACCACGGGCCAAAGTTGCCCTGCCGCCGACATGTCCGACGACTATAGGGTCGTCCCCACGACCACGGGCCAAAGTTGCCCTGCCGCCGACATGTCCGACGACTATAGGGTCGTCCCCACGACCACTGGCCAAAGTTGCCCAGCCGCCGACATGTCCGACGACTATAGGGTCGTCCCCACGACCCCGGGACTAGATTGGCCCGCCACCGTCATGTCCGATGACTATAGGGTCGTCCCCACGACCCCGGGACTAGGTTGGCCCGCCGCCGACATGTCCGACGACTATACGGTCGTCCCCACGACCACGGGACTAGGTTGCCCTGCCATCGTCATGTCCGACGACTATAGGGTCGTCTCCACGACCCCGGGACTAGGTTGGCTCGCCGCCGACTTGTCCGACGACTATAGGGACGTCCACACGACCACGGGCCAAAGGTGCCCAGCCGCCGACATGTCCGACGAATATAGGATCGTCTCCACGACCCCGGGACTAGGTTGGCCAGTCACCGACATGTCCGACGACTATAGGGTCGTCCCCACGACCACGGGCCAAAGTTGCCCTGCCGCCGACATGTCCGACGACTATAGGGTCGTCCCCACGACCACGGGCCAAAGTTGCCCTGCCGCCGACATGTCCGACGACTATAGGGTCGTCCCCACGACCACGGGCCAAAGTTGCCCTGCCGCCGACATGTCCGACGACTATAGGGTCGTCCCCACGACCATTGGCCAAAGTTGCCCAGCCGCCGACATGTCCGACGACTATAGGGTCGTCCCCACGACCACGGGCCAAAGTTGCCCTGCCGCCGACATGTCCGACGACTATAGGGTCGTCCCCACGACCACGGGCCAAAGTTGCCCTGCCGCCGACATGTCCGACGACTATAGGGTCGTCCCCACGACCACTGGCCAAAGTTGCCCAGCCGCCGACATGTCCGACGACTATAGGGTCGTCCCCACGACCCCAGAAGTAGGTTGGCCCGCCGCTGACTTCTCCGACGACAACAGGGTCGTCCCTATCACCCCGGGACTAGGTTGGCCAGCCGCCGACATGTCCGACGACTATAGGGTCGTCCCCACGACCCCGGGACTAGGTTAGCCCGCCGACAACTTGTCCAACGACTATAGGGTCGTCCCTACCACACCGGGACTAGGTTGGCCAGCCGCCGACATGTCCGATGACTATAGGGTCGTCCCCACGACCCCGGGACTAGGTTGGCCCGCCGTCGACATGTCCGACGTCTATAGGGTCGTCCCCTCGACCCCGGGCCTACGTTGGCCCGCCGCCGACATGTCCGACGACTATAGGGTCGTCCCCACGGCCCCGGGTCTAGATTGGCCCGCCACCATCATGTCCGACGAATATAGGGTCGTCCCCACGACCCCGGGACTAGGTTGGCCCGCCGCCGACTTGTCCGACACCTATAGGGTCGTCCCCACGACCCCGGGACTAGGTTGGCCAGCCGCCGACTTGACCGACGACTATAGGGTCGTCCCCACGGCCCCGGGTCTAGGTTGGCCCGCCACCATCATATCCGACGACTATAGGGTCGTCCCCACGACCCCGGGACTATGTTCCCCGCCGCCGACTTGTCCGACGACTATAGGGTCGTCCCTACGACCGCGGGACTAGGTTGGCCAGCCGCCGACTTTTCCGACGATTATAGGGTCGTCCCCACGACCCCGGGACTAGTATGGCCCGCCGCCGACTTGTCCGACGACTATAGGGTCGTCCCCACGACCCCGGGACTCGGTTGGCCCCCCGCCGACTTCTCCGACGACAACAGGGTCGTCCCTACCACCCCGGGACAATGTTGGCCCGCCGCCGGCTATTCCGACGAATATAGGGTCGTCCCCACGAACCCGGGACTAGGTTGGCCAGCCGTCGACATGTCCGACGACTATAGGGTCGTCCCCACGGCCCTGGGACTAGATTGGCCCGCCACCGTCATATCCGACGACTATAGGGTCGTCCCCACGACCCCGGGACTAGGTTGCCCTGCCACCATCATGTCCGACGACTATAGGGTCGTCTCCACGACCACGGGCCAAAGTTGGTCAGCCGCCGACATGTCCGACGACTATAGGGTCGTCTCCACGACCCCGGGACTAGGTTGGCCCGCCTCCGACTTGTCCGACGACTATAGGGACGTCCCCACGACCACGGGCCAAAGTTGGCCAGCCGCCGACATGTCCGACGACTATAGGGTCGTCCCCACGATCCCGGGACTAGGTTGCCCTGCCATCGTCATGTCCGACGACTATAGGGTCGTCACCACGACCCCGGGACTAGGTTGGCTCGCCGCCGACTTGTCCGACGACTATAGGGACGTCCACACGACCACGGGCCAAAGGTGCCCAGCCGCCGACATGTCCGACGAATATAGGATCGTCTCCACGACCCCGGGACTAGGTTGGCCAGTCACCGACATGTCCGACGACTATAGGGTCGTCCCCACGACCACGGGCCAAAGTTGCCCTGCCGCCGACATGTCCGACGACTATAGGGTCGTCCCCACGACCACTGGCCACAGTTGCCCAGCCGCCGACATGTCCGACGACTATAGGGTCGTCCCCACCACCCCGGGTCTAGGTTGGCCAGCCGCCAACATGTCCGACGACTATAGGGTCGTCCCCACGACCACGGGCCAAAGTTGCCCTGCCGCCGACATGTCCGACGACTATACGGTCGTCCCCACGACCACGGGACTAGGTTGCCCTGCCATCGTCATGTCCGACGACTATAGGGTCGTCTCCACGACCCCGGGACTAGGTTGGCTCGCCGCCGACTTGTCCGACGACTATAGGGACGTCCACACGACCACGGGCCAAAGGTGCCCAGCCGCCGACATGTCCGACGAATATAGGATCGTCTCCACGACCCCGGGACTAGGTTGGCCAGTCACCGACATGTCCGACGACTATAGGGTCGTCCCCACGACCACGGGCCAAAGTTGCCCTGCCGCCGACATGTCCGACGACTATAGGGTCGTCCCCACGACCACTGGCCAAAGTTGCCCAGCCGCCGACATGTCCGACGACTATAGGGTCGTCCCCACGACCACGGGCCAAAGTTGCCCTGCCGCCGACATGTCCGACGACTATAGGGTCGTCCCCACGACCACGGGCCAAAGTTGCCCTGCCGCCGACATGTCCGACGACTATAGGGTCGTCCCCACGACCACTGGCCAAAGTTGCCCAGCCGCCGACATGTCCGACGACTATAGGGTCGTCCCCACGACCCCAGAAGTAGGTTGGCCCGCCGCTGACTTCTCCGACGACAACAGGGTCGTCCCTATCACCCCGGGACTAGGTTGGCCAGCCGCCGACATGTCCGACGACTATAGGGTCGTCCCCACGACCCCGGGACTAGGTTAGCCCGCCGACAACTTGTCCAACGACTATAGGGTCGTCCCTACCACACCGGGACTAGGTTGGCCAGCCGCCGACATGTCCGATGACTATAGGGTCGTCCCCACGACCCCGGGACTAGGTTGGCCCGCCGTCGACATGTCCGACGTCTATAGGGTCGTCCCCTCGACCCCGGGCCTACGTTGGCCCGCCGCCGACATGTCCGACGACTATAGGGTCGTCCCCACGGCCCCGGGTCTAGATTGGCCCGCCACCATCATGTCCGACGAATATAGGGTCGTCCCCACGACCCCGGGACTAGGTTGGCCCGCCGCCGACTTGTCCGACACCTATAGGGTCGTCCCCACGACCCCGGGACTAGGTTGGCCAGCCGCCGACTTGACCGACGACTATAGGGTCGTCCCCACGGCCCCGGGTCTAGGTTGGCCCGCCACCATCATATCCGACGACTATAGGGTCGTCCCCACGACCCCGGGACTATGTTCCCCGCCGCCGACTTGTCCGACGACTATAGGGTCGTCCCTACGACCGCGGGACTAGGTTGGCCAGCCGCCGACTTTTCCGACGATTATAGGGTCGTCCCCACGACCCCGGGACTAGTATGGCCCGCCGCCGACTTGTCCGACGACTATAGGGTCGTCCCCACGACCCCGGGACTAGGTTGGCCCCCCGCCGACTTCTCCGACGACAACAGGGTCGTCCCTACCACCCCGGGACAATGTTGGCCCGCCGCCGGCTATTCCGACGAATATAGGGTCGTCCCCACGAACCCGGGACTAGGTTGGCCAGCCGTCGACATGTCCGACGACTATAGGGTCGTCCCCACGGCCCTGGGACTAGATTGGCCCGCCACCGTCATATCCGACGAATATAGGGTCGTCCCCACGACCTCGGGACTAGGTTGCCCTGCCACCATCATGTCCGACGACTATAGGGTCGTCTCCACGACCACGGGCCAAAGTTGGTCAGCCGCCGACATGTCCGACGACTATAGGGTCGTCTCCACGACCCCGGGACTAGGTTGGCCCGCCTCCGACTTGTCCGACGACTATAGGGACGTCCCCACGACCACGGGCCAAAGTTGGCCAGCCGCCGACATGTCCGACGACTATAGGGTCGTCCCCACGATCCCGGGACTAGGTTGCCCTGCCATCGTCATGTCCGACGACTATAGGGTCGTCACCACGACCCCGGGACTAGGTTGGCTCGCCGCCGACTTGTCCGACGACTATAGGGACGTCCACACGACCACGGGCCAAAGGTGCCCAGCCGCCGACATGTCCGACGAATATAGGATCGTCTCCACGACCCCGGGACTAGGTTGGCCAGTCACCGACATGTCCGACGACTATAGGGTCGTCCCCACGACCACGGGCCAAAGTTGCCCTGCCGCCGACATGTCCGACGACTATAGGGTCGTCCCCACGACCACTGGCCACAGTTGCCCAGCCGCCGACATGTCCGACGACTATAGGGTCGTCCCCACCACCCCGGGTCTAGGTTGGCCAGCCGCCAACATGTCCGACGACTATAGGGTCGTCCCCACGACCACGGGCCAAAGTTGCCCTGCCGCCGACATGTCCGACGACTATAGGGTCGTCCCCACGACCACTGGCCAAAGTTGCCCAGCCGCCGACATGTCCGACGACTATAGGGTCGTCCCCACCACCACGGGCCAAAGTTGCCCTGCCGCCGACATGTCCGACGACTATAGGGTCGTCCCCACGACCCCTGGCCAAAGTTGCCCAGCCGCCGACATGTCCGACGACTATAGGGTCGTCCCCACCACCACGGGCCAAAGGTGCCCAGCCGCCGACATGTCCGACGACTACAGGGTGTCCCAAAAATGTCGCGTTTCCTTGAAAGGGGTGACTCAGGGGGTGATTTGAAACAACTTTTTCCTTAGCGAAAATATTGTCCGAAGCTTCGTTAAGGAGATATTAAGCAAAAACCCCGACAAATCAGAGCGCGCGCCTTCCGCCTGAGTTCCCGCGGTAGCGTTGGCTACGAGGTAGGCGACCGCGCTTGTGCTACGAACGTACGAACAAGCAAGTCGGCATGCATCGAAGGAAACCGCGTTACACATTTTTTTTTTTAAAGCAGAATCTTAAATAAGAATAATTTTAAGTGAGAGGACAAGAAGTACGTAAATTTCGTTTTTAAATAAGGCATAAACGAAAAGCTAACGTAACAGAAAATGTACGACAAGTGATCGTAATTCGTTATTGAGGTAAAAATCCGTAGTTTAAAAACGGCCAACACAACTAAATTTAAAAAATAATATTAGGTGTATGAATAAATTCTTTCCGACCGGAATTTCTATCGCGGTGGTATTCAGAAGCCGCCAGAAAAATGGCAAAAGGTAATGAACAATAATGGAAATTATTGCGATGATCGAGTTGTTTTCATATTTTTTAAATCGAACTGTTATTGTACCCTAAAATCGGAAAGAGTTTATTTTCACACCTAATAATCACCAATAAATTAAAGAAAACTCACCCTTTCGGACATTCCTTTCCTTGCTTTCCTTCCCTTTTCGGAAACCTGTGTCACTAGGCCACTGTACCGATCCTGGTCATCGGCGTCCAGTGCTCAGCTGATCGCAGTGTCAATGTACCGAATATTCACTTCATTGCACGGCTACTAACACTGATCACTGAATTTATTTTTCACGGAACGTGTTGTTCCTACGTTATAAAAATTGGTGGCCGCGAAAGGGGCCGATTACTGTTAATTACTGGGACGAGATTACTACTACAGTAATTCGTCGTCAGTGTCACGTTTTTACCATGCGTTATAATCACGCTCACTATCCCCACCATTTCTTGGAATCCTTCAGTCGAGAGTGAGAGAATCCGAGAACGTGCGAGAGAACAAAAGAGTCGACACGAAGTTGTCGTCGGCTACGAATGGTGTCCGCATCGCGTTAGTATCACGCTGCCAGCCCCGATCGTCGTGATTCTAACGAGGCATTACTGTATTACCCGGCGAAAAGAAAACTCGTGGCAGACTGTCTCGGGCTGTGCAGTCCGCTGCTGTGCAGCGATCAGATACGGATCCGACCGACGATCGTCAAAACAAAAGCGTAGGCTACGCTTGGTCAAATCGCTCTATCCCACTCGATCTCGTGTTTCGTTCGATCTCTTCGTCGCGCGGCGTGACAATGTATGTGGCAACTTCAGCCAACAACCAAAATACGTGTGCCCCGTCTTTAAAAGTGTGCCCAAATAGGTGACTCGACCAATCGTCACAGCAGCGGACTGCACAGCCCGAGACAGTCTGCCACGAGTTTTCTTTTCGCCGGGTAATAGTAGTAATCTCGTCCCAGTAATTAACAGTAATCGGCCCCTTTCGCAGCCACCAATTTTTATAACGTAGGAACAACACGTTCCGTGAAAAATAAATTCAGTGATCAGTGTTAGTAGCCGTGCAGTGAAGTGAATATTCGGTACATTAACCCGGACGCAGTGTGATCAGCTGAGCACTGGGCGCTACCCAACCATAAATCTTTTCGTCCACCGATAACCAGGATCGGTACAGTGACCCAGTGACACAGGTTTCCGGAAAGGGAAGGAAAGCAAGGAAAGGAATGTCCGAAAGGGTGAGTTTTCTTTAATTTATTGGTGATTATTAGGTGTGAAAATAAATTCTTTCCGATTTTAGGGTGCAATAACAGTTCGATTTAAAAAATATGAAAACAACTCGATCATCGCAATAATTTCCATTATTGTTCATTACCTTTTGCCATTTTTCTGGCAGCTTCTGAATACCACCGCGATAGAAATTCCAGTCGGAAAGAATTTATTCATACACCTAATATTATTTTTTAAATTTAGTTCTGTTGGTCGTTCTTAAACTACGGATTTTTACCTCAATAACGAATTACGATCACTTGTCGTACATTTTCTGTTACGTTAGCTTTTCGTTTATGCCTTATTTAAAAACGAAATTTACGTACTTCTTGTCCTCTCACTTCAAATTATTCTTATTTAAGATTCTGCTTTAAAAAAAAAATGTGTAACGCGGTTTCCTTCGATGCATGCCGACTTGCTTGTTCGTACGTTCGTAGCACAAGCGCGGTCGCCTACCTCGTAGCCAACGCTACCGGGGGAACTCAGGCGGAAGGCGCGCGCTCTGATTGGTCGGGGTTTTTGCTTAATATCTCCTTAACGACGCTTCGGACAATATTTTCGCTAAGGAAAAAGTTGTTTCAAATCACCCCCTGAGTCACCCCTTCCAAGGAAACGCGACATTTTTGGGACACCCTGTATAGGATCGTCTCCACGACCCCGGGACTAGGTTGGCCAGTCACCGACATGTCCGACGACTATAGGGTTGTCCCCACGACCACGGGCCAAAGTTGCCCTGCCGCCGACATGTCCGACGACTATAGGGTCGTCCCCACGACCACTGGCCACAGTTGCCCAGCCGCCGACATGTCCGACGACTATAGGGTCGTCCCCACCACCCCGGGTCTAAGTTGGCCAGCCGCCAACATGTCCGACGACTATAGGGTCGTCCCCACGACCACGGGCCAAAGTTGCCCTGCCGCCGACATGTCCGACGACTATAGGGTCGTCCCCACGACCACTGGCCAAAGTTGCCCAGCCGCCGACATGTCCGACGACTATAGGGTCGTCCCCACGACCACGGGCCAAAGTTGCCCTGCCGCCGACATGTCCGACGACTATAGGGTCGTCCCCACGACCACTGGCCAAAGTTGCCCAGCCGCCGACATGTCCGACGACTATAGGGTCGTCCCCACGACCACGGGCCAAAGTTGCCCTGCCGCCGACTTGTCCGACGACTATAGGGACGTCCCCACGACCACGGGCCAAAGTTGCCCAGCCGCCGACATGTCCGACGACTATAGGGTCGTCCCCACGACCCCGGGACTAGATTGGCCCGCCACCCGTCATGTCCGACGACTATAGGGTCGTCCCCACGACCCCGGGACTAGGTTGGCCCGCCGCCGACATGTCCGACGACTATACGGTCGTCCCCACGACCACGGGACTAGGTTGGCCCGCCGCCGACTTGTCCGACGACTATACGGTCGTCCCCACGACCACGGGACTAGGTTGGCCCGCCGCCGACTTGTCCGACGGCTATAGGGTCGTCCCCACGACCTCGGGACTAGGTTGGCCCGCCGCCGACATGTCCGACGACTATAGGGTCGTCCCCACGCCCCGGGCCAAAGCTGGCCAGCCGCCGGGATGTCCGACGACTATAGGATCGTCCCCACGACCCCGGGACTAGATTGGCCCGCCACCGTCATGTCCGACGACTATACGGTCGTCCCCACGACCCCGGGACTAGGTTGGCCCGCCGCCGACGTGTCCTACGACTATGGGGTCGTCCCCACGACCACGAGACTAGGTTGGCCAGCCGCCGACATGTCGGACGACTATAGGGTCGTCCCCACCACCCCGGGGCTAGGTTGGCCAGCCGCCGACATGTCCGACGACTATAGGGTCGTCCCCACGACCACGGGCCAAAGTTGCCCTGTCGCCGACATGTCCGACGACTATAGGGTCGTCCCCACGACCCCGGGACTAGATTGGCCCGCCACCGTCATGTCCGACGACTATAGGGTCGTCCCCACCACCCCGGGTCTAGGTTGGCCAGCCGCCGACATGTCCGACGACTATAGGGTCGTCCCCACGACCACGGGCCAAAGTTGCCCTGCCGCCGACATGTCCGACGACTATAGGGTCGTCCCCACGACCCCGGGACTAGATTGGCCCGCCACCGTCATGTCCGACGAGTATACGGTCGTCCCCACGACCCCGGGACTAGGTAGGCCCGCCGCCGACGTGTCCTACGACTATGGGGTCGTCCCCACGACCACGAGACTAGGTTGGCCAGCCGCCGACATGTCCGACGACTGTAGGGTCGTCCCCACGACCACGGGCCAAAGTTGCCCTGCCGCCGACATGTCCGACGACTATAGGGTCGTCCCGACTACCGCGGGCCAAAGCTGGCCAGCCGCCAACATGTCCGGCGACTATACGGTCGTCCCCACGACCCCGGGACTAGGTGGGCCTGCCGCCGACATGCCCGACGACTATAGGGTCGTCCCCACGACCCCGGGACTAGGTTCGCCCGCCTCCGACTTGTCCGACGACTATAGGGACGTCCCCACGACCACGGGCCAAAGTTGGCCAGCCGCCGACATGTCCGACGGCTATAGGGTCGTCCGCTCGACCCCGGGGCTAGATTGCCCCGGCACCGTCATGTCCGACGACTGTAGGGTCGTCTCCACGACCCCGGGACTAGGTTGGCCCGCCACCATCATGTCCGACGACTATAGGGTCGTCTCCACGACCACGGGCCAAAGTTGGTCAGCCGCCGACATGTCCGACGACTATAGGGTCGTCTCCACGACCCCGGGACTAGGTTCGCCCGCCTCCGACTTGTCCGACGACTATAGGGACGTCCCCACGACCACGGGCCAAAGTTGGCCAGCCGCCGACATGTCCGACGGCTATAGGGTCGTCCCCACGATCCCGGGACTAGGTTGCCCTGCCATCGTCATGTCCGACGACTATAGGGTCGTCCCCACGACCCCGGGCCAAAGTTGCCCTGCTGCCGACATGTCCGACGACTATAGGGTCGTCCCCACGACCCCGGGTCTAGGTTGGCCCGCCGCCGACTTTTCCGACGACTATAGGGTCGTCCCCACGACCCCGGGACTAGGTTGGCCGGCCGCCGACATGTCCGACGTCTATAGGGTCGTCCCCACGACCCCGGGGCTAGATTGGCCCGCCCCCGTCATGTCCGACGACTATAGGTTCGTCCCTACGACCCTGGGCATACGTTGGCCTGCCGCCGACATGTCCGACGACTATAGGGTCGCCCCACGACCCGGGCCAAAGTTGCCCTGCCGCCGACATGTCCGACGACTATAGGGTCGTCCCCACGACCCCGGGACTAGGTTGGCCCGCCGCCGACATGTCCGACGTCTATAGGGTCGTCCCCACGACCCCGGGGCTAGATTGCCCCGGCACCGTCATGTCCGACGACTATAGGGTCGTCCCCACGACCCCGGGACTAGTTTGGCCCGCCGCCGACTTGTCCGACGACTATAGGGTCGTCTCCACGACCCCGGGACTAGGTTGGCCAGTCACCGACATGTCCGACGACTATAGGGTCGTCCCCACGACCACGGGCCAAAGTTGGCTTGCCGCCGACATGTCCGACGACTATAGGGTCGTCCCCACGACCCCGGGACTAGGTTGGCCCGCCGGCGACATGTCCGACGACTATAGGGTCGTCCCCACGACCACGGGCCAAAGTTGCCCTGCCGCCGACTTGTCCGACGACTATAGGGACGTCCCCACAACCACGGGCCAAAGTTGCCCAGCCGCCGACATGTCCGACGACTATAGGGTCGTCCCCACGACCCCGGGACTAGATTGGCCCGCCACCCGTCATGTCCGACGACTATAGGGTCGTCCCCACGACCCCGGGACTAGGTTGGCCCGCCGCCGACATGTCCGACGACTATACGGTCGTCCCCACGACCACGGGACTAGGTTGGCCCGCCGCCGACTTGTCCGACGACTATAGGGTCGTCCCCACGACCTCGGGACTAGGTTGGCCCCCCGCCGACATGTCCGACGACTATAGGGTCGTCCCCACGCCCCGGGCCAAAGTTGGCCAGCCGCCGGCATGTCCGACGACTATAGGATCGTCCCCACGACCCCGGGACTAGATTGGCCCGCCACCGTCATGTCCGACGACTATACGGTCGTCCCCACGACCCCGGGACTACGTTGGCCCGCCGCCGACGTGTCCTACGACTATGGGGTCGTCCCCACGACCAAGAGACTAGGTTGGCCAGCCGCCGACATGTCGGACGATTATAGGGTCGTCCCCACCACCCCGGGGCTAGGTTGGCCAGCCGCCGACATGTCCGACGACTATAGGGTCGTCCCCACGACCACGGGCCAAAGTTGCCCTGCCGCCGACATGTCCGACGACTATAGGGTCGTCCCCACGACCACTGGCCAAAGTAGCCCAGCCGCCGACATGTCCGACGACTATAGGGTCGTCCCCACGCCCCGGGCCAAAGTTGGCCAGCCGCCGGCATGTCCGACGACTATAGGGTCGTCCCCACGACCCCGGGACTAGATTGGCCCGCCATCGTCATGTCCGACGACTATAGGGTCGTCCACACCGCCCCGGGTCTAGGTTGGCCAGCCGCCGACATGTCCGACGACTATAGGGTCGTCCCCACGACCACGGGCCAAAGTTGCCCTGCCGCCGACATGTCCGACGACTATAGGGTCGTCCCCACGACCACTGGCCAAAGTTGCCCAGCCGCCGACATGTCCGACGACTATAGGGTCGTCCCCACGACCCCGGGACTAGATTGGCCCGCCATCGTCATGTCCGACGACTATAGGGTCGTCCCCACCACCCCGGGACTAGATTGGCCCGCCACCGTCATGTCCGACGACTATAGGGTCGTCCCCACCACCCCGGGTCTAGGTTGGCCAGCCGCCTACATGTCCGACGACTATAGGGTCGTCCCCACTACCGCGGGCCAAAGCTGGCCAGCCGCCAACATGTCCGACGACTATAGGGTCGTCCCCACGACCCCGGGACTAGGTTGGCCCGCCGCCGACATGTCCGACGATTATAGGGTCGTCCCTACCACGCCGGGACTAGGTTGGCCAGCCGCCGACATGTCCGACGACTATAGGGTCGTCCCCACGACCCCGGGTCTAGGTTGGCCCGCCGCCGACTTTTCCGACGACTATAGGGTCGTCCCCACGACCCCGGGACTAGGTTGGCCAGCCGCCGACATGTCCGACGACTATAGTGTCGTCCCCGCGAGCACGGGCCAAAGTTGCCCTGCCGCCGACATGTCCGACGACTATAGGGTCGTCCCCACGACCCCGGGACTAGGTTGGCCCGCCGCCGAATTTTCCGACGACTATAGGGTCGTCCCCACGACCCCGGGACTAGGTTGGCCCGCCACCGACATGTCCGACGAATATAGGGTCGTCTCCACGACCACGGGCCAAAGTTGCCCAGCCGCCGACATGTCCGGCGACTATAGGGTCGTCCCCACGACCGCGGGACTAGGTTGGCCAGCCGCCGACATGTCCGACGCCTATAGGGTCGTCCCCTCGACCCCGGTGGCTAGATTGCCCCGGCACCGTCATGTCCGACGACTATAGGGTCGTCCCCACGACCACGGGCCAAAGTTGCCCTGCCGCCGACATGTCCGACGACTATAGGGTCGTCCCCACGACCACTGGCCAAAGTTGCCCAGCCGCCGACATGTCCGACGACTATAGGGTCGTCCCCACGACCACGGGCCAATGTTGCCCTGCCGCCGACATGTCCGACGACTATAGGGTCGTCCCCACGACCCCGGGACTAGGTGGGCCTGCCGCCGACATGTCCGACGACTATAGGGTCGTCCCCACGACCACGGGCCAAAGTTGCCCAGCCGCCGACATGTCCGGCGACTATAGGGTCGTCCCCACGACCGCGGGACTAGGTTGGCCAGCCGCCGACATGTCCGACGCCTATAGGGTCGTCCCCACGACCCCGGGACTAGATTGGCCCGCCACCGTCATGTCCGACGACTATAGGGTCGTCCCCACCACCCCGGGTCTAGATTGGCCAGCCGCCGACATGTCCGACGACTATAGGGTCGTCCCCACTACCGCGAGCCAAAGCTGGCCAGCCGCCAACATGTCCGACGACTATAGGGTCGTCCCCACGACCCCGGGACTAGGTTGGCCCGCCGCCGACTTGTCCGACGATTATAGGGTCGTTCCTACCACGCCGGGACTAGGTTGGCCAGCCGCCGACATGTCCGACGACTATAGGGTCGTCCCCACGACCCCGGGTCTAGGTTGGCCCGCCGCCGACTTTTCCGACGACTATAGGGTCGTCCCCACGACCCCGGGACTAGGTTGGCCAGCCGCCGACATGTCCGACGACTATAGTGTCGTCCCCGCGACCACGGGCCAAAGTTGCCCTGCCGCCGACATGTCCGACGACTATAGGGTCGTCCCCACGACCCCGGGACTAGGTTGGCCCGCCGCCGAATTTTCCGACGACTATAGGGTCGTCCCCACGACCCCGGGACTAGGTTGGCCCGCCACCGACATGTCCGACGACTATAGGGTCGTCTCCACGACCACGGGCCAAAGTTGCCCAGCCGCCGACATGTCCGGCGACTATAGGGTCGTCCCCACGACCGCGGGACTAGGTTGGCCAGCCGCCGACATGTCCGACGCCTATTCGGTCGTCCCCTCGACCCCGGTGGCTAGATTGCCCCGGCACCGTCATGTCCGACGACTATAGGGTCGTCCCCACGACCACGGGCCAAAGTTGCCCTGCCGCCGACATGTCCGACGACTATAGGGTCGTCCCCACGACCCCGGGACTAGATTGGCCCGCCATCGTCATGTCCGACGACTATAGGGTCGTCCACACCGCCCCGGGTCTAGGTTGGCCAGCCGCCGACATGTCCGACGACTATAGGGTCGTCCCCACGACCCCGGGTCTAGGTTGGCCCGCCGCCGACTTTTCCGACGACTATAGGGTCGTCCCCACGACCCCGGGACTAGGTTGGCCCGCCGCCGACATGTCCGACGACTATAGGGTCGTCCCCACGCCCCGGGCCAAAGTTGGCCAGCCGCCGGCATGTCCGACGACTATAGGGTCGTCCCCACGACCCCGGGACTAGATTGGCCCGCCACCGTCATGTCCGACGACTATAGGGTCGTCCCCACTACCGCGGGCCAAAGCTGGCCAACCGCCAACATGTCCGGCGACTATAAGGTCGTCCCCACGACCGCGGGACTAGGTGGGCCTGCCGCCGACATGTCCGACGACTATAGGGTCGTCCCCACGACCACGGGCCAAAGTTGCCCAGCCGCCGACATGTCCGGCGACTATAGGGTCGTCCCCACGACCGCGGGACTAGGTTGGCCAGCCGCCGACATGTCCGACGCCTATAGGGTCGTCCCCTCGACCCCGGGGGCTAGATTGCCCCTGCACCGTCATGTCCGACGACTATAGGGTCGTCCCCACGACCACGGGCCAAAGTTGCCCTGCCGCCGACATGTCCGACGACTATAGGGTCGTCCCCACGACCACTGGCCAAAGTTGCCCAGCCGCCGACATGTCCGACGACTATAGGGTCGTCCCCACGACCACGGGCCAATGTTGCCCTGCCGCCGACATGTCCGACGACTATAGGGTCGTCCCCACGACCCCGGGACTAGGTGGGCCTGCCGCCGACATGTCCGACGACTATAGGGTCGTCCCCACGACCACGGGCCAAAGTTGCCCAGCCGCCGACATGTCCGGCGACTATAGGGTCGTCCCCACGACCGCGGGACTAGGTTGGCCAGCCGCCGACATGTCCGACGCCTATAGGGTCGTCCCCTCGACCCCGGTGGCTAGATTGCCCCGGCACCGTCATGTCCGACGACTATAGGGTCGTCTCCACGTCCCCGGGACTAGGTTGGCCAGTCACCGACATGTCCGACGACTATAGGGTCGTCCCCACGACCCCGGGACTAGGTTGGCCCGCCGCCGACATGTCCGATGACTATAGGGTCGTCCCCACGACCCCGGGACTAGGTGGGCCTGCCGCCGACATGTCCGACGACTATAGGGTCGTCCCCACGACCACGGGCCAAAGTTGCCCAGCCGCCGACATGTCCGGCGACTATAGGGTCGTCCCCACGACCGCGGGACTAGGTTGGCCAGCCGCCGACATGTCCGACGCCTATAGGGTCGTCCCCTCGACCCCGGTGGCTAGATTGCCCCGGCACCGTCATGTCCGACGACTATAGGGTCGTCTCCACGACCCCGGGACTAGGTTGGCCAGTCACCGACATGTCCGACGACTATAGGGTCGTCCCCACGACCCCGGGACTAGGTTGGCCCGCCGCCGACATGTCCGACGACTATACGGTCGTCCCCACGACCACGGGACTAGGTTGGCCCGCCGCCGACTTGTCCGACGACTATAGGGTCGTCCCCACTACCGCGGGCCAAAGCTGGCCAGCCGCCAACATGTCCGGCGACTATAGGGTCGTCCCCACGACCGCGGGACTAGGTGGGCCTGCCGCCGACATGTCCGACGACTATAGGGTCGTCCCCACGACCACGGGCCAAAGTTGCCCAGCCGCCGACATGTCCGGCGACTATAGGGTCGTCCCCACGACCGCGGGACTAGGTTGGCCAGCCGCCGACATGTCCGACGCCTATAGGGTCGTCCCCTCGACCCCGGTGGCTAGATTGCCCCGGCACCGTCATGTCCGACGACTATAGGGTCGTCTCCACGACCCCGGGACTAGGCTGGCCAGTCACCGACATGTCCGACGACTATAGGGTCGTCCCCACGACCCCGGGACTAGGTTGGCCCGCCGCCGACTTGTCCGACGCCTATAGGGTCGTCCCCACGACCCCGGGACTAGGTTGGCCTGCCGCCGACTTTTCCGACGACTATTGGGTCGTCCCCACGACCCCGGGACTAGGTTGGCCCGCCGCCGACATGTCCGACGACTATAGGGTCGTCCCCACGACCCCGCGAGGAAGGTTGGCCCGCCGCCGACATGTCCGACGACTATATGGTCGTCCCCACGACCCCGGGACTAGGTTGGCCCGCCGCCGACATGTCCGACGACTATAGGGTCGTCCCCACGACCCCGGGACTAGGTGGGCCTGCCGCCGACATGTCCGACGACTATAGGGTCGTCCCCACGACCACGGGCCAAAGTTGCCCAGCCGCCGACATGTCCGGCGACTATAGGGTCGTCCCCACGACCGCGGGACTAGGTTGGCCAGCCGCCGACATGTCCGACGCCTATAGGGTCGTCCCCTCGACCCCGGTGGCTAGATTGCCCCGGCACCGACATGTCCGACGACTATAGGGTCGTCTCCACGACCCCGGGACTAGGTTGGCCAGTCACCGACATGTCCGACGACTATAGGGTCGTCCCCACGACCCCGGGACTAGGTTGGCCCGCCGCCGACATGTCCGACGACTATAGGGTCGTCCCCACGACACCGGGACTAGGTGGGCCTGCCGCCGACATGTCCGACGACTATAGGGTCGTCCCCACGACCACGGGCCAAAGTTGCCCAGCCGCCGACATGTCCGGCGACTATAGGGTCGTCCCCACGACCGCGGGACTAGGTTGGCCAGCCGCCGACATGTCCGACGACTATAGGGTCGTCCCCACGACCCCGGGACTAGGTTGGCCCGCCGCCGACATGTCCGACGACTATAGGGTCGTCCCCACGACCCCGGGACTAGGTGGGCCTGCCGCCGACATGTCCGACGACTATAGGGTCGTCCCCACGACCACGGGCCAAAGTTGCCCAGCCGCCGACATGTCCGGCGACTATAGGGTCGTCCCCACGACCGCGGGACTAGGTTGGCCAGCAGCCGACATGTCCGACGCCTATAGGGTCGTCCCCTCGACCCCGGTGGCTAGATTGCCCCGGCACCGTCATGTCCGACGACTATAGGGTCGTCCCCACGATCCCGGGACTAGGTTGGCCCGCCGCCGACATGTCCGACGCCTATAGGGTCGTCCCCTCGACCCCGGTGGCTAGATTGCCCCGGCACCGACATGTCCGACGACTATAGGGTCGTCTCCACGACCCCGGGACTAGGTTGGCCAGTCACCGACATGTCCGACGACTATAGGGTCGTCCCCACGACCCCGGGACTAGGTTGGCCCGCCGCCGACATGTCCGACGACTATACGGTCGTCCCCACGACCGCGGGACTAGGTTGGCCCGCCGCCGACTTGTCCGACGCCTATAGGGTCGTCCCCACGACCCCGGGACTAGGTGGGCCTGCCGCCGACATGTCCGACGACTATAGGGTCGTCCCCACGACCACGGGCCAAAGTTGCCCAGCCGCCGACATGTCCGGCGACTATAGGGTCGTCCCCACGACCGCGGGACTAGGTTGGCCAGCCGCCGACATGTCCGACGCCTATAGGGTCGTCCCCTCGACCCCGGTGGCTAGATTGCCCCGGCACCGTCATGTCCGACGACTATAGGGTCGTCTCCACGACCCCGGGACTAGGTTGGCCAGTCACCGACATGTCCGACGACTATAGGGTCGTCCCCACGACCGCGGGACTAGGTTGGCCAGCCGCCGACATGTCCGACGCCTATAGGGTCGTCCCCTCGACCCCGGTGGCTAGATTGCCCCGGCACCGTCATGTCCGACGACTATAGGGTCGTCCCCACGACCACGGGCCAAAGTTGCCCTGCCGCCGACATGTCCGACGACTATAGGGTCGTCCCCACGACCACTGGCCAAAGTTGCCCAGCCGCCGACATGTCCGACGACTATAGGGTCGTCCCCACGACCACGGGCCAATGTTGCCCTGCCGCCGACATGTCCGACGACTATAGGGTCGTCCCCACGAACCCGGGACTAGGTGGGCCTGCCGCCGACATGTCCGACGACTATAGGGTCGTCCCCACGACCACGGGACTAGGTTGGCCCGCCGCCGACTTGTCCGACGACTATAGGATCGTCCCCACGACCCCGGGACTAGGTCGGCCCGCCGCCGACATATCCGACGACTATAGGGTCGTCCCCACGACCACGGGCCAAAGTTGCCCTGCCGCCGACATGTCCGACGACTATAGGGTCGTCCCCACGACCTCGGGACTAGGTTGGCCCGCCGCCGACATGTCCGACGACTATAGGGTCGTCCCCACGCCCCGGGCCAAAGTTGGCCAGCCGCCGGCATGTCCGACGACTATAGGGTCGTCCCCACGACCCCGGGACTAGGTGGGCCTGCCGCCGACATGTCCGACGACTATAGGGTCGTCCCCACGACCACGGGCCAAAGTTGCCCAGCCGCCGACATGTCCGGCGACTATAGGGTCGTCCCCACGACCGCGGGACTAGGTTGGCCAGCCGCCGACATGTCCGACGCCTATAGGGTCGTCCCCTCGACCCCGGTGGCTAGATTGCCCCGGCACCGTCATGTCCGACGACTATAGGGTCGTCTCCACGACCCCGGGACTAGGTTGGCCAGTCACCGACATGTCCGACGACTATAGGGTCGTCCCCACGACCCCGGGACTAGGTTGGCCCGCCGCCGACATGTCCGACGACTATACGGTCGTCCCCACGACCACGGGACTAGGTTGGCCCGCCGCCGACTTGTCCGACGACTATACGGTCGTCCCCACGACCACGGGACTAGGTTGGCCCGCCGCCGACTTGTCCGACGACTATAGGATCGTCCCCACGACCCCGGGACTAGGTCGGCCCGCCGCCGACATATCCGACGACTATAGGGTCGTCCCCACGACCACGGGCCAAAGTTGCCCTGCCGCCGACATGTCCGACGACTATAGGGTCGTCCCCACGACCTCGGGACTAGGTTGGCCCGCCGCCGACATGTCCGACGACTATAGGGTCGTCCCCACGCCCCGGGCCAAAGTTGGCCAGCCGCCGGCATGTCCGACGACTATAGGGTCGTCCCCACGACCCCGGGACTAGATTGGCCCGCCACCGTCATGTCCGACGACTATAGGGTCGTCCCCACTACCGCGGGCCAAAGCTGGCCAGCCGCCAACATGTCCGGCGACTATAGGGTCGTCCCCACGACCGCGGGACTAGGTGGGCCTGCCGCCGACATGTCCGACGACTATTGGGTCGTCCCCACGACCACGGGCCAAAGTTGCCCAGCCGCCGACATTTCCGGCGACTATAGGGTCGTCCCCACGACCGCGGGTCTAGGTTGGCCAGCCGCCGACATGTCCGACGCCTATAGGGTCGTCCCCTCGACCCCGGTGGCTAGATTGCCCCGGCACCGTCATGTCCGACGACTATAGGGTCGTCTCCACGACCCCGGGACTAGGCTGGCCAGTCACCGACATGTCCGACGACTATAGGGTCGTCCCCACGACCTCGGGACTAGGTTGGCCCGCCGCCGACATGTCCGACGACTATAGGGTCGTCCCCACGCCCCGGGCCAAAGTTGGCCAGCCGCCGGCATGTCCGACGACTATAGGGTCGTCCCCACTCCCCGGGCCAAAGTTGGCCAGCCGCCGGCATGTCCGACGACTATAGGGTCGTCCCCACGACCACGGGACTAGATTGGCCCGCCACCGTCATGTCCGACGACTATAGGGTCGTCCCCACTACCGCGGGCCAAAGCTGGCCAGCCGCCAACATGTCCGGCGACTATAGGGTCGTCCCCACGACCGCGGGACTAGGTGGGCCTGCCGCCGACATGTCCGACGCCTATAGGGTCGTCCCCTCGACCCCGGTGGCTAGATTGCCCCGGCACCGTCATGTCCGACGACTATAGGGTCGTCTCCACGTCCCCGGGACTAGGTTGGCCAGTCACCGACATGTCCGACGACTATAGGGTCGTCCCCACGACCCCGGGACTAGGTTGGCCCGCCGCCGACATGTCCGACGACTATACGGTCGTCCCCACGACCACGGGACTAGGTTGGCCCGCCGCCGACTTGTCCGACGACTATACGGTCGTCCCCACGACCACGGGACTAGGTTGGCCCGCCGCCGACTTGTCCGACGACTATAGGATCGTCCCCACGACCCCGGGACTAGGTCGGCCCGCCGCCGACATATCCGACGACTATAGGGTCGTCCCCACGACCACGGGCCAAAGTTGCCCTGCCGCCGACATGTCCGACGACTTTAGGCTCGTCCCCACGACCTCGGGACTAGGTTGGCCCGCCGCCGACATGTCCGACGACTATAGGGTCGTCCCCACGCCCCGGGCCAAAGTTGGCCAGCCGCCGGCATGTCCGACGACTATAGGGTCGTCCCCACGACCCCGGGACTAGATTGGCCCGCCACCGTCATGTCCGACGACTATAGGGTCGTCCCCACTACCGCGGGCCAAAGCTGGCCAGCCGCCAACATGTCCGGCGACTATAGGGTCGTCCCCACGACCGCGGGACTAGGTGGGCCTGCCGCCGACATGTCCGACGACTATAGGGTCGTCCCCACGACCACGGGCCAAAGTTGCCCAGCCGCCGACATGTCCGGCGACTATAGGGTCGTCCCCACGACCGCGGGTCTAGGTTGGCCAGCCGCCGACATGTCCGACGCCTATAGGGTCGTCCCCTCGACCCCGGTGGCTAGATTGCCCCGGCACCGTCATGTCCGACGACTATAGGGTCGTCTCCACGACCCCGGGACTAGGCTGGCCAGTCACCGACATGTCCGACGACTATAGGGTCGTCCCCACGACCTCGGGACTAGGTTGGCCCGCCGCCGACATGTCCGACGACTATAGGGTCGTCCCCACGCCCCGGGCCAAAGTTGGCCAGCCGCCGGCATGTCCGACGACTGTAGGGTCGTCCCCACGACCCCGGGACTAGATTGGCCCGCCACCGTCATGTCCGACGACTATAGGGTCGTCCCCACTACCGCGGGCCAAAGCTGGCCAGCCGCCAACATGTCCGGCGACTATAGGGTCGTCCCCACGACCGCGGGACTAGGTGGGCCTGCCGCCGACATGTCCGACGCCTATAGGGTCGTCCCCTCGACCCCGGTGGCTAGATTGCCCCGGCACCGTCATGTCCGACGACTATAGGGTCGTCTCCACGTCCCCGGGACTAGGTTGGCCAGTCACCAACATGTCCGACGACTATAGGGTCGTCCCCACGACCCCGGGACTAGGTTGGCCCGCCGCCGACATGTCCGACGACTATAGGGTCGTCCCCACGACCCCGGGACTAGGTGGGCCTGCCGCCGACATGTCCGACGACTATAGGGTCGTCCCCACGACCACGGGCCAAAGTTGCCCAGCCGCCGACATGTCCGGCGACTATAGGGTCGTCCCCACGACCCCGGGACTAGGTTGGCCCGCCGCCGACTTTTCCGACGACTATAGGGTCGTCCCCACGACCCCGGGACTAGGTTGGCCCGCCGCCGACATGTCCGACGACTATAGGGTCGTCCCCACGACCCCGCGAGGAAGGTTGGCCGGCCGCCGACATGTCCGACGACTATAGGGTCGTCCCCACGACCACGGGCCAAAGTTGCCCAGCCGCCGACATGTCCGGCGACTATAGGGTCGTCCCCACGACCGCGGGACTAGGTTGGCCAGCCGCCGACATGTCCGACGCCTATAGGGTCGTCCCCTCGACCCCGGTGGCTAGATTGCCCCGGCACCGTCATGTCCGACGACTATAGGGTCGTCTCCACGTCCCCGGGACTAGGTTGGCCAGTCACCGACATGTCCGACGACTATAGGGTCGTCCCCACGACCCCGGGACTAGGTTGGCCCGCCGCCGACATGTCCGACGACTATAGGGTCGTCCCCACGACCCCGGGACTAGGTGGGCCTGCCGCCGACATGTCCGACGACTATAGGGTCGTCCCCACGACCACGGGCCAAAGTTGCCCAGCCGCCGACATGTCCGGCGACTATAGGGTCGTCCCCACGACCGCGGGACTAGGTTGGCCAGCCGCCGACATGTCCGACGCCTATAGGGTCGTCCCCTCGACCCCGGTGGCTAGATTGCCCCGCCGCCGACATGTCCGACGACTATACGGTCGTCCCCACGACCACGGGACTAGGTTGGCCCGCCGCCGACTTGTCCGACGACTATACGGTCGTCCCCACGACCACGGGACTAGGTTGGCCCGCCGCCGACTTGTCCGACGACTATAGGATCGTCCCCACGACCCCGGGACTAGGTCGGCCCGCCGCCGACATGTCCGACGACTATAGGGTCGTCCCCACGACCCCGGGACTAGGTTGGCCCGCCGCCGACATGTCCGACGACTATACGGTCGTCCCCACGACCACGGGACTAGGTTGGCCCGCCGCCGACTTGTCCGACGACTATACGTTCGTCCCCACGACCCCGGGACTAGGTTGGCCCGCCGCCGACGTGTCCTACGACTATGGGGTCGTCCCCACGACCACGAGACTAGGTTGGCCAGCCGCCGACATGTCCGACGACTATAGGGTCGTCCCCACGACCACGGGCCAAAGTTGCCCAGCCGCCGACATGTCCGGCGACTATAGGGTCGTCCCCACGACCGCGGGACTAGGTTGGCCAGCCGCCGACATGTCCGACGAATATAGGGTCGTCCCCACGACCCCGGGTCTAGGTTGGCCCGCCGCCGACTTTTCCGACGACTATAGGGTCGTCCCCACGACCCCGGGCCAAAGTTGCCCTGCCGCCGACATGTCCGACGACTATAGGGTCGTCCCCACTACCGCGGGCCAAAGCTGGCCAGCCGCCAACATGTCCGGCGACTATAGGGTCGTCCCCACGACCCCGGGACTAGGTGGGCCTGCCGCCGACATGTCCGACGACTATAGGGTCGTCCCCACGACCACGGGCCAAAGTTGCCCAGCCGCCGACATGTCCGGCGACTATAGGGTCGTCCCCACGACCGCGGGACTAGGTTGGCCAGCCGCCGACATGTCCGACGCCTATAGGGTCGTCCCCTCGACCCCGGTGGCTAGATTGCCCCGGCACCGTCATGTCCGACGACTATAGGGTCGTCTCCACGTCCCCGGGACTAGGTTGGCCAGTCACCGACATGTCCGACGACTATAGGGTCGTCCCCACGACCCCGGGACTAGGTTGGCCCGCCGCCGACATGTCCGATGACTATAGGGTCGTCCCCACGACCCCGGGACTAGGTGGGCCTGCCGCCGACATGTCCGACGACTATAGGGTCGTCCCCACGACCACGGGCCAAAGTTGCCCAGCCGCCGACATGTCCGGCGACTATAGGGTCGTCCCCACGACCGCGGGACTAGGTTGGCCAGCCGCCGACATGTCCGACGACTATAGGGTCGTCCCCACGACCCCGGGACTAGGTTGGCCCGCCGCCGACATGTCCGACGACTATAGGGTCGTCCCCACGACCCCGGGACTAGGTGGGCCTGCCGCCGACATGTCCGACGACTATAGGGTCGTCCCCACGACCACGGGCCAAAGTTGCCCAGCCGCCGACATGTCCGGCGACTATAGGGTCGTCCCCACGACCGCGGGACTAGGTTGGCCAGCCGCCGACATGTCCGACGCCTATAGGGTCGTCCCCTCGACCCCGGTGGCTAGATTGCCCCGGCACCGTCATGTCCGACGACTATAGGGTCGTCCCCACGACCCCGGGACTAGGTTGGCCCGCCGCCGACATGTCCGACGCCTATAGGGTCGTCCCCTCGACCCCGGTGGCTAGATTGCCCCGGCACCGACATGTCCGACGACTATAGGGTCGTCTCCACGACCCCGGGACTAGGTTGGCCAGTCACCGACATGTCCGACGACTATAGGGTCGTCCCCACGACCCCGGGACTAGGTTGGCCCGCCGCCGACATGTCCGACGACTATACGGTCGTCCCCACGACCGCGGGACTAGGTTGGCCCGCCGCCGACTTGTCCGACGCCTATAGGGTCGTCCCCACGACCCCGGGACTAGGTGGGCCTGCCGCCGACATGTCCGACGACTATAGGGTCGTCCCCACGACCACGGGCCAAAGTTGCCCAGCCGCCGACATGTCCGGCGACTATAGGGTCGTCCCCACGACCGCGGGACTAGGTTGGCCAGCCGCCGACATGTCCGACGCCTATGGGGTCGTCCCCTCGACCCCGGTGGCTAGATTGCCCCGGCACCGTCATGTCCGACGACTATAGGGTCGTCTCCACGACCCCGGGACTAGGTTGGCCAGTCACCGACATGTCCGACGACTATAGGGTCGTCCCCACGACCCCGGGACTAGGTTGGCCCGCCGCCGACATGTCCGACGACTATACGGTCGTCCCCACGACCACGGGACTAGGTTGGCCCGCCGCCGACTTGTCCGACGACTATACGGTCGTCCCCACGACCACGGGACTAGGTTGGCCCGCCGCCGACTTGTCCGACGACTATAGGATCGTCCCCACGACCCCGGGACTAGGTCGGCCCGCCGCCGACATATCCGACGACTATAGGGTCGTCCCCACGAACACGGGCCAAAGTTGCCCTGCCGCCGACATGTCCGACGACTATAGGGTCGTCCCCACGACCTCGGGACTAGGTTGGCCCGCCGCCGACATGTCCGACGACTATAGGGTCGTCCCCACGCCCCGGGCCAAAGTTGGCCAGCCGCCGGCATGTCCGACGACTATAGGGTCGTCCCCACGACCCCGGGACTAGATTGGCCCGCCACCGTCATGTCCGACGACTATAGGGTCGTCCCCACTACCGCGGGCCAAAGCTCGCCAGCCGCCAACATGTCCGGCGACTATAGGGTCGTCCCCACGACCGCGGGACTAGGTGGGCCTGCCGCCGACATGTCCGACGACTATTGGGTCGTCCCCACGACCACGGGCCAAAGTTGCCCAGCCGCCGACATGTCCGGCGACTATAGGGTCGTCCCCCACGACCGCGGGTCTAGGTTGGCCAGCCGCCGACATGTCCGACGCCTATAGGGTCGTCCCCTCGACCCCGGTGGCTAGATTGCCCCGGCACCGTCATGTCCGACGACTATAGGGTCGTCTCCACGACCCCGGGACTAGGCTGGCCAGTCACCGACATGTCCGACGACTATAGGGTCGTCCCCACGACCTCGGGACTAGGTTGGCCCGCCGCCGACATGTCCGACGACTATAGGGTCGTCCCCACGCCCCGGGCCAAAGTTGGCCAGCCGCCGGCATGTCCGACGACTATAGGGTCGTCCCCACTCCCCGGGCCAAAGTTGGCCAGCCGCCGGCATGTCCGACGACTATAGGGTCGTCCCCACGACCCCGGTGGCTAGATTGCCCCGGCACCGTCATGTCCGACGACTATAGGGTCGTCTCCACGACCCCGGGACTAGGCTGGCCAGTCACCGACATGTCCGACGACTATAGGGTCGTCCCCACGACCTCGGGACTAGGTTGGCCCGCCGCCGACATGTCCGACGACTATAGGGTCGTCCCCACGCCCCGGGCCAAAGTTGGCCAGCCGCCGGCATGTCCGACGACTATAGGGTCGTCCCCACGACCCCGGGACTAGATTGGCCCGCCACCGTCATGTCCGACGACTATAGGGTCGTCCCCACTACCGCGGGCCAAAGCTGGCCAGCCGCCAACATGTCCGGCGACTATAGGGTCGTCCCCACGACCGCGGGACTAGGTGGGCCTGCCGCCGACATGTCCGACGCCTATAGGGTCGTCCCCTCGACCCCGGTGGCTAGATTGCCCCGGCACCGTCATGTCCGACGACTATAGGGTCGTCTCCACGTCCCCGGGACTAGGTTGGCCAGTCACCGACATGTCCGACGACTATAGGGTCGTCCCCACGACCCCGGGACTAGGTTGGCCCGCCGCCGACATGTCCGACGACTATAGGGTCGTCCCCACGACCCCGGGACTAGGTGGGCCTGCCGCCGACATGTCCGACGACTATAGGGTCGTCCCCACGACCACGGGCCAAAGTTGCCCAGCCGCCGACATGTCCGGCGACTATAGGGTCGTCCCCACGACCCCGGGACTAGGTTGGCCCGCCGCCGACTTTTCCGACGACTATAGGGTCGTCCCCACGACCCCGGGACTAGGTTGGCCCGCCGCCGACATGTCCGACGACTATAGGGTCGTCCCCACGACCCCGCGAGGAAGGTTGGCCGGCCGCCGACATGTCCGACGACTATAGGGTCGTCCCCACGACCACGGGCCAAAGTTGCCCAGCCGCCGACATGTCCGGCGACTATAGGGTCGTCCCCACGACCGCGGGACTAGGTTGGCCAGCCGCCGACATGTCCGACGCCTATAGGGTCGTCCCCTCGACCCCGGTGGCTAGATTGCCCCGGCACCGTCATGTCCGACGACTATAGGGTCGTCTCCACGTCCCCGGGACTAGGTTGGCCAGTCACCGACATGTCCGACGACTATAGGGTCGTCCCCACGACCCCGGGACTAGGTTGGCCCGCCGCCGACATGTCCGACGACTATAGGGTCGTCCCCACGACCCCGGGACTAGGTGGGCCTGCCGCCGACATGTCCGACGACTATAGGGTCGTCCCCACGACCACGGGCCAAAGTTGCCCAGCCGCCGACATGTCCGGCGACTATAGGGTCGTCCCCACGACCGCGGGACTAGGTTGGCCAGCCGCCGACATGTCCGACGCCTATAGGGTCGTCCCCTCGACCCCGGTGGCTAGATTGCCCCGCCGCCGACATGTCCGACGACTATACGGTCGTCCCCACGACCACGGGACTAGGTTGGCCCGCCGCCGACTTGTCCGACGACTATACGGTCGTCCCCACGACCACGGGACTAGGTTGGCCCGCCGCCGACTTGTCCGACGACTATAGGGTCGTCCCCACGACCCCGGGACTAGGTTGGCCCGCCGCCGACATGTCCGACGACTATACGGTCGTCCCCACGACCACGGGACTAGGTTGGCCCGCCGCCGACTTGTCCGACGACTATACGTTCGTCCCCACGACCCCGGGACTAGGTTGGCCCGCCGCCGACGTGTCCTACGACTATGGGGTCGTCCCCACGACCACGAGACTAGGTTGGCCAGCCGCCGACATGTCCGACGACTATAGGGTCGTCCCCACGACCACGGGCCAAAGTTGCCCAGCCGCCGACATGTCCGGCGACTATAGGGTCGTCCCCACGACCGCGGGACTAGGTTGGCCAGCCGCCGACATGTCCGACGCCTATAGGGTCGTCCCCTCGACCCCGGTGGCTAGATTGCCCCGGCACCGTCATGTCCGACGACTATAGGGTCGTCTCCACGACCCCGGGACTAGGTTGGCCAGTCACCGACATGTCCGACGACTATAGGGTCGTCCCCACGACCCCGGGACTAGGTTGGCCCACCGCCGACTTGTCCGACGCCTATAGGGTCGTCCCCACGACCCCGGGACTAGGTTGGCCCGCCGCCGACTTGTCCGACGATTATAGGGCCGTCCCTACCACCCCGGGACTAGGTTGGCCAGCCGCCGACATGTCCGACGACTATAGGGTCGTCCCCACGACCCCGGGTCTAGGTTGGCCCGCCGCCGACTTTTCCGACGACTATAGGGTCGTCCCCACGACCCCGGGACTAGGTTGGCCCGCCGCCGACTTGTCCGCTCGACTATACGTTCGTCCCCACGACCCCGGGACTAGGTTGGCCCGCCGCCGACGTGTCCTACGACTATGGGGTCGTCCCCACGACCACGAGACTAGGTTGGCCAGCCGCCGACATGTCCGACGACTATAGGGTCGTCCCCACGACCACGGGCCAAAGTTGCCCAGCCGCCGACATGTCCGGCGACTATAGGGTCGTCCCCACGACCGCGGGACTAGGTTGGCCAGCCGCCGACATGTCCGACGCCTATAGGGTCGTCCCCTCGACCCCGGTGGCTAGATTGCCCCGGCACCGTCATGTCCGACGACTATAGGGTCGTCTCCACGACCCCGGGACTAGGTTGGCCAGCCGCCGACATGTCCGACGAATATAGGGTCGTCCCCACGACCCCGGGTCTAGGTTGGCCCGCCGCCGACTTTTCCGACGACTATAGGGTCGTCCCCACGACCCCGGGCCAAAGTTGCCCTGCCGCCGACATGTCCGACGACTATAGGGTCGTCCCCACTACCGCGGGCCAAAGCTGGCCAGCCGCCAACATGTCCGGCGACTATAGGGTCGTCCCCACGACCCCGGGACTAGGTGGGCCTGCCGCCGACATGTCCGACGACTATAGGGTCGTCCCCACGACCACGGGCCAAAGTTGCCCAGCCGCCGACATGTCCGGCGACTATAGGGTCGTCCCCACGACCGCGGGACTAGGTTGGCCAGCCGCCGACATGTCCGACGCCTATAGGGTCGTCCCCACGCCCCGGGCCAAAGTTGGCCAGCCGCCGGCATGTCCGACGACTATAGGGTCGTCCCCACGACCGCGGGACTAGATTGGCCCGCCACCGTCATGTCCGACGAGTATACGGTCGTCCCCACGACCCCGGGACTAGGTTGGCCCGCCGCCGACGTGTCCTACGACTATGGGGTCGTCCCCACGACCACGAGACTAGGTTGGCCAGCCGCCGACATGTCCGACGACTATAGGGTCGTCCCCACGACCACGGGCCAAAGTTGCCCTGCCGCCGACATGTCCGACGACTATAGGGTCGTCCCCACGACCACGGGCCAAAGCTGCCCAGCCGCCGACATGTCCGGCGACTATAGGGTCGTCCCCACGACCGCGGGACTAGGTTGGCCAGCCGCCGACATGTCCGACGCCTATAGGGTCGTCCCCTCGACCCCGGTGGCTAGATTGCCCCGGCACCGTCATGTCCGACGACTATAGGGTCGTCCCCTCGGACCTGGGCCAAAGTTGGCCAGCTGCCGACATGTCCGACGACTATAGGGTGGTCCCCACGACCCTGGGCCGACGTTGGCCCGCCGCCGACATGTCCGACGAATACAGGGTCGTCTCTGCTAACCCGGGACTGGGTTGGCACGCCGCCGACATGTCCGACGACTGTAGGGTCGTCCCCACGACCACGGGCCAAAGTTGCCCAGCCGCCGACATGTCCGACGACTATAGGGTCGTCCCCACGACCACGGGCCATAGTTGCCCTGCCGCCGACATGTCCGACGACTATAGGGTCGTCCCCACGTCCCCGGGTCTAGGTTCGCCAGCCACCGACATGTCCGACGACTATAGGGTCGTCCCCACGACCCCGGGACTAAATTAGCCCGCCACCGTCCTGTCCGACGACTACAGGATCGTCCCCACGACCCCGGGACTAGGTTGGCCAGCCGCCGACATGTCCGACGACTATAGGGTCGTCCCCACGACCCAGGGACTAGATTGGCCCGCTACCGTCATGTCCGACGACTATAGGGTCGTCCCCACGACCCCGGGACTAAATTAGCCCGCCACCGTCCTGTCCGACGACTACAGGATCGTCCCCACGACCCCGGGACTAGGTTGGCCAGCCGCCGACATGTCCGAGAACTATAGAGTCGTTCCCACGTCCCCGGGGCTAGGTTGGCCAGCCACCGACATGTCCGACGACTATAGGTTCGTCCCCACGACCCCGGGACTAGATTAGCCCGCCACCGTCATGTCCGACGACTACAGGGTCGTCCCCACGACCCCGGGACTAGGTTGGACAGCCGCCGACATGTCGGACGACTATAGGGTCGTGACCACGACACCGGGACTAGGTTGGCCCGCCCCGACTTGTCCGACGACTATAGGGTCGTCCCCATGACCCCGGGAATAGATTGGCCCGCCACCGTCATCTCGGACGACTATAGGGTCGTCCCCACGAATCCGGGCCAAAGTTGCCCAGCCGCCGACATGTCCGACGACTATAGGGTCGTCCCCACGACCCTGGGCCGACGTTGGCCCGCCGCCGACATGTCCTACGACTATAGGGTCGTCCCCACGAACACGGGACTGGGTTGGCCCGCCACCGTCATGTCCGACGACTATAGGGTCCTCCCCACGAATCCGGGCCAAAGATGCCCAGCCGCCGACATGTCCGACGACTATAGGGTCGTCTCCACGACCCCGGGACTAGGTTGGCCCGCCGCCGACATGTCCTACGACAATAGGGTCGTCCCCACGACTCCGGGACTAGATTGGCCCGCTACCGTCATGTCCGACGACTATAGGGTCGTCCCCACCACCCCGGGACTAGGTTGGCCAGCCGCCGACATGTCCTACGACTATAGGGTCGTCCCCACGACCCCGGGACTAGATTGTCCCGCCACTGTCATGTCCGACGACTATAGGGTCGTCCCCACCACCCCGGGACTAGGTTGGCCAGCCGCCGACATGTCCGACGTCTATAGGGTCGTCCCCTCGGACCTGGGCCAAAGTTGGCCAGCTGCCGACATGTCCGACGACTATAGGGTGGTCCCCACGACCCTGGGCCGACGTTGGCCCGCCGCCGACATGTCCGACGAATACAGGGTCGTCTCTGCTAACCCGGGACTGGGTTGGCACGCCGCCGACATGTCCGACGACTATAGGGTCGTCCCCACGACCACGGGCCATAGTTGCCCAGCCGCCGACATGTCCGACGACTATAGGGTCGTCCCCACGTCCCCGGGTCTAGGTTCGCCAGCCACCGACATGTCCGACGACTATAGGGTCGTCCCCACGACCCCGGGACTAAATTAGCCCGCCACCGTCCTGTCCGACGACTACAGGATCGTCCCCACGACCCCGGGACTAGGTTGGCCAGCCGCCGACATGTCCGAGAACTATAGAGTCGTTCCCACGTCCCCGGGGCTAGGTTGGCCAGCCACCGACATGTCCGACGACTATAGGTTCGTCCCCACGACGCCGGGACTAGATTAGCCCGCCACCGTCATGTCCGACGACTACAGGGTCGTCCCCACGACCCCGGGACTAGGTTGGACAGCCGCCGACATGTCCGACGACTATAGGGTCGTCCACACGAACACCGGCCACAGTTGTCCAGTCGCCGACATGTCCGACGACTATAGGGTCGTCCCCTCGACCCCGGGACTAGATTGGCCCGCCGCCGACTTGTCCGACGACTATAGGGTCGTCCCCATGACCCCGGGACTAGATTGGCCCGCCACCGTCATCTCCGACGACTATAGGGTCGTCCCCACGAATCCGGGCCAAAGTTGGCCCGCCGCCGACATGTCCGACGACTATAGGGTCGTCCCCACGACCACGGGACTAGGTTGGCCAGCCGCCGACATGTCCGAGAACTATAGGGTCGTTCCCACGACCCCGGGACTAGATTGGCCCGCCACCGTCATGTCCGACGACTATAGGGTCGTCCGCACGACCCCGGAACTAGATTGACCCGACACCGTCATGTCCGACGACTATAGGGTCGTCTCCACCACCCCGGGACTAGGTTGGCCAGCCGCCGACATGTCCGACGACTATAGGGTCGTCCACACGAACACCGGCCACAGTTGCCCAGTCGCCGACATGTCCGACGACTATAGGGTCGTCCCCACGACCCCGGGACTAGGTTGGCCCGCCGCCGACATGTCCTACGACTATAGGGTCGTCCCCACGAACCCGAAACTAGGTTGGCCAGACGCCGACATGTCCGACGATTATATGGTCGTCCCCACGACCACGGGCCATAGTTGCCCAGCCGCCGACATGTCCTACGACTATAGGGTCGTCCCCACGACCCCGGGACTAGATTGTCCCGCCACCGTCATGTCCGACGACTATAGGGTCGTCCCCACCACCCCGGGACTAGGTTGGCCAGCCGCCGACATGTCCGACGTCTATAGTGTCGTCCCCTCGACCCTGGGCCAAAGTTGGCCAGCTGCCGACATGTCCGACGACTATAGGGTCATCCCCACGACCCCGGGACTAGATTAGCCCGCCACCGTCATGTCCGGCGACTACAGGGTCGTCCCCACGACCCCGGGACTAGGTTGGACAGCCGCCGACATGTCGGACGACTATAGGGTCGTGCCCACGACACCGGGACTAGGTTGGCCCGCCCCCGACTTGTCCGACGACTATAGGGTCGTCCCCATGACCCCGGGACTAGATTGGCCCGCCGCCGTATTGTCCGACGACTATAGGTTCCTCCCCACGAATCCGGGCCAAAGTTGCCCAGCCGCCGACATGTCCGACGACTATAGGGTCGTCCCCACGACCCTGGGCCGACGTTGGCCTGCCGCCGACATGTCCTACGACTATAGGGTCGTCCCCACGAACACGGACTGGGTTGGCCCGCCACCGTCATGTCCGACGACTATAGGGTCGTCCCCTCGACCCCGGGACTAGATTGGCCCGCCACCATCATGTCCGACGACTATAGGGTCGTCCCCACGAACCCGGGTCAAAGTTGGCCAGCCGCCGACATGTCCGACGACTATAGGGTCGTCCCCACGAACCCGGGACTAGATTGGCCCGCCGCCGTCTTGTCCGACGACTATAGGGTCTTCCCTACGAACTTGGGCCTACGTTGGCCCGCCGCCGACATGTCCGACGACTATAGAGTCGCCCCCCGACACCGGGCCAAAGTTGGCCAGCCGCCGACATGTGCGACGACTATAGGGTCGTCCCCACGACCACGGGACTAGATTGGCCCGCCACCGACATGTCCGACGACTATAGGGTCATCCGCACGACCCCGGAACTAGATTGGCCCGACACCGTCATGTCCGACGACTATAGGGTCGTCTCCACGACCCCGGGACTAGGTTGGCCCGCCGCCGACATGTCCTACGACAATAGGGTCGTCCCCACGACTCCGGGACTAGATTGGCCCGCTACCGTCATGTCCGACGACTATAGGGTCGTCCCCACCACCCTGGGACTAGGTTGGCCCGCCGCCGACATGTCCTACCACAATAGGGTCGTCCCCACGACTCCGGGACTAGATTGGCCCGCTACCGTCATGTCCGACGACTATAGGGTCGTCCCCACGACCCCGGGACTAAATTAGCCCGCCACCGTCCTGTCCGACGACTACAGGATCGTCCCCACGACCCCGGGACTAGGTTGGCCAGCCGCCGACATGTCCGAGAACTATAGAGTCGTTCCCACGTCCCCGGGGCTAGGTTGGCCAGCCACCGACATGTCCGACGACTATAGGTTCGTCCCCACGACCCCGGGACTAGATTAGCCCGCCACCGTCATGTCCGACGACTACAGGGTCGTCCCCACGACCCCGGGACTAGGTTGGACAGCCGCCGACATGTCGGACGACTATAGGGTCGTGCCCACGACACCGGGACTAGGTTGGCCCGCCCCGACTTGTCCGACGACTATAGGGTCGTCCCCATGACCCCGGGACTAGATTGGCCCGCCACCGTCATTCCCGACGACTATAGGGTCGTCCCCACGAATCCGGGCCAAAGTTGCCCAGCCGCCGACATGTCCGACGACTATAGGGTCGTCCCCACGACCCTGGGCCGACGTTGGCCCGCCGCCGACATGTCCTACGACTATAGGGTCGTCCCCACGTCCCCGGGACTAGGTTGGCCAGCCGCCGACATGTCCGAGAACTATAGGGTCGTTCCCACGTCCCCGGGGCTAGGTTGGCCAGCCACCGACATGTCCGACGACTCTAGGTTCGTCCCCACGACCCCAGGACTAGATTAGCCCGCCACCGTCATGTCCGACGACTACAGGATCGTGCCCACGACCCCGGGACTAGATTGGCCCGCCACCGTCATCTCCGACGACTATAGGGTCGTCCCCACGAATCCGGGCCAAAGTTGCCCAGCCGCCGACATGTCCGACGACTATAGGGTCGTCCCCACGACCCTGGGCCGACGTTGGCCCGCCGCAGACATGTCCTACGACTATAGGGTCGTGCCCACGACACCGGGACTAGGTTGGCCCGCCCCGACTTGTCCGACGACTATAGGGTCGTCCCCATGACCCCGGGAATAGATTGGCCCGCCACCGTCATCTCGGACGACTATAGGGTCGTCCCCACGAATCCGGGCCAAAGTTGCCCAGCCGCCGACATGTCCGACGACTATAGGGTCGTCCCCACGACCCTGGGCCGACGTTGGCCCGCCGCCGACATGTCCTACGACTATAGGGTCGTCCCCACGAACACGGGACTGGGTTGGCCCGCCACCGTCATGTCCGACGACTATAGGGTCGCGCCCACGACCCAGGGACTAGGTTGGCCCGCGGCCGACATGTCATACGACTATAGGGTCGTCCCCACGATCCCGGAACTAGCTTGGCCAGCCGCCGACATGTCCGACGACTATATGGTCGTCCCCACGACCACGGGCCATAGTTGCCCAGCCGCCGACATGTCCTACGACTATAGGGTCGTCCCCACGTCCCCGGGACTAGGTTGGCCCGCCGCCGACATGTCCGACGACTGTAGGGTGGTCCCCATGACCCCGGGACTAGGTTGGCCCGCCACCGTCATGTCCGACGACTATAGGGTCGTCCCCACGACCCAGGGACTAGGTTGGCCCGCCGCCGTCTTGTCCGACGACTATAGGGTCCTCCCCACGAATCCGGGCCAAAGTTGCCCAGCCGCCGACATGTCCGACGACTATAGGGTCGTCCCCACGACCACGGGACTAGGTTGGCCAGCCGCCGACATGTCCGACAACTATAGGGTCGTTCCCACGACCCCGGGACTAGATTGGCCCGCCACCGACATGTCCGACGACTACAGGATTATCCGCACGACCCCGGAACTAGATTGGCCCGACACCGTCATGTCCGACGACTATAGGGTCGTCTCCACGACCCCGGGACTAGGTTGGCCCGCCGCCGACATGTCCTACGACAATAGGGTCGTCCCCACGACTCCGGGACTAGATTGGCCCGCTACCGTCATGTCCGACGACTATAGGGTCGTCCCCACCACCCCGGGACTAGGTTGGCCAGCCGCCGACATGTCCTACGACTATAGGGTCGTCCCCACGACCCCGGGACTAGATTGTCCCGCCACCGTCATGTCCGACGACTATAGGGTCGTCCCCACCACCCCGGGACTAGGTTGGCCAGCCGCCGACATGTCCGACGTCTATAGGGTCGTCCCCTCGGACCTGGGCCAAAGTTGGCCAGCTGCCGACATGTCCGACGACTATAGGGTGGTCCCCACGACCCTGGGCCGACGTTGGCCCGCCGCCGACATGTCCGACGAATACAGGGTCGTCTCTGCTAACCCGGGACTGGGTTGGCACGCCGCCGACATGTCCGACGACTGTAGGGTCGTCCCCACGACCACGGGCCAAAGTTGCCCAGCCGCCGACATGTCCGACGACTATAGGGTCGTCCCCACGACCACGGGCCATAGTTGCCCAGCCGCCGACATGTCCGACGACTATAGGGTTGTCCCCACGTCCCCGGGTCTAGGTACGCCAGCCACCGACATGTCCGACGACTATAGGGTCGTCCCCACGACCCCGGGACTAAATTAGCCCGCCACCGTCCTATCCGACGACTACAGGATCGTCCCCACGACCCCGGGACTAGGTTGGCCAGCCGCCGACATGTCCGAGAACTATAGAGTCGTTCCCACGTCCCCGGGGCTAGGTTGGCCAGCCACCGACATGTTCGACGACTATAGGTTCGTCCCCACGACCCCGGGACTAGATTAGCCCGCCACCGTCATGTCCGACGACTACAGGGTCGTCCCCACGACCCCGGGACTAGGTTGGACAGCCGCCGACATGTCGGACGACTATAGGGTCGTCCCCACGACACCGGGACTAGGTTGGCCCGCCGCCGACATGTCCGACGATTATAGTGTCGTCACCACGACACCGGGACTAGGTTGGCCCGCCCCCGACTTGTCCGACGACTATAGGGTCGTCCCCACGACCCCGGGACTAGATTGGCCCGCCGCCGACATGTCCGACGACTATAGGGTCGTCCCCATGACCCCGGGACTAGATTGGCCCGCCACCGTCATGTCCGACGATTATATGGTCGTCCCCACGACCACGGGCCATAGTTGCCCAGCCGCCGACATGTCCTACGACTATAGGGTCGTCCCCACGACCCCGGGACTAGATTGTCCCGCCACCGTCATGTCCGACGACTATAGGGTCGTCCCCACCACCCCGGGACTAGGTTGGCCAGCCGCCGACATGTCCGACGTCTATAGGGTCGTCCCCTCGACCCTGGGCCAAAGTTGGCCAGCTGCCGACATGTCCGACGACTATAGGGTCATCCCCACGACCCCGGGACTAGATTAGCCCGCCACCGTCATGTCCGGCGACTACAGGGTCGTCCCCACGACCCCGGGACTAGGTTGGACAGCCGCCGACATGTCGGACGACTATAGGGTCGTGCCCACGACACCGGGACTAGGTTGGCCCGCCCCCGACTTGTCCGACGACTATAGGGTCGTCCCCATGACCCCGGGACTAGATTGGCCCGCCGCCGTCTTGTCCGACGACTATAGGTTCCTCCCCACGAATCCGGGCCAAAGTTGCCCAGCCGCCGACATGTCCGACGACTATAGGGTCGTCCCCACGACCCTGGGCCGACGTTGGCCTGCCGCCGACATGTCCTACGACTATAGGGTCGTCCCCACGAACACGGGACTGGGTTGGCCCGCCACCGTCATGTCCGACGACTATAGGGTCGTCCCCTCGACCCCGGGACTAGATTGGCCCGCCGCCGTCTTGTCCGACGACTATAGGGTCTTCCCTACGAACTTGGGCCTACGTTGGCCCGCCGCCGACATGTCCGACGACTATAGAGTCGCCCCCCGACCCCGGGCCAAAGTTGGCCAGCCGCCGACATGTCCGACGACTATAGGGTCGTCCCCACGACCACGGGACTAGATTGGCCGGCCACCGACATGTCCGACGACTATAGGGTCATCCGCACGACCCCGGAACTAGATTGGCCCGACACCGTCATGTCCGACGACTATAGGGTCGTCTCCACGACCCCGGGACTAGGTTGGCCCGCCGCCGACATGTCCTACGACTATAGGGTCGTCCCCACGAACACGGGACTGGGTTGGCCCGCCACCGTCATGTCCGACGACTATAGGGTCGTCCCCACGACCCAGGGACTAGGTTGGCCCGCGGCCGACATGTCCTACGACTATAGGGTCGTCCCCACGATCCCGGAACTAGGTTGGCCAGCCGCCGACATGTCCGACGACTATATGGTCGTCCCCACGACCACGGGGCATAGTTGCCCAGCCGCCGACATGTCCTACGACTATAGGGTCGTCCCCACGAACACGGGACTGGGTTGGCCCGCCGCCGACATGTCCGACGACTATAGGGTCGTCTCTACGACCCCGGGACTAGGTTGGCCAGCCGCCGACATGTCCGACGACTATAGGGTCGTCCCCACGTCCCCGGGGCTAGGTTGGCCAGCCACCGACATGTCCGACGACTATAGGGTCGTCCCCACGTCCCCGGGGTTAGGTTGGCCAGCCACCGACATGTCCGACGACTATAGGGTCGTCCCCACGTCCCCGGGGTTAGGTTGGCCAGGCGCCGACATGTCCGACGTCTATATGGTCGTCCCCACGACCACGGGCCATAGTTGCCCAGCCGCCGACATGTCCTACGACTATAGGGTCGTCCCCACGAACACGGGACTGGGTTGGCCCGCCGCCGACATGTCCGACGACTATAGGGTCGTCTCCACGACCCCGGGACTAGGTTGGCCAGCCGCCGACATGTCCGACGACAATAGGGTCGTCCCCACGTCCCCGGGGCTAGGTTGGCCAGCCACCGACATGTCCGACGACTATAGGGTCGTCCCCACGTCCCCGGGGCTAGGTTGGCCTGCCACCGACATGTCCGACGACTATAGGGTCGTCCCCACGAACACCGGCCATAGTTGCCCAGTCGCCGACATGTCCGACGACTATAGGGTCGTCCCCACGACCCCGGGACTAGATTAGCCCGCCACCGTCATGTCCGACGACTACAGAGTCGTCCCCACGACCACGGGCCATAGTTGCCCAGCCGCCGACATGTCCGACGACTATAGGGTCGTCCCCACCACCCCGGGAATAGGTTGGCCAGCCGCCGACATGTCCGACGTCTATAGTGTCGTCCCCTCGACCCTGGGCCAAAGTTGGCCAGCTGCCGACATGTCCGACGACTATAGGGTCGTCCCCTCGACCCCGGGACTAGATTGGCCCGCCGCCGACTTGTCCGACGACTATAGGGTCGTCCCCATGACCCCGGGACTAGATTGGCCCGCCACCGTCATCTCCGACGACTATAGGGTCGTCCCCACGAATCCGGGCCAAAGTTGGCCCGCCGCCGACATGTCCGACGACTATAGGGTCGTCCCCACGACCACGGGACTAGGTTGGCCAGCCGCCGACATGTCCGAGAACTATAGGGTCGTTCCCACGACCCCGGGACTAGATTGGCCCGCCACCGTCATGTCCGACGACTATAGGGTCGTCCGCACGACCCCGGAACTAGATTGACCCGACACCGTCATGTCCGACGACTATAGGGTCGTCTCCACCACCCCGGGACTAGGTTGGCCAGCCGCCGACATGTCCGACGACTATAGGGTCGTCCACACGAACACCGGCCACAGTTGCCCAGTCGCCGACATGTCCGACGACTATAGGGTCGTCCCCACGACCCCGGGACTAGGTTGGCCCGCCGCCGACATGTCCTACGACTATAGGGTCGTCCCCACGAACCCGAAACTAGGTTGGCCAGACGCCGACATGTCCGACGATTATATGGTCGTCCCCACGACCACGGGCCATAGTTGCCCAGCCGCCGACATGTCCTACGACTATAGGGTCGTCCCCACGACCCCGGGACTAGATTGTCCCGCCACCGTCATGTCCGACGACTATAGGGTCGTCCCCACCACCCCGGGACTAGGTTGGCCAGCCGCCGACATGTCCGACGTCTATAGTGTCGTCCCCTCGACCCTGGGCCAAAGTTGGCCAGCTGCCGACATGTCCGACGACTATAGGGTCATCCCCACGACCCCGGGACTAGATTAGCCCGCCACCGTCATGTCCGGCGACTACAGGGTCGTCCCCACGACCCCGGGACTAGGTTGGACAGCCGCCGACATGTCGGACGACTATAGGGTCGTGCCCACGACACCGGGACTAGGTTGGCCCGCCCCCGACTTGTCCGACGACTATAGGGTCGTCCCCATGACCCCGGGACTAGATTGGCCCGCCGCCGTATTGTCCGACGACTATAGGTTCCTCCCCACGAATCCGGGCCAAAGTTGCCCAGCCGCCGACATGTCCGACGACTATAGGGTCGTCCCCACGACCCTGGGCCGACGTTGGCCTGCCGCCGACATGTCCTACGACTATAGGGTCGTCCCCACGAACACGGACTGGGTTGGCCCGCCACCGTCATGTCCGACGACTATAGGGTCGTCCCCTCGACCCCGGGACTAGATTGGCCCGCCACCATCATGTCCGACGACTATAGGGTCGTCCCCACGAACCCGGGTCAAAGTTGGCCAGCCGCCGACATGTCCGACGACTATAGGGTCGTCCCCACGAACCCGGGACTAGATTGGCCCGCCGCCGTCTTGTCCGACGACTATAGGGTCTTCCCTACGAACTTGGGCCTACGTTGGCCCGCCGCCGACATGTCCGACGACTATAGAGTCGCCCCCCGACACCGGGCCAAAGTTGGCCAGCCGCCGACATGTGCGACGACTATAGGGTCGTCCCCACGACCACGGGACTAGATTGGCCCGCCACCGACATGTCCGACGACTATAGGGTCATCCGCACGACCCCGGAACTAGATTGGCCCGACACCGTCATGTCCGACGACTATAGGGTCGTCTCCACGACCCCGGGACTAGGTTGGCCCGCCGCCGACATGTCCTACGACAATAGGGTCGTCCCCACGACTCCGGGACTAGATTGGCCCGCTACCGTCATGTCCGACGACTATAGGGTCGTCCCCACCACCCTGGGACTAGGTTGGCCCGCCGCCGACATGTCCTACCACAATAGGGTCGTCCCCACGACTCCGGGACTAGATTGGCCCGCTACCGTCATGTCCGACGACTATAGGGTCGTCCCCACGACCCCGGGACTAAATTAGCCCGCCACCGTCCTGTCCGACGACTACAGGATCGTCCCCACGACCCCGGGACTAGGTTGGCCAGCCGCCGACATGTCCGAGAACTATAGAGTCGTTCCCACGTCCCCGGGGCTAGGTTGGCCAGCCACCGACATGTCCGACGACTATAGGTTCGTCCCCACGACCCCGGGACTAGATTAGCCCGCCACCGTCATGTCCGACGACTACAGGGTCGTCCCCACGACCCCGGGACTAGGTTGGACAGCCGCCGACATGTCGGACGACTATAGGGTCGTGCCCACGACACCGGGACTAGGTTGGCCCGCCCCGACTTGTCCGACGACTATAGGGTCGTCCCCATGACCCCGGGACTAGATTGGCCCGCCACCGTCATTCCCGACGACTATAGGGTCGTCCCCACGAATCCGGGCCAAAGTTGCCCAGCCGCCGACATGTCCGACGACTATAGGGTCGTCCCCACGACCCTGGGCCGACGTTGGCCCGCCGCCGACATGTCCTACGACTATAGGGTCGTCCCCACGTCCCCGGGACTAGGTTGGCCAGCCGCCGACATGTCCGAGAACTATAGGGTCGTTCCCACGTCCCCGGGGCTAGGTTGGCCAGCCACCGACATGTCCGACGACTATAGGTTCGTCCCCACGACCCCAGGACTAGATTAGCCCGCCACCGTCATGTCCGACGACTACAGGATCGTGCCCACGACCCCGGGACTAGATTGGCCCGCCACCGTCATCTCCGACGACTATAGGGTCGTCCCCACGAATCCGGGCCAAAGTTGCCCAGCCGCCGACATGTCCGACGACTATAGGGTCGTCCCCACGACCCTGGGCCGACGTTGGCCCGCCGCAGACATGTCCTACGACTATAGGGTCGTGCCCACGACACCGGGACTAGGTTGGCCCGCCCCGACTTGTCCGACGACTATAGGGTCGTCCCCATGACCCCGGGAATAGATTGGCCCGCCACCGTCATCTCGGACGACTATAGGGTCGTCCCCACGAATCCGGGCCAAAGTTGCCCAGCCGCCGACATGTCCGACGACTATAGGGTCGTCCCCACGACCCTGGGCCGACGTTGGCCCGCCGCCGACATGTCCTACGACTATAGGGTCGTCCCCACGAACACGGGACTGGGTTGGCCCGCCACCGTCATGTCCGACGACTATAGGGTCGCGCCCACGACCCAGGGACTAGGTTGGCCCGCGGCCGACATGTCATACGACTATAGGGTCGTCCCCACGATCCCGGAACTAGCTTGGCCAGCCGCCGACATGTCCGACGACTATATGGTCGTCCCCACGACCACGGGCCATAGTTGCCCAGCCGCCGACATGTCCTACGACTATAGGGTCGTCCCCACGTCCCCGGGACTAGGTTGGCCCGCCGCCGACATGTCCGACGACTGTAGGGTGGTCCCCATGACCCCGGGACTAGGTTGGCCCGCCACCGTCATGTCCGACGACTATAGGGTCGTCCCCACGACCCAGGGACTAGGTTGGCCCGCCGCCGTCTTGTCCGACGACTATAGGGTCCTCCCCACGAATCCGGGCCAAAGTTGCCCAGCCGCCGACATGTCCGACGACTATAGGGTCGTCCCCACGACCACGGGACTAGGTTGGCCAGCCGCCGACATGTCCGACAACTATAGGGTCGTTCCCACGACCCCGGGACTAGATTGGCCCGCCACCGACATGTCCGACGACTACAGGATTATCCGCACGACCCCGGAACTAGATTGGCCCGACACCGTCATGTCCGACGACTATAGGGTCGTCTCCACGACCCCGGGACTAGGTTGGCCCGCCGCCGACATGTCCTACGACAATAGGGTCGTCCCCACGACTCCGGGACTAGATTGGCCCGCTACCGTCATGTCCGACGACTATAGGGTCGTCCCCACCACCCCGGGACTAGGTTGGCCAGCCGCCGACATGTCCTACGACTATAGGGTCGTCCCCACGACCCCGGGACTAGATTGTCCCGCCACCGTCATGTCCGACGACTATAGGGTCGTCCCCACCACCCCGGGACTAGGTTGGCCAGCCGCCGACATGTCCGACGTCTATAGGGTCGTCCCCTCGGACCTGGGCCAAAGTTGGCCAGCTGCCGACATGTCCGACGACTATAGGGTGGTCCCCACGACCCTGGGCCGACGTTGGCCCGCCGCCGACATGTCCGACGAATACAGGGTCGTCTCTGCTAACCCGGGACTGGGTTGGCACGCCGCCGACATGTCCGACGACTGTAGGGTCGTCCCCACGACCACGGGCCAAAGTTGCCCAGCCGCCGACATGTCCGACGACTATAGGGTCGTCCCCACGACCACGGGCCATAGTTGCCCAGCCGCCGACATGTCCGACGACTATAGGGTTGTCCCCACGTCCCCGGGTCTAGGTACGCCAGCCACCGACATGTCCGACGACTATAGGGTCGTCCCCACGACCCCGGGACTAAATTAGCCCGCCACCGTCCTATCCGACGACTACAGGATCGTCCCCACGACCCCGGGACTAGGTTGGCCAGCCGCCGACATGTCCGAGAACTATAGAGTCGTTCCCACGTCCCCGGGGCTAGGTTGGCCAGCCACCGACATGTTCGACGACTATAGGTTCGTCCCCACGACCCCGGGACTAGATTAGCCCGCCACCGTCATGTCCGACGACTACAGGGTCGTCCCCACGACCCCGGGACTAGGTTGGACAGCCGCCGACATGTCGGACGACTATAGGGTCGTCCCCACGACACCGGGACTAGGTTGGCCCGCCGCCGACATGTCCGACGATTATAGTGTCGTCACCACGACACCGGGACTAGGTTGGCCCGCCCCCGACTTGTCCGACGACTATAGGGTCGTCCCCACGACCCCGGGACTAGATTGGCCCGCCGCCGACATGTCCGACGACTATAGGGTCGTCCCCATGACCCCGGGACTAGATTGGCCCGCCACCGTCATGTCCGACGATTATATGGTCGTCCCCACGACCACGGGCCATAGTTGCCCAGCCGCCGACATGTCCTACGACTATAGGGTCGTCCCCACGACCCCGGGACTAGATTGTCCCGCCACCGTCATGTCCGACGACTATAGGGTCGTCCCCACCACCCCGGGACTAGGTTGGCCAGCCGCCGACATGTCCGACGTCTATAGGGTCGTCCCCTCGACCCTGGGCCAAAGTTGGCCAGCTGCCGACATGTCCGACGACTATAGGGTCATCCCCACGACCCCGGGACTAGATTAGCCCGCCACCGTCATGTCCGGCGACTACAGGGTCGTCCCCACGACCCCGGGACTAGGTTGGACAGCCGCCGACATGTCGGACGACTATAGGGTCGTGCCCACGACACCGGGACTAGGTTGGCCCGCCCCCGACTTGTCCGACGACTATAGGGTCGTCCCCATGACCCCGGGACTAGATTGGCCCGCCGCCGTCTTGTCCGACGACTATAGGTTCCTCCCCACGAATCCGGGCCAAAGTTGCCCAGCCGCCGACATGTCCGACGACTATAGGGTCGTCCCCACGACCCTGGGCCGACGTTGGCCTGCCGCCGACATGTCCTACGACTATAGGGTCGTCCCCACGAACACGGGACTGGGTTGGCCCGCCACCGTCATGTCCGACGACTATAGGGTCGTCCCCTCGACCCCGGGACTAGATTGGCCCGCCGCCGTCTTGTCCGACGACTATAGGGTCTTCCCTACGAACTTGGGCCTACGTTGGCCCGCCGCCGACATGTCCGACGACTATAGAGTCGCCCCCCGACCCCGGGCCAAAGTTGGCCAGCCGCCGACATGTCCGACGACTATAGGGTCGTCCCCACGACCACGGGACTAGATTGGCCGGCCACCGACATGTCCGACGACTATAGGGTCATCCGCACGACCCCGGAACTAGATTGGCCCGACACCGTCATGTCCGACGACTATAGGGTCGTCTCCACGACCCCGGGACTAGGTTGGCCCGCCGCCGACATGTCCTACGACTATAGGGTCGTCCCCACGAACACGGGACTGGGTTGGCCCGCCACCGTCATGTCCGACGACTATAGGGTCGTCCCCACGACCCAGGGACTAGGTTGGCCCGCGGCCGACATGTCCTACGACTATAGGGTCGTCCCCACGATCCCGGAACTAGGTTGGCCAGCCGCCGACATGTCCGACGACTATATGGTCGTCCCCACGACCACGGGGCATAGTTGCCCAGCCGCCGACATGTCCTACGACTATAGGGTCGTCCCCACGAACACGGGACTGGGTTGGCCCGCCGCCGACATGTCCGACGACTATAGGGTCGTCTCTACGACCCCGGGACTAGGTTGGCCAGCCGCCGACATGTCCGACGACTATAGGGTCGTCCCCACGTCCCCGGGGCTAGGTTGGCCAGCCACCGACATGTCCGACGACTATAGGGTCGTCCCCACGTCCCCGGGGTTAGGTTGGCCAGCCACCGACATGTCCGACGACTATAGGGTCGTCCCCACGTCCCCGGGGTTAGGTTGGCCAGGCGCCGACATGTCCGACGTCTATATGGTCGTCCCCACGACCACGGGCCATAGTTGCCCAGCCGCCGACATGTCCTACGACTATAGGGTCGTCCCCACGAACACGGGACTGGGTTGGCCCGCCGCCGACATGTCCGACGACTATAGGGTCGTCTCCACGACCCCGGGACTAGGTTGGCCAGCCGCCGACATGTCCGACGACAATAGGGTCGTCCCCACGTCCCCGGGGCTAGGTTGGCCAGCCACCGACATGTCCGACGACTATAGGGTCGTCCCCACGTCCCCGGGGCTAGGTTGGCCTGCCACCGACATGTCCGACGACTATAGGGTCGTCCCCACGAACACCGGCCATAGTTGCCCAGTCGCCGACATGTCCGACGACTATAGGGTCGTCCCCACGACCCCGGGACTAGATTAGCCCGCCACCGTCATGTCCGACGACTACAGAGTCGTCCCCACGACCACGGGCCATAGTTGCCCAGCCGCCGACATGTCCGACGACTATAGGGTCGTCCCCACCACCCCGGGAATAGGTTGGCCAGCCGCCGACATGTCCGACGTCTATAGTGTCGTCCCCTCGACCCTGGGCCAAAGTTGGCCAGCTGCCGACATGTCCGACGACTATAGGGTCGTCCCCACGACCCTGGGCCGACGTTGGCCCGCCGCCGACATGTCCGACGAATACAGGGTCGTCTCCGCTAACCCGGGACTGGGTTAGCACGCCGCCGACGTGTCCGACGACTGTAGGGTCGTCCCCTCGACCCTGGGCCAAAGTTGGCCAGCTGCCGACATGTCCGACGACTATAGGGTCGTCCCCTCGACCCCGGGACTAGGTTGGACAGCCGCCGACATGTCGGACGACTATAGGGTCGTGCCCACGACCCTGGGAGTAGGTTGGCCCGCCGCCGACATGTCCGACGATTATAGTGTCGTCACCACGACACCGGGACTAGGTTGGCCCGCCCCCGACTTGTCCGACGACTATAGGGTCGTCCCCACGACCCCGGGACTAGATTGGCCCGCCGCCGACATGTGCGACGACTATAGGGTCGTCCCCACGACCCTGGGCCTACGTTGGCCCGCCGCCGATATGTCCGACGACTATAGGGTCGTCCCCACGAACACGGGACTGGGTTGGCCCGCCGCCGACATGTCCGACGACTGTAGGGTCGTCCCCACGGCCCCTGGACTAGGTTGGCCCGCCGCCGACATGTCCGACGACTATAGTGTCGTCCCCACGACACCGGGAATAGGTTGGCACGCCCCCGACTTGTCCGACGACTATAGGGTCGTCCCCACGACCCCGGGACTAGGTTGGCCCGCTGCCGACATGTCCTACGACTGTAGGGTCGTCCCCGCGAACCCGGAACTAGGTTGGCCAGCCGCCGACATTTCCGACGACTATATGGTCGTCCTCACGACCACGGGCCATAGTCGCCCAGCCGCCGACATGTCCTACGACTATAGGGTCGTCCCCACGAACACGGGACTGGGTTGGTCCGCCGCCGACATGTCCGACGACTGTAGGGTCGTCCCCAAGAACCCGGAACTAGGTTGGCCAGCCGCCGACATGTCCGACGACTATATGGTCGTCCCCACGACCACGGGCCATAGTTGCCCAGCCGCCGACATGTCCGACGACTATAGGGTCGTCCCCACGACACCGGGCCTAGGTTGGCCCGCCGCCGACATGTCCTCCGACTATAGGGTTGTCCCCACGAACCCGGAACTAGGTTGGCCAGCCGCCGACATGTCCGACGACTATATGGTCGACCCCACGACCACGGGCCATAGTTGCCCAGCCGCCGACATGACCTACGACTATAGGGTCGTCCCCACGACTCCGGGACTAGATTGGCCCGCTACCGTCATGTCCGACGACTATAGGGTGGTCCCCACCACCCCGAGACTAGGTTGGCCAGCCGCCGACATGTCCGACGACTATAGGGTCGTCCCCACGAACACTGGCCATAGTTGCCCAGTCGCCGACATGTCCGACGACTATAGGGTCGTCCCCACGACCCCGGGACTAGATTAGCCCGCCACCGTCGTGTCCGACGACTACAGAGTCGTCCCCACGACCACGGGCCATAGTTGCCCAGCCGCCGACATGTCCGACGACTATAGGGTCGTCGCCACCACCCCGGGAATAGGTTGGCCAGCCGCCGATATGTCCGACGTCTATAGGGTCGTCCCCTCGACCCTGGGCAAAAGTTGGCGAGCTGCCGACATGTCCGACGACTATAGGGTCGTCCCCACGACCCTGGGCCGACGTTGGCCCGCCGCCGACATGTCCGACGAATCGAGGGTCGTCTCCGCTAACCCGGAACTGGGTTGGCACGCCGCCGACATGTCCGACGACTGTAGGGTCGTCCCCACGACCCTGGACCTACGTTGGCCCGCCGCCGACATGTCCGCCGACTATAGGGTCGTCCCCACGTCCCCGGGGCTAGGTTGGCCTGCCACCGACATGTCCGACGACTATAGGGTCGTCCCCACGACCCCGGGACTAGATTAGCCCGCCACCGTCATGTCCGACGACTACAGGGTCGTCCCCTCGACCCCGGGACTAGGTTGGACAGCCGCCGACATGTCGGACGACTATAGGGTCGTGCCCACGACCCTGGGAGTAGGTTGGCCCGCCGCCGACATGTCCGACGATTATAGTGTCGTCCCCACGACACCGGGACTAGGTTGGCCCGCCCCCGACTTGTCCGACGACTGTAGGTTCGTCCCCACGACCCCGGGACTAGATTGGCCCGCCGCCGACATGTGCGACGACTATAGGGTCGTCCCCACGACCCTGGACCTACGTTGGCCCGCCGCCGATATGTCCGACGACTATAGGGTCGTCCCCACGAACACGGGACTGGGTTGGCCCGCCGCCGACATGTCCGACGACTGTAGGGTCGTCCCCACGGCCCCTGGACTAGGTTGGCCCGCCGCCGACATGTCCGACGACTATAGTGTCGTCCCCACGACACCGGGAATAGGTTGGCCAGCCGCCGACGTGTCCGACGACTATAGGGTCGTCCCCACGAACACCGGCCATAGTTGCCTAGTCGCCGACATGTCCGACGACTATAGGGTCGTCCCCACGTCACCGGGCCTAGGTTGACCCGCCGCCGACATGTCCTACGACTATAGGGTTGTCCCCACGAACCCGGAACTAGGTTGGCCAGCCGCCGACATGTCCGACGACTATATGGTCGTCCCCACGACCACGGGCCATAGTTGCCCAGCCGCTGACATGACCTACGACTATAGAGTCGTCCCCACGACTCCGGGACTAGATTGGCCCGCTACCGTCATGTCCGACGACTATAGGGTCGTCCCCACGACCCTGGGCCTACGTTGGCCCGCCGCCGATATGTCCGACGACTATAGGGTCGTCCCCACGAACACGGGACTGGGTTGGCCCGCCGCCGACATGTCCGACGACTGTAGGGTCGTCCCCACGAACACCGGCCATAGTTGCCTAGTCGCCGAAATGTCCGACGACTATAGGGTCGTCCCCACGACACCGGGCCTAGGTTGACCCGCCGCCGACATGTCCTACGACTATAGGGTTGTCCCCACGAACCCGGAACTAGGTTGGCCAGCCGCCGACATGTCCGACGACTATATGGTCGTCCCCACGACCACGGGCCATAGTTGCCCAGCCGCCGAAATGACCTACGACTATAGGGTCGTCCCCACGACTCCGGGACTAGATTGGCCCGCTACAGTCATGTCCGACGACTATAGGGTCGTCCCCACGACCCTGGGCATACGTTGGCCCGCCGCCGACTTGTCCGACGACTATAGGGTCGTCCCCACGACCCCGGGACTAGATTAGCCCGCCACCGTCATGTCTGACGACTACAGGGTCGTCCCCACGACCCCGGAACTAGGTTGGCCCGCCCCGACTTGTCCGACGACTATAGGGTCGTCCCCATGACCCCGGGACTAGATTGGCCCGCCACCGTCATCTCGGACGACTATAGGGTCGTCCCCACGAATCCGGGCCAAAGTTGCCCAGCCGCCGACATGTCCGACGACTATAGGGTCGTCCCCACGACCCTGGGCCGACGTTGGCCCGCCGCCGACATGTCCTACGACTATAGGGTCGTCCCCACGAACACGGGACTGGGTTGGCCCGCCACCGTCATGTCCGACGACTATAGGGTCGTCCCCACGACCCAGGGACTAGGTTGGCCCGCGGCCGACATGTCCTACGACCATAGGGTCGTCCCCACGATCCCGGAACTAGGTTGGCCAGCTGCCGACATGTCCGACGACTATATGGTCGCCCCCACGACCACGGGCCATAGTTGCCCAGCCGCCGACATGTCCTACGACTATAGGGTCGTCCCCACGTCCCCGGGACTAGGTTGGCCCGCCGCCGACATGTCCGACGACTGTAGGGTGGTCCCCATGACCCCGGGACTAAGTTGGCCCGCCACCGTCATGCCCGACGACTATAGGGTCGTCCCCACCACCCCGGGACTAGGTTGGCCAGCCGCCGACATGTCCGACGACTATAGGGTCGTCCCCACGACCACGGGCCATAGTTGCCCAGCCGCCGACATGTCCTACGACTATAGGGTCGTCCCCACGAACACGGGACTGGGTTGGCCCGCCGCCGACATGTCCGACGACTGTAGGGTCGTCCCCACGGCCCCTGGACTAGGTTGGCCCGCCGCCGACATGTCCGACGACTATAGTGTCGTCCCCACGACACCGGGAATAGGTTGGCACGCCCCCGACTTGTCCGACGACTATAGGGTCGTCCCCACGACCCAGGGACTAGGTTGGCCCGCGGCCGACATGTCCTACGACTATAGAGTCGTCCCCACGATCCCGGAACTAGGTTGGCCAGCCGCCGACATGTCCGACGACTATATGGTCGTCCCCACGACCACGGGGCAAAGTTGCCCAGCCGCCGACATGTCCTACGACTATAGGGTCGTCCCCACGAACACGGGACTGGGTTGGCCCGCCGCCGACATGTCCGACGACTATAGGGTCGTCCCCACGACCCTGGGCCTACGTTGCCCAGCCGCCGACATGTCCTACGACTATAGGGTCGTCCCCACGAACACGGGACTGGGTTGGCCCGCCGCCGACATGTCCGACGACTATAGGGTCGTCTCCACGACCCCGGGACTAGGTTGGCCAGCCGCCGACATGTCCGACGACAATAGGGTCGTCCCCACGTCCCCGGGGCTAGGTTGGCCAGCCACCGACATGTCCGACGACTATAGGGTCGTCCCCACGTCCCCGGGGCTAGGTTGGCCTGCCACCGACATGTCCGACGACTATAGGGTCGTCCCCACGAACACCGGCCATAGTTGCCCAGTCGCCGACATGTCCGACGACTATAGGGTCGTCCCCACGACCCCGGGACTAGATTAGCCCGCCACCGTCATGTCCGACGACTACAGAGTCGTCCCCACGACCACGGGCCATAGTTGCCCAGCCGCCGACATGTCCGACGACTATAGGGTCGTCCCCACCACCCCGGGAATAGGTTGGCCAGACGCCGACATGTCCGACGTCTATAGTGTCGTCCCCTCGACCCTGGGCCAAAGTTGGCCAGCTGCCGATATGTCCGACGACTATAGGGTCGTCCCCACGACCCTGGGCCGACGTTGGCCCGCCGCCGACATGTCCGACGAATACAGGGTCGTCTCCGCTAACCCGGGACTGGGTTAGCACGCCGCCGACGTGTCCGACGACTGTAGGGTCGTCCCCACGGCCCCTGGACTAGGTTGGCCCGCCGCCGACATGTCCGACGACTATAGTGTCGTCCCCACGACACCGGGAATAGGTTGGCACGCCCCCGACTTGTCCGACGACTATAGGGTCGTCCCCACGACCCCGGGACTAGGTTGGCCCGCTGCCGACATGTCCTACGACTGTAGGGTCGTCCCCACGAACCCGGAACTAGGTTGGTCAGCCGCCGACATGTCCGACGACTATATGGTCGTCCTCACGACCACGGGCCATAGTCGCCCAGCCGCCGACATGTCCTACGACTATAGGGTCGTCCCCACGAACACGGGACTGGGTTGGTCCGCCGCCGACATGTCCGACGACTATAGGGTCGTCGCCACCACCCCGGGAATAGGTTGGCCCGCCGCCGATATGTCCGACGACTATAGGGTCGTCCCCACGAACACGGGACTGGGTTGGCCCGCCGCCGTCGTGTCCGACGACTACAGAGTCGTCCCCACGACCACGGGCCATAGTTGCCCAGCCGCCGACATGTCCGACGACTATAGGGTCGTCGCCACCACCCCGGGAATAGGTTGGCCAGCCGCCGATATGTCCGACGTCTATAGGGTCGTCCCCTCGACCCTGGGCCAAAGTTGGCCAGCTGCCGACATGTCCGACGACTATAGGGTCGTCCCCACGACCCTGGGCCGACGTTGGCCCGCCGCCGACATGTCCGACGAATCGAGGGTCGTCTCCGCTAACCCGGAACTGGGTTGGCACGCCGCCGACATGTCCGACGACTGTAGGGTCGTCCCCACGACCCTGGACCTACGTTGGCCCGCCGCCGACACGTCCGCCGACTATAGGGTCGCCCCCACGTCCCCGGGGCTAGGTTGGCCTGCCACCGACATGTCCGACGACTATAGGGTCGTCCCCACGACCCCGGGACTAGATTAGCCCGCCACCGTCATGTCCGACGACTACAGGGTCGTCCCCTCGACCCCGGGACTAGGTTGGACAGCCGCCGACATGTCGGACGACTATAGGGTCGTGCCCACGACCCTGGGAGTAGGTTGGCCCGCCGCCGACATGTCCGACGATTATAGTGTCGTCCCCACGACACCGGGACTAGGTTGGCCCGCCCCCGACTTGTCCGACGACTGTAGGGTCGTCCCCACGACCCCGGGACTAGATTGGCCCGCCGCCGACATGTGCGACGACTATAGGGTCGTCCCCACGACCCTGGACCTACGTTGGCCCGCCGCCGATATGTCCGACGACTATAGGGTCGTCCCCACGAACACGGGACTGGGTTGGCCCGCCGCCGACATGTCCGACGACTGTAGGGTCGTCCCCACGAACACCGGCCATAGTTGCCTAGTCGCCGACATGTCCGACGACTATAGGGTCGTCCCCACGACTCCGGGACTAGATTGGCCCGCTACAGTCATGTCCGACGACTATAGGGTCGTCCCCACGACCCTGGGCATACGTTGGCCCGCCGCCGACTTGTCCGACGACTATAGGGTCGTCCCCACGACCCCGGGACTAGATTAGCCCGCCACCGTCATGTCTGACGACTACAGGGTCGTCCCCACGACCCCGGAACTAGGTTGGCCCGCCCCGACTTGTCCGACGACTATAGGGTCGTCCCCATGACCCCGGGACTAGATTGGCCCGCCACCGTCATCTCGGACGACTATAGGGTCGTCCCCACGAATCCGGGCCAAAGTTGCCCAGCCGCCGACATGTCCGACGACTATAGGGTCGTCCCCACGACCCTGGGCCGACGTTGGCCCGCCGCCGACATGTCCTACGACTATAGGGTCGTCCCCACGAACACGGGACTGGGTTGGCCCGCCACCGTCATGTCCGACGACTATAGGGTCGTCCCCACGACCCAGGGACTAGGTTGGCCCGCGGCCGACATGTCCTACGACCATAGGGTCGTCCCCACGATCCCGGAACTAGGTTGGCCAGCTGCCGACATGTCCGACGACTATATGGTCGCCCCCACGACCACGGGCCATAGTTGCCCAGCCGCCGACATGTCCTACGACTATAGGGTCGTCCCCACGTCCCCGGGACTAGGTTGGCCCGCCGCCGACATGTCCGACGACTGTAGGGTGGTCCCCATGACCCCGGGACTAGGTTGGCCCGCCACCGTCATGTCCGACGACTATAGGGTCGTCCCCACCACCCCGGGACTAGGTTGGCCAGCCGCCGACATGTCCGACGACTATAGGGTCGTCCCCACGACCACGGGCCATAGTTGCCCAGCCGCCGACATGTCCTACGACTATAGGGTCGTCCCCACGAACACGGGACTGGGTTGGCCCGCCGCCGACATGTCCGACGACTGTAGGGTCGTCCCCACGGCCCCTGGACTAGGTTGGCCCGCCGCCGACATGTCCGACGACTATAGTGTCGTCCCCACGACACCGGGAATAGGTTGGCACGCCCCCGACTTGTCCGACGACTATAGGGTCGTCCCCACGACCCAGGGACTAGGTTGGCCCGCGGCCGACATGTCCTACGACTATAGAGTCGTCCCCACGATCCCGGAACTAGGTTGGCCAGCCGCCGACATGTCCGACGACTATATGGTCGTCCCCACGACCACGGGGCATAGTTGCCCAGCCGCCGACATGTCCTACGACTATAGGGTCGTCCCCACGAACACGGGACTGGGTTGGCCCGCCGCCGACATGTCCGACGACTATAGGGTCGTCTCTACGACCCCGGGACTAGGTTGGCCAGCCGCCGACATGTCCGACGACTATAGGGTCGTCCCCACGTCCCCGGGGCTAGGTTGGCCAGCCACCGACATGTCCGACGACTATAGGGTCGTCCCCACGTCCCCGGGGTTAGGTTGGCCAGCCACCGACATGTCCGACGACTATAGGGTCGTCCCCACGTCCCCGGGGTTAGGTTGGCCAGGCGCCGACATGTCCGACGTCTATATGGTCGTCCCCACGACCACGGGCCATAGTTGCCCAGCCGCCGACATGTCCTACGACTATAGGGTCGTCCCCACGAACACGGGACTGGGTTGGCCCGCCGCCGACATGTCCGACGACTATAGGGTCGTCTCCACGACCCCGAGACTAGGTTGGCCAGCCGCCGACATGTCCGACGACAATAGGGTCGTCCCCACGTCCCCGGGGCTAGGTTGGCCAGCCACCGACATGTCCGACTACTATAGGGTCGTCCCCACGTCCCCGGGGCTAGGTTGGCCTGCCACCGACATGTCCGACGACTATAGGGTCGTCCCCACGAACACCGGCCATAGTTGCCCAGTCGCCGACATGTCCTACGACTATAGGGTCGTCCCCACGAACAAGGGACTGGGTTGGTCCGCCGCCGACATGTCCGACGACTGTAGGGTCGTCCCCAAGAACCCGGAACTAGGTTGGCCAGCCGCCGACATGTCCGACGACTATATGGTCGTCCCCACGACCACGGGCCATAGTTGCCCAGCCGCCGACATGTCCGACGACTATAGGGTCGTCCCCACGACACCGGGCCTAGGTTGGCCCGCCGCCGACATGTCCTCCGACTATAGGGTTGTCCCCACGAACCCGGAACTAGGTTGGCCAGCCGCCGACATGTCCGACGACTATATGGTCGACCCCACGACCACGGGCCATAGTTGCCCAGCCGCCGACATGACCTACGACTATAGGGTCGTCCCCACGACTCCGGGACTAGATTGGCCCGCTACCGTCATGTCCGACGACTATAGGGTCGTCCCCACCACCCCGAGACTAGGTTGGCCAGCCGCCGACATGTCCGACGACTATAGGGTCGTCCCCACGAACACCGGCCATAGTTGCCCAGTCGCCGACATGTCCGACGACTATAGGGTCGTCCCCACGACCCCGGGACTAGATTAGCCCGCCACCGTCGTGTCCGACGACTACAGAGTCGTCCCCACGACCACGGGCCATAGTTGCCCAGCCGCCGACATGTCCGACGACTATAGGGTCGTCGCCACGACCCCGGGACTAGGTTGGCCCGCTGCCGACATGTCCTACGACTGTAGGGTCGTCCCCACGAACCCGGAACTAGGTTGGCCAGCCGCCGACATGTCCGACGACTATATGGTCGTCCTCACGACCACGGGCCATAGTCGCCCAGCCGCCGACATGTCCTACGACTATAGGGTCGTCCCCACGAACACGGGACTGGGTTGGTCCGCCGCCGACATGTCCGACGACTGTAGGGTCGTCCCCAAGAACCCGGAACTAGGTTGGCCAGCCGCCGACATGTCCGACGACTATATGGTCGTCCCCACGACCACGGGCCATAGTTGCACAGCCGCCGACATGTCCGACGACTATAGGGTCGTCCCCACGACACCGGGCCTAGGTTGGCCCGCCGCCGACATGTCCTCCGACTATAGGGTTGTCCCCACGAACCCGGAACTAGGTTGGCCAGCCGCCGACATGTCCGACGACTATATGGTCGACCCCACGACCACGGGCCATAGTTGCCCAGCCGCCGACATGACCTACGACTATAGGGTCGTCCCCACGACTCCGGGACTAGATTGGCCCGCTACCGTCATGTCCGACGACTATAGGGTCGTCCCCACCACCCCGAGACTAGGTTGGCCAGCCGCCGACATGTCCGACGACTATAGGGTCGTCCCCACGAACACCGGCCATAGTTGCCCAGTCGCCGACATGTCCGACGACTATAGGGTCGTCCCCACGACCCCGGGACTAGATTAGCCCGCCACCGTCGTGTCCGACGACTACAGAGTCGTCCCCACGACCACGGGCCATAGTTGCCCAGCCGCCGACATGTCCGACGACTATAGGGTCGTCGCCACCACCCCGGGAATAGGTTGGCCAGCCGCCGAAATGTCCGACGTCTATAGGGTCGTCCCCTCGACCCTGGGCCAAAGTTGGCCAGCTGCCGACATGTCCGACGACTATAGGGTCGTCCCCACGACCCTGGGCCGACGTTGGCCCGCCGCCGACATGTCCGACGAATCGAGGGTCGTCTCCGCTAACCCGGAACTGGGTTGGCACGCCGCCGACATGTCCGACGACTGTAGGGTCGTCCCCACGACCCTGGACCTACGTTGGCCCGCCGCCGACATGTCCGCCGACTATAGGGTCGTCCCCACGTCCCCGGGGCTAGGTTGGCCTGCCACCGACATGTCCGACGACTATAGGGTCGTCCCCACGACCCCGGGACTAGATTAGCCCGCCACCGTCATGTCCGACGACTACAGGGTCGTCCCCTCGACCCGGGACTAGGTTGGACAGCCGCCGACATGTCGGGCGACTATAGGGTCGTGCCCACGACCCTGGGAGTAGGTTGGCCCGCCGCCGACATGTCCATCGATTATAGTGTCGTCCCCACGACACCGGGACTAGGTTGGCCCGCCCCCGACTTGTCCGACGACTGTAGGGTCGTCCCCACGACCCCGGGACTAGATTGGCCCGCCGCCGACATGTGCGACGACTATAGGGTCGTCCCCACGACCCTGGACCTACGTTGGCCCGCCGCCGATATGTCCGACGACTATAGGGTCGTCCCCACGAACACGGGACTGGGTTGGCCCGCCGCCGACATGTCCGACGACTGTAGGGTCGTCCCCACGGCCCCTGGACTAGGTTGGCCCGCCGCCGACATGTCCGACGACTATAGTGTCGTCCCCACGACACCGGGAATAGGTTGGCCAGCCGCCGACGTGTCCGACGACTATAGGGTCGTCCCCACGAACACCGGCCATAGTTGCCTAGTCGCCGACATGTCCGACGACTATAGGGTCGTCCCCACGACACCGGGCCTAGGTTGACCCGCCGCCGACATGTCCTACGACTATAGGGTTGTCCCCACGAACCCGGAACTAGGTTGGCCAGCCGCCGACATGTCCGACGACTATATGGTCGTCCCCACGACCACGGGCCATAGTTGCCCAGCCGCTGACATGACCTACGACTATAGAGTCGTCCCCACGACTCCGGGACTAGATTGGCCCGCTACCGTCATGTCCGACGACTATAGGGTCGTCCCCACGACCCTGGGCCTACGTTGGCCCGCCGCCGATATGTCCGACGACTATAGGGTCGTCCCCACGAACACGGGACTGGGTTGGCCCGCCGCCGACATGTCCGACGACTGTAGGGTCGTCCCCACGAACACCGGCCATAGTTGCCTAGTCGCCGACATGTCCGACGACTATAGGGTCGTCCCCACGACACCGGGCCTAGGTTGACCCGCCGCCGACATGTCCTACGACTATAGGGTTGTCCCCACGAACCCGGAACTAGGTTGGCCAGCCGCCGACATGTCCGACGACTATATGGTCGTCCCCACGACCACGGGCCATAGTTGCCCAGCCGCCGAAATGACCTACGACTATAGGGTCGTCCCCACGACTCCGGGACTAGATTGGCCCGCTACAGTCATGTCCGACGACTATAGGGTCGTCCCCACGACCCTGGGCATACGTTGGCCCGCCGCCGACTTGTCCGACGACTATAGGGTCGTCCCCACGACCCCGGGCCTACGTTGTCCCGCCGCCGACATGTCCGACGATTGTAGGGTCGTCCCCACGGCCCTGGGACTAGACTGGCCCGCCGCCGACTTCTCCGACGACAACAGGGTCGTCCCTACCACCCCGGGACTAGGTTGGCCAGCCGCCGACATGTCCGATGACTATAGGGTCGTCCCCACAACCCCGGGGCTAGATTGACCCGCCACCGTCATGTTCGACGACTATAGGGTCGTCCCCACGACCCCGGGACTAGGTTGGCCCGCCGCCGACTTGTCCGACGACTATAGGGTCGTCCCCACGACCCCGGGACTAGATTGCCCCGCCACCGTCATGTCCGACGACTATAGGGTCGTCCCCACGACCAAGGGACTACGTTGGCCCGCCGCCGACTTGTCCGACGACTATAGGGTCGTCCCTACCACCCCGGGACTAGGTTGGCCCGCCACCATCATTTCCGACGACTATAGGGCCGTCCCCACGACCCCGGGACTAGGTTGGCCCGCCGCCAACATGTCCGACGACTATAGGGTCGTCCCCACGACCCCGGGACTAGGTTGGCCAGCCGCCGACATGTCCGACCACTATAGGGTCGTCCCCACAACCCCGGGGCTAGATTGACCCGCCACCATCATGTCCGACGACTATAGGGTCGTCCCCACGACCCCGGCACTAGGTTGGCCCGCCGCCGATATGTCCGACGACTATAGGGTCGTCCCCACGACCCCGGGACTAGATTGGCCCGCCACCATCATGTTCGACGACTATAGGGTCGTCCCCACGACCCCGGAACTGGATTGGCCCGCCACCGTCATGTCCGACGAGTATAGGGGCGTCCCCACGACCCCGGGACTAGGTTGGCCCGCCGCCGACTTGTCCGACGACTATAGGGTCGTCCCCACGGCCCAAGGACTAGGTTGGCCCGCCGCCGACTTGTCCGACGACTATCAGGTGGTCCCCACGACCACGGGACTAGGTTGGCCCGCCACCGTCATATCCGACGACTATCGGTTCGTCCCTACGACCCTGGGCATACGTTGGCCCGCCGCCGACATGTCCGACGACTATAGGGTCGTCCCCACGACCCCGGGACTAGGTTGGCCCGCCGCTGACTTCTCCGACGACAACAGGGTCGTCCCTATCACCCCGGGACTAGGTTGGCCAGCCGCCGACATGTCCGACGACTATAGGGTCGTCCCCACGACCCCGGGACTAGGTTAGCCCGCCGCCAACTTGTCCAACGACTATAGGGTCGTCCCTACCACACCGGGACTAGGTTGGCCAGCCGCCGACATGTCCGATGACTATAGGGTCGTCCCCACGACCCCGGGACTAGGTTGGCCCGCCGTCGACATGTCCGACGTCTATAGGGTCGTCCCCTCGACCCCGGGCCTACGTTGGCCCGCCGCCGACATATCCGACGACTATAGGGTCGTCCCCACGGCCCCGGGTCTAGATTGGCCCGCCACCATCATGTCCGACGAATATAGGGTCGTCCCCACGACCCCGGGCCTACGTTGTCCCGCCGCCGACATTTCCGACGACTGTAGGGTCGTCCCCACGGCCCTGGGACTAGACTGGCCCGCCACCGTCATGTCCGACGACTCTAGGGTCGTCCCCACGACCACTGGCCAAAGTAACCCAGCCGCCGACATGTCCGACGACTATAGGGTCGTCCCCACGACCCCGGGACTAGGTTGGCCCGCCGCCGACTTGTCCGACGACTATAGGGTCGTCCCTACCACCCCGGGACTAGGTTGGCCAGCCGCCGACATGTCCGACGACTATAGGGTCGTCCCCACGACCCAAGGACTAGATTTCCTCGCCACCGTCATGTCCGACGACTATAGGGTCGTCTCCACGACCCCGGGACTAGGTTGGCCCGCCGCCGACTTGCCCGACGACTATAGGGTGGTCCCCACGACCACGGGCCAAAGTTGCCCAGCCGCCGACATGTCCGACGACTATAGGGTCGTCCCCACGACCCCGGGACTAGGTTGGCCAGCCGCCGACTTGTCCGACGACTATAGGGTCGTCCCCACGACCCCGGGACTAGTATGGCCCGCCGCCGACTTGTCCGACGACTATAGGGTCGTCCCCACGGCCCCGGGACTAGGTTGGCCCCCCGCCGACTTCTCCGACGACAACAGGGTCGTCCCTACCACCCCGGGACTATGTTGGCCCGCCGCCGACATGTCCGACGACTGTAGGGTCGTCCCCACGGCCCTGCGACTAGACTGGCCCGCCACCGTCATGTCCGACGACTCTAGGGTCGTCCCCACGACCACTGGCCAAAGTAACCCAGCCGCCGACATGTCCGACGACTATAGGGTCGTCCCCACGACCCCGGGACTAGGTTGGCCCGCCGCCGACTTGTCCGACGACTATAGGGTCGTCCCTACCACCCCGGGACTAGGTTGGCCAGCCGCCGACATGTCCGACGACTATAGGGTCGTCCCCACGACCCAAGGACTAGATTTCCCCGCCACCGTCATGTCCGACGAATATAGGGTCGTCCCCACGACCCCGGGACTAGGTTGGCCCGCCGCCAACTTGTCCGACGACTATAGGGTCGTCCCCACGACCCCGGGACTAGGTTGGCCAGCCGCCGGCTTGTCCGACGACTATAGGGTCGTCCCCACGACCCCGGGACTAGGTTGGCCAGCCGCCGACTTGTCCGACGACTATAGGGTCGTCCCCACGACCCCTGGACTAGTATGGCCCGCCGCCGACTTGTCCGACGACTATAGGGTCGTCCCCACGACCCCGGGACTAGGTTGGCCCCCCGCCGACTTCTCCGACGACAACAGGGTCGTCCCTACCACCCCGGGACTATGTTGGCCCGCCGCCGGCTATTCCGACGAATATAGGGTCGTCCCCACGAACCCGGGACTAGGTTGGCCAGCCGTCGACATGTCCGACGACTATAGGGTCGTCCCCACGGCCCTGGGACTAGATTGGCCCGCCACCGTCATATCCGACGACTATAGGGTCGTCCCCACGACCCCGGGACTAGGTAGGCCAGCCGCCGACTTGACCGACGACTATAGGGTCGTCCCCACGACCCCGGGACTAGGTTGGCCCGCCACCATCATGTCCGACGACTATAGGGTCGTCCCCACGGCCCAAGGACTAGGTTGGCCCGCTGCCGACTTGTCCGACGACTATAGGGTCGTCCCCACGGCCCAAGGACTAGGTTGGCCCGCCGCCGACTTGTCCGACGACTATCGGGTCGTCCCCACGGCCCTGGGACTAGATTGGCCCGCCACCGTCATATCCGACGACTATAGGGTCGTCCCCACGACCCCGGGACTAGGTTGGCCAGCCGCCGGCTTGTCCGACGACTATAGGGTCGTCCCCACGACCCCGGGACTAGGTTGGCCAGCCGCCGACTTGTCCGACGACTATAGGGTCGTCCCCACGACCCCGGGACTAGTATGGCCCGCCGCCGACTTGTCCGAAGACTATAGGGTCGTCCCCACGACCCCGGGACTAGGTTGGCCCCCCGCCGACTTCTCCGACGACAACAGGGTCGTCCCTACCACCCCGGGACTATGTTGGCCCGCCGCCGGCTATTCCGACGAATATAGGGTCGTCCCCACGAACCCGGGACTAGGTTGGCCAGCCGTCGACATGTCCGACGACTATAGGGTCGTCCCCACGGCCCTGGGACTAGATTGGCCCGCCACCGTCATATCCGACGACTATAGGGTCGTCCCCACGACCCCGGGACTAGGTAGGCCAGCCGCCGACTTGACCGACGACTATAGGGTCGTCCCCACGACCCCGGGACTAGGTTGGCCCGCCACCATCATGTCCGACGACTATAGGGTCGTCCCCACGGCCCAAGGACTAGGTTGGCCCGCTGCCGACTTGTCCGACGACTATAGGGTCGTCCCCACGGCCCAAGGACTAGGTTGGCCCGCCGCCGACTTGTCCGACGACTATCGGGAGGTCCCCACGTCCACGGGACCAGGTTGGCCCGCCGCCAACTTGTCCGACGACTATAGGGTCGTCCCCACGACCCCGGGACTAGGTTGGCCAGCCGCCGGCTTGTCCGACGACTATAGGGTCGTCCCCACGACCCCGGGACTAGGTTGGCCAGCCGCCGACTTGTCCGACGACTATAGGGTCGTCCCCACGACCCCGGGACTAGTATGGCCCGCCGCCGACTTGTCCGACGACTATAGGGTCGTCCCCACGACCCCGGGACTAGGTTGGCCCCCCGCCGACTTCTCCGACGACAACAGGGTCGTCCCTACCACCCCGGGACTATGTTGGCCCGCCGCCGGCTATTCCGACGAATATAGGGTCGTCCCCACGAACCCGGGACTAGGTTGGCCAGCCGTCGACATGTCCGACGACTATAGGGTCGTCCCCACGGCCCTGGGACTAGATTGGCCCGCCACCGTCATATCCGACGACTATAGGGTCGTCCCCACGACCCCGGGACTAGGTAGGCCAGCCGCCGACTTGACCGACGACTATAGGGTCGTCCCCACGACCCCGGGACTAGGTTGGCCCGCCACCATCATGTCCGACGACTATAGGGTCGTCCCCACGGCCCAAGGACTAGGTTGGCCCGCTGCCGACTTGTCCGACGACTATAGGGTCGTCCCCACGGCCCAAGGACTAGGTTGGCCCGCCGCCGACTTGTCCGACGACTATCGGGTCGTCCCCACGGCCCTGGGACTAGATTGGCCCGCCACCGTCATATCCGACGACTATAGGGTCGTCCCCACGACCCCGGGACTAGGTTGGCCAGCCGCCGGCTTGTCCGACGACTATAGGGTCATCCCCACGACCCCGGGACTAGGTTGGCCAGCCGCCGACTTGTCCGACGACTATAGGGTCGTCCCCACGACCCCGGGACTAGTATGGCCCGCCGCCGACTTGTCCGAAGACTATAGGGTCGTCCCCACGACCCCGGGACTAGGTTGGCCCCCCGCCGACTTCTCCGACGACAACAGGGTCGTCCCTACCACCCCGGGACTATGTTGGCCCGCCGCCGGCTATTCCGACGAATATAGGGTCGTCCCCACGAACCCGGGACTAGGTTGGCCAGCCGTCGACATGTCCGACGACTATAGGGTCGTCCCCACGGCCCTGGGACTAGATTGGCCCGCCACCGTCATATCCGACGACTATAGGGTCGTCCCCACGACCCCGGGACTAGGTAGGCCAGCCGCCGACTTGACCGACGACTATAGGGTCGTCCCCACGACCCCGGGACTAGGTTGGCCCGCCACCATCATGTCCGACGACTATAGGGTCGTCCCCACGGCCCAAGGACTAGGTTGGCCCGCTGCCGACTTGTCCGACGACTATAGGGTCGTCCCCACGGCCCAAGGACTAGGTTGGCCCGCCGCCGACTTGTCCGACGACTATCGGGAGGTCCCCACGACCACGGGACCAGGTTGGCCCGCCACCGTCATATCCGACGACTATCGGTTCGTCCCTACGACCCTGGGCATTCGTTGGCCCGCCGCCGACATGTCCGACGACTATAGGGTCGTACCCACGACCCCAGGACTAGGTTGGCCCGCCGCTGAATTCTCCGACGACAACAGGGTCGTCCCTATCACCCCGGGACTAGGTTGGCCAGCCGCCGACATGTCCGACGACTATAGGGTCGTCCCCACGACCCCGGGACTAGGTTAGCCCGCCGCCAACTTGTCCAACGACTATAGGGTCGTCCCTACCACACCGGGACTAGGTTGGCCAGCCGCCGACATGTCCGACGAGTATAGGGTCGTCTCCACGACCCCGGGACTAGGTTGGCCCGCCGCCGACTTGCCCGACGACTATAGGGTGGTCCCCACGACCACGGGCCAAAGTTGCCCAGCCGCCGACATGTCCGACGACTATAGGGTCGTCCCCACGACCCCGGGACTAGGTTGGCCCGCCGTCGACATGTCCGACGTCTATAGGGTCGTCCCCTCGACCCCGGGCCTACGTTGGCCCGCCGCCGACATGTCCGACGACTATAGGGTCGTCCCCACGGCCCCGGGTCTAGATTGGCCCGCCACCATCATGTCCGACGAATATAGGGTCGTCCCCACGACCCCGGGCCTACGTTGTCCCGCCGCCGACATTTCCGACGACTGTAGGGTCGTCCCCACGGCCCTGGGACTAGACTGGCCCGCCACCGTCATGTCCGACGACTCTAGGGTCGTCCCCACGACCACTGGCCAAAGTAACCCAGCCGCCGACATGTCCGACGACTATAGGGTCGTCCCCACGACCCCGGGACTAGGTTGGCCCGCCGCCGACTTGTCCGACGACTATAGGGTCGTCCCTACCACCCCGGGACTAGGTTGGCCAGCCGCCGACATGTCCGACGACTATAGGGTCGTCCCCACGACCCAAGGACTAGATTTCCCCGCCACCGTCATGTCCGACGACTATAGGGTCGTCTCCACGACCCCGGGACTAGGTTGGCCCGCCGCCGACTTGCCCGACGACTATAGGGTGGTCCCCACGACCACGGGCCAAAGTTGCCCAGCCGCCGACATGTCCGACGACTATAGGGTCGTCCCCACGACCCCGGGACTAGGTTGGCCAGCCGCCGACTTGTCCGACGACAATAGGGTCGTCCCCACGACCCCGGGACTAGTATGGCCCGCCGCCGACTTGTCCGACGACTATAGGGTCGTCCCCACGGCCCCGGGACTAGGTTGGCCCCCCGCCGACTTCTCCGACGACAACAGGGTCGTACCTACCACCCCGGGACTATGTTGGCCCGCCGCCGACATGTCCGACGACTGTAGGGTCGTCCCCACGGCCCTGGGACTAGACTGGCCCGCCACAGTCATGTCCGACGACTCTAGGGTCGTCCCCACGACCACTGGCCAAAGTAACCCAGCCGCCGACATGTCCGACGACTATAGGGTCGTCCCCACGACCCCGGGACTAGGTTGGCCCGCCGCCGACTTGTCCGACGACTATAGGGTCGTCCCCACGTCCCCGGGGCTAGGTTGGCCAGCCACCGACATGTCCGACGACTATAGGGTCGTCCCCACGTCCCCGGGGTTAGGTTGGCCAGCCACCGACATGTCCGACGACTATAGGGTCGTCCCCACGTCCCCGGGGTTAGGTTGGCCAGGCGCCGACATGTCCGACGTCTATATGGTCGTCCCCACGACCACGGGCCATAGTTGCCCAGCCGCCGACATGTCCTACGACTATAGGGTCGTCCCCACGAACACGGGACTGGGTTGGCCCGCCGCCGACATGTCCGACGACTATAGGGTCGTCTCCACGACCCCGAGACTAGGTTGGCCAGCCGCCGACATGTCCGACGACAATAGGGTCGTCCCCACGTCCCCGGGGCTAGGTTGGCCAGCCACCGACATGTCCGACGACTATAGGGTCGTCCCCACGTCCCCGGGGCTAGGTTGGCCTGCCACCGACATGTCCGACGACTATAGGGTCGTCCCCACGAACACCGGCCATAGTTGCCCAGTCGCCGACATGTCCGACGACTATAGGGTCGTCCCCACGACCCCGGGACTAGATTAGCCCGCCACCGTCATGTCCGACGACTACAGAGTCGTCCCCACGACCACGGGCCATAGTTGCCCAGCCGCCGACATGTCCGACGACTATAGGGTCGTCCCCACCACCCCGGGAATAGGTTGGCCAGCCGCCGACATGTGCGACGACTATAGGGTCGTCCCCACGACCCTGGGCCTACGTTGGCCCGCCGCCGATATGTCCGACGACTATAGGGTCGTCCCCACGAACACGGGACTGTGTTGGCCCGCCGCCGACATGTCCGACGACTGTAGGGTCGTCCCCACGGCCCCTGGACTAGGTTGGCCCGCCGCCGACATGTCCGACGACTATAGTGTCGTCCCCACGACACCGGGAATAGGTTGGCACGCCCCCGACTTGTCCGACGACTATAGGGTCGTCCCCACGACCCCGGGACTAGGTTGGCCCGCTGCCGACATGTCCTACGACTGTAGGGTCGTCCCCACGAACCCGGAACTAGGTTGGCCAGCCGCCGACATGTCCGACGACTATATGGTCGTCCTCACGACCACGGGCCATAGTCGCCCAGCCGCCGACATGTCCTACGACTATAGGGTCGTCCCCACGAACACGGGACTGGGTTGGTCCGCCGCCGACATGTCCGACGACTGTAGGGTCGTCCCCAAGAACCCGGAACTAGGTTGGCCAGCCGCCGACATGTCCGACGACTATATGGTCGTCCCCACGACCACGGGCCATAGTTGCCCAGCCGCCGACATGTCCGATGATTATAGGGTCGTCCCCACGACACCGGGCCTAGGTTGGCCCGCCGCCGACATGTCCTCCGACTATAGGGTTGTCCCCACGAACCCGGAACTAGGTTGGCCAGCCGCCGACATGTCCGACGACTATATGGTCGACCCCACGACCACGGGCCATAGTTGCCCAGCCGCCGACATGACCTACGACTATAGGGTCGTCCCCACGACTCCGGGACTAGATTGGCCCGCTACCGTCATGTCCGACGACTATAGGGTCGTCCCCACCACCCCGAGACTAGGTTGGCCAGCCGCCGACATGTCCGACGACTATAGGGTCGTCCCCACGAACACCGGCCATAGTTGCCCAGTCGCCGACATGTCCGACGACTATAGGGTCGTCCCCACGACCCCGGGACTAGATTAGCCCGCCACCGTCGTGTCCGACGACTACAGAGTCGTCCCCACGACCACGGGCCATAGTTGCCCAGCCGCCGACATGTCCGACGACTATAGGGTCGTCGCCACGACCCCGGGACTAGGTTGGCCCGCTGCCGACATGTCCTACGACTGTAGGGTCGTCCCCACGAACCCGGAACTAGGTTGGCCAGCCGCCGACATGTCCGACGACTATATGGTCGTCCTCACGACCACGGGCCATAGTCGCCCAGCCGCCGACATGTCCTACGACTATAGGGTCGTCCCCACGAACACGGGACTGGGTTGGTCCGCCGCCGACATGTCCGACGACTGTAGGGTCGTCCCCAAGAACCCGGAACTAGGTTGGCCAGCCGCCGACATGTCCGACGACTATATGGTCGTCCCCACGACCACGGGCCATAGTTGCCCAGCCGCCGACATGTCCGACGACTATAGGGTCGTCCCCACGACACCGGGCCTAGGTTGGCCCGCCGCCGACATGTCCTCCGACTATAGGGTTGTCCCCACGAACCCGGAACTAGGTTGGCCAGCCGCCGACATGTCCGACGACTATATGGTCGACCCCACGACCACGGGCCATAGTTGCCCAGCCGCCGACATGACCTACGACTATAGGGTCGTCCCCACGACTCCGGGACTAGATTGGCCCGCTACCGTCATGTCCGACGACTATAGGGTCGTCCCCACCACCCCGAGACTAGGTTGGCCAGCCGCCGACATGTCCGACGACTATAGGGTCGTCCCCACGAACACCGGCCATAGTTGCCCAGTCGCCGACATGTCCGACGACTATAGGGTCGTCCCCACGACCCCGGGACTAGGTTGGCCAGCCGCCGGCTTGTCCGACGACTATAGGGTCGTCCCCACGACCCCGGGACTAGGTTGGCCAGCCGCCGACTTGTCCGACGACTATAGGGTCGTCCCCACGACCCCTGGACTAGTATGGCCCGCCGCCGACTTGTCCGACGACTATAGGGTCGTCCCCACGACCCCGGGACTAGGTTGGCCCCCCGCCGACTTCTCCGACGACAACAGGGTCGTCCCTACCACCCCGGGACTATGTTGGCCCGCCGCCGGCTATTCCGACGAATATAGGGTCGTCCCCACGAACCCGGGACTAGGTTGGCCAGCCGTCGACATGTCCGACGACTATAGGGTCGTCCCCACGGCCCTGGGACTAGATTGGCCCGCCACCGTCATATCCGACGACTATAGGGTCGTCCCCACGACCCCGGGACTAGGTAGGCCAGCCGCCGACTTGACCGACGACTATAGGGTCGTCCCCACGACCCCGGGACTAGGTTGGCCCGCCACCATCATGTCCGACGACTATAGGGTCGTCCCCACGGCCCAAGGACTAGGTTGGCCCGCTGCCGACTTGTCCGACGACTATAGGGTCGTCCCCACGGCCCAAGGACTAGGTTGGCCCGCCGCCGACTTGTCCGACGACTATCGGGTCGTCCCCACGGCCCTGGGACTAGATTGGCCCGCCACCGTCATATCCGACGACTATAGGGTCGTCCCCACGACCCCGGGACTAGGTTGGCCAGCCGCCGGCTTGTCCGACGACTATAGGGTCGTCCCCACGACCCCGGGACTAGGTTGGCCAGCCGCCGACTTGTCCGACGACTATAGGGTCGTCCCCACGACCCCGGGACTAGTATGGCCCGCCGCCGACTTGTCCGAAGACTATAGGGTCGTCCCCACGACCCCGGGACTAGGTTGGCCCCCCGCCGACTTCTCCGACGACAACAGGGTCGTCCCTACCACCCCGGGACTATGTTGGCCCGCCGCCGGCTATTCCGACGAATATAGGGTCGTCCCCACGAACCCGGGACTAGGTTGGCCAGCCGTCGACATGTCCGACGACTATAGGGTCGTCCCCACGGCCCTGGGACTAGATTGGCCCGCCACCGTCATATCCGACGACTATAGGGTCGTCCCCACGACCCCGGGACTAGGTAGGCCAGCCGCCGACTTGACCGACGACTATAGGGTCGTCCCCACGACCCCGGGACTAGGTTGGCCCGCCACCATCATGTCCGACGACTATAGGGTCGTCCCCACGGCCCAAGGACTAGGTTGGCCCGCTGCCGACTTGTCCGACGACTATAGGGTCGTCCCCACGGCCCAAGGACTAGGTTGGCCCGCCGCCGACTTGTCCGACGACTATCGGGAGGTCCCCACGTCCACGGGACCAGGTTGGCCCGCCGCCAACTTGTCCGACGACTATAGGGTCGTCCCCACGACCCCGGGACTAGGTTGGCCAGCCGCCGGCTTGTCCGACGACTATAGGGTCGTCCCCACGACCCCGGGACTAGGTTGGCCAGCCGCCGACTTGTCCGACGACTATAGGGTCGTCCCCACGACCCCGGGACTAGTATGGCCCGCCGCCGACTTGTCCGACGACTATAGGGTCGTCCCCACGACCCCGGGACTAGGTTGGCCCCCCGCCGACTTCTCCGACGACAACAGGGTCGTCCCTACCACCCCGGGACTATGTTGGCCCGCCGCCGGCTATTCCGACGAATATAGGGTCGTCCCCACGAACCCGGGACTAGGTTGGCCAGCCGTCGACATGTCCGACGACTATAGGGTCGTCCCCACGGCCCTGGGACTAGATTGGCCCGCCACCGTCATATCCGACGACTATAGGGTCGTCCCCACGACCCCGGGACTAGGTAGGCCAGCCGCCGACTTGACCGACGACTATAGGGTCGTCCCCACGACCCCGGGACTAGGTTGGCCCGCCACCATCATGTCCGACGACTATAGGGTCGTCCCCACGGCCCAAGGACTAGGTTGGCCCGCTGCCGACTTGTCCGACGACTATAGGGTCGTCCCCACGGCCCAAGGACTAGGTTGGCCCGCCGCCGACTTGTCCGACGACTATCGGGTCGTCCCCACGGCCCTGGGACTAGATTGGCCCGCCACCGTCATATCCGACGACTATAGGGTCGTCCCCACGACCCCGGGACTAGGTTGGCCAGCCGCCGGCTTGTCCGACGACTATAGGGTCATCCCCACGACCCCGGGACTAGGTTGGCCAGCCGCCGACTTGTCCGACGACTATAGGGTCGTCCCCACGACCCCGGGACTAGTATGGCCCGCCGCCGACTTGTCCGAAGACTATAGGGTCGTCCCCACGACCCCGGGACTAGGTTGGCCCCCCGCCGACTTCTCCGACGACAACAGGGTCGTCCCTACCACCCCGGGACTATGTTGGCCCGCCGCCGGCTATTCCGACGAATATAGGGTCGTCCCCACGAACCCGGGACTAGGTTGGCCAGCCGTCGACATGTCCGACGACTATAGGGTCGTCCCCACGGCCCTGGGACTAGATTGGCCCGCCACCGTCATATCCGACGACTATAGGGTCGTCCCCACGACCCCGGGACTAGGTAGGCCAGCCGCCGACTTGACCGACGACTATAGGGTCGTCCCCACGACCCCGGGACTAGGTTGGCCCGCCACCATCATGTCCGACGACTATAGGGTCGTCCCCACGGCCCAAGGACTAGGTTGGCCCGCTGCCGACTTGTCCGACGACTATAGGGTCGTCCCCACGGCCCAAGGACTAGGTTGGCCCGCCGCCGACTTGTCCGACGACTATCGGGAGGTCCCCACGACCACGGGACCAGGTTGGCCCGCCACCGTCATATCCGACGACTATCGGTTCGTCCCTACGACCCTGGGCATTCGTTGGCCCGCCGCCGACATGTCCGACGACTATAGGGTCGTACCCACGACCCCAGGACTAGGTTGGCCCGCCGCTGAATTCACCGACGACAACAGGGTCGTCCCTATCACCCCGGGACTAGGTTGGCCAGCCGCCGACATGTCCGACGACTATAGGGTCGTCCCCACGACCCCGGGACTAGGTTAGCCCGCCGCCAACTTGTCCAACGACTATAGGGTCGTCCCTACCACACCGGGACTAGGTTGGCCAGCCGCCGACATGTCCGACGAGTATAGGGTCGTCTCCACGACCCCGGGACTAGGTTGGCCCGCCGCCGACTTGCCCGACGACTATAGGGTGGTCCCCACGACCACGGGCCAAAGTTGCCCAGCCGCCGACATGTCCGACGACTATAGGGTCGTCCCCACGACCCCGGGACTAGGTTGGCCCGCCGTCGACATGTCCGACGTCTATAGGGTCGTCCCCTCGACCCCGGGCCTACGTTGGCCCGCCGCCGACATGTCCGACGACTATAGGGTCGTCCCCACGGCCCCGGGTCTAGATTGGCCCGCCACCATCATGTCCGACGAATATAGGGTCGTCCCCACGACCCCGGGCCTACGTTGTCCCGCCGCCGACATTTCCGACGACTGTAGGGTCGTCCCCACGGCCCTGGGACTAGACTGGCCCGCCACCGTCATGTCCGACGACTCTAGGGTCGTCCCCACGACCACTGGCCAAAGTAACCCAGCCGCCGACATGTCCGACGACTATAGGGTCGTCCCCACGACCCCGGGACTAGGTTGGCCCGCCGCCGACTTGTCCGACGACTATAGGGTCGTCCCTACCACCCCGGGACTAGGTTGGCCAGCCGCCGACATGTCCGACGACTATAGGGTCGTCCCCACGACCCAAGGACTAGATTTCCCCGCCACCGTCATGTCCGACGACTATAGGGTCGTCTCCACGACCCCGGGACTAGGTTGGCCCGCCGCCGACTTGCCCGACGACTATAGGGTGGTCCCCACGACCACGGGCCAAAGTTGCCCAGCCGCCGACATGTCCGACGACTATAGGGTCGTCCCCACGACCCCGGGACTAGGTTGGCCAGCCGCCGACTTGTCCGACGACAATAGGGTCGTCCCCACGACCCCGGGACTAGTATGGCCCGCCGCCGACTTGTCCGACGACTATAGGGTCGTCCCCACGGCCCCGGGACTAGGTTGGCCCCCCGCCGACTTCTCCGACGACAACAGGGTCGTACCTACCACCCCGGGACTATGTTGGCCCGCCGCCGACATGTCCGACGACTGTAGGGTCGTCCCCACGGCCCTGGGACTAGACTGGCCCGCCACAGTCATGTCCGACGACTCTAGGGTCGTCCCCACGACCACTGGCCAAAGTAACCCAGCCGCCGACATGTCCGACGACTATAGGGTCGTCCCCACGACCCCGGGACTAGGTTGGCCCGCCGCCGACTTGTCCGACGACTATAGGGTCGTCCCCACGTCCCCGGGGCTAGGTTGGCCAGCCACCGACATGTCCGACGACTATAGGGTCGTCCCCACGTCCCCGGGGTTAGGTTGGCCAGCCACCGACATGTCCGACGACTATAGGGTCGTCCCCACGTCCCCGGGGTTAGGTTGGCCAGGCGCCGACATGTCCGACGTCTATATGGTCGTCCCCACGACCACGGGCCATAGTTGCCCAGCCGCCGACATGTCCTACGACTATAGGGTCGTCCCCACGAACACGGGACTGGGTTGGCCCGCCGCCGACATGTCCGACGACTATAGGGTCGTCTCCACGACCCCGAGACTAGGTTGGCCAGCCGCCGACATGTCCGACGACAATAGGGTCGTTCCCACGTCCCCGGGGCTAGGTTGGCCAGCCACCGACATGTCCGACGACTATAGGGTCGTCCCCACGTCCCCGGGGCTAGGTTGGCCTGCCACCGACATGTCCGACGACTATAGGGTCGTCCCCACGAACACCGGCCATAGTTGCCCAGTCGCCGACATGTCCGACGACTATAGGGTCGTCCCCACGACCCCGGGACTAGATTAGCCCGCCACCGTCATGTCCGACGACTACAGAGTCGTCCCCACGACCACGGGCCATAGTTGCCCAGCCGCCGACATGTCCGACGACTATAGGGTCGTCCCCACCACCCCGGGAATAGGTTGGCCAGCCGCCGACATGTGCGACGACTATAGGGTCGTCCCCACGACCCTGGGCCTACGTTGGCCCGCCGCCGATATGTCCGACGACTATAGGGTCGTCCCCACGAACACGGGACTGTGTTGGCCCGCCGCCGACATGTCCGACGACTGTAGGGTCGTCCCCACGGCCCCTGGACTAGGTTGGCCCGCCGCCGACATGTCCGACGACTATAGTGTCGTCCCCACGACACCGGGAATAGGTTGGCACGCCCCCGACTTGTCCGACGACTATAGGGTCGTCCCCACGACCCCGGGACTAGGTTGGCCCGCTGCCGACATGTCCTACGACTGTAGGGTCGTCCCCACGAACCCGGAACTAGGTTGGCCAGCCGCCGACATGTCCGACGACTATATGGTCGTCCTCACGACCACGGGCCATAGTCGCCCAGCCGCCGACATGTCCTACGACTATAGGGTCGTCCCCACGAACACGGGACTGGGTTGGTCCGCCGCCGACATGTCCGACGACTGTAGGGTCGTCCCCAAGAACCCGGAACTAGGTTGGCCAGCCGCCGACATGTCCGACGACTATATGGTCGTCCCCACGACCACGGGCCATAGTTGCCCAGCCGCCGACATGTCCGACGATTATAGGGTCGTCCCCACGACACCGGGCCTAGGTTGGCCCGCCGCCGACATGTCCTCCGACTATAGGGTTGTCCCCACGAACCCGGAACTAGGTTGGCCAGCCGCCGACATGTCCGACGACTATATGGTCGACCCCACGACCACGGGCCATAGTTGCCCAGCCGCCGACATGACCTACGACTATAGGGTCGTCCCCACGACTCCGGGACTAGATTGGCCCGCTACCGTCATGTCCGACGACTATAGGGTCGTCCCCACCACCCCGAGACTAGGTTGGCCAGCCGCCGACATGTCCGACGACTATAGGGTCGTCCCCACGAACACCGGCCATAGTTGCCCAGTCGCCGACATGTCCGACGACTATAGGGTCGTCCCCACGACCCCGGGACTAGATTAGCCCGCCACCGTCGTGTCCGACGACTACAGAGTCGTCCCCACGACCACGGGCCATAGTTGCCCAGCCGCCGACATGTCCGACGACTATAGGGTCGTCGCCACGACCCCGGGACTAGGTTGGCCCGCTGCCGACATGTCCTACGACTGTAGGGTCGTCCCCACGAACCCGGAACTAGGTTGGCCAGCCGCCGACATGTCCGACGACTATATGGTCGTCCTCACGACCACGGGCCATAGTCGCCCAGCCGCCGACATGTCCTACGACTATAGGGTCGTCCCCACGAACACGGGACTGGGTTGGTCCGCCGCCGACATGTCCGACGACTGTAGGGTCGTCCCCAAGAACCCGGAACTAGGTTGGCCAGCCGCCGACATGTCCGACGACTATATGGTCGTCCCCACGACCACGGGCCATAGTTGCCCAGCCGCCGACATGTCCGACGACTATAGGGTCGTCCCCACGACACCGGGCCTAGGTTGGCCCGCCGCCGACATGTCCTCCGACTATAGGGTTGTCCCCACGAACCCGGAACTAGGTTGGCCAGCCGCCGACATGTCCGACGACTATATGGTCGACCCCACGACCACGGGCCATAGTTGCCCAGCCGCCGACATGACCTACGACTATAGGGTCGTCCCCACGACTCCGGGACTAGATTGGCCCGCTACCGTCATGTCCGACGACTATAGGGTCGTCCCCACCACCCCGAGACTAGGTTGGCCAGCCGCCGACATGTCCGACGACTATAGGGTCGTCCCCACGAACACCGGCCATAGTTGCCCAGTCGCCGACATGTCCGACGACTATAGGGTCGTCCCCACGACCCCGGGACTAGATTAGCCCGCCACCGTCGTGTCCGACGACTATAGTGTCGTCCCCACGACACCGGGAATAGGTTGGCCAGCCGCCGACGTGTCCGACGACTATAGGGTCGTCCCCACGAACACCGGCCATAGTTGCCTAGTCGCCGACATGTCCGACGACTATAGGGTCGTCCCCACGACACCGGGCCTAGGTTGACCCGCCGCCGACATGTCCTACGACTATAGGGTTGTCCCCACGAACCCGGAACTAGGTTGGCCAGCCGCCGACATGTCCGACGACTATATGGTCGTCCCCACGACCACGGGCCATAGTTGCCCAGCCGCTGACATGACCTACGACTATAGAGTCGTCCCCACGACTCCGGGACTAGATTGGCCCGCTACCGTCATGTCCGACGACTATAGGGTCGTCCCCACGACCCTGGGCCTACGTTGGCCCGCCGCCGATATGTCCGACGACTATAGGGTCGTCCCCACGACTCCGGGACTAGATTGGCCCGCTACCGTCATGTCCGACGACTATAGGGTCGTCCCCACCACCCCGAGACTAGGTTGGCCAGCCGCCGACATGTCCGACGACTATAGGGTCGTCCCCACGAACACCGGCCATAGTTGCCCAGTCGCCGACATGTCCGAAGACTATAGGGTCGTCCCCACGGCCCCTGGACTAGGTTGGCCCGCCGCCGACATGTCCGACGACTATAGTGTCGTCCCCACGACACCGGGAATAGGTTGGCCAGCCGCCGACGTGTCCGACGACTATAGGGTCGTCCCCACGAACACCGGCCATAGTTGCCTAGTCGCCGACATGTCCGACGACTATAGGGTCGTCCCCACGACACCGGGCCTAGGTTGACCCGCCGCCGACATGTCCTACGACTATAGGGTTGTCCCCACGAACCCGGAACTAGGTTGGCCAGCCGCCGACATGTCCGACGACTATATGGTCGTCCCCACGACCACGGGCCATAGTTGCCCAGCCGCTGACATGACCTACGACTATAGAGTCGTCCCCACGACTCCGGGACTAGATTGGCCCGCTACCGTCATGTCCGACGACTATAGGGTCGTCCCCACGACCCTGGGCCTACGTTGGCCCGCCGCCGATATGTCCGACGACTATAGGGTCGTCCCCACGAACACGGGACTGGGTTGGCCCGCCGCCGACATGTCCGACAACTGTAGGGTCGTCCCCACGAACACCGGCCATAGTTGCCTAGTCGCCGACATGTCCGACGACTATAGGGTCGTCCCCACGACACCGGGCCTAGGTTGACCCGCCGCCGACATGTCCTACGACTATAGGGTTGTCCCCACGAACCCGGAACTAGGTTGGCCAGCCGCCGACATGTCCGACGACTATATGGTCGTCCCCACGACCACGGGCCATAGTTGCCCAGCCGCCGAAATGACCTACGACTATAGGGTCGTCCCCACGACTCCGGGACTAGATTGGCCCGCTACAGTCATGTCCGACGACTATAGGGTCGTCCCCACGACCCTGGGCATACGTTGGCCCGCCGCCGACTTGTCCGACGACTATAGGGTCGTCCCCACGACCCCGGGCCTACGTTGTCCCGCCGCCGACATGTCCGACGATTGTAGGGTCGTCCCCACGGCCCTGGGACTAGACTGGCCCGCCGCCGACTTCTCCGACGACAACAGGGTCGTCCCTACCACCCCGGGACTAGGTTGGCCAGCCGCCGACATGTCCGATGACTATAGGGTCGTCCCCACAACCCCGGGGCTAGATTGACCCGCCACCGTCATGTTCGACGACTATAGGGTCGTCCCCACGACCCCGGGACTAGGTTGGCCCGCCGCCGACTTGTCCGACGACTATAGGGTCGTCCCCACGACCCCGGGACTAGATTGCCCCGCCACCGTCATGTCCGACGACTATAGGGTCGTCCCCACGACCAAGGGACTACGTTGGCCCGCCGCCGACTTGTCCGACGACTATAGGGTCGTCCCTACCACCCCGGGACTAGGTTGGCCCGCCACCATCATTTCCGACGACTATAGGGCCGTCCCCACGACCCCGGGACTAGGTTGGCCCGCCGCCAACATGTCCGACGACTATAGGGTCGTCCCCACGACCCCGGGACTAGGTTGGCCAGCCGCCGACATGTCCGACCACTATAGGGTCGTCCCCACAACCCCGGGGCTAGATTGGCCCGCCACCATCATGTCCGACGACTATAGGGTCGTCCCCACGACCCCGGCACTAGGGTGGCCCGCCGCCGATATGTCCGACGACTATAGGGTCGTCCCCACGACCCCGGGACTAGATTGGCCCGCCACCATCATGTTCGACGACTATAGGGTCGTCCCCACGACCCCGGAACTGGATTGGCCCGCCACCGTCATGTCCGACGACTCTAGGGTCGTCCCCACGACCACTGGCCAAAGTAACCCAGCCGCCGACATGTCCGACGACTATAGGGTCGTCCCCACGACCCCGGGACTAGGTTGGCCCGCCGCCGACTTGTCCGACGACTATAGGGTCGTCCCTACCACCCCGGGACTAGGTTGGCCAGCCGCCGACATGTCCGACGACTATAGGGTCGTCCCCACGACCCAAGGACTAGATTTCCTCGCCACCGTCATGTCCGACGACTATAGGGTCGTCTCCACGACCCCGGGACTAGGTTGGCCCGCCGCCGACTTGCCCGACGACTATAGGGTGGTCCCCACGACCACGGGCCAAAGTTGCCCAGCCGCCGACATGTCCGACGACTATAGGGTCGTCCCCACGACCCCGGGACTAGGTTGGCCAGCCGCCGACTTGTCCGACGACTATAGGGTCGTCCCCACGACCCCGGGACTAGTATGGCCCGCCGCCGACTTGTCCGACGACTATAGGGTCGTCCCCACGGCCCCGGGACTAGGTTGGCCCCCCGCCGACTTCTCCGACGACAACAGGGTCGTCCCTACCACCCCGGGACTATGTTGGCCCGCCGCCGACATGTCCGACGACTGTAGGGTCGTCCCCACGGCCCTGGGACTAGACTGGCCCGCCACCGTCATGTCCGACGACTCTAGGGTCGTCCCCACGACCACTGGCCAAAGTAACCCAGCCGCCGACATGTCCGACGACTATAGGGTCGTCCCCACGACCCCGGGACTAGGTTGGCCCGCCGCCGACTTGTCCGACGACTATAGGGTCGTCCCTACCACCCCGGGACTAGGTTGGCCAGCCGCCGACATGTCCGACGACTATAGGGTCGTCCCCACGACCCAAGGACTAGATTTCCCCGCCACCGTCATGTCCGACGAATATAGGGTCGTCCCCACGACCCCGGGACTAGGTTGGCCCGCCGCCAACTTGTCCGACGACTATAGGGTCGTCCCCACGACCCCGGGACTAGGTTGGCCAGCCGCCGGCTTGTCCGACGACTATAGGGTCGTCCCCACGACCCCGGGACTAGGTTGGCCAGCCGCCGACTTGTCCGACGACTATAGGGTCGTCCCCACGACCCCGGGACTAGTATGGCCCGCCGCCGACTTGTCCGACGACTATAGGGTCGTCCCCACGACCGCGGGACTAGGTTGGCCCCCCGCCGACTTCTCCGACGACAACAGGGTCGTCCCTACCACCCCGGGACTATGTTGGCCCGCCGCCGGCTATTCCGACGAATATAGGGTCGTCCCCACGAACCCGGGACTAGGTTGGCCAGCCGTCGACATGTCCGACGACTATAGGGTCGTCCCCACGGCCCTGGGACTAGATTGGCCCGCCACCGTCATATCCGACGACTATAGGGTCGTCCCCACGACCCCGGGACTAGGTAGGCCAGCCGCCGACTTGACCGACGACTATAGGGTCGTCCCCACGACCCCGGGACTAGGTTGGCCCGCCACCATCATGTCCGACGACTATAGGGTCGTCCCCACGGCCCAAGGACTAGGTTGGCCCGCTGCCGACTTGTCCGACGACTATAGGGTCGTCCCCACGGCCCAAGGACTAGGTTGGCCCGCCGCCGACTTGTCCGACGACTATCGGGTCGTCCCCACGGCCCTGGGACTAGATTGGCCCGCCACCGTCATATCCGACGACTATAGGGTCGTCCCCACGACCCCGGGACTAGGTTGGCCAGCCGCCGGCTTGTCCGACGACTATAGGGTCGTCCCCACGACCCCGGGACTAGGTTGGCCAGCCGCCGACTTGTCCGACGACTATAGGGTCGTCCCCACGACCCCGGGACTAGTATGGCCCGCCGCCGACTTGTCCGAAGACTATAGGGTCGTCCCCACGACCCCGGGACTAGGTTGGCCCCCCGCCGACTTCTCCGACGACAACAGGGTCGTCCCTACCACCCCGGGACTATGTTGGCCCGCCGCCGGCTATTCCGACGAATATAGGGTCGTCCCCACGAACCCGGGACTAGGTTGGCCAGCCGTCGACATGTCCGACGACTATAGGGTCGTCCCCACGGCCCTGGGACTAGATTGGCCCGCCACCGTCATATCCGACGACTATAGGGTCGTCCCCACGACCCCTGGACTAGGTAGGCCAGCCGCCGACTTGACCGACGACTATAGGGTCGTCCCCACGACCCCGGGACTAGGTTGGCCCGCCACCATCATGTCCGACGACTATAGGGTCGTCCCCACGGCCCAAGGACTAGGTTGGCCCGCTGCCGACTTGTCCGACGACTATAGGGTCGTCCCCACGGCCCAAGGACTAGGTTGGCCCGCCGCCGACTTGTCCGACGACTATCGGGAGGTCCCCACGACCACGGGACCAGGTTGGCCCGCCGCCAACTTGTCCGACGACTATAGGGTCGTCCCCACGACCCCGGGACTAGGTTGGCCAGCCGCCGGCTTGTCCGACGACTATAGGGTCGTCCCCACGACCCCGGGACTAGGTTGGCCAGCCGCCGACTTGTCCGACGACTATAGGGTCGTCCCCACGACCCCGGGACTAGTATGGCCCGCCGCCGACTTGTCCGACGACTATAGGGTCGTCCCCACGACCCCGGGACTAGGTTGGCCCCCCGCCGACTTCTCCGACGACAACAGGGTCGTCCCTACCACCCCGGGACTATGTTGGCCCGCCGCCGGCTATTCCGACGAATATAGGGTCGTCCCCACGAACCCGGGACTAGGTTGGCCAGCCGTCGACATGTCCGACGACTATAGGGTCGTCCCCACGGCCCTGGGACTAGATTGGCCCGCCACCGTCATATCCGACGACTATAGGGTCGTCCCCACGACCCCGGGACTAGGTAGGCCAGCCGCCGACTTGACCGACGACTATAGGGTCGTCCCCACGACCCCGGGACTAGGTTGGCCCGCCACCATCATGTCCGACGACTATAGGGTCGTCCCCACGGCCCAAGGACTAGGTTGGCCCGCTGCCGACTTGTCCGACGACTATAGGGTCGTCCCCACGGCCCAAGGACTAGGTTGGCCCGCCGCCGACTTGTCCGACGACTATCGGGTCGTCCCCACGGCCCTGGGACTAGATTGGCCCGCCACCGTCATATCCGACGACTATAGGGTCGTCCCCACGACCCCGGGACTAGGTTGGCCAGCCGCCGGCTTGTCCGACGACTATAGGGTCGTCCCCACGACCCCGGGACTAGGTTGGCCAGCCGCCGACTTGTCCGACGACTATAGGGTCGTCCCCACGACCCCGGGACTAGTATGGCCCGCCGCCGACTTGTCCGAAGACTATAGGGTCGTCCCCACGACCCCGGGACAAGGTTGGCCCCCCGCCGACTTCTCCGACGACAACAGGGTCGTCCCTACCACCCCGGGACTATGTTGGCCCGCCGCCGGCTATTCCGACGAATATAGGGTCGTCCCCACGAACCCGGGACTAGGTTGGCCAGCCGTCGACATGTCCGACGACTATAGGGTCGTCCCCACGGCCCTGGGACTAGATTGGCCCGCCACCGTCATATCCGACGACTATAGGGTCGTCCCCACGACCCCGCGACTAGGTAGGCCAGCCGCCGACTTGACCGACGACTATAGGGTCGTCCCCACGACCCCGGGACTAGGTTGGCCCGCCACCATCATGTCCGACGACTATAGGGTCGTCCCCACGGCCCAAGGACTAGGTTGGCCCGCTGCCGACTTGTCCGACGACTATAGGGTCGTCCCCACGGCCCAAGGACTAGGTTGGCCCGCCGCCGACTTGTCCGACGACTATCGGGAGGTCCCCACGACCACGGGACCAGGTTGGCCCGCCACCGTCATATCCGACGACTATCGGTTCGTCCCTACGACCCTGGGCATTCGTTGGCCCGCCGCCAACATGTCCGACGACTATAGGGTCGTCCCCACGACCCCAGGACTAGGTTGGCCCGCCGCTGAATTCTCCGACGACAACAGGGTCGTCCCTATCACCCCGGGACTAGGTTGGCCAGCCGCCGACATGTCCGACGACTATAGGGTCGTCCCCACGACCCCGGGACTAGGTTAGCCCGCCGCCAACTTGTCCAACGACTATAGGGTCGTCCCTACCACACCGGGACTAGGTTGGCCAGCCGCCGACATGTCCGACGAGTATAGGGTCGTCTCCACGACCCCGGGACTAGGTTGGCCCGCCGCCGACTTGCCCGACGACTATAGGGTGGTCCCCACGACCACGGGCCAAAGTTGCCCAGCCGCCGACATGTCCGACGACTATAGGGTCGTCCCCACGACCCCGGGACTAGGTTGGCCCGCCGTCGACATGTCCGACGTCTATAGGGTCGTCCCCTCGACCCCGGGCCTACGTTGGCCCGCCGCCGACATGTCCGACGACTATAGGGTCGTCCCCACGGCCCCGGGTCTAGATTGGCCCGCCACCATCATGTCCGACGAATATAGGGTCGTCCCCACGACCCCGGGCCTACGTTGTCCCGCCGCCGACATTTCCGACGACTGTAGGGTCGTCCCCACGGCCCTGGGACTAGACTGGCCCGCCACCGTCATGTCCGACGACTCTAGGGTCGTCCCCACGACCACTGGCCAAAGTAACCCAGCCGCCGACATGTCCGACGACTATAGGGTCGTCCCCACGACCCCGGGACTAGGTTGGCCCGCCGCCGACTTGTCCGACGACTATAGGGTCGTCCCTACCACCCCGGGACTAGGTTGGCCAGCCGCCGACATGTCCGACGACTATAGGGTCGTCCCCACGACCCAAGGACTAGATTTCCCCGCCACCATCATGTCCGACGACTATAGGGTCGTCTCCACGACCCCGGGACTAGGTTGGCCCGCCGCCGACTTGCCCGACGACTATAGGGTGGTCCCCACGACCACGGGCCAAAGTTGCCCAGCCGCCGACATGTCCGACGACTATAGGGTCGTCCCCACGACCCCGGGACTAGGTTGGCCAGCCGCCGACTTGTCCGACGACTATAGGGTCGTCCCCACGACCCCGGGACTAGTATGGCCCGCCGCCGACTTGTCCGACGACTATAGGGTCGTCCCCACGGCCCCGGGACTAGGTTGGCCCCCCGCCGACTTCTCCGACGACAACAGGGTCGTACCTACCACCCCGGGACTATGTTGGCCCGCCGCCGACATGTCCGACGACTGTAGGGTCGTCCCCACGGCCCTGGGACTAGACTGGCCCGCCACAGTCATGTCCGACGACTCTAGGGTCGTCCCCACGACCACTGGCCAAAGTAACCCAGCCGCCGACATGTCCGACGACTATAGGGTCGTCCCCACGACCCCGGGACTAGGTTGGCCCGCCGCCGACTTGTCCGACGACTATAGGGTCGTCCCTACCACCCCGGGACTAGGTTGGCCAGCCGCCGACATGTCCGACGACTATAGGGTCGTCCCCACGACCCAAGGACTAGATTTCCCCGCCACCGTCATGTCCGACGAATATAGGGTCGTCCCCACGACCCCGGGACTAGGTTGGCCCGCCGCCAACTTGTCCGACGACTATAGGGTCGTCCCCACGACCCCGGGACTAGGTTGGCCAGCCGCCGGCTTGTCCGACGACTATAGGGTCGTCCCCACGACCCCGGGACTAGGTTGGCCAGCCGCCGACTTGTCCGACGACTATAGGGTCGTCCCCACGACCCCGGGACTAGTATGGCCCGCCGCCGACTTGTCCGACGACTATAGGGTCGTCCCCACGACCCCGGGACTAGGTTGGCCCCCCGCCGACTTCTCCGACGACAACAGGGTCGTCCCTACCACCCCGGGACTATGTTGGCCCGCCGCCGGCTATTCCGACGAATATAGGGTCGTCCCCACGAACCCGGGACTAGGTTGGCCAGCCGTCGACATGTCCGACGACTATAGGGTCGTCCCCACGGCCCTGGGACTAGATTGGCCCGCCACCGTCATATCCGACGACTATAGGGTCGTCCCCACGACCCCGGGACTAGGTAGGCCAGCCGCCGACTTGACCGACGACTATAGGGTCGTCCCCACGACCCCGGGACTAGGTTGGCCCGCCACCATCATGTCCGACGACTATAGGGTCGTCCCCACGGCCCAAGGACTAGGTTGGCCCGCTGCCGACTTGTCCGACGACTATAGGGTCGTCCCCACGGCCCAAGGACTAGGTTGGCCCGCCGCCGACTTGTCCGACGACTATCGGGTCGTCCCCACGGCCCTGGGACTAAATTGGCCCGCCACCGTCATATCCGACGACTATAGGGTCGTCCCCACGACCCCGGGACTAGGTTGGCCAGCCGCCGGCTTGTCCGACGACTATAGGGTCGTCCCCACGACCCCGGGACTAGGTTGGCCAGCCGTCGACATGTCCGACGACTATAGGGTCGTCCCCTCGGCCCTGGGTCTAGGGAGGCCAGCCGCCGACTTGACCGACGACTATAGGGTCGTCCCCACGACCCCGGGACTAGGTTGGCCCGCCACCATCATGTCCGACGACTATAGGGTCGTCCCCACGACCCCAGGACTAGATTGTCCCGCCACCGTCATGTCCAACGACTATAGGGTCGTCCCCACGACCCCGGGACTAGGTTGGCCCGCCACCGTCATGTCCGACGACAATAGGGTCGTCTCCACGACCCCGGGACTAGGTTGGCCCGCCGCCGACATGTCCGACGACTATACGGTCGTCCCCACGACCAAGGAACTACGTTGGCCCGCCGCCGACTTGTCCGACGACTATAGGGTTGTCCCTACCACCCCGGGACTAGGTTGGCCAGCCGCCGACATGTCCGACGACTATAGGGTCGTCCCCACGACCCCGGGACTACGTTGGCCCGCCACCATCATGTCCGACGACTATAGGGTCGTCCCCACGACCACGGGCCAAAGTTGGTCAGCCGCCGACATGTCCGACGACTATAGGGTCGTCTCCACGACCCCGGGACTAGGTTGGCCCGCCTCCGACTTGTCCGACGACTATAGGGACGTCCCCACGACCACGGGCCAACGTTGGCCAGCCGCCGACATGTCCGACGACTATAGGGTCGTCCCCACGATCCCGGGACTAGGTTGCCCTGCCATCGTCATGTCCGACGACTATAGGGTCGTCTCCACGACCCCGGGACTAGGTTGGCTCGCCGCCGACTTGTCCGACGACTATAGGGACGTCCACACGACCACGGGCCAAAGGTGCCCAGCCGCCGACATGTCCGACGACTATAGGGTCGTCCCCACGACCCCGGGCCAAAGTTGCCCTGCCGCCGACATGTCCGACGACTATAGGGTCGTCCCCACGACCCCGGGTCTAGGTTGGCCCGGCGCCGACTTTTCCGACGACTATAGGGTCGTCCCCACGACCCCGGGACTAGGTTGGCCGGCCGCCGACATGTCCGACGTCTATAGGGTCGTCCCCACGACCCCGGGTCTAGATTGGCCCGCCCCCGTCATGTCCGACGACTATAGGTTCGTCCCTACGACCCTGGGCATACGTTGGCCTGCCGCCGACATGTCCGACGACTATAGGGTCGTCCCCACGACCCGGGCCAAAGTTGCCCTGCCGCCGACATGTCCGACGACTATAGGGTCGTCCCCACGACCCCGGGTCTAGGTTGGCCCGCCGCCGACTTTTCCGACGACTATAGGGTCGTCCCCACGACCCCGGGACTAGGTTGGCCCGCCACCGTCATGTCTGACGACAATAGGGTCGTCTCCACGACCCCGGGACTAGGTTGGCCCGCCGCCGACATGTCCGACGACTATAGGGTCGTCCCCACGACCCGGGCCAAAGTTGCCCTGCCGCCGACATGTCCGACGACTATAGGGTCGTCCCCACGACCCCGGGTCTAGGTTGGCCCGCCGCCGACTTTTCCGACGACTATAGGGTCGTCCCCACGACCCCGGGACTAGGTTGGCCCGCCACCGTCATGTCTGACGACAATAGGGTCGTCCCCACGATCCCGGGTCTAGGTTGGCCCGCCGCCGACTTTTCCGACGACTATAGGGTCGTCCCCACGACCCCGGGACTAGGTTGGCCGGCCGCCGACATGTCCAACGTCTATAGGGTCGTCCCCACGACCCCGGGGCTAGATTGGCCCGCCCCCGTCATGTCCGACGACTATAGGTTCGTCCCTACGACCCTGGGCATACGTTGGCCTGCCGCCGACATGTCCGACGACTATAGGGTCGTCCCCACGACCCCGGGTCTAGGTTGGCCCGCCGCCGACTTTTCCGACGACTATAGGGTCGTCCCCACGACCCCGGAACTAGGTTGGCCCGCCACCGTCATGTCTGACGACAATAGGGTCGTCTCCACGACCCCGGGACTAGGTTGGCCCGCCGCCGACATGTCCGACGACTATACGGTCGTCCCCACGACCAAGGAACTACGTTGGCCCGCCGCCGACTTGTCCGACGACTATAGGGTCGTCCCCACGACCCCGGGACTAGGTTGGCCCGCCGCCGACTTGTCCGACGACTATACGTTCGTCCTCACGACCCCGGGACTAGGTTGGCCCGCCGCCGACGTGTCCTACGACTATGGGGTCGTCCCCACGACCCCGGGACTAGGTTGGCCAGCTGCCGACATGTCCGACGACTATAGGGTCGTCCCCACGACCCCGGGACTAGGTTGGCCAGCCGCCGACATGTCCGACGACTATAGGGTCGTCCCCACGACCCGGGACTAGATTGGCCCACGACCATCATGTCCGACGACTATAGGGTCGTCCCCACGATCCCGGGCCTAGGTTGGCCTGCCGCCGTCATGTCCGACGACTATAGGGTCGTCCCCACGACCCCGGGACTAGGTTGGCCCGCTTTCGACTTGTCCGACGACTATAGGGCGTCCCTACCACCCCGGGACTAGGTTGGCCAGCTGCCGAGATGTCCGACGACTATAGGGTCGTCCCCACGACCCCGGGACTAGGTTGGCCAGCTGCCGACATGTCCGACGACTATAGGGTCTTGCCCACGACCCCGGGACTAGATTGGCCCGTCACCGTCATGTCCGACGACTATGGGGTCGTCCCCACGACCCCGGGACTAGGTTGGCCCGCCTTCGGCTTGTCCGACGACTATAGGGTCGTCCCCTCGGCCCTGGGACTAGATTGGCCCGCCACCGTCATATCCGACGACTATAGGGTCGCCCCCACGACCCCGGGTCTAGGGAGGCCAGCCGCCGACTTGACCGACGACTATAGGGTCGTCCCCACGACCCCGGGACTAGGTTGGCCCGCCACCATCATGTCCGACGACTATAGGGTCGTCCCCACGACCCCAGGACTAGATTGTCCCGCCACCGTCATGTCCAACGACTATAGGGTCGTCCCCACGACCCCGGGACTAGGTTGGCCCGCCACCGTCATGTCCGACGACAATAGGGTCGTCTCCACGACCCCGGGACTAGGTTGGCCCGCCGCCGACATGTCCGACGACTATAGGGTCGTCCCCACGACCCCGGGACTAGGTTGGCCAGCTGCCGACATGTCCGACGACAATAGGGTCGTCCCCACGACCCCGGGACTAGATTGGCCCGCCACCATCATATCCGACGACTATAGGGTCGTCCCCACGACCCCAGGACTAGGTTGGCCAGCCGACGACTATAGGGTCGTCCCCACGATCACGGGACTAGGTTAGCCCGCCGCCGACTTGTCCGACGACTATAGGGTCGTCCCCACGACCCCAGGACTAGGTTGGCCAGCCGCCGAAATGTCCGACGACTATAGGGTCGTCCCCACGACCCGAGACTAGATTGGCCCACGACCATCATGTCCGACGACTATAAGGTCGTCCCCACGATCCCGGGCCTAGGTCGGCCTGCCGCCGTCATGTCCGACGATTATAGGGTCGTCCCCACGACCCCGGGACTAGGTTGGCCCGCCGCCAACATGTCCGCCGACTATACGGTCGTCCCCACGGCCCCGAGACTAGATTGGCCTACGACCGTCATGTCCGACGACTACAGGGTCGTCCCCACGACCCCGGGACTAGGTTGGCCCGCCGCCAACATGTCCGCCGACTATACGGTCGTCCCCACGGCCCCGAGACTAGATTGGCCTACGACCGTCATGTCCGACGACTACAGGGTCGTCCCCACGACCCCAGGACTAGGTTGGCCAGCCCCCGACATGTCCGACGACTATAGGGTCGTCCCCACGCCCCGGGACTAGGTTGGCCCACGACCGTCATGTCCGACGACTACAGGGTCGTCCCCACGACCTCAGGACTAGATTGCCACGCCACCGTCATGTCCGACGACTATAGGGTCGTCCCCACGACCACGGGCCAAAGTTGGCCAGCCGCCGACATGTCCAACGACTATAGGGTCGTCCCCACGACCCCGGGACTAGGTTGGCCCGCCACCGTCATGTCCGACGACAATAGGGTCGTCTCCACGACCCCGGGACTAGGTTGGCCCGCCGCCGACATGTCCGACGACTATAGGGTCGTCCCCACGACCCCGGGACTAGGTTGGCCAACCGCCGACATGTCCGACGACTATAGGGTCGTCCCCACGCCCCGGGACTAGATTGGCCCACGACCATCATGTCCGACGACTATAGGGTCGTCCCCACGATCCCGGGCCTAGGTTGGCCTGCCGCCGTCATGTCCGACGACGATAGGGTCGTCCCCACGACCCCGGGACTAGGTTGGCCCGCCGCCAACATGTCCGCCGACTATAGGGTCGTCCCCACGGCCCCGAGACTAGATTGGCCTACGACCGTCATGTCCGACGACTATAGAGTCGTCCCCACGATCCCCGGCCTAGGTTGGCCTACGACCGTCATGTCCGACGACTACAGGGTCGTCCCCACGTCCCCGGGACTAGAGTGGCCCGCCACCGTCATGTCCGACGACTATAGGGTCGTCCCCACGACCCCGGGACTGGGTTGGCCAGCTGCCGACATGTCCGACGACTATAGGGTCGTCCCCACGACCCCGGGACTAGGATGACCCGCCGCCGACTTGTCCGACGACAATAGGGTCGTCCCCACGACCACGGGCCAAAGTTGGCCAGCCGCCGACATGTTCGACGACTATAGGGTCGTCCCCACGTCCCCGGGACTAGAGTGGCCCGCCACCGTCATGTCCGACGAGTATAGGTTCGTACCCACGACGCCGGGACTAGATTGGCCCGTCACCGTCATGTCCGACGACTATAGGGTCGTCCCCACGACCCCGGGACTATGTTGGCCCGCCGCCGACTTGTCCGACGACTATAGGGTCGTCCCTACCTCCCCGGGACTAGGTTGGCCAGCTGCCGATATGTCTGACGACAATAGGGTCGTCCCCACGACCCCGGGACTAGATTGCCCCGCCACCGTCATGTCCGACGACTACAGGGTCGTCCCCACGACCCCGGGACTAGATTGGCCCACCACCGTCATGTCCGACGACTACAGGGTCGTCCCCACGACCCCGGGACTAGGTTGGCCCGCCGCCGACTTGTCCGACGACTATAGGGTCGTCGCCACGACCCCGGGACTAGGTTAGCCCGCCGCCAACTTGTCCAACGACTATAGGGTCGTCCCTACCACACCGGGACTAGGTTGGCCAGCCGCCGACATGTCCGACGACTATAGGGTCGTCTCCACGACCCCGGGACTAGGTTGGCCCGCCGCCGACTTGCCCAACGACTATAGGGCGGTCCCCACGACCACGGGCCAAAGTTGCCCAGCCGCCGACATGTCCGACGACTATAGGTTCGTCCCCACGACCCCGGGACTAGGTTGGCCCGCCGCCGACATGTCCGACGACTATAGGGTCGTCCCCACGACCCCGGGACTAGGTAGGCCAGCCGCCGACTTGACCGACGACTATAGGGTCGTCCCCACGGCCCAAGGACTAGGTTGGCCCGCCGCTGAATTCTCCGACGACAACAGGGTCGTCCCTATCACCCCGGGACTAGGTTGGCCAGCCGCCGACATGTCCGACGACTATAGGGTCGTCCCCACGACCCCGGGACTAGGTTGGCCCCCCGCCGACTTCTCCGACGACAACAGGGTCGTCCCTACCACCCCGGGACTATGTTGGCCCGCCGCCGGCTATTCCGACGAATATAGGGTCGTCCCCACGAACCCGGGACTAGGTTGGCCAGCCGTCGACATGTCCGACGACTATAGGGACGTCCACACGACCACGGGCCAAAGGTGCCCAGCCGCCGACATGTCCGACGACTATAGGGTCGTCTCCACGACCCCGGGACTAGGTTGGCCCGCCTCCGACTTGTCCGACGACTATAGGGACGTCCCCACGACCACGGGCCAAAGTTGGTCAGCCACCGTCATGTCCGACGACTATAGGGTCGTCCCTACCACCCCGGGACTATGTTGGCCCGCCGCCGACTTGTCCGACGACTATAGGGTCGTCCCTACCACCCCGGGACTAGGTTGGCCAGCCGCCGACATGTCCGACGACTATAGGGACGTCCACACGACCACGGGCCAAAGGTGCCCAGCCGCCGACATGTCCGACGACTATAGGGTCGTCTCCACGACCCCGGGACTAGGTTGGCCCGCCTCCGACTTGTCCGACGACTGTAGGGACGTCCCCACGACCACGGGCCAAAGTTGGCCAGCCACCGTCATGTCCGACGACTATAGGGTCGTCCCCACGACCCCGGGACTAGGTTGGCCCGCCACCGTCATGTCCGACGACAATAGGGTCGTCCCCACGACCCCGGGACTACGTTGGCCCACCACCATCATGTCCGACGACTATAGGGTCGTCCCCACTACCACGGGCCAAAGTTGGTCAGCCGCCGACATGTCCGACGACTATAGGGTCGTCTCCACGACCCCGGGACTAGGTTGGCCCGCCTCCGACTTGTCCGACGACTATAGGGACGTCCCCACGACCACGGGCCAACGTTGGCCAGCCGCCGACATGTCCGACGACTATAGGGTCGTCCCCACGATCCCGGGACTAGGTTGCCCTGCCATCGTCATGTCCGACGACTATAGGGTCGTCTCCACGACCCCGGGACTAGGTTGGCTCGCCGCCGACTTGTCCGACGACTATAGGGACGTCCACACGACCACGGGCCAAAGGTGCCCAGCCGCCGACATGTCCGACGACTATAGGGTCGTCCCCACGACCCCGGGTCTAGGTTGGCCCGGCGCCGACTTTTCCGACGACTATAGGGTCGTCCCCACGACCCCGGGACTAGGTTGGCCGGCCGCCGACATGTCCGACGTCTATAGGGTCGTCCCCACGACCCCGGGTCTAGATTGGCCCGCCCCCGTCATGTCCGACGACTATAGGTTCGTCCCTACGACCCTGGGCATACGTTGGCCTGCCGCCGACATGTCCGACGACTATAGGGTCGTCCCCACGACCCGGGCCAAAGTTGCCCTGCCGCCGACATGTCCGACGACTATAGGGTCGTCCCCACGACCCCGGGTCTAGGTTGGCCCGCCGCCGACTTTTCCGACGACTATAGGGTCGTCCCCACGACCCCGGAACTAGGTTGGCCCGCCACCGTCATGTCTGACGACAATAGGGTCGTCTCCACGACCCCGGGACTAGGTTGGCCCGCCGCCGACATGTCCGACTACTATACGGTCGTCCCCTCGACCAAGGAACTACGTTGGCCCGCCGCCGACTTGTCCGACGACTATAGGGTCGTCCCCACGACCCCGGGACTAGGTTGGCCCGCCGCCGACTTGTCCGACGACTATACGTTCGTCCCCACGACCCCGGGACTAGGTTGGCCCGCCGCCGACGTGTCCTACGACTATGGGGTCGTCCCCACGACCACGAGACTAGGTTGGCCAGCCGCCTACATGTCGGACGACTATAGGGTCGTCCCCACCACCACGAGACTAGGTTGGCCAGCCGCCGACATGTCGGACGACTATAGGGTCGTCCCCACCACCCCGGGTCTAGGTTGGCCAGCCGCCGACATGTCCGACGACTATAGGGTCGTCCCCACGACCACGGGCCAAAGTTGCCCTGCCGCCGACATGTCCGACGACTATAGGGCCGTCCCCACGACCACGGGCCAAAGTTGCCCTTCCGCCGACATGTCCGACGACTATAGGGTCGTCCCCACTACTGCGGGCCAAAGCTGGCCAGCCGCCAAAATGTCCGACGACTATAGGTTCGTCCCCACGACCCCGGGACTAGGTTGGCCCGCCGCCGACTTGTCCGACGATTATAGGGTCGTCCCTACCACCCCGGGACTAGGTTGGCCAGCCGCCGACATGTCCGACGACTATAGGGTCGTCCCCTCGACCCCGGTGGCTAGATTGCCCCGGCACCGTCATGTCCGACGACTATAGGGTCGTCCCCACGACCACGGGCCAAAGTTGCCCTGCCGCCGACATGTCCGACGACTATAGGGTCGTACCCACTACCGCGGGCCAAAGCTGGCCAGCCGCCAACATGTCCGACGACTATAGGGTCGTCCCCACGACCCCGGGACTAGGTTGGCCCGCCGCCGACTTGTCCGACGATTATAGGGTCGTCCCTACCACCCCGGGACTAGGTTGGCCAGCCGCCGACATGTCCGACGACTATAGGGTCGTCCCCACGACCCCGGGTCTAGGTTGGCCCGCCGCCGACTTTTCCGACGACTATAGGGTCGTCCCCACGACCCCGGGACTAGGTTGGCCAGCCGCCGACATGTCCGACGACTATAGTGTCGTCCCCGCGACCACGGGCCAAAGTTGGCCAGCCGCCGACATGTTCGACGACTATAGGGTCGTCCCCATGGCGCGGGGACTAGATTGGCCCGTCACCGTCATATCCGACGACTATAGGGTCGTCCCTACCACCCCGGGACTAGGTTGGTCCGCCGCCGACTTTTCCGACGACTATAGGGTCGTCCCCACGACGCGGGGACTAGATTGGCCCGTCACCGTCATATCCGACGACTATAGGGTCGTCCCCACGACCCCGGGACTAGATTGGCACGCCACGGTCATGTCCGACGACTATAGGGTCGTCCCCACGACCACGGGCCAAAGTTGGCCAGCCGCCGACATGTTCGACGACTATAGGGTCGTCCCCATGGCGCGGGGACTAGATTGGCCCGTCACCGTCATATCCGACGACTATAGGGTCGTCCCTACCACCCCGGGACTAGGTTGGTCCGCCGCCGACTTTTCCGACGACTATAGGGTCGTCCCTACCACCCCGGGACTAGGTTGGTCCGCCGCCGACTTTTCCGACGACTATAGGGTCGTCCCCACGACCCCGGGACTAGGTTGGCCCGCCGCCGACATGTCCGACGACTATAGGGTCGTCCCCACGACCCCGGGAGTAGGTTGGCCCGCCGCCGACTTGTCCGACGACTATAGGGTCGTCCCCACGACCCCGGGACTAGGTTGGCCCGCCGCCGACTTGTCCGACGCCTATAGGGTCGTCCCCACGACCCCCGGAATAGATTGACCCGCCACCGACATGTCCGACGACTATAGGGTCGTCCCCACGACCACGGGCCAAAGTTGCCCTGCCACCGACATGTCCGACGACTATAGGGTCGTCCCCACGACCACTGGCCACAGTTGCCCAGCCGCCGACGTGTCCGACGACTATAGGGTCGTCCCCACCACCCCGGGTCTAGGTTGGCCAGCCGCCGACATGTCCGACGACTATAGGGTCGTCACCACGACCACGGGCCAAAGTTGCCCTGCCGCCGACATGTCCGACGACTATAGGGTCGTCCCCACGACCCCGGGACTAGGTCGGCCCGCCGCCTACTTGTCCGACGACCATAGGGTCGTCCCCACGATCCCGGGACTAGATTGGCCCGCCCCCAACATATCCGACGACTATAGGGTCGTCCCTACCACCCCGGGACTAGGTTGGCCAGCCGACGACTATAGTGTCGTCCCCACGACCACGGGACTAGGTTGGCCCGCCGCCGACTTGTCCGACGACCATAGTGTCGTCCCCACGATCCCTGGACTAGATTGGCCCGCCCCCAACATATCCGACGACTATAGGGTCGTCCCTACAACCCCGGGACTAGGTTGGCCTGCCGACGACTATAGGGTGGTCCCCACGACCACGGGACTAGGTTGGCCCGCCGCCGACTTGTCCGACGACTATAGGTTCGTCCCCACCGCCCCGGGACTAGATTGGCCCACGACCGTCATGTCCGACGACTATAGGGTCGTCCCCACGACCCCGGGACTAGGTTGGCCAGCCGCCGACATGTCCGACGACTATAGGGTCGTCCCCACGATCCCGGGACTAGATTGGCCCGCCCCCAACATATCCGACGACTATAGGGTAGTCCCTACCACCCCGGGACTAGGTTGGCCAGCCGACGACTACAGGGTGGTCCCCACGACCACGGGACTAGGTTGGCCCGCCGCCGACTTGTCCGACGACTATAGGGTCGTCCCCACCGCCCCGGGACTAGATTGGCCGCCACCAACATATCCGACGACTATAGGGTCGTCTCCACGACCCCGGGACAAGGTTGGCCAGCCGACGACTATAGGATCGTCCCCACGACCACGGGACTAGGTTGACCCGCCGCCGACTTGTCCGACGACCATAGGGTCGTCCCCACGATCCCGGGACTAGATTGGCCCGCCCCCAACATATCCGACGACTATAGGGTAGTCCCTACCACCCCGGGACTAGGTTGGCCAGCCGACGACTATAGGGTGGTCCCCACGACCACGGGACTAGGTTGGCCCGCCGCCGACTTGTCCGACGTCTACAGGGTCGTCCCCACGACCCCAGGACTAGATTGCCACGCCACCGTCATGTCAGACGACTATAGGGTCGTCCCCACGACCACGGGCCAAAGTTGGCCAGCCGCCGACATGTTCGACGACTATAGGGTCGTCCCCACGACGCGGGGACTAGATTGGCCCGTCACCGTCATATCCGACGACTATAGGGTCGTCCCCACGACCCCGGGACTAGGTTGGCCAGCCGCCGACATGTCCGACGACTATAGGGTCGTCCCCACGGCCCCTGGACTAGATTGGCCCACGACCGTCATGTCCGACGACTACAGGGTCGTCCCCACGAACCCAGGACTAGATTGCCACGCCCAGGTCATGTCCGACGACTATAGGGTCGTCCCCAGGACCACGGGCCAAAGCTGGCCAGCCGCCGACATGTTCGACGACTATAGGGTCGTCCCCACGTCCCCGGGACTAGATTGGCCCGCCACCGTCATGTCCGACGAGTATAGGGTCGAACCCACGACGCCGGGACTAGATTGGCCCGTCACCGTCATGTCCGACGACTATAGGGTCGTCCCCACGACCCCGGGACTAGGTTAGCCAGCCGACGACTATAGGGTCGTCCCCACGACCACGGGACTAGGTTTGCCCGCCGCCGACTTGTCCGACGACTATAGGGTTGTCCCCACGGCCCCGGGACTAGATTGGCCCGCGACCGTCATGTCCGACGAGTATAGGGTCGTACCCACGACGCCGGGACTAGATTGGCCCGTCACCGTCATGTCCGACGACTATAGGGTCGTCCCCACGACCCCGGGACTAGGTTGGCCCGCCGCCGACTTGTCCGACGACTATAGGGTCGTCCCTACCACCCCGGGACTAGGTTGGCCAGCTGCCGACATGTCCGGCGACTGTAGGTTCGTCCCCACGACCACGGGACTAGGTTGGCCCGCCGCCGGCTTGTCCGACGACTATAGGGTCGTCCCCACCATCCTGGGACTAGATTGGCCCGGCACCAACATATCCGACGACTATAGGGTCGTCTCCACGACCCCGGGACAAGGTTGGCCAGCCGACGACTATAGGGTCGTCCCCACGACCCCGGGACTAGGTTGGCCAGCTGCCGACATGTCCGACGACAATAGGGTCGTCCCCACGACCCCGGGACTAGATTGGCCCGCCACCATCATATCCGACGACTATAGGGTCGTCCCCACGACCCCGGGACTAGGTTGGCCAGCCGACGACTATAGGGTCGTCGCCACGATCACGGGACTAGGTTAGCCCGCCGCCGATTTGTCCGACGACTATAGGGTCGTCCCCACGACCCCAGGACTAGGTTGGCCAGCCGCCGACATGTCCGACGACTATAGGGTCGTCCCCACGACCCGGGACTAGATTGGCCCACGACCATCATGTCCGACGACTATAGGGTCGTCCCCACGATCCCGGGCCTAGGTTGGCCTGCCGCCGTCATGTCCGACGACTATAGGGTCGTCCCCACGACCCCGGGACTAGGTTGGCCCACCACCGTCATGTCCGACGACTATAGGGTCGTCCCCACGACCACGGGCCAAAGTTGCCCAGCCGCAGGCATGTCCGACGACTATAGGGTCGTCCCCACGAAACCCGGGACTAGATTGGCCGCCACCGTCATGTCCGACGACTATAGGGTCGTCCCCACGACGCCGGGACTAGGATGACCCGCCGCCGACTTGTCCGACGACAATAGGGTCGTCCCCACGACCCCGGGACTAGATTGGCCGCCACCGTCATGTCCGACGACTATAGGGTCGGCCACAGGACCGCGGGACAAGGTTGGCCAGCTGCCGACATGTCCGACGACTATAGGGTCGTCCCCAAGATCCGGGCCTAGGTTGGCCTGCCGCCGTCATGTCCGACGACTATAGGGTCGTCCCCACGACCCAGGGACTAGGTTGGCCCGCCGCCAACATGTCCGACGACTATAGGGTCGTACCCACGACCCCGGGCCAAAGTTGCCCAGCCGCAGGCATGTCCGACGACTATAGGGTCGTCCCCACGAAACCCGGGACTAGATTGGCCGCCACCGTCATGTCCGACGACTATAGGGTCGTCCCCACGACGCCGGGACTAGGATGACCCGCCACCGACTTGTCCGACGACAATAGGGTCATCCCCACGACCACGGGACGAGATTGCCCCGCCACCGTCATGTCCGACGACTACAGGGTCGTCCCCACGACCCCGGGACTAGATTGGCCCACGACCGTCATGTCCGACGACTACAGGGTCGTCCCCACAACCCCAGGACTAGATTGCCACGCCACCGTCATGTCCGACGACTATAGGGTCGTCCCCACGACCACGGGCCAAAGTTGCCCAGCCGCAGGCATGTCCGACGACTATAGGGTCGTCCCCACGACCCCGGGACTAGGTTGGAACGCCGCCGACTTGTCCGACGACTATAGGGTCGTCCCCACGGCCCTGGGACTAGGTTGTCCCGCCGCCGACTTGTCCGACGATTATAGGGTCGTCCCCACGGCCCTGGGCCTACGTTGGCGCCGCCGCCGACATGTCCGAAGACTATAGGGTCGTCCCCACGACTCCGGGCCAAAGTTGGCCAGCCGCGGACATGTCCGACGACTATAGGGTCGTACCCACGACCCCGGGACTAGGATGACCCGCCGCCGACTTGTCCGACGACAATAGGGTCGTCCCCACGACCACGGGCCAAAGTTGGCCAGCCGCCGACATGTTCGACGACTATAGGGTCGTCCCCACGTCCCCGGGACTAGAGTGGCCCGCCACCGTCATGTCCGACGAGTATAGGTTCGTACCCACGACGCCGGGAATAGATTGGCCCGTCACCGTCATGTCCGACGACTATAGGGTCGTCCCCACGACCCCGGGACTATGTTGGCCCGCCGCCGACTTGTCCGACGACTATAGGGTCGTCCCTACCTCCCCGGGACTAGGTTGGCCAGCTGCCGATATGTCTGACGACAATAGGGTCATCCCCACGACCCCGGGACTAGATTGCCCCGCCACCGTCATGTCCGACGACTACAGGGTCGTCCCCACGACCCCGGGACTAGATTGGCCCACCACCGTCATGTCCGACGACTACAGGGTCGTCCCCACGACCCCGGGACTAGGTTGGCCCGCCGCCGACTTGTCCGACGACTATAGGGTCGTCCCCACGACGCCGGGACTAGATTGGCCCGTCACCGTCATGTCCGACGACTATAGGGTCGTCCCCACGACCCCGGGACTATGTTGGCCCGCCGCCGACTTGTCCGACGACTATAGGGTCGTCCCTACCACCCGGGGACTAGGTTGGCCAGCTGCCGACATGTCCGACGACTATAGGGGCGTCCCCACGACCCCGGGACTAAGTTGGCCCGCCGCCGACTTGTCCGACGACTATAGGGTTGTCCCCACGACCCCGGGACTAGGTTGGCCCGCCGACGACTTGTCCGACGACTATAGTGTTGTCCCCACGACCCCGGGACTAGGTTGGCCCGCCGACGACTTGTCCGACGACTATAGGGTCGTCCCCACGACCCAGGGACTAGGTTGGCCCGCCGCCAACATGTCCGACGACTATAGGGTCGTACCCACGACCCCGGGCCAAAGTTGCCCAGCCGCAGGCATGTCCGACGACTATAGGGTCGTCCCCACGAAACCCGGGACTAGATTGGCCGCCACCGTCATGTCCGACGACTATAGGGTCGTCCCCACGACGCCGGTTCTAGGATGACCCGCCACCGACTTGTCCGACGACAATAGGGTCATCCCCACGACCCCGGGACGAGATTGCCCCGCCACCGTCATGTCCGACGACTACAGGGTCGTCCCCACGACCCCGGGACTAGATTGGCCCACGACCGTTATGTCCGACGACTACAGGGTCGTCCCCACAACCCCAGGACTAGATTGCCACGCAACCGTCATGTCCGACGACTATAGGGTCGTCCCCACGACCACGGGCCAAAGTTGCCCAGCCGCAGGCATGTCCGACGACTATAGGGTCGTCCCCACGACCCCGGGACTTGGTTGGAACGCCGCCGACTTGTCCGACGACTATAGGGTCGTCCCCACGGCCCTGGGACTAGGTTGTCCCGCCGCCGACTTGTCCGACGACTATAGGGTCGTCCCCACGGCCCTGGGCCTACGTTGGCGCCGCCGCCGACATGTCCGAAGACTATAGGGTCGTCCCCACGACTCCGGGCCAAAGTTGGCCAGCCGCGGACATGTCCGACGACTATAGGGTCGTACCCACGACCCCGGGCCAAAGTTGCCCAGCCGCCGGCATGTCCGACGACTATAGGGTCGTCCCCACGAAACCCGGGACTAGATTGGCCGCCACCGTCATGTCCGACGACTATAGGGTCGTCCCCACGACGCCGGGACTAGGATGACCCGCCGCCGACTTGTCCGACGACAATAGGGTCGTCCCCACGACCCCGGGACTAGATTGCCCCGCCACCGTCATGTCCGACGACTACAGGGTCGTCCCCACGACCCCGGGACTAGATTGGCCCACGAGCATCATGTCCGACGACTACAGGGTCGTCCCCACGACCCCAGGACTAGATTGCCACGCCACCGTCATGTCCGACGACTACAGGGTCGTCCCCACGACCCCGGGACTAGATTGGCCCACCACCGTCATGTCCGACGACTATAGGGTCGTCCCCACGACCACGGGCCAAAGTTGCCCAGCCGCAGGCATGTCCGACGACTATAGGGTCGTCCCCACGAAACCCGGGACTAGATTGGCCGCCACCGTCATGTCCAACGACTATAGGGTCGTCCCCACGACGCCGGGACTAGGATGACCCGCCACCGACTTGTCCGACGACAATAGGGTCATCCCCACGACCCCGGGCCAAAGTTGCCCAGCCGCAGGCATGTCCGAAGACTATAGGGTCGTCCCCACGACCCCGGGACTAGGTTGGCCCGCCGCCGACTTGTCCGACGACTATAGGGTCGTCCCCACGACAACGGGCCAAAGTTGCCCAGCCGCAGGCATGTCCGACGACTATAGGGTCGTCCCCACGGCCCTGGGCCTACGTTGGCCCGCCGTCGACATGTCCGCCGACTATAGGTTCGTCCCCACGACAACGGGCCAAAGTTGGCCAGCCGCCGTCATGTCCGACGACTATAGGCTCGTCTCCACGACCCCGGGAGTAGGTCGCCCGGCCGCCAACATTTCCGACGACTATAGGGTCGTCCCCACGACCCCGGGACTAGGTTGGCCCGCCGCCGACTTATCCGACGACTATAGGGTCGTCCCCACGACCCCGGGACTAGGATGGCCCGCCGCCGACTTGCCCGACGACTATAGGGTCGTCCCCACGACCCCGGGCCAAAGTTGCCCAGCCGCAGGCATGTCCGACGACTATAGGGTCGTCCCCACGAAACCCGGGACTAGATTGGCCGCCACCGTCATGTCCGACGACTATAGGGTCGTCCCCACGACGCCGGTTCTAGGATGACCCGCCACCGACTTGTCCGACGACTATAGGGTCGTACCCACGACCCCGGGACTAGGTTGGCCCGCCACCGTCATGTCCGACGACTATAGGGTCGTACCCACGACCCCGGGACTAGGTTGGCCCGCCGCCGACATGTCCGACGACTATAGGGTCGTCCCCACGACCCCGGGACTAGGTTGGCCAGCTGCCGACATGTCCGACGACTATAGGGTCGTACCCACCACCCCGGGTCTAGGTTGGCCAGCCGCCGACATGTCCGACGACTATAGGGTCGTCCCCACGAACCCGGGACTAGGCTGGCCCGCCGCCGACTTGTGCGACGACTATAGGGTCGTCCCCATGATCCCGGGACTAGATTGGCCCGCCGCCGACTTGTCCGACGACTATAGGGTCGTCTCCACGACCCCGGGACTAGGTTGGCCAGTCACCGACATGTCCGACGACTATAGGGTCGTCTCCACGACCCCGGGACTAGGTTGGCCAGTCACCGACATGTCCGACGACTATAGGGTCGTCCCCACGACCACGGCCAAAGTTGCCCTGCCGTCGACATGTCCGACGACTATAGGGTCGTCCCCACGACCCCGGGACTAGGTTGGCCCGCCACCGTCATGTCCGACGACTATGGGGTCGTCCTCACGACCCCGGGACTAGATTGGCCCGCCACCGTCATGTCCGACGACTATAGGTTCGTCCCAACGACCCTGGGCATACGTTGGCCTGCCGCCGACATGTCCGACGACTATAGGGTCGTCCCCACGAACCAGGGAATAGGTTGGCCAGTCACCGACATGTCCGACGCCTATAGGGTCGTCCCCACGACGCCGGGACTGGGTTGGCCAGTCACCGACATGTCCGACGACTATAGGGTCGTCCCCAAGACCCCGGGACTAGGTTGGCCAGCCGCCGACATGTCCGACGACTATAGGGTCGTCCCCACTACCCCGGGACTAGGTTGGCCCGCCGCCGACTTGTCCGACGACTATAGGGTCGTCCCCACTACCCCGGGCCAAAGCTGGCCAGCCGCCAACGTGTCCGACGACTATAGGGTCGTCCCCACTACCCAGGGACTAGGTTGGCCCGCCGCCAACATTTCCGACGACTATAGGGTCGTCCCCACGACCCCGGGACTAGGTTGGCCCGCCGCCGACTTATCCGACGACTATAGGGTCGTCCCCACGACCCCGGGACTAGGATGGCCCGCCGCCGACTTGTCCGACGACTATAGGGTCGTCCCCACGACCCCGGGCCAAAGTTGGCCAGCCGCCGACATGTCCGACGACTATAGGGTCGTCCCCACGATCCCGGGACTAGGCTGGCCAGCTGCCGACTTTTCCGACGACTATAGGGTCGTCCCTACGACCCTGGGCCTACGTTTTCCCGCCACCGTCATGTCCGACGACTATGGGGTCGTCCCCACGACCCCGGGACTAGGTTGGCCCGCCGCCGACTTGTCCGACGACTATAGGGTCGTCCCCACGACACCGGGACTAGGTTGGCCAGCTGCCGACATGTCCGACGACTATACGGTCGTCCCCACGACCCCGGGACTAGATTGGCCCGCCACCGTCATGTCCGACGACTATAGGGTCGTCCTCACCACCCCGGGACTAGGTTGGCCCGCCGCCGACTTGTCCGACGCCTATGGGGTCGTCCCCACGACCCCGGGACTAGGTTGGCCAGCCGCCGACATGTCCGACGTCTATAGGGTCGTCCCCACGGCCCCAGGAATAGATTGGCCCACCACCGCCATGTCCGACGACTACAGGATCGTCCCCACGACCCCCGGACTAGTTTGCCCCGCCACCGTCATGTCCGACGACTATAGGGTCGTCTCCACGGCCCCGGGACTAGGTTGGCCCGCCGCCGACTTGTCCGACGACTATAGGGACGTCCCCACGACCACGGGCCAAAGTTGCCCAACCGCAGGCTTGTCCGACGCCTATAGGGTCGTCCCCACGACCCCCGGAATAGATTGACCCGCCACCGTCATTCCCGACGACTATAGGGTCGTCTCCACGACCCCGGGACTAGGTTGGCCCGCCACCGACTTGTCCGACGACTATAGGGACGTCCCCACGACCACGGGCCAAAGTTGGCCAGCCGCCGACAAGTCCGACGACTATAGGGTCGTCCCCACGACCACTGGCCAAAGTTGCCCAGCCGCCGACATGTCCGACGACTATAGGGTCGTCCCCACGACCACGGGCCAAAGTTGCCCTGCCGCCGACATGTCCGACGACTATAGGGTCGTCCCCACGACCCCGGGACTAGGTTGGCCCGCCGCCGACTAGTCCGACGACTATAGGGACGTCCCCACGACCACGGGCCAAAGTTGCCCAGCCGCCGACATGTCCGACGACTATAGGGTCGTCCCCACCACCCCGGGGCTAGGTTGGCCAGCCGCCGACATGTCCGGCGACTATAGGGTCGTCCCCACGACCACGGGCCAAAGTTGCCCTGCCGCCGACAAGTCCGACGATTATAGGGTCGTCCCCACGACCACTGGCCAAAGTTGCCCAGCCGCCGACATGTCCGACGACTATAGGGTCGTCCCCACGACCACGGGCCAAAGTTGCCCTGCCGCCGACATGTCCGACGACTATAGGGTCGTCCCCACGACCACTGGCCAAAGTTGCCCAGCCGCCGACATGTCCGACGATTATAGGGTCGTCCCCACGACCACGGGACTAGGTTGGCCCGCCGCCGACTTGTCCGACGACTATAGGATCGTCCCCACGACCCCGGGACTAGGTCGGCCCGCCGCCGACTTGTCCGACGACTACAGGGTCGTCCCCACGACCCGGGCCAAAGTTGGCCAGCCGCCGACATGTCCGACGACTATAGGGTCGTCCCCACGACCCCGGGACTAGATTGGCCCGCCACCGTCATGTCCGACGACTATACGGTCGTCCCCACGACCCCGGGACTAGATTGGCCCGCCACCGTCATGTCCGACGACTATAGGGTCGTCTCCACGACCCCGGGACTAGGTTGGCCCGCCGCCGACTTGTCCGACGACTATAGGGACGTCCCCACGACCACGGGCCAAAGTTGCCCAACCGCAGGCTTGTCCGACGCCTATAGGGTCGTCCCCACGAACCCCGGAATAGATTGACCCGCCACCGTCATGTCCGACGACTACAGGGTCGGCCCCACGACCCCGGGGCTAGATTGGCCCGCCACCGTCATGTCCGACGACTATAGGGTCGTCCCCACGACCACGGGCCAAAGTTGGTCCGCCGCCGGCATGTCCGACGACTATAGGGTCGTCCCCACGACCACGGGCCAAAGTTGGTCCGCCGCCGGCATGTCCGACGACTATAGGGTCGTCCCCACGACCCCGGGACTAGATTGGCCCGCCACCGTCATGTCCGACGACTATACGGTCGTCCCCACGACCCCGGGACTAGGTTGGCCGCCGCCGACGTGTCCTACGACTATGGGGTCGTCCCCACGACCACGAGACTAGGTTGGCCAGCCGCCGACATGCCCGACGACTATAGGGTCGACCCCACGACCCCGGGAGTAGGTTGGCCCACCGCCGACTTGTCCGGCGACTATAGGGTCGTCCCCACGACCCCGGGACTAGGTTGGCCAGCCGCCGACATGTCCGACGTCTATAGGGTCGTCCCCACGGCCCCAGGAATAGATTGGCCCACCACCGTCATGTCCGACGACTACAGGATCGTCCCCACGACCCGGGACTAGGTTGGCCCGCCACCGTCATGTCCGGCGACTATAGGGTCGTCCCCACGACCCCGGGACTAGGTGGGCCTGCCGCCGACATGTCCGACGACTATAGGGTCGTCCCCACGACCACGGGCCAAAGTTGCCCAGCCGCTGACATGTCCGGCGACTATAGGGTCGTCCCCACGACCGCGGGACTAGGTTGGCCAGCCGCCGACATGTCCGACGCCTATAGGGTCGTCCCCTCGACCCCGGTGGCTAGATTGCCCCGGCACCGTCATGTCCGACGACTATAGGGTCGTCTCCACGACCCCGGGACTAGGTTGGCCAGTCACCGACATGTCCGACGACTATAGGGTCATCCCCACGACCACGGGCCAAAGTTGCCCTGCCGCCGACATGTCCGACGACTATAGGGTCGTCCCCACGACCACGGGCCAAAGTTGCCCTGCCGCCGACATGTCCGACGACTATAGGGTCGTCCCCACGACCACGGGCCAAAGTTGCCCTGCCGCCGACATGTCCGACGACTATAGGGTCGTCCCCACGACCACTGGCCAAAGTTGCCCAGCCGCCGACATGTCCGACGACAATAGGGTCGTTCCCACGACCACGGGCCAAAGTTGCCCTGTCGCCGACATGTCCGACGACTATAGGGTCGTCCCCACGACCGCGGGCCAAAGCTGGCCAGCCGCCAACATGTCCGACGACTATAGGGTCGTCCCCACGACCCCGGGACTAGGTTGGCCCGCCGCCGACTTGTCCGACGATTATAGGGTCGTCCCTACCACCCCGGGACTAGGTTGGCCAGCCGCCGACATGTCCGACGACTATAGGGTCGTCCCTACGACCCCGGGTCTAGGTTGGCCCGCCGCCGACTTTTCCGACGACTATAGGGTCGTCCCCACGACCCCGGCACTAGGTTGGCCAGCCGCCGACATGTCCGACGACTATAGTGTCGTCCCCGCGACCACGGGCCAAAGTTGCCCTGCCGCCGACATGTCCGACGACTATACGGTCGTCTCCACGACCCCGGGACTAGGTTGGCCCGCCGCCGACTTGCCCGACGACTATAGGGCGGTCCCCACGACCACGGGCCAAAGTTGCCCAGCCGCCGACATGTCCGACGACTATAGGTTCGTCCCCACGACCCCGGGACTAGGTTGGCCCGCCGCCGACATGTCCGACGACTATAGGGTCGTCCCCACGACCCCGGGACTAGGTAGGCCAGCCGCCGACTTGACCGACGACTATAGGGTCGTCCCCACGGCCCAAGGACTAGGTTGGCCCGCCGCTGAATTCTCCGACGACAACAGGGTCGTCCCTATCACCCCGGGACTAGGTTGGCCAGCCGCCGACATGTCCGACGACTATAGGGTCGTCCCCACGACCCCGGGACTAGGTTGGCCCCCCGCCGACTTCTCCGACGACAACAGGGTCGTCCCTACCACCCCGGGACTATGTTGGCCCGCCGCCGGCTATTCCGACGAATATAGGGTCGTCCCCACGAACCCGGGACTAGGTTGGCCAGCCGTCGACATGTCCGACGACTATAGGGACGTCCACACGACCACGGGCCAAAGGTGCCCAGCCGCCGACATGTCCGACGACTATAGGGTCGTCTCCACGACCCCGGGACTAGGTTGGCCCGCCTCCGACTTGTCCGACGACTATAGGGACGTCCCCACGACCACGGGCCAAAGTTGGTCAGCCACCGTCATGTCCGACGACTATAGGGTCGTCCCCACGACCACGGGCCAAAGTTGGTCAGCCGCCGACATGTCCGACGACTATAGGGTCGTCTCCACGACCCCGGGACTAGGTTGGCCCGCCTCCGACTTGTCCGACGACTATAGGGACGTCCCCACGACCACGGGCCAACGTTGGCCAGCCGCCGACATGTCCGACGACTATAGGGTCGTCCCCACGATCCCGGGACTAGGTTGCCCTGCCATCGTCATGTCCGACGACTATAGGGTCGTCTCCACGACCCCGGGACTAGGTTGGCTCGCCGCCGACTTGTCCGACGACTATAGGGACGTCCACACGACCACGGGCCAAAGGTGCCCAGCCGCCGACATGTCCGACGACTATAGGGTCGTCCCCACGACCCCGGGTCTAGGTTGGCCCGGCGCCGACTTTTCCGACGACTATAGGGTCGTCTCCACGACCCCGGGACTAGGTTGGCCCGCCTCCGACTTGTCCGACGACTATAGGGACGTCCCCACGACCACCGGCCAAAGTTGGTCAGCCACCGTCATGTCCGACGACTATAGGGTCGTCCCTACCACCCCGGGACTATGTTGGCCCGCCGCCGACTTGTCCGACGACTATAGGGTCGTCCCTACCACCCCGGGACTAGGTTGGCCAGCCGCCGACATGTCCGACGACTATAGGGACGTCCACACGACCACGGGCCAAAGGTGCCCAGCCGCCGACATGTCCGACGACTATAGGGTCGTCTCCACGACCCCGGGACTAGGTTGGCCCGCCTCCGACTTGTCCGACGACTGTAGGGACGTCCCCACGACCACGGGCCAAAGTTGGCCAGCCACCGTCATGTCCGACGACTATAGGGTCGTCCCCACGACCCCGGGCCTAGGTTGGCCCGCCACCGTCATGTCCGACGACAATAGGGTCGTCCCCACGACCCCGGGACTACGTTGGCCCACCACCATCATGTCCGACGACTATAGGGTCGTCCCCACGACCACGGGCCAAAGTTGGTCAGCCGCCGACATGTCCGACGACTATAGGGTCGTCCCCACGACCCCGGGTCTAGGTTGGCCCGCCGCCGACTTTTCCGACGACTATAGGGTCGTCCCCACGACCCCGGAACTAGGTTGGCCCGCCACCGTCATGTCTGACGACAATAGGGTCGTCTCCACGACCCCGGGACTAGGTTGGCCCGCCGCCGACATGTCCGACTACTATACGGTCGTCCCCTCGACCAAGGAACTACGTTGGCCCGCCGCCGACTTGTCCGACGACTATAGGGTCGTCCCCACGACCCCGGGACTAGGTTGGCCCGCCGCCGACTTGTCCGACGACTATACGTTCGTCCCCACGACCCCGGGACTAGGTTGGCCCGCCGCCGACGTGTCCTACGACTATGGGGTCGTCCCCACGACCACGAGACTAGGTTGGCCAGCCGCCTACATGTCGGACGACTATAGGGTCGTCCCCACCACCACGAGACTAGGTTGGCCAGCCGCCGACATGTCGGACGACTATAGGGTCGTCCCCACCACCCCGGGTCTAGGTTGGCCAGCCGCCGACATGTCCGACGACTATAGGGTCGTCCCCACGACCACGGGCCAAAGTTGCCCTGCCGCCGACATGTCCGACGACTATAGGGCCGTCCCCACGACCACGGGCCAAAGTTGCCCTTCCGCCGACATGTCCGACGACTATAGGGTCGTCCCCACTACTGCGGGCCAAAGCTGGCCAGCCGCCAAAATGTCCGACGACTATAGGTTCGTCCCCACGACCCCGGGACTAGGTTGGCCCGCCGCCGACTTGTCCGACGATTATAGGGTCGTCCCTACCACCCCGGGACTAGGTTGGCCAGCCGCCGACATGTCCGACGACTATAGGGTCGTCCCCTCGACCCCGGTGGCTAGATTGCCCCGGCACCGTCATGTCCGACGACTATAGGGTCGTCCCCACGACCACGGGCCAAAGTTGCCCTGCCGCCGACATGTCCGACGACTATAGGGTCGTACCCACTACCGCGGGCCAAAGCTGGCCAGCCGCCAACATGTCCGACGACTATAGGGTCGTCCCCACGACCCCGGGACTAGGTTGGCCCGCCGCCGACTTGTCCGACGATTATAGGGTCGTCCCTACCACCCCGGGACTAGGTTGGCCAGCCGCCGACATGTCCGACGACTATAGGGTCGTCCCCACGACCCCGGGTCTAGGTTGGCCCGCCGCCGACTTTTCCGACGACTATAGGGTCGTCCCCACGACCCCGGGACTAGGTTGGCCAGCCGCCGACATGTCCGACGACTATAGTGTCGTCCCCGCGACCACGGGCCAAAGTTGGCCAGCCGCCGACATGTTCGACGACTATAGGGTCGTCCCCATGGCGCGGGGACTAGATTGGCCCGTCACCGTCATATCCGACGACTATAGGGTCGTCCCTACCACCCCGGGACTAGGTTGGTCCGCCGCCGACTTTTCCGACGACTATAGGGTCGTCCCCACGACGCGGGGACTAGATTGGCCCGTCACCGTCATATCCGACGACTATAGGGTCGTCCCCACGACCCCGGGACTAGATTGGCACGCCACGGTCATGTCCGACGACTATAGGGTCGTCCCCACGACCACGGGCCAAAGTTGGCCAGCCGCCGACATGTTCGACGACTATAGGGTCGTCCCCATGGCGCGGGGACTAGATTGGCCCGTCACCGTCATATCCGACGACTATAGGGTCGTCCCTACCACCCCGGGACTAGGTTGGTCCGCCGCCGACTTTTCCGACGACTATAGGGTCGTCCCCACGACCCCGGGACTAGGTTGGCCCGCCGCCGACATGTCCGACGACTATAGGGTCGTCCCCACGACCCCGGGAGTAGGTTGGCCCGCCGCCGACTTGTCCGACGACTATAGGGTCGTCCCCACGACCCCGGGACTAGGTTGGCCCGCCGCCGACTTGTCCGACGCCTATAGGGTCGTCCCCACGACCCCCGGAATAGATTGACCCGCCACCGACATGTCCGACGACTATAGGGTCGTCCCCACGACCACGGGCCAAAGTTGCCCTGCCACCGACATGTCCGACGACTATAGGGTCGTCCCCACGACCACTGGCCACAGTTGCCCAGCCGCCGACGTGTCCGACGACTATAGGGTCGTCCCCACCACCCCGGGTCTAGGTTGGCCAGCCGCCGACATGTCCGACGACTATAGGGTCGTCACCACGACCACGGGCCAAAGTTGCCCTGCCGCCGACATGTCCGACGACTATAGGGTCGTCCCCACGACCCCGGGACTAGGTCGGCCCGCCGCCTACTTGTCCGACGACCATAGGGTCGTCCCCACGATCCCGGGACTAGATTGGCCCGCCCCCAACATATCCGACGACTATAGGGTCGTCCCTACCACCCCGGGACTAGGTTGGCCAGCCGACGACTATAGTGTCGTCCCCACGACCACGGGACTAGGTTGGCCCGCCGCCGACTTGTCCGACGACCATAGTGTCGTCCCCACGATCCCTGGACTAGATTGGCCCGCCCCCAACATATCCGACGACTATAGGGTCGTCCCTACAACCCCGGGACTAGGTTGGCCTGCCGACGACTATAGGGTGGTCCCCACGACCACGGGACTAGGTTGGCCCGCCGCCGACTTGTCCGACGACTATAGGTTCGTCCCCACCGCCCCGGGACTAGATTGGCCCACGACCGTCATGTCCGACGACTATAGGGTCGTCCCCACGACCCCGGGACTAGGTTGGCCAGCCGCCGACATGTCCGACGACTATAGGGTCGTCCCCACGATCCCGGGACTAGATTGGCCCGCCCCCAACATATCCGACGACTATAGGGTAGTCCCTACCACCCCGGGACTAGGTTGGCCAGCCGACGACTACAGGGTGGTCCCCACGACCACGGGACTAGGTTGGCCCGCCGCCGACTTGTCCGACGACTATAGGGTCGTCCCCACCGCCCCGGGACTAGATTGGCCGCCACCAACATATCCGACGACTATAGGGTCGTCTCCACGACCCCGGGACAAGGTTGGCCAGCCGACGACTATAGGATCGTCCCCACGACCACGGGACTAGGTTGACCCGCCGCCGACTTGTCCGACGACCATAGGGTCGTCCCCACGATCCCGGGACTAGATTGGCCCGCCCCCAACATATCCGACGACTATAGGGTAGTCCCTACCACCCCGGGACTAGGTTGGCCAGCCGACGACTATAGGGTGGTCCCCACGACCACGGGACTAGGTTGGCCCGCCGCCGACTTGTCCGACGTCTACAGGGTCGTCCCCACGACCCCAGGACTAGATTGCCACGCCACCGTCATGTCAGACGACTATAGGGTCGTCCCCACGACCACGGGCCAAAGTTGGCCAGCCGCCGACATGTTCGACGACTATAGGGTCGTCCCCACGACGCGGGGACTAGATTGGCCCGTCACCGTCATATCCGACGACTATAGGGTCGTCCCCACGACCCCGGGACTAGGTTGGCCAGCCGCCGACATGTCCGACGACTATAGGGTCGTCCCCACGGCCCCTGGACTAGATTGGCCCACGACCGTCATGTCCGACGACTACAGGGTCGTCCCCACGAACCCAGGACTAGATTGCCACGCCCAGGTCATGTCCGACGACTATAGGGTCGTCCCCAGGACCACGGGCCAAAGCTGGCCAGCCGCCGACATGTTCGACGACTATAGGGTCGTCCCCACGTCCCCGGGACTAGATTGGCCCGCCACCGTCATGTCCGACGAGTATAGGGTCGAACCCACGACGCCGGGACTAGATTGGCCCGTCACCGTCATGTCCGACGACTATAGGGTCGTCCCCACGACCCCGGGACTAGGTTAGCCAGCCGACGACTATAGGGTCGTCCCCACGACCACGGGACTAGGTTTGCCCGCCGCCGACTTGTCCGACGACTATAGGGTTGTCCCCACGGCCCCGGGACTAGATTGGCCCGCGACCGTCATGTCCGACGAGTATAGGGTCGTACCCACGACGCCGGGACTAGATTGGCCCGTCACCGTCATGTCCGACGACTATAGGGTCGTCACCACGACCCCGGGACTAGGTTGGCCCGCCGCCGACTTGTCCGACGACTATAGGGTCGTCCCTACCACCCCGGGACTAGGTTGGCCAGCTGCCGACATGTCCGGCGACTGTAGGTTCGTCCCCACGACCACGGGACTAGGTTGGCCCGCCGCCGGCTTGTCCGACGACTATAGGGTCGTCCCCACCATCCTGGGACTAGATTGGCCCGGCACCAACATATCCGACGACTATAGGGTCGTCTCCACGACCCCGGGACAAGGTTGGCCAGCCGACGACTATAGGGTCGTCCCCACGACCCCGGGACTAGGTTGGCCAGCTGCCGACATGTCCGACGACAATAGGGTCGTCCCCACGACCCCGGGACTAGGTTGGCCAGCTGCCGACATGTCCGACGACAATAGGGTCGTCCCCACGACCCCGGGACTAGATTGGCCCGCCACCATCATATCCGACGACTATAGGGTCGTCCCCACGACCCCGGGACTAGGTTGGCCAGCCGACGACTATAGGGTCGTCGCCACGATCACGGGACTAGGTTAGCCCGCCGCCGATTTGTCCGACGACTATAGGGTCGTCCCCACGACCCCAGGACTAGGTTGGCCAGCCGCCGACATGTCCGACGACTATAGGGTCGTCCCCACGACCCGGGACTAGATTGGCCCACGACCATCATGTCCGACGACTATAGGGTCGTCCCCACGATCCCGGGCCTAGGTTGGCCTGCCGCCGTCATGTCCGACGACTATAGGGTCGTCCCCACGACCCCGGGACTAGGTTGGCCCACCACCGTCATGTCCGACGACTATAGGGTCGTCCCCACGACCACGGGCCAAAGTTGCCCAGCCGCAGGCATGTCCGACGACTATAGGGTCGTCCCCACGAAACCCGGGACTAGATTGGCCGCCACCGTCATGTCCGACGACTATAGGGTCGTCCCCACGACGCCGGGACTAGGATGACCCGCCGCCGACTTGTCCGACGACAATAGGGTCGTCCCCACGACCCCGGGACTAGATTGGCCGCCACCGTCATGTCCGACGACTATAGGGTCGGCCACAGGACCGCGGGACAAGGTTGGCCAGCTGCCGACATGTCCGACGACTATAGGGTCGTCCCCAAGATCCGGGCCTAGGTTGGCCTGCCGCCGTCATGTCCGACGACTATAGGGTCGTCCCCACGACCCAGGGACTAGGTTGGCCCGCCGCCAACATGTCCGACGACTATAGGGTCGTACCCACGACCCCGGGCCAAAGTTGCCCAGCCGCAGGCATGTCCGACGACTATAGGGTCGTCCCCACGAAACCCGGGACTAGATTGGCCGCCACCGTCATGTCCGACGACTATAGGGTCGTCCCCACGACGCCGGGACTAGGATGACCCGCCACCGACTTGTCCGACGACTACAGGGTCGTCCCCACAACCCCAGGACTAGATTGCCACGCCACCGTCATGTCCGACGACTATAGGGTCGTCCCCACGACCACGGGCCAAAGTTGCCCAGCCGCAGGCATGTCCGACGACTATAGGGTCGTCCCCACGACCCCGGGACTAGGTTGGAACGCCGCCGACTTGTCCGACGACTATAGGGTCGTCCCCACGGCCCTGGGACTAGGTTGTCCCGCCGCCGACTTGTCCGACGATTATAGGGTCGTCCCCACGGCCCTGGGCCTACGTTGGCGCCGCCGCCGACATGTCCGAAGACTATAGGGTCGTCCCCACGACTCCGGGCCAAAGTTGGCCAGCCGCGGACATGTCCGACGACTATAGGGTCGTCCCCACGACCCCGGGACTATGTTGGCCCGCCGCCGACTTGTCCGACGACTATAGGGTCGTCCCTACCACCCGGGGACTAGGTTGGCCAGCTGCCGACATGTCCGACGACTATAGGGGCGTCCCCACGACCCCGGGACTAAGTTGGCCCGCCGCCGACTTGTCCGACGACTATAGGGTTGTCCCCACGACCCCGGGACTAGGTTGGCCCGCCGACGACTTGTCCGACGACTATAGTGTTGTCCCCACGACCCCGGGACTAGGTTGGCCCGCCGACGACTTGTCCGACGACTATAGGGTCGTCCCCACGACCCAGGGACTAGGTTGGCCCGCCGCCAACATGTCCGACGACTATAGGGTCGTACCCACGACCCCGGGCCAAAGTTGCCCAGCCGCAGGCATGTCCGACGACTATAGGGTCGTCCCCACGAAACCCGGGACTAGATTGGCCGCCACCGTCATGTCCGACGACTATAGGGTCGTCCCCACGACGCCGGTTCTAGGATGACCCGCCACCGACTTGTCCGACGACAATAGGGTCATCCCCACGACCCCGGGACGAGATTGCCCCGCCACCGTCATGTCCGACGACTACAGGGTCGTCCCCACGACCCCGGGACTAGATTGGCCCACGACCGTTATGTCCGACGACTACAGGGTCGTCCCCACAACCCCAGGACTAGATTGCCACGCAACCGTCATGTCCGACGACTATAGGGTCGTCCCCACGACCACGGGCCAAAGTTGCCCAGCCGCAGGCATGTCCGACGACTATAGGGTCGTCCCCACGACCCCGGGACTTGGTTGGAACGCCGCCGACTTGTCCGACGACTATAGGGTCGTCCCCACGGCCCTGGGACTAGGTTGTCCCGCCGCCGACTTGTCCGACGACTATAGGGTCGTCCCCACGGCCCTGGGCCTACGTTGGCGCCGCCGCCGACATGTCCGAAGACTATAGGGTCGTCCCCACGACTCCGGGCCAAAGTTGGCCAGCCGCGGACATGTCCGACGACTATAGGGTCGTACCCACGACCCCGGGCCAAAGTTGCCCAGCCGCCGGCATGTCCGACGACTATAGGGTCGTCCCCACGAAACCCGGGACTAGATTGGCCGCCACCGTCATGTCCGACGACTATAGGGTCGTCCCCACGACGCCGGGACTAGGATGACCCGCCGCCGACTTGTCCGACGACAATAGGGTCGTCCCCACGACCCCGGGACTAGATTGCCCCGCCACCGTCATGTCCGACGACTACAGGGTCGTCCCCACGACCCCGGGACTAGATTGGCCCACGAGCATCATGTCCGACGACTACAGGGTCGTCCCCACGACCCCAGGACTAGATTGCCACGCCACCGTCATGTCCGACGACTACAGGGTCGTCCCCACGACCCCGGGACTAGATTGGCCCACCACCGTCATGTCCGACGACTATAGGGTCGTCCCCACGACCACGGGCCAAAGTTGCCCAGCCGCAGGCATGTCCGACGACTATAGGGTCGTCCCCACGAAACCCGGGACTAGATTGGCCGCCACCGTCATGTCCAACGACTATAGGGTCGTCCCCACGACGCCGGGACTAGGATGACCCGCCACCGACTTGTCCGACGACAATAGGGTCATCCCCACGACCCCGGGCCAAAGTTGCCCAGCCGCAGGCATGTCCGAAGACTATAGGGTCGTCCCCACGACCCCGGGACTAGGTTGGCCCGCCGCCGACTTGTCCGACGACTATAGGGTCGTCCCCACGACAACGGGCCAAAGTTGCCCAGCCGCAGGCATGTCCGACGACTATAGGGTCGTCCCCACGGCCCTGGGCCTACGTTGGCCCGCCGTCGACATGTCCGCCGACTATAGGTTCGTCCCCACGACAACGGGCCAAAGTTGGCCAGCCGCCGTCATGTCCGACGACTATAGGCTCGTCTCCACGACCCCGGGAGTAGGTCGCCCGGCCGCCAACATTTCCGACGACTATAGGGTCGTCCCCACGACCCCGGGACTAGGTTGGCCCGCCGCCGACTTATCCGACGACTATAGGGTCGTCCCCACGACCCCGGGACTAGGATGGCCCGCCGCCGACTTGCCCGACGACTATAGGGTCGTCCCCACGACCCCGGGCCAAAGTTGCCCAGCCGCAGGCATGTCCGACGACTATAGGGTCGTCCCCACGAAACCCGGGACTAGATTGGCCGCCACCGTCATGTCCGACGACTATAGGGTCGTCCCCACGACGCCGGTTCTAGGATGACCCGCCACCGACTTGTCCGACGACTATAGGGTCGTACCCACGACCCCGGGACTAGATTGGCCCGCCGCCGACTTGTCCGACGACTATAGGGTCGTCTCCACGACCCCGGGACTAGGTTGGCCAGTCACCGACATGTCCGACGACTATAGGGTCGTCTCCACGACCCCGGGACTAGGTTGGCCAGTCACCGACATGTCCGACGACTATAGGGTCGTCCCCACGACCACGGCCAAAGTTGCCCTGCCGTCGACATGTCCGACGACTATAGGGTCGTCCCCACGACCCCGGGACTAGGTTGGCCCGCCACCGTCATGTCCGACGACTATGGGGTCGTCCTCACAACCCCGGGACTAGATTGGCCCGCCACCGTCATGTCCGACGACTATAGGTTCGTCCCAACGACCCTGGGCATACGTTGGCCTGCCGCCGACATGTCCGACGACTATAGGGTCGTCCCCACGAACCAGGGAATAGGTTGGCCAGTCACCGACATGTCCGACGCCTATAGGGTCGTCCCCACGACGCCGGGACTGGGTTGGCCAGTCACCGACATGTCCGACGACTATAGGGTCGTCCCCAAGACCCCGGGACTAGGTTGGCCAGCCGCCGACATGTCCGACGACTATAGGGTCGTCCCCACTACCCCGGGACTAGGTTGGCCCGCCGCCGACTTGTCCGACGACTATAGGGTCGTCCCCACTACCCCGGGCCAAAGCTGGCCAGCCGCCAACGTGTCCGACGACTATAGGGTCGTCCCCACTACCCAGGGACTAGGTTGGCCCGCCGCCAACATTTCCGACGACTATAGGGTCGTCCCCACGACCCCGGGACTAGGTTGGCCCGCCGCCGACTTATCCGACGACTATAGGGTCGTCCCCACGACCCCGGGACTAGGATGGCCCGCCGCCGACTTGTCCGACGACTATAGGGTCGTCCCCACGACCCCGGGCCAAAGTTGGCCAGCCGCCGACATGTCCGACGACTATAGGGTCGTCCCCACGATCCCGGGACTAGGCTGGCCAGCTGCCGACTTTTCCGACGACTATAGGGTCGTCCCTACGACCCTGGGCCTACGTTTTCCCGCCACCGTCATGTCCGACGACTATGGGGTCGTCCCCACGACCCCGGGACTAGGTTGGCCCGCCGCCGACTTGTCCGACGACTATAGGGTCGTCCCCACGACACCGGGACTAGGTTGGCCAGCTGCCGACATGTCCGACGACTATACGGTCGTCCCCACGACCCCGGGACTAGATTGGCCCGCCACCGTCATGTCCGACGACTATAGGGTCGTCCTCACCACCCCGGGACTAGGTTGGCCCGCCGCCGACTTGTCCGACGCCTATGGGGTCGTCCCCACGACCCCGGGACTAGGTTGGCCAGCCGCCGACATGTCCGACGTCTATAGGGTCGTCCCCACGGCCCCAGGAATAGATTGGCCCACCACCGCCATGTCCGACGACTACAGGATCGTCCCCACGACCCCCGGACTAGTTTGCCCCGCCACCGTCATGTCCGACGACTATAGGGTCGTCTCCACGGCCCCGGGACTAGGTTGGCCCGCCGCCGACTTGTCCGACGACTATAGGGACGTCCCCACGACCACGGGCCAAAGTTGCCCAACCGCAGGCTTGTCCGACGCCTATAGGGTCGTCCCCACGACCCCCGGAATAGATTGACCCGCCACCGTCATTCCCGACGACTATAGGGTCGTCTCCACGACCCCGGGACTAGGTTGGCCCGCCACCGACTTGTCCGACGACTATAGGGACGTCCCCACGACCACGGGCCAAAGTTGGCCAGCCGCCGACAAGTCCGACGACTATAGGGTCGTCCCCACGACCACTGGCCAAAGTTGCCCAGCCGCCGACATGTCCGACGACTATAGGGTCGTCCCCACGACCACGGGCCAAAGTTGCCCTGCCGCCGACATGTCCGACGACTATAGGGTCGTCCCCACGACCCCGGGACTAGGTTGGCCCGCCGCCGACTAGTCCGACGACTATAGGGACGTCCCCACGACCACGGGCCAAAGTTGCCCAGCCGCCGACATGTCCGACGACTATAGGGTCGTCCCCACCACCCCGGGGCTAGGTTGGCCAGCCGCCGACATGTCCGGCGACTATAGGGTCGTCCCCACGACCACGGGCCAAAGTTGCCCTGCCGCCGACAAGTCCGACGATTATAGGGTCGTCCCCACGACCACTGGCCAAAGTTGCCCAGCCGCCGACATGTCCGACGACTATAGGGTCGTCCCCACGACCACGGGCCAAAGTTGCCCTGCCGCCGACATGTCCGACGACTATAGGGTCGTCCCCACGACCACTGGCCAAAGTTGCCCAGCCGCCGACATGTCCGACGATTATAGGGTCGTCCCCACGACCACGGGACTAGGTTGGCCCGCCGCCGACTTGTCCGACGACTATAGGATCGTCCCCACGACCCCGGGACTAGGTCGGCCCGCCGCCGACTTGTCCGACGACTACAGGGTCGTCCCCACGACCCGGGCCAAAGTTGGCCAGCCGCCGACATGTCCGACGACTATAGGGTCGTCCCCACGACCCCGGGACTAGATTGGCCCGCCACCGTCATGTCCGACGACTATACGGTCGTCCCCACGACCCCGGGACTAGATTGGCCCGCCACCGTCATGTCCGACGACTATAGGGTCGTCTCCACGACCCCGGGACTAGGTTGGCCCGCCGCCGACTTGTCCGACGACTATAGGGACGTCCCCACGACCACGGGCCAAAGTTGCCCAACCGCAGGCTTGTCCGACGCCTATAGGGTCGTCCCCACGAACCCCGGAATAGATTGACCCGCCACCGTCATGTCCGACGACTACAGGGTCGGCCCCACGACCCCGGGGCTAGATTGGCCCGCCACCGTCATGTCCGACGACTATAGGGTCGTCCCCACGACCACGGGCCAAAGTTGGTCCGCCGCCGGCATGTCCGACGACTATAGGGTCGTCCCCACGACCACGGGCCAAAGTTGGTCCGCCGCCGGCATGTCCGACGACTATAGGGTCGTCCCCACGACCCCGGGACTAGATTGGCCCGCCACCGTCATGTCCGACGACTATACGGTCGTCCCCACGACCCCGGGACTAGGTTGGCCGCCGCCGACGTGTCCTACGACTATGGGGTCGTCCCCACGACCACGAGACTAGGTTGGCCAGCCGCCGACATGTCCGACGACTATAGGGTCGACCCCACGACCCCGGGAGTAGGTTGGCCCACCGCCGACTTGTCCGGCGACTATAGGGTCGTCCCCACGACCCCGGGACTAGGTTGGCCAGCCGCCGACATGTCCGACGTCTATAGGGTCGTCCCCACGGCCCCAGGAATAGATTGGCCCACCACCGTCATGTCCGACGACTACAGGATCGTCCCCACGACCCGGGACTAGGTTGGCCCGCCACCGTCATGTCCGGCGACTATAGGGTCGTCCCCACGACCCCGGGACTAGGTGGGCCTGCCGCCGACATGTCCGACGACTATAGGGTCGTCCCCACGACCACGGGCCAAAGTTGCCCAGCCGCTGACATGTCCGGCGACTATAGGGTCGTCCCCACGACCGCGGGACTAGGTTGGCCAGCCGCCGACATGTCCGACGCCTATAGGGTCGTCCCCTCGACCCCGGTGGCTAGATTGCCCCGGCACCGTCATGTCCGACGACTATAGGGTCGTCTCCACGACCCCGGGACTAGGTTGGCCAGTCACCGACATGTCCGACGACTATAGGGTCATCCCCACGACCACGGGCCAAAGTTGCCCTGCCGCCGACATGTCCGACGACTATAGGGTCGTCCCCACGACCACGGGCCAAAGTTGCCCTGCCGCCGACATGTCCGACGACTATAGGGTCGTCCCCACGACCACGGGCCAAAGTTGCCCTGCCGCCGACATGTCCGACGACTATAGGGTCGTCCCCACGACCACTGGCCAAAGTTGCCCAGCCGCCGACATGTCCGACGACAATAGGGTCGTTCCCACGACCACGGGCCAAAGTTGCCCTGTCGCCGACATGTCCGACGACTATAGGGTCGTCCCCACGACCGCGGGCCAAAGCTGGCCAGCCGCCAACATGTCCGACGACTATAGGGTCGTCCCCACGACCCCGGGACTAGGTTGGCCCGCCGCCGACTTGTCCGACGATTATAGGGTCGTCCCTACCACCCCGGGACTAGGTTGGCCAGCCGCCGACATGTCCGACGACTATAGGGTCGTCCCTACGACCCCGGGTCTAGGTTGGCCCGCCGCCGACTTTTCCGACGACTATAGGGTCGTCCCCACGACCCCGGCACTAGGTTGGCCAGCCGCCGACATGTCCGACGACTATAGTGTCGTCACCGCGACAACGGGCCAAAGTTGCCCTGCCGCCGACATGTCCGACGACTATAGGGTCGTCCCCCTGACCCCGGGACTAGGTTGGCCCGCCGCCGAATTTTCCGACGACTATAGGGTCGTCCCCACGACCCCGGGACTAGGTTGGCCCGCCGCCGACATGTCTGACGACAATAGGGTCGTCTCCACGACCCCGGGACTAGGTTGGCCCGCCGCCGACATGTCCGACGACTATACGGTCGTCCCCAAGACCAAGGAACTACGTTGGCCCGCTGCCGACTTGTCCGACGACTGTAGGGTCGTCCCTACCACCCCGGGACTAGGTTGGCCAGCCGCCGACATGTCCGACGACTATACGGTCGTCCCCACGACCAAGGAACTACGTTGGCCCGCCGCCGACTTGTCCGACGACTATAGGGTCGTCCCTACCACCCCGGGACTAGGTTGGCCAGCCGCCGACATGTCCGACGACTATAGGGTCGTCCCCACGACCCCGGGACTACGTTGGCCCGCCACCATCATGTCCGACGACTATAGGGTCGTCCCCACGACCACGGGCCAAAGTTGCCCTGCCGCCGACATGTCCGACGACTATAGTGTCGTCCCCACGACCACGGGCCAAAGTTGCCCTGCCGCCGACATGTCCGACGACTATAGGGTCGTCCCCACGACCACTGGCCAAAGTTGCCCAGCCGCCGACATGTCCGACGACTATAGGGTCGTCCCCACGACCACGGGCCAAAGTTGCCCTGTCGCCGACATGTCCGACGACTATAGGGTCGTCCCCACGACCACTGGCCAAAGTTGCCCAGCCGCCGACATGTCCGACGACTATAGGGTCGTCCCCACGACCCCGGGACTAGATTGGCCCGCCACCGTCATGTCCGGCGACTATAGGGTCGTCCCCACGACCCCGGGACTAGGTTGGCCCGCCGCCGACATGTCCGACGACTATGCGGTCGTCCCCACGACCACGGGACTAGGTTGGCCCGCCGCCGACTTGTCCGACGACTATAGGGTCGTCCCCACGACCCCGGGACTAGGTTGGCCCCCCGCCGACTTCTCCGACGACAACAGGGTCGTCCCTACCACCCCGGGAATATGTTGGCCCGCCGCCGGCTATTCCGACGAATATAGGGTCGTCCCCACGAACCCGGGACTAGGTTGGCCAGCCGTCGACATGTCCGACGACTATAGGGTCGTCCCCACGGCCCTGGGACTAGATTGACCCGCCACCGTCATATCCGACGACTATAGGGTCGTCCCCACGACCCCGGGACTAGGTAGGCCAGCCGCCGACTTGACCGACGACTATAGGGTCGTCCCCACGACCCCGGGACTAGGTTGGCCCGCCACCATCATGTCCGACGACTATAGGGTCGTCCCCACGACCCCAGGACTAGATTGCCCCGCCACCGTCATGTCCGACGACTATAGGGTCGTCCCCACGACCCCGGGACTAGGTTGGCCCGCCACCGTCATGTCTGACGACAATAGGGTCGTCTCCACGCCCCGGGACGAGGTTGGCCCGCCGCCGACATGTCCGACGACTATACGGTCGTCCCCACGACCAAGGAACTACGTTGGCCCGCCGCCGACTTGTCCGTCGACTATAGGGTCGTCCCTACCACCCCGGGACTAGGTTGGCCAGCCGCCGACATGTCCGACGACTATAGGGTCGTCCCCACGACCCCGGGACTACGTTGGCCCGCCACCATCATGTCCGACGACTATAGGGTCGTCCCCACGACCACGGGCCAAAGTTGGTCAGCCGCCGACATGTCCGACGACTATAGGGTCGTCTCCACGACCCCGGGACTAGGTTGGCCCGCCTCCGACTTTTCCGACGACTATAGGGACGTCCCCACGACCACGGGCCAAAGTTGGCCAGCCGCCGACATGTCCGACGACTATAGGGTCGTCCCCACGATCCCGGGACTAGGTTGCCCTGCCATCGTCATGTCCGACGACTATAGGGTCGTCTCCACGACCCCGGGACTAGGTTGGCTCGCCGCCGACTTGTCCGACGACTATAGGGACGTCCACACGACCACGGGCCAAAGGTGCCCAGCCGCCGACATGTCCGACGACTATAGGGTCGTCCTCACGACCCCGGGTCTAGGTTGGCACGCCGCCGACTTTTCCGACGACTATAGGGTCGTCCCCACGACCCCGGGACCAGGTTGGCCGGCCGCCGACATGTCCGACGTCTATAGGGTCGTCCCCACGACCCCGGGGCTAGATTGGCCCGCCCCCGTCATGTCCGACGACTATAGGGTCGTCCCCACGACCCCGGGACTAGGTTGGCCCGCCTCCGACTTTTCCGACGACTATAGGGTCGTCCCCACGACCCCGGGCCAAAGTTGCCCTGCCGCCGACATGTCCGACGACTATAGGGTCGTCCCCACGACCCCGGGACTAGGTTGGCCCGCCTCCGACTTTTCCGACGACTATAGGGACGTCCCCACGACCACGGGCCAAAGTTGGCCAGCCGCCGACATGTCCGACGACTATAGGGTCGTCCCCACGATCCCGGGACTAGGTTGCCCTGCCATCGTCATGTCCGACGACTATAGGGTCGTCCCCACGACCCCGGGTCTAGGTTGGCCCGCCGCCGACTTTTCCGACGACTATAGGGTCGTCCCCACGACCCCGGGACTAGGTTGGCCGGCCGCCGACATGTCCGACGTCTATAGGGTCGTCCCCACGACCCCGGGGCAAGATTGGCCCGCCCCCGTCATGTCCGACGACTATTGGTTCGTCCCTACGACCCTGGGCATACGTTGGCCTGCCGCCGACATGTCCGACGACTATAGGGTCGTCCCCACGACCCGGGCCAAAGTTGCCCTGCCGCCGACATGTCCGACGACTATAGGGTCGTCCCCACGACCCCGGGACTAGGTTGGCCCGCCGCCGACATGTCCGACGTCTATAGGGTCGTCCCCACGACCCCGGGTCTAGGTTGGCCCGCCGCCGACTTGTCCGACGACTACAGGGTCGTCCCCACGACCCCGGGACTAGGTTGGCCCGCCGCCGACTTGTCCGACGCCTATAGGGTCGTCCCCACGACCCCCGGAATAGATTGACCCGCCACCGACATGTCCGACGACTATAGGGTCGTCCCCACGACCACGGGCCAAAGTTGCCCGCCGCCGACTTGTCCGACGATTATAGGGTCGTCCCTACCACCCCGGGACTAGGTTGGCCAGCCGCCGACATGTCCGACGACTATAGGGACGTCCACACGACCACTGGCCAAAGTTGCCCAGCCGCCGACATGTCCGACGACTATAGGGTCGTCCCCACGACCACGGGCCAAAGTTGCCCTGCCGCCGACATGTCCGACGACTATAGGGTCGTCCCCACGACCACTGGCCAATGTTGCCCAGCCGCCGACATGTCCGACGACTATAGGATCGTCCCCACGACCACGGGCCAAAGTTGCCCTGCCGCCGACATGTCCGACGACTATAGGGTCGTCCCCACGACCCCGGGAGTAGGTTGGCCCGCCGCCGACTTGTCCGACGCCTATAGGGTCGTCCCCACGACCCCCGGAATAGATTGACCCGCCACCGACATGTCCGACGACTATAGGGTCGTCCCCACGACCACGGGCCAAAGTTGCCCGCCGCCGACTTGTCCGACGACTATAGGGTCGTCCCACGACCCCGGGACTAGGTTGGCCCGCCTCCGACTTTTCCGACGACTATAGGGTCGTCCCCACGACCCCGGGACTAGGTTGGCCCGCCGCCGACTTGTCCGACGATTATAGGGTCGTCCCTACCACCCCGGGACTAGGTTGGCCAGCCGCCGACATGTCCGACGACTATAGGGTCGTCCCCACGACCCCGGGACTAGGTTGGCCAGCCGCCGACATGTCCGACGACTATAGTGTCGTCCCCGCGACCACGGGCCAAAGTTGCCCTGCCGCCGACATGTCCGACGACTATAGGGTCGTCCCCACGACCCCGGGACTAGGTTGGCCCGCCGCCGAATTTTCCGACGACTATAGGGTCGTCCCCACGACCCCGGGACTAGGTTGGCCCGCCGCCGACATGTCCGACGACTATAGGGTCGTCCTCACGACCCCGGGAGTAGGTTGGCCCGCCGCCGACTTGTCCGACGACTACAGGGTCGTCCCCACGACCCCGGGACTAGGTTGGCCCGCCGCCGACTTGTCCGACGCCTATAGGGTCGTCCCCACGACCCCCGGAATAGATTGACCCGCCACCGACATGTCCGACGACTATAGGGTCGTCCCCACGACCACGGGCCAAAGTTGCCCGCCGCCGACTTGTCCGACGATTATAGGGTCGTCCCTACCACCCCGGGACTAGGTTGGCCAGCCGCCGACATGTCCGACGACTATAGGGACGTCCACACGAACACTGGCCAAAGTTGCCCAGCCGCCGACATGTCCGACGACTATAGGGTCGTCCCCACGACCACGGGCCAAAGTTGCCCTGCCGCCGACATGTCCGACGACTATAGGGTCGTCCCCACGACCACTGGCCAATGTTGCCCAGCCGCCGACATGTCCGACGACTATAGGATCGTCCCCACGACCACGGGCCAAAGTTGCCCTGCCGCCGACATGTCCGACGACTATAGGGTCGTCCCCACGACCCCGGGAGTAGGTTGGCCCGCCGCCGACTTGTCCGACGACTATAGGGTCGTCCCCACGACCCCGGGAGTAGGTTGGCCCGCCGCCGACTTGTCCGACGACTATAGGGTCGTCCCCACGACCCCGGGACTAGGTTGGCCCGCCGCCGACATGTCCGACGACTATACGGTCGTCCCCACGACCACGGGACTAGGTTGGCCCGCCGCCGACTTGTCCGACGACTATACGGTCGTCCCCACGACCACGGGACTAGGTTGGCCCGCCGCCGACTTGTCCGACGACTATAGGATCGTCCCCACGACCCCGGGACTAGGTCGGCCCGCCGCCGACTTGTCCGACGACTATAGGGTCGTCCCTACGACACGGGCCAAAGTTGGCCAGCCGCCGACATGTCCGACGACCTCAGGGTCGTCCCCACGAACCCGGGACTACGTTGGCCAGTCACCGACATGTCCGACGACTATAGGGTCGTCCCCACGACCACGGGCCAAAGTTGCCCTGCCGCCGACATGTCCGACGACTATAGGGTCGTCCCCACGACCTCGGGACTAGGTTGGCCCGCCGCCGACATGTCCGACGTCTATAGGGTCGTTCCCACGACCCCGGGAGTAGGTTGGCCCGCCGCCGACTTGTCCGACGACTATAGGGTCGTCCCCACGACCCCGGGACTAGGTTGGCCCGCCGCTGACTTGTCCGACGCCTATAGGGTCGTCCCCACGACTCCCGGAATAGATTGACCCGCCACCGACATGTCCGACGACTATAGGGTCGTCCCCACGACCACGGGCCAAAGTTGCCCTGCCGCCGACTTGTCCGACGACTATAGGGACGTCCCCACGACCACGCGCCAAAGTTGCCCAGCCGCCGACATGTCCGACGACTATAGGGTCGTCCCCACGACCCCGGGACTAGATTGGCCCGCCACCGTCATGTCCGACGACTATAGGGTCGTCCCCACGACCCCGGGACTAGGTTGGCCCGCCGCCGACATGTCCGACGACTATACGGTCGTCCCCACGACCACGGGACTAGGTTGGCCCGCCGCCGACATGTCCGACGACTATACGGTCGTCCCCACGACCCCGGGACTAGGTTGGCCCGCCGCTGACTTGTCCGACGCCTATAGGGTCGTCCCCACGACTCCCGGAATAGATTGACCCGCCACCGACATGTCCGACGACTATAGGGTCGTCCCCACGACCACGGGCCAAAGTTGCCCTGCCGCCGACTTGTCCGACGACTATAGGGACGTCCCCACGACCACGCGCCAAAGTTGCCCAGCCGCCGACATGTCCGACGACTATAGGGTCGTCCCCACGACCCCGGGACTAGATTGGCCCGCCACCGTCATGTCCGACGACTATAGGGTCGTCCCCACGACCCCGGGACTAGGTTGGCCCGCCGCCGACATGTCCGACGACTATACGGTCGTCCCCACGACCACGGGACTAGGTTGGCCCGCCGCCGACTTGTCCGACGACTATACGGTCGTCCCCACGACCACGCGCCAAAGTTGCCCAGCCGCCGACATGTCCGACGACTATAGGGTCGTCCCCACAACCCCGGGGCTAGATTGGCCCGCCACCGTCATGTCCGACGACTATAGGGTCGTCCCCCCGACCCCGGGACTATGTTGGCTAGCCGCCGACTTCTCCGACGACAACAGGGTCGTCCCTACCACCCCGGGACTAGGTTGGCGCGCCGCCGATATGTCCGACGACTATAGGGTCGTCCCCACGGCCCCGGGACTAGATTGGCCCGCCACCATCATGTTCGATGACTATAGGGTCGTTCCCACGACCCCGGAACTGGATTGGCCCGCCACCGTCATGTCCGACGAGTATAGGGGCGTCCCCACGACCCCGGGACTAGGTTGGCCCGCCGCCGACTTGTCCGACGACGATAGGGTCGTCCCCACGGCCCAAGGACTAGGTTGGCCCGCCGCCGACTTGTCCGACGCCTATCAGGTGGTCCCCACGACCACGGGACTAGGTTGGCCCGCCACCGTCATATCCGACGACTATCGTTTCATCCCTACGACCCTGGGCATACGTTGGCCCGCCGCCGACATGTCTGCCGACTATAGGGTCGTCCCCACGACCCCGGGACTAGGTTGGCCCGCCGCTGACTTCTCCGACGACAACAGGGTCGTCCCTATCACCCCGGGACTAGGTTGGCCAGCCGCCGACTTTTCCGACGACTATAGGGTCGTCCCCACGACCCCGGGACTAGTATGGCCCGCCGCCGACTTGTCCGACTATAGGGTCGTCCCCACGACCCCGGGACTAGGTTGGCCCCCCGCCGACTTCTCTGACGACAACAGGGTCGTCCCTACCACCCCGGGACTATGTTGGGCCGCCGCCGGCTATTCCGACGAATATAGGGTCGTCCCCACGAACCCGGGACTAGGTTGGCCAGCCGTCGACATGTCCGACGACTATAGGGTCGTCCCCACGGCCCTGGGACTAGACTGGCCCGCCACCGTCATGTCCGACGATTATAGGGTCGTCCCCACGACCCCGGGACTAGGTTGGCCCGCCACCGTCATGTCCGACGACAATAGGGTCGTCTCCACGACCCCGGGACTAGATTGCCCCGCCACCGTCATGTCCAACGACTATAGGGTCGTCCCCACGACCCCGGGACTAGGTTGGCCCGCCACCGTCATGTCCGACGACAATAGGGTCGTCTCCACGACCCCGGGACTAGGTTGGCCCGCCGCCAACATGTCCGACGATTATACGGTCGTCCCCACGACCAAGGGACTACGTTGGCCCGCCGCCGACTTGTCCCACGACTATAGGGTCGTCCCTACCACCCCGGGACTAGGTTGGCCAGCCGCCGACATGTCCGACGACTATAGGGTCGTCCCCACGACCTCGTGACTACGTTGGCCCGCCACCATCATGTCCGACGACTATAGGGTCGTCCCCACGACCCCGGGACTAGGTTGGCCCGCCACCATCATGTCCGACGATTATAGGGTCGTCCTCACGACCCCGGGACTAGGTTGGCCCGCCACCGTCATGTCCGACGACAATAGGGTCGTCTCCACGACCCCGGGACTAGGTTGGCCCGCCGCCGACTTGTCCGACGACTATAGGGTCGTCCCCACGACCCCGGGCCTACGTTGTCCCGCCGCCGACATGTCCGACGACTGTAGGGTCGTCCCTACCACCCCGGGACTAGGTTGGCCAGCCGCCGACATGTCCGACGACTATAGGGTCGTCCCCACGACCCAAGGACTAGATTTCCCCGCCACCGTCATGTCCGACGACTATAGGGTCGTCTCCACGACCCCGGGAAAAGGTTGGCCCGCCGCCAACATGTCCGACGACTATACGGTCGTCCCCACGACCAAGGGACTACGTTGGCCCGCCGCCGACTTGTCCCACGACTATAGGGTCGTCCCTACCACCCCGGGACTAGGTTGGCCAGCCGCCGACATGTCCGACGACTATAGGGTCGTCCCCACGACCCCGTGACTACGTTGGCCCGCCACCATCATGTCCGACGACTATGGGGTCGTCCCCACGACCCCGGGACTAGGTTGGCCAGCCGCCGACTTGACCGACGACTATAGGGTCGTCCCCACGACCCCGGGACTAGGTTGGCCCGCCACCGTCATGTCCGACGACAATAGGGTCGTCTCCACGACCCCGGGACTAGGTTGGCCCGCCGCCGACATGTCCGACGACTATACGGTCGTCCCCACGACCAAGGGCCTACGTTGGCCCGCCGCCGACTTGTCCGACGACTATAGGGTCGTCCCTACCACCCCGGGACTAGGTTGGCCAGCCGCCGACATGTCCGACGACTATAGGGTCGTCCCCACGACCCCGGGACTACGTTGGCCCGCCACCATCATGTCCGACGACTATAGGGTCGTCCCCACGACCCCGGGACTAGGTTGGCCCGCCGCCGACTTGTCCGACGACTATAGGGTCGTCCCCACGGCCCAAGGACTAGGTTGGCCCACCGCCGACTTGTCCGACGACTATCAGGTGGTCCCCACGACCACGGGACTAGGTTGGCCCGCCACCGTCATATCCGACGACTATCGGTTCGTCCCTACGACCCTGGGCATACGTTGGCCCGCCGCCGACATGTCCGGCGACTATAGGGTCGTCCCCACGACCCCGGGACTAGGTTGGCCCGCCGCTGACTTCTCCGACGACAACAGGGTCGTCCCTATCACCCCGGGACTAGGTTGGCCAGCCGCCGACATGTCCGACGAATATAGGGTCGTCCCCACGACCCCGGGACTAGGTTGGCCTGCCGCCGACATTTCCGACAACTATAGGGTCGTCCCTACGACCCTGGGCCTACGTTGGCCCGCCGCCGACATGTCCGACGACTATTGGGTCGTGCCTACCACCCCGGGACTAGATTGGCCCGCCACCATCATGTCCTACGACTATAGGGCCGTCCCCACGACCCCGGGACTAGGTTGGCCCGCCGCCAACTTGTCCGACGACTATAGGATCGTCCCCACGACCCCGGGACTAGGTTGGCCAGCCACCATCATGTCCGACGACTATAGGGTCGTCCCCACGACCCCGGGACTATGTTCCCCGCCGCCGACTTGTCCGACGACTATAGGGTCGTCCCTACGACCCCGGGACTAGGTTGGCCAGCCGCCGACTTTTCCGACGACTATAGAGTCGTCCCCACGACCCCGGGACTAGTATGGCCCGCCGCCGACTGTCCGACGACTATAGGGTCGTCCCCACGACCCCGGGACTAGGTTGGCCAGCCGCCGTCATGTCCGACGACTATTGGGTCGTCCCCACGACCCCGGGACTAGGTTGGCCCGCCGCCGACTTGTCCGACGACTACAGGGTCGTCCCCACGACCCCGGGACTAGGTTGGCCCGCCGCCGACTTGTCCGACGACTATAGGGTCGTCCCCACGACCCCGGGACTATGTTGGCCTGCCGCCGACTTGTCCGACGACTATAGGGTCGTCCCCACGACCCCGGGACTAGATTGGCTCGCCACCGACATGTCCGACGACTATAGGGTCGTCCCCACGACCCCGGGACTAGGTTGGCCCGCCACCATCATGTCCGACGACTATGGGGTCGTCCCCACGACCCAGGGACTAGGTTGGCCCGCCGCCGACATGTCCGACGACTACAGGGTCCTCCCCACGATCCCGGGACTAGGTTGGCCAGCCGCCGACATGTCCGACGAATATAGGGACGTCCCCACGACCCCGGGACTAGGTTGGCCAGCCGCCGACATATCCGACGACTATAGGGTCGTCCCCACGACCCCGGGACTAGGTTGGCCCGCCACCATCATGTCCGACGACTATGGGGTCGTCCCAACGACCCAGGGACTAGGTTGGCCCGCCGCCGACTGGTCCGACGACTATAGGGTGGTTCCCACGACCCAGGGACTTGGTTGACCCGCCGCCGACATGTCCGACGACTATATGGTCGTCCCCACGACCCCGGGAATAGATTGGCTCACCACCGTCATGTCCGACGATTACACGGTCGTCCCCACGACCCCGGGACTGGGTTGGCCCGCCGCCGACATGTCCGACGACAATAGGGTCGTCCCCACGACCCCGGGACTAGATTGGCCCACCACCGTCATGTCCGACGACTACAGGGTCGTCCCCACGACCCCGGGCCAAAGTTGCCCAGGCGCCGGCATGTCCGAAGACTATAGGGTCGTCCCCACGACCCCGGGACTAGGTTGGCCCGCCGCCGACTTGTCCGACGACTACAGGGTCGTCCCCACGACCCCGGGTCTAGGTTGGCCCGCCGCCGACTTGTCCGACGACTATAGGGTCGCCCCCACGACCCCGGGACTATGTTGGCCTGCCGCCGACTTGTCCGACGACTATAGGGTCGTCCCCACGACCGCGGGACTAGATTGGCTCGCCACCGACATGTCCGACGACTATAGGGTCGCCCCACGACCCCGGGACTAGGTTGGCCCGCCGCCGACTTGTCCGACGACTATAGGGTCGTCCCCACGACCCCGGGACTATGTTGGCCCGCCGCGACTTGTCCGACGACTATAGGGTCGCCCCCACGACCACGCGACTAGATTGGCCCGCCACCATCATGTCGGAGGTCTATAGGGTTGTCCCCACGACCCCGGGACTAGATTGGCCCGCCACCGTCATGCCCGACGACTATAGGGTCGTCCCCACGATCCCGCGACTAGGTTGGCCAGCCGCCGACATGTCCGACGACAATAGGGTCGTCCCCACGACCCCGGGACTAGGTTGGCCAGCCGCCGACATATCCGACGACTATAGGGTCGTCCCCACGACCCCGGGACTAGGTTGGCCCGCCACCATCATGTCCGACGACTATGGGGTCGTCCCCACGATCCAGGGACTAGGTTGGCCCGCCGCCGACTGGTCCGACGACTATAGGGTGGTCCCCACGACCCAGGGACTTGGTTGACCCGCCGCCGACATGTCCGACGACTACAGGGTCCTCCCCACGATCCCGGGACTAGGTTGGCCAGCCGCCGACATGTCCGACGACTATAGGGACGTCCCCACGACCCCGGGACTAGGTTGGCCCGCCGCCGACTTGTCCGGCGACTATAGGGACGTCCCCACGACCACGGGCCAATGTTGCCCAGCCGCCGAAATGTCCGACGAATATAGGGTCGTCCCCACGACCCCGGGACTAGATTGGCCCGCCACCGACATGTCCGGTGACTATAGGGTCGCCCCACGATCCCGGGACTAGGTTGGCCCGCCGCCGAATTGTCCGACGACTATAGGTTCGTCCCTACGACCCCGGAGCTAGATTGGTCCGCCACCGTCATGTCCGACGACTATAGGGTCGTCCTCACGACCCCGCGACTAGGTTGGCCCGCCGCCGACTTGTCCGACGACTACAGGGTCGTGCCCACGACCCCGGGACGAGGTTGGCCCGCCACCGACTTGTCCGACGACTATATGGTCATCCCTACGACCCCGGGACTAGGTTGGCCAGCCGCCGACATGCCCGACGACTATAGGGTCGTCCTCACGACCCCGCGACTAGGTTGGCCCGCCGCCGACTTGTCCGACGACTATAGGGTCGTCCCCACGGCCCCGGGAATAGATTGGCCCACCACCGTCATGTCCGACGACTACAGGGTCGTCCCCACGACCCCGGGACGAGGTTGGCCCGCCACCGACTTGTCCGACGACTATATGGTCATCCCTACGACCCCGGGACTAGGTTGGCCAGCCGCCGACATGCCCGACGACTATAGGGTCGTCCTCACGACCCCGCGACTAGGTTGGCCCGCCGCCGACTTGTCCGACGACTATGGGGTCGTCCCCACGAACCCGGGACTAGGTTGGCCCGCCGCCGACTTGTCCGACGACTATGGGGTCGTCCCCACGAACCCGGGACTAGGTTGGCCCGCCGCCGACTTGTCCGACGACTATAGGGTCGTCCCCACGACCCCGGGACTATGTTGGCCCGCCGCCGACTTGTCCGACGACTATAGGGTCGCCCCCACGACCCCGGGACTAGATTGGCCCGCCACCATCATGTCGGAGGTCTATAGGGTTGTCCCCACGACCACGGGCCAAAGTTGGCCAGCCGCCGACTTGTCCGACGACTATGGGTTCGTCCCCACGACCCCGGGACTAGGTTGGCCCGCCGCCGACTTGTCCGACGACTATAGGGTCGTCCCCACGACCCCGGGACTATGTTGGCCTGCCGCCGACTTGTCCGACGACTATAGGGTCGTCCCCACGATCCCGGGACTAGGTTGGCCAGCCACCGACTTGCCCGACGACTATAGGGTCGTCCCCACGACCACGGGCCAAAGTTGCCCAGCCGGCGGCATGTCCGAAGACTATAGGTTCGTCCCCACGACCCCGGGTCTAGATTGGCCCGCCACCGTCATGTCCGACGACTATAGGGTCGTCCCCACGACCCCGGGGACTAGATTGGCCCGCCACCGTCATGTCCGACGAATATAGGTTCGTGCCTACGACCCTGGGCATACGTTGGCCCGCCGCCGACATGTCCGACGACTGTAGGGTCGTCCCCACGATCCCGCGACTAGGTTGGCCAGCCGCCGACTTGACCGACGACTATAGGGTCGTCCCCACGACCCCGGGACTAGGTTGGCCCGCCACCATCATGTCCGACGACTATAGGGTCGTCCCCACGGCCCAAGGACTAGGTTGGCCCGCTGCCGACTTGTCCGACGACTATAGGGTCGTCCCCACGGCCCAAGGACTAGGTTGGCCCGCCGCCGACTTGTCCGACGACTATCGGGAGGTCCCCACGACCACGGGACCAGGTTGGCCCGCCACCGTCATATCCGACGACTATCGGTTCGTCCCTACGACCCTGGGCATTCGTTGGCCCGCCGCCGACATGTCCGACGACTATAGGGTCGTCCCCACGACCCCAGGACTAGGTTGGCCCGCCGCTGAATTCTCCGACCACAACAGGGTCGTCCCTATCACCCCGGGACTAGGTTGGCCAGCCGCCGACATGTCCGACGACTATAGGGTCGTCCCCACGACCCCGGGACTAGGTTAGCCCGCCGCCAACTTGTCCAACGACTATAGGGTCGTCCCTACCACACCGGGACTAGGTTGGCCAGCCGCCGACATGTCCGACGAGTATAGGGTCGTCTCCACGACCCCGGGACTAGGTTGGCCCGCCGCCGACTTGCCCGACGACTATAGGGTGGTCCCCACGACCACGGGCCAAAGTTGCCCAGCCGCCGACATGTCCGACGACTATAGGGTCGTCCCCACGACCCCGGGACTAGGTTGGCCCGCCGTCGACATGTCCGACGTCTATAGGGTCGTCCCCTCGACCCCGGGCCTACGTTGGCCCGCCGCCGACATGTCCGACGACTATAGGGTCGTCCCCACGGCCCCGGGTCTAGATTGGCCCGCCACCATCATGTCCGACGAATATAGGGTCGTCCCCACGACCCCGGGCCTACGTTGTCCCGCCGCCGACATTTCCGACGACTGTAGGGTCGTCCCCACGGCCCTGGGACTAGACTGGCCCGCCACCGTCATGTCCGACGACTCTAGGGTCGTCCCCACGACCACTGGCCAAAGTAACCCAGCCGCCGACATGTCCGACGACTATAGGGTCGTCCCCACGACCCCGGGACTAGGTTGGCCCGCCGCCGACTTGTCCGACGACTATAGGGTCGTCCCTACCACCCCGGGACTAGGTTGGCCAGCCGCCGACATGTCCGACGACTATAGGGTCGTCCCCACGACCCAAGGACTAGATTTCCCCGCCACCGTCATGTCCGACGACTATAGGGTCGTCTCCACGACCCCGGGACTAGGTTGGCCCGCCGCCGACTTGCCCGACGACTATAGGGTGGTCCCCACGACCACGGGCCAAAGTTGCCCAGCCGCCGACATGTCCGACGACTATAGGGTCGTCCCCACGACCCCGGGACTAGGTTGGCCAGCCGCCGACTTGTCCGACGACTATAGGGTCGTCCCCACGACCCCGGGACTAGTATGGCCCGCCGCCGACTTGTCCGACGACTATAGGGTCGTCCCCACGGCCCCGGGACTAGGTTGGCCCCCCGCCGACTTCTCCGACGACAACAGGGTCGTACCTACCACCCCGGGACTATGTTGTCCCGCCGCCGACATGTCCGACGACTGTAGGGTCGTCCCCACGGCCCTGGGACTAGACTGGCCCGCCACAGTCATGTCCGACGACTCTAGGGTCGTCCCCACGACCACTGGCCAAAGTAACCCAGCCGCCGACATGTCCGACGACTATAGGGTCGTCCCCACGACCCCGGGACCAGGTTGGCCCGCCGCCGACTTGTCCGACGACTATAGGGTCGTCCCTACCACCCCGGGACTAGGTTGGCCAGCCGCCGACATGTCCGACGACTATAGGGTCGTCCCCACGACCCAAGGACTAGATTTCCCCGCCACCGTCATGTCCGACGAATATAGGGTCGTCCCCACGACCCCGGGACTAGGTTGGCCCGCCGCCAACTTGTCCGACGACTATAGGGTCGTCCCCACGACCCCGGGACTAGGTTGGCTAGCCGCCGGCTTGTCCGACGACTATAGGGTCGTCCCCACGACCCCGGGACTAGGTTGGCCAGCCGCCGACTTGTCCGACGACTATAGGGTCGTCCCCACGACCCCGGGACTAGTATGGCCCGCCGCCGACTTGTCCGACGACTATAGGGTCGTCCCCACGACCCCGGGACTAGGTTGGCCCCCCGCCGACTTCTCCGACGACAACAGGGTCGTCCCTACCACCCCGGGACTATGTTGGCCCGCCGCCGGCTATTCCGACGAATATAGGGTCGTCCCCACGAACCCGGGACTAGGTTGGCCAGCCGTCGACATGTCCGACGACTATAGGGTCGTCCCCACGGCCCTGGGACTAGATTGGCCCGCCACCGTCATATCCGACGACTATAGGGTCGTCCCCACGACCCCGGGACTAGGTAGGCCAGCCGCCGACTTGACCGACGACTATAGGGTCGTCCCCACGACCCCGGGACTAGGTTGGCCCGCCACCATCATGTCCGACGACTATAGGGTCGTCCCCACGGCCCAAGGACTAGGTTGGCCCGCTGCCGACTTGTCCGACGACTATAGGTTCGTCCCCACGGCCCAAGGACTAGGTTGGCCCGCCGCCGACTTGTCCGACGACTATCGGGTCGTCCCCACGGCCCTGGGACTAGATTGGCCCGCCACCGTCATATCCGACGACTATAGGGTCGTCCCCACGACCCCGGGACTAGGTTGGCCAGCCGCCGGCTTGTCCGACGACTATAGGGTCGTCCCCACGACCCCGGGACTAGGTTGGCCAGCCGCCGACTTGTCCGACGACTATAGGGTCGTCCCCACGACCCCGGGACTAGTATGGCCCGCCGCCGACTTGTCCGACGACTATAGGGTCGTCCCCACGACCCCGGGACTAGGTTGGCCAGCCGTCGACATGTCCGACGACTATAGGGTCGTCCCCTCGGCCCTGGGACTAGATTGGCCCGCCACCGTCATATCCGACGACTATAGGGTCGCCCCCACGACCCCGGGTCTAGGGAGGCCAGCCGCCGACTTGACCGACGACTATAGGGTCGTCCCCACGACCCCGGGACTAGGTTGGCCCGCCACCATCATGTCCGACGACTATAGGGTCGTCCCCACGACCCCAGGACTAGATTGTCCCGCCACCGTCATGTCCAACGACTATAGGGTCGTCCCCACGACCCCGGGACTAGGTTGGCCCGCCACCGTCATGTCCGACGACAATAGGGTCGTCTCCACGACCCCGGGACTAGGTTGGCCCGCCGCCGACATGTCCGACGACTATACGGTCGTCCCCACGACCAAGGAACTACGTTGGCCCGCCGCCGACTTGTCCGACGACTATAGGGTTGTCCCTACCACCCCGGGACTAGGTTGGCCAGCCGCCGACATGTCCGACGACTATAGGGTCGTCCCCACGACCCCGGGACTACGTTGGCCCGCCACCATCATGTCCGACGACTATAGGGTCGTCCCCACGACCACGGGCCAAAGTTGGTCAGCCGCCGACATGTCCGACGACTATAGGGTCGTCTCCACGACCCCGGGACTAGGTTGGCCCGCCTCCGACTTGTCCGACGACTATAGGGACGTCCCCACGACCACGGGCCAACGTTGGCCAGCCGCCGACATGTCCGACGACTATAGGGTCGTCCCCACGATCCCGGGACTAGGTTGCCCTGCCATCGTCATGTCCGACGACTATAGGGTCGTCTCCACGACCCCGGGACTAGGTTGGCTCGCCGCCGACTTGTCCGACGACTATAGGGACGTCCACACGACCACGGGCCAAAGGTGCCCAGCCGCCGACATGTCCGACGACTATAGGGTCGTCCCCACGACCCCGGGCCAAAGTTGCCCTGCCGCCGACATGTCCGACGACTATAGGGTCGTCCCCACGACCCCGGGTCTAGGTTGGCCCGGCGCCGACTTTTCCGACGACTATAGGGTCGTCCCCACGACCCCGGGACTAGGTTGGCCGGCCGCCGACATGTCCGACGTCTATAGGGTCGTCCCCACGACCCCGGGTCTAGATTGGCCCGCCCCCGTCATGTCCGACGACTATAGGTTCGTCCCTACGACCCTGGGCATACGTTGGCCTGCCGCCGACATGTCCGACGACTATAGGGTCGTCCCCACGACCCGGGCCAAAGTTGCCCTGCCGCCGACATGTCCGACGACTATAGGGTCGTCCCCACGACCCCGGGTCTAGGTTGGCCCGCCGCCGACTTTTCCGACGACTATAGGGTCGTCCCCACGACCCCGGGACTAGGTTGGCCCGCCACCGTCATGTCTGACGACAATAGGGTCGTCTCCACGACCCCGGGACTAGGTTGGCCCGCCGCCGACATGTCCGACGACTATAGGGTCGTCCCCACGACCCGGGCCAAAGTTGCCCTGCCGCCGACATGTCCGACGACTATAGGGTCGTCCCCACGACCCCGGGTCTAGGTTGGCCCGCCGCCGACTTGTCCGACGACTATAGGGTCGTCCCCACGACCACGGGCCAAAGTTGCCCTTCCGCCGACATGTCCGACGACTATAGGGTCGTCCCCACGACCCCGGGTCTAGGTTGGCCCGCCGCCGACTTTTCCGACGACTATAGGGTCGTCCCCACGACCCCGGGACTAGGTTGGCCCGCCGCCGACTTGTCCGACGACTATACGTTCGTCCTCACGACCCCGGGACTAGGTTGGCCCGCCGCCGACGTGTCCTACGACTATGGGGTCGTCCCCACGACCCCGGGACTAGGTTGGCCAGCTGCCGACATGTCCGACGACTATAGGGTCGTCCCCACGACCCCGGGACTAGGTTGGCCAGCCGACGACTATAGGGTCGTCCCCACGATCACGGGACTAGGTTAGCCCGCCGCCGACTTGTCCGACGACTATAGGGTCGTCCCCACGACCCCAGGACTAGGTTGGCCAGCCGCCGAAATGTCCGACGACTATAGGGTCGTCCCCACGACCCGAGACTAGATTGGCCCACGACCATCATGTCCGACGACTATAAGGTCGTCCCCACGATCCCGGGCCTAGGTCGGCCTGCCGCCGTCATGTCCGACGATTATAGGGTCGTCCCCACGACCCCGGGACTAGGTTGGCCCGCCGCCAACATGTCCGCCGACTATACGGTCGTCCCCACGGCCCCGAGACTAGATTGGCCTACGACCGTCATGTCCGACGACTACAGGGTCGTCCCCACGACCCCGGGACTAGGTTGGCCCGCCGCCAACATGTCCGCCGACTATACGGTCGTCCCCACGGCCCCGAGACTAGATTGGCCTACGACCGTCATGTCCGATGACTACAGGGTCGTCCCCACGACCCCAGGACTAGGTTGGCCAGCCCCCGACATGTCCGACGACTATAGGGTCGTCCCCACGCCCCGGGACTAGGTTGGCCCACGACCGTCATGTCCGACGACTACAGGGTCGTCCCCACGACCTCAGGACTAGATTGCCACGCCACCGTCATGTCCGACGACTATAGGGTCGTCCCCACGACCACGGGCCAAAGTTGGCCAGCCGCCGACATGTTCGACGACTATAGGGTCGTCCCCACGACCCCAGGACTAGGTTGGCCAACCGCCGACATGTCCGACGACTATAGGGTCGTCCCCACGCCCCGGGACTAGATTGGCCCACGACCATCATGTCCGACGACTATAGGGTCGTCCCCACGATCCCGGGCCTAGGTTGGCCTGCCGCCGTCATGTCCGACGACGATAGGGTCGTCCCCACGACCCCGGGACTAGGTTGGCCCGCCGCCAACATGTCCGCAGACTATAGGGTCGTCCCCACGGCCCCGAGACTAGATTGGCCTACGACCGTCATGTCCGACGACTATAGAGTCGTCCCCACGATCCCCGGCCTAGGTTGGCCTACGACCGTCATGTCCGACGACTACAGGGTCGTCCCCACGTCCCCGGGACTAGAGTGGCCCGCCACCGTCATGTCCGACGACTATAGGGTCGTCCCCACGACCCCGGGACTGGGTTGGCCAGCTGCCGACATGTCCGACGACTATAGGGTCGTCCCCACGACCCCGGGACTAGGATGACCCGCCGCCGACTTGTCCGACGACAATAGGGTCGTCCCCACGACCACGGGCCAAAGTTGGCCAGCCGCCGACATGTTCGACGACTATAGGGTCGTCCCCACGTCCCCGGGACTAGAGTGGCCCGCCACCGTCATGTCCGACGAGTATAGGTTCGTACCCACGACGCCGGGACTAGATTGGCCCGTCACCGTCATGTCCGACGACTATAGGGTCGTCCCCACGACCCCGGGACTATGTTGGCCCGCCGCCGACTTGTCCGACGACTATAGGGTCGTCCCTACCTCCCCGGGACTAGGTTGGCCAGCTGCCGATATGTCTGACGACAATAGGGTCGTCCCCACGACCCCGGGACTAGATTGCCCCGCCACCGTCATGTCCGACGACTACAGGGTCGTCCCCACGACCCCGGGACTAGATTGGCCCACCACCGTCATGTCCGACGACTACAGGGTCGTCCCCACGACCCCGGGACTAGGTTGGCCCGCCGCCGACTTGTCCGACGACTATAGGGTCGTCCCCACGACCCCGGGACTAGGTTAGCCCGCCGCCAACTTGTCCAACGACTATAGGGTCGTCCCTACCACACCGGGACTAGGTTGGCCAGCCGCCGACATGTCCGACGACTATAGGGTCGTCTCCACGACCCCGGGACTAGGTTGGCCCGCCGCCGACTTGCCCGACGACTATAGGGCGGTCCCCACGACCACGGGCCAAAGTTGCCCAGCCGCCGACATGTCCGACGACTATAGGTTCGTCCCCACGACCCCGGGACTAGGTTGGCCCGCCGCCGACATGTCCGACGACTATAGGGTCGTCCCCACGACCCCGGGACTAGGTAGGCCAGCCGCCGACTTGACCGACGACTATAGGGTCGTCCCCACGGCCCAAGGACTAGGTTGGCCCGCCGCTGAATTCTCCGACGACAACAGGGTCGTCCCTATCACCCCGGGACTAGGTTGGCCAGCCGCCGACATGTCCGACGACTATAGGGTCGTCCCCACGACCCCGGGACTAGGTTGGCCCCCCGCCGACTTCTCCGACGACAACAGGGTCGTCCCTACCACCCCGGGACTATGTTGGCCCGCCGCCGGCTATTCCGACGAATATAGGGTCGTCCCCACGAACCCGGGACTAGGTTGGCCAGCCGTCGACATGTCCGACGACTATAGGGACGTCCACACGACCACGGGCCAAAGGTGCCCAGCCGCCGACATGTCCGACGACTATAGGGTCGTCTCCACGACCCCGGGACTAGGTTGGCCCGCCTCCGACTTGTCCGACGACTATAGGGACGTCCCCACGACCACGGGCCAAAGTTGGTCAGCCACCGTCATGTCCGACGACTATAGGGTCGTCCCTACCACCCCGGGACTATGTTGGCCCGCCGCCGACTTGTCCGACGACTATAGGGTCGTCCCTACCACCCCGGGACTAGGTTGGCCAGCCGCCGACATGTCCGACGACTATAGGGACGTCCACACGACCACGGGCCAAAGGTGCCCAGCCGCCGACATGTCCGACGACTATAGGGTCGTCTCCACGACCCCGGGACTAGGTTGGCCCGCCTCCGACTTGTCCGACGACTGTAGGGACGTCCCCACGACCACGGGCCAAAGTTGGCCAGCCACCGTCATGTCCGACGACTATAGGGTCGTCCCCACGACCCCGGGACTAGGTTGGCCCGCCACCGTCATGTCCGACGACAATAGGGTCGTCCCCACGACCCCGGGACTACGTTGGCCCACCACCATCATGTCCGACGACTATAGGGTCGTCCCCACGACCACGGGCCAAAGTTGGTCAGCCGCCGACATGTCCGACGACTATAGGGTCGTCTCCACGACCCCGGGACTAGGTTGGCCCGCCTCCGACTTGTCCGACGACTATAGGGACGTCCCCACGACCACGGGCCAACGTTGGCCAGCCGCCGACATGTCCGACGACTATAGGGTCGTCCCCACGATCCCGGGACTAGGTTGCCCTGCCATCGTCATGTCCGACGACTATAGGGTCGTCTCCACGACCCCGGGACTAGGTTGGCTCGCCGCCGACTTGTCCGACGACTATAGGGACGTCCACACGACCACGGGCCAAAGGTGCCCAGCCGCCGACATGTCCGACGACTATAGGGTCGTCCCCACGACCCCGGGTCTAGGTTGGCCCGGCGCCGACTTTTCCGACGACTATAGGGTCGTCCCCACGACCCCGGGACTAGGTTGGCCGGCCGCCGACATGTCCGACGTCTATAGGGTCGTCCCCACGACCCCGGGTCTAGATTGGCCCGCCCCCGTCATGTCCGACGACTATAGGTTCGTCCCTACGACCCTGGGCATACGTTGGCCTGCCGCCGACATGTCCGACGACTATAGGGTCGTCCCCACGACCCGGGCCAAAGTTGCCCTGCCGCCGACATGTCCGACGACTATAGGGTCGTCCCCACGACCCCGTGTCTAGGTTGGCCCGCCGCCGACTTTTCCGACGACTATAGGGTCGTCCCCACGACCCCGGGACTAGGTTGGCCCGCCACCGTCATGTCTGACGACAATAGGGTCGTCTCCACGACCCCGGGACTAGGTTGGCCCGCCGCCGACATGTCCGACGACTATACGGTCGTCCCCACGACCAAGGAACTACGTTGGCCCGCCGCCGACTTGTCCGACGACTATAGGGTCGTCCCCACGACCACGGGCCAAAGTTGCCCTTCCGCCGACATGTCCGACGACTATAGGGTCGTCCCCACGACCCCGGGTCTAGGTTGGCCCGCCGCCGACTTTTCCGACGACTATAGGGTCGTCCCCACGACCCCGGGACTAGGTTGGCCGGCCGCCGACATGTCCGACGTCTATAGGGTCGTCCCCACGACCCCGGGGCTAGATTGGCCCGCCCCCGTCTTGTCCGACGACTATAGGTTCGTCCCTACGACCCTGGGCATACGTTGGCCTGCCGCCGACATGTCCGACGACTATAGGGTCGTCCCCACGACCCGGGCCAAAGTTGCCCTGCCGCCGACATGTCCGACGACTATAGGGTCGTCCCCACGACCCCGGGTCTAGGTTGGCCCGCCGCCGACTTTTCCGACGACTATAGGGTCGTCCCCACGACCCCGGAACTAGGTTGGCCCGCCACCGTCATGTCTGACGACAATAGGGTCGTCTCCACGACCCCGGGACTAGGTTGGCCCGCCGCCGACATGTCCGACTACTATACGGTCGTCCCCTCGACCAAGGAACTACGTTGGCCCGCCGCCGACTTGTCCGACGACTATAGGGTCGTCCCCACGACCCCGGGACTAGGTTGGCCCGCCGCCGACTTGTCCGACGACTATACGTTCGTCCCCACGACCCCGGGACTAGGTTGGCCCGCCGCCGACGTGTCCTACGACTATGGGGTCGTCCCCACGACCACGAGACTAGGTTGGCCAGCCGCCTACATGTCGGACGACTATAGGGTCGTCCCCACCACCACGAGACTAGGTTGGCCAGCCGCCGACATGTCGGACGACTATAGGGTCGTCCCCACCACCCCGGGTCTAGGTTGGCCAGCCGCCGACATGTCCGACGACTATAGGGTCGTCCCCACGACCACGGGCCAAAGTTGCCCTGCCGCCGACATGTCCGACGACTATAGGGCCGTCCCCACGACCACGGGCCAAAGTTGCCCTTCCGCCGACATGTCCGACGACTATAGGGTCGTCCCCACTACTGCGGGCCAAAGCTGGCCAGCCGCCAAAATGTCCGACGACTATAGGTTCGTCCCCACGACCCCGGGACTAGGTTGGCCCGCCGCCGACTTGTCCGACGATTATAGGGTCGTCCCTACCACCCCGGGACTAGGTTGGCCAGCCGCCGACATGTCCGACGACTATAGGGTCGTCCCCTCGACCCCGGTGGCTAGATTGCCCCGGCACCGTCATGTCCGACGACTATAGGGTCGTCCCCACGACCCCGGGTCTAGGTTGGCCCGCCGCCGACTTTTCCGACGACTATAGGGTCGTCCCCACGACCCCGGGACTAGGTTGGCCAGCCGCCGACATGTCCGACGACTATAGTGTCGTCCCCGCGACCACGGGCCAAAGTTGGCCAGCCGCCGACATGTTCGACGACTATAGGGTCGTCCCCATGGCGCGGGGACTAGATTGGCCCGTCACCGTCATATCCGACGACTATAGGGTCGTCCCTACCACCCCGGGACTAGGTTGGTCCGCCGCCGACTTTTCCGACGACTATAGGGTCGTCCCCACGACGCGGGGACTAGATTGGCCCGTCACCGTCATATCCGACGACTATAGGGTCGTCCCCACGACCCCGGGACTAGATTGGCACGCCACGGTCATGTCCGACGACTATAGGGTCGTCCCCACGACCACGGGCCAAAGTTGGCCAGCCGCCGACATGTTCGACGACTATAGGGTCGTCCCCATGGCGCGGGGACTAGATTGGCCCGTCACCGTCATATCCGACGACTATAGGGTCGTCCCTACCACCCCGGGACTAGGTTGGTCCGCCGCCGACTTTTCCGACGACTATAGGGTCGTCCCCACGACCCCGGGACTAGGTTGGCCCGCCGCCGACATGTCCGACGACTATAGGGTCGTCCCCACGACCCCGGGAGTAGGTTGGCCCGCCGCCGACTTGTCCGACGACTATAGGGTCGTCCCCACGACCCCGGGACTAGGTTGGCCCGCCGCCGACTTGTCCGACGCCTATAGGGTCGTCCCCACGACCCCCGGAATAGATTGACCCGCCACCGACATGTCCGACGACTATAGGGTCGTCCCCACGACCACGGGCCAAAGTTGCCCTGCCGCCGACATGTCCGACGACTATAGGGTCGTCCCCACGACCACTGGCCACAGTTGCCCAGCCGCCGACGTGTCCGACGACTATAGGGTCGTCCCCACCACCCCGGGTCTAGGTTGGCCAGCCGCCGACATGTCCGACGACTATAGGGTCGTCACCACGACCACGGGCCAAAGTTGCCCTGCCGCCGACATGTCCGACGACTATAGGGTCGTCCCCACGACCCCGGGACTAGGTCGGCCCGCCGCCGACTTGTCCGACGACCATAGGGTCGTCCCCACGATCCCGGGACTAGATTGGCCCGCCCCCAACATATCCGACGACTATATGGTCGTCCCTACCACCCCGGGACTAGGTTGGCCAGCCGACGACTATAGTGTCGTCCCCACGACCACGGGACTAGGTTGGCCCGCCGCCGACTTGTCCGACGACCATAGTGTCGTCCCCACGATCCCTGGACTAGATTGGCCCGCCCCCAACATATCCGACGACTATAGGGTCGTCCCTACAACCCCGGGACTAGGTTGGCCTGCCGACGACTATAGGGTGGTCCCCACGACCACGGGACTAGGTTGGCCCGCCGCCGACTTGTCCGACGACTATAGGTTCGTCCCCACCGCCCCGGGACTAGATTGGCCCACGACCGTCATGTCCGACGACTATAGGGTCGTCCCCACGACCCCGGGACTAGGTTGGCCAGCCGCCGACATGTCCGACGACTATAGGGTCGTCCCCACGATCCCGGGACTAGATTGGCCCGCCCCCAACATATCCGACGACTATAGGGTAGTCCCTACCACCCCGGGACTAGGTTGGCCAGCCGACGACTACAGGGTGGTCCCCACGACCACGGGACTAGGTTGGCCCGCCGCCGACTTGTCCGACGACTATAGGGTCGTCCCCACCGCCCCGGGACTAGATTGGCCGCCACCAACATATCCGACGACTATAGGGTCGTCTCCACGACCCCGGGACAAGGTTGGCCAGCCGACGACTATAGGATCGTCCCCACGACCACGGGACTAGGTTGACCCGCCGCCGACTTGTCCGACGACCATAGGGTCGTCCCCACGATCCCGGGACTAGATTGGCCCGCCCCCAACATATCCGACGACTATAGGGTAGTCCCTACCACCCCGGGACTAGGTTGGCCAGCCGACGACTATAGGGTGGTTCCCACGACCACGGGACTAGGTTGGCCCGCCGCCGACTTGTCCGACGTCTACAGGGTCGTCCCCACGACCCCAGGACTAGATTGCCACGCCACCGTCATGTCAGACGACTATAGGGTCGTCCCCACGACCACGGGCCAAAGTTGGCCAGCCGCCGACATGTTCGACGACTATAGGGTCGTCCCCACGACGCGGGGACTAGATTGGCCCGTCACCGTCATATCCGACGACTATAGGGTCGTCCCCACGACCCCGGGACTAGGTTGGCCAGCCGCCGACATGTCCGACGACTATAGGGTCGTCCCCACGGCCCCTGGACTAGATTGGCCCACGACCGTCATGTCCGACGACTACAGGGTCGTCCCCACGAACCCAGGACTAGATTGCCACGCCCAGGTCATGTCCGACGACTATAGGGTCGTCCCCAGGACCACGGGCCAAAGCTGGCCAGCCGCCGACATGTTCGACGACTATAGGGTCGTCCCCACGTCCCCGGGACTAGATTGGCCCGCCACCGTCATGTCCGACGAGTATAGGGTCGAACCCACGACGCCGGGACTAGATTGGCCCGTCACCGTCATGTCCGACGACTATAGGGTCGTCCCCACGACCCCGGGACTAGGTTAGCCAGCCGACGACTATAGGGTCGTCCCCACGACCACGGGACTAGGTTTGCCCGCCGCCGACTTGTCCGACGACTATAGGGTTGTCCCCACGGCCCCGGGACTAGATTGGCCCGCGACCGTCATGTCCGACGAGTATAGGGTCGTACCCACGACGCCGGGACTAGATTGGCCCGTCACCGTCATGTCCGACGACTATAGGGTCGTCCCCACGACCCCGGGACTAGGTTGGCCCGCCGCCGACTTGTCCGACGACTATAGGGTCGTCCCTACCACCCCGGGACTAGGTTGGCCAGCTGCCGACATGTCCGGCGACTGTAGGTTCGTCCCCACGACCACGGGACTAGGTTGGCCCGCCGCCGGCTTGTCCGACGACTATAGGGTCGTCCCCACCATCCTGGGACTAGATTGGCCCGGCACCAACATATCCGACGACTATAGGGTCGTCTCCACGACCCCGGGACAAGGTTGGCCAGCCGACGACTATAGGGTCGTCCCCACGACCCCGGGACTAGGTTGGCCAGCTGCCGACATGTCCGACGACAATAGGGTCGTCCCCACGACCCCGGGACTAGATTGGCCCGCCACCATCATATCCGACGACTATAGGGTCGTCCCCACGACCCCGGGACTAGGTTGGCCAGCCGACGACTATAGGGTCGTCGCCACGATCACGGGACTAGGTTAGCCCGCCGCCGATTTGTCCGACGACTATAGGGTCGTCCCCACGACCCCAGGACTAGGTTGGCCAGCCGCCGACATGTCCGACGACTATAGGGTCGTCCCCACGACCCGGGACTAGATTGGCCCACGACCATCATGTCCGACGACTATAGGGTCGTCCCCACGATCCCGGGCCTAGGTTGGCCTGCCGCCGTCATGTCCGACGACTATAGGGTCGTCCCCACGACCCCGGGACTAGGTTGGCCCACCACCGTCATGTCCGACGACTATAGGGTCGTCCCCACGACCACGGGCCAAAGTTGCCCAGCCGCAGGCATGTCCGACGACTATAGGGTCGTCCCCACGAAACCCGGGACTAGATTGGCCGCCACCGTCATGTCCGACGACTATAGGGTCGTCCCCACGACGCCGGGACTAGGATGACCCGCCGCCGACTTGTCCGACGACAATAGGGTCGTCCCCACGACCCCGGGACTAGATTGGCCGCCACCGTCATGTCCGACGACTATAGGGTCGGCCACAGGACCGCGGGACAAGGTTGGCCAGCTGCCGACATGTCCGACGACTATAGGGTCGTCCCCAAGATCCGGGCCTAGGTTGGCCTGCCGCCGTCATGTCCGACGACTATAGGGTCGTCCCCACGACCCAGGGACTAGGTTGGCCCGCCGCCAACATGTCCGACGACTATAGGGTCGTACCCACGACCCCGGGCCAAAGTTGCCCAGCCGCAGGCATGTCCGACGACTATAGGGTCGTCCCCACGAAACCCGGGACTAGATTGGCCGCCACCGTCATGTCCGACGACTATAGGGTCGTCCCCACGACGCCGGGACTAGGATGACCCGCCACCGACTTGTCCGACGACAATAGGGTCATCCCCACGACCACGGGACGAGATTGCCCCGCCACCGTCATGTCCGACGACTACAGGGTCGTCCCCACGACCCCGGGACTAGATTGGCCCACGACCGTCATGTCCGACGACTACAGGGTCGTCCCCACAACCCCAGGACTAGATTGCCACGCCACCGTCATGTCCGACGACTATAGGGTCGTCCCCACGACCACGGGCCAAAGTTGCCCAGCCGCAGGCATGTCCGACGACTATAGGGTCGTCCCCACGACCCCGGGACTAGGTTGGAACGCCGCCGACTTGTCCGACGACTATAGGGTCGTCCCCACGGCCCTGGGACTAGGTTGTCCCGCCGCCGACTTGTCCGACGATTATAGGGTCGTCCCCACGGCCCTGGGCCTACGTTGGCGCCGCCGCCGACATGTCCGAAGACTATAGGGTCGTCCCCACGACTCCGGGCCAAAGTTGGCCAGCCGCGGACATGTCCGACGACTATAGGGTCGTACCCACGACCCCGGGACTAGGATGACCCGCCGCCGACTTGTCCGACGACAATAGGGTCGTCCCCACGACCACGGGCCAAAGTTGGCCAGCCGCCGACATGTTCGACGACTATAGGGTCGTCCCCACGTCCCCGGGACTAGAGTGGCCCGCCACCGTCATGTCCGACGAGTATAGGTTCGTACCCACGACGCCGGGAATAGATTGGCCCGTCACCGTCATGTCCGACGACTATAGGGTCGTCCCCACGACCCCGGGACTATGTTGGCCCGCCGCCGACTTGTCCGACGACTATAGGGTCGTCCCTACCTCCCCGGGACTAGGTTGGCCAGCTGCCGATATGTCTGACGACAATAGGGTCATCCCCACGACCCCGGGACTAGATTGCCCCGCCACCGTCATGTCCGACGACTACAGGGTCGTCCCCACGACCCCGGGACTAGATTGGCCCACCACCGTCATGTCCGACGACTACAGGGTCGTCCCCACGACCCCGGGACTAGGTTGGCCCGCCGCCGACTTGTCCGACGACTATAGGGTCGTCCCCACGACGCCGGGACTAGATTGGCCCGTCACCGTCATGTCCGACGACTATAGGGTCGTCCCCACGACCCCGGGACTATGTTGGCCCGCCGCCGACTTGTCCGACGACTATAGGGTCGTCCCTACCACCCGGGGACTAGGTTGGCCAGCTGCCGACATGTCCGACGACTATAGGGGCGTCCCCACGACCCCGGGACTAAGTTGGCCCGCCGCCGACTTGTCCGACGACTATAGGGTTGTCCCCACGACCCCGGGACTAGGTTGGCCCGCCGACGACTTGTCCGACGACTATAGTGTTGTCCCCACGACCCCGGGACTAGGTTGGCCCGCCGACGACTTGTCCGACGACTATAGGGTCGTCCCCACGACCCAGGGACTAGGTTGGCCCGCCGCCAACATGTCCGACGACTATAGGGTCGTACCCACGACCCCGGGCCAAAGTTGCCCAGCCGCAGGCATGTCCGACGACTATAGGGTCGTCCCCACGAAACCCGGGACTAGATTGGCCGCCACCGTCATGTCCGACGACTATAGGGTCGTCCCCACGACGCCGGTTCTAGGATGACCCGCCACCGACTTGTCCGACGACAATAGGGTCATCCCCACGACCCCGGGACGAGATTGCCCCGCCACCGTCATGTCCGACGACTACAGGGTCGTCCCCACGACCCCGGGACTAGATTGGCCCACGACCGTCATGTCCGACGACTACAGGGTCGTCCCCACAACCCCAGGACTAGATTGCCACGCAACCGTCATGTCCGACGACTATAGGGTCGTCCCCACGACCACGGGCCAAAGTTGCCCAGCCGCAGGCATGTCCGACGACTATAGGGTCGTCCCCACGACCCCGGGACTTGGTTGGAACGCCGCCGACTTGTCCGACGACTATAGGGTCGTCCCCACGGCCCTGGGACTAGGTTGTCCCGCCGCCGACTTGTCCGACGACTATAGGGTCGTCCCCACGGCCCTGGGACTAGGTTGTCCCGCCGCCGACTTGTCCGACGACTATAGGGTCGTCCCCACGGCCCTGGGCCTACGTTGGCGCCGCCGCCGACATGTCCGAAGACTATAGGGTCGTCCCCACGACTCCGGGCCAAAGTTGGCCAGCCGCGGACATGTCCGACGACTATAGGGTCGTACCCACGACCCCGGGCCAAAGTTGCCCAGCCGCCGGCATGTCCGACGACTATAGGGTCGTCCCCACGAAACCCGGGACTAGATTGGCCGCCACCGTCATGTCCGACGACTATAGGGTCGTCCCCACGACGCCGGGACTAGGATGACCCGCCGCCGACTTGTCCGACGACAATAGGGTCGTCCCCACGACCCCGGGACTAGATTGCCCCGCCACCGTCATGTCCGACGACTATAGGGTCGTCCCCACGACGCCGGGACTAGGATGACCCGCCACCGACTTGTCCGACGACAATAGGGTCATCCCCACGACCCCGGGCCAAAGTTGCCCAGCCGCAGGCATGTCCGAAGACTATAGGGTCGTCCCCACGACCCCGGGACTAGGTTGGCCCGCCGCCGACTTGTCCGACGACTATAGGGTCGTCCCCACGACAACGGGCCAAAGTTGCCCAGCCGCAGGCATGTCCGACGACTATAGGGTCGTCCCCACGGCCCTGGGCCTACGTTGGCCCGCCGTCGACATGTCCGCCGACTATAGGTTCGTCCCCACGACAACGGGCCAAAGTTGGCCAGCCGCCGTCATGTCCGACGACTATAGGCTCGTCTCCACGACCCCGGGAGTAGGTCGCCCGGCCGCCAACATTTCCGACGACTATAGGGTCGTCCCCACGACCCCGGGACTAGGTTGGCCCGCCGCCGACTTATCCGACGACTATAGGGTCGTCCCCACGACCCCGGGACTAGGATGGCCCGCCGCCGACTTGCCCGACGACTATAGGGTCGTCCCCACGACCCCGGGCCAAAGTTGCCCAGCCGCAGGCATGTCCGACGACTATAGGGTCGTCCCCACGAAACCCGGGACTAGATTGGCCGCCACCGTCATGTCCGACGACTATAGGGTCGTCCCCACGACGCCGGTTCTAGGATGACCCGCCACCGACTTGTCCGACGACTATAGGGTCGTACCCACGACCCCGGGACTAGGTTGGCCCGCCACCGTCATGTCCGACGACTATAGGGTCGTACCCACGACCCCGGGACTAGGTTGGCCCGCCGCCGACATGTCCGACGACTATAGGGTCGTCCCCACGACCCCGGGACTAGGTTGGCCAGCTGCCGACATGTCCGACGACTATAGGGTCGTACCCACCACCCCGGGTCTAGGTTGGCCAGCCGCCGACATGTCCGACGACTATAGGGTCGTCCCCACGAACCCGGGACTAGGCTGGCCCGCCGCCGACTTGTGCGACGACTATAGGGTCGTCCCCATGATCCCGGGACTAGATTGGCCCGCCGCCGACTTGTCCGACGACTATAGGGTCGTCTCCACGACCCCGGGACTAGGTTGGCCAGTCACCGACATGTCCGACGACTATAGGGTCGTCTCCACGACCCCGGGACTAGGTTGGCCAGTCACCGACATGTCCGACGACTATAGGGTCGTCCCCACGACCACGGCCAAAGTTGCCCTGCCGTCGACATGTCCGACGACTATAGGGTCGTCCCCACGACCCCGGGACTAGGTTGGCCCGCCACCGTCATGTCCGACGACTATGGGGTCGTCCTCACGACCCCGGGACTAGATTGGCCCGCCACCGTCATGTCCGACGACTATAGGTTCGTCCCAACGACCCTGGGCATACGTTGGCCTGCCGCCGACATGTCCGACGACTATAGGGTCGTCCCCACGAACCAGGGAATAGGTTGGCCAGTCACCGACATGTCCGACGCCTATAGGGTCGTCCCCACGACGCCGGGACTGGGTTGGCCAGTCACCGACATGTCCGACGACTATAGGGTCGTCCCCAAGACCCCGGGACTAGGTTGGCCAGCCGCCGACATGTCCGACGACTATAGGGTCGTCCCCACTACCCCGGGACTAGGTTGGCCCGCCGCCGACTTGTCCGACGACTATAGGGTCGTCCCCACTACCCCGGGCCAAAGCTGGCCAGCCGCCAACGTGTCCGACGACTATAGGGTCGTCCCCACTACCCAGGGACTAGGTTGGCCCGCCGCCAACATTTCCGACGACTATAGGGTCGTCCCCACGACCCCGGGACTAGGTTGGCCCGCCGCCGACTTATCCGACGACTATAGGGTCGTCCCCACGACCCCGGGACTAGGATGGCCCGCCGCCGACTTGTCCGACGACTATAGGGTCGTCCCCACGACCCCGGGCCAAAGTTGGCCAGCCGCCGACATGTCCGACGACTATAGGGTCGTCCCCACGATCCCGGGACTAGGCTGGCCAGCTGCCGACTTTTCCGACGACTATAGGGTCGTCCCTACGACCCTGGGCCTACGTTTTCCCGCCACCGTCATGTCCGACGACTATGGGGTCGTCCCCACGACCCCGGGACTAGGTTGGCCCGCCGCCGACTTGTCCGACGACTATAGGGTCGTCCCCACGACACCGGGACTAGGTTGGCCAGCTGCCGACATGTCCGACGACTATACGGTCGTCCCCACGACCCCGGGACTAGATTGGCCCGCCACCGTCATGTCCGACGACTATAGGGTCGTCCTCACCACCCCGGGACTAGGTTGGCCCGCCGCCGACTTGTCCGACGCCTATGGGGTCGTCCCCACGACCCCGGGACTAGGTTGGCCAGCCGCCGACATGTCCGACGTCTATAGGGTCGTCCCCACGGCCCCAGGAATAGATTGGCCCACCACCGCCATGTCCGACGACTACAGGATCGTCCCCACGACCCCCGGACTAGTTTGCCCCGCCACCGTCATGTCCGACGACTATAGGGTCGTCTCCACGGCCCCGGGACTAGGTTGGCCCGCCGCCGACTTGTCCGACGACTATAGGGACGTCCCCACGACCACGGGCCAAAGTTGCCCAACCGCAGGCTTGTCCGACGCCTATAGGGTCGTCCCCACGACCCCCGGAATAGATTGACCCGCCACCGTCATTCCCGACGACTATAGGGTCGTCTCCACGACCCCGGGACTAGGTTGGCCCGCCACCGACTTGTCCGACGACTATAGGGACGTCCCCACGACCACGGGCCAAAGTTGGCCAGCCGCCGACAAGTCCGACGACTATAGGGTCGTCCCCACGACCACTGGCCAAAGTTGCCCAGCCGCCGACTTGTCCGACGACTATAGGGTCGTCCCCACGACCACGGGCCAAAGTTGCCCTGCCGCCGACATGTCCGACGACTATAGGGTCGTCCCCACGACCCCGGGACTAGGTTGGCCCGCCGCCGACTAGTCCGACGACTATAGGGACGTCCCCACGACCACGGGCCAAAGTTGCCCAGCCGCCGACATGTCCGACGACTATAGGGTCGTCCCCACCACCCCGGGGCTAGGTTGGCCAGCCGCCGACATGTCCGGCGACTATAGGGTCGTCCCCACGACCACGGGCCAAAGTTGCCCTGCCGCCGACAAGTCCGACGATTATAGGGTCGTCCCCACGACCACTGGCCAAAGTTGCCCAGCCGCCGACATGTCCGACGACTATAGGGTCGTCCCCACGACCACGGGCCAAAGTTGCCCTGCCGCCGACATGTCCGACGACTATAGGGTCGTCCCCACGACCACTGGCCAAAGTTGCCCAGCCGCCGACATGTCCGACGATTATAGGGTCGTCCCCACGACCACGGGACTAGGTTGGCCCGCCGCCGACTTGTCCGACGACTATAGGATCGTCCCCACGACCCCGGGACTAGGTCGGCCCGCCGCCGACTTGTCCGACGACTACAGGGTCGTCCCCACGACCCGGGCCAAAGTTGGCCAGCCGCCGACATGTCCGACGACTATAGGGTCGTCCCCACGACCCCGGGACTAGATTGGCCCGCCACCGTCATGTCCGACGACTATACGGTCGTCCCCACGACCCCGGGACTAGATTGGCCCGCCACCGTCATGTCCGACGACTATAGGGTCGTCTCCACGACCCCGGGACTAGGTTGGCCCGCCGCCGACTTGTCCGACGACTATAGGGACGTCCCCACGACCACGGGCCAAAGTTGCCCAACCGCAGGCTTGTCCGACGCCTATAGGGTCGTCCCCACGAACCCCGGAATAGATTGACCCGCCACCGTCATGTCCGACGACTACAGGGTCGGCCCCACGACCCCGGGGCTAGATTGGCCCGCCACCGTCATGTCCGACGACTATAGGGTCGTCCCCACGACCACGGGCCAAAGTTGGTCCGCCGCCGGCATGTCCGACGACTATAAGGTCGTCCCCACGACCACGGGCCAAAGTTGGTCCGCCGCCGGCATGTCCGACGACTATAGGGTCGTCCCCACGACCCCGGGACTAGATTGGCCCGCCACCGTCATGTCCGACGACTATACGGTCGTCCCCACGACCCCGGGACTAGGTTGGCCGCCGCCGACGTGTCCTACGACTATGGGGTCGTCCCCACGACCACGAGACTAGGTTGGCCAGCCGCCGACATGTCCGACGACTATAGGGTCGACCCCACGACCCCGGGAGTAGGTTGGCCCACCGCCGACTTGTCCGGCGACTATAGGGTCGTCCCCACGACCCCGGGACTAGGTTGGCCAGCCGCCGACATGTCCGACGTCTATAGGGTCGTCCCCACGGCCCCAGGAATAGATTGGCCCACCACCGTCATGTCCGACGACTACAGGATCGTCCCCACGACCCGGGACTAGGTTGGCCCGCCACCGTCATGTCCGGCGACTATAGGGTCGTCCCCACGACCCCGGGACTAGGTGGGCCTGCCGCCGACATGTCCGACGACTATAGGGTCGTCCCCACGACCACGGGCCAAAGTTGCCCAGCCGCTGACATGTCCGGCGACTATAGGGTCGTCCCCACGACCGCGGGACTAGGTTGGCCAGCCGCCGACATGTCCGACGCCTATAGGGTCGTCCCCTCGACCCCGGTGGCTAGATTGCCCCGGCACCGTCATGTCCGACGACTATAGGGTCGTCTCCACGACCCCGGGACTAGGTTGGCCAGTCACCGACATGTCCGACGACTATAGGGTCATCCCCACGACCACGGGCCAAAGTTGCCCTGCCGCCGACATGTCCGACGACTATAGGGTCGTCCCCACGACCACGGGCCAAAGTTGCCCTGCCGCCGACATGTCCGACGACTATAGGGTCGTCCCCACGACCACGGGCCAAAGTTGCCCTGCCGCCGACATGTCCGACGACTATAGGGTCGTCCCCACGACCACTGGCCAAAGTTGCCCACCCGCCGACATGTCCGACGACAATAGGGTCGTTCCCACGACCACGGGCCAAAGTTGCCCTGTCGCCGACATGTCCGACGACTATAGGGTCGTCCCCACGACCGCGGGCCAAAGCTGGCCAGCCGCCAACATTTCCGACGACTATAGGGTCGTCCCCACGACCCCGGGACTAGGTTGGCCCGCCGCCGACTTGTCCGACGATTATAGGGTCGTCCCTACCACCCCGGGACTAGGTTGGCCAGCCGCCGACATGTCCGACGACTATAGGGTCGTCCCTACGACCCCGGGTCTAGGTTGGCCCGCCGCCGACTTTTCCGACGACTATAGGGTCGTCCCCACGACCCCGGCACTAGGTTGGCCAGCCGCCGACATGTCCGACGACTATAGTGTCGTCCCCGCGACCACGGGCCAAAGTTGCCCTGCCGCCGACATGTCCGACGACTATAGGGTTGTCCCCCTGACCCCGGGACTAGGTTGGCCCGCCGCCGAATTTTCCGACGACTATAGGGTCGTCCCCACGACCCCGGGACTAGGTTAGCCCGCCGCCGACATGTCCGACGACTATAGGGTCGTCCCCACGACACCGGGAGTAGGTTGGCCCGCCGCCGACTTGTCCGACGACTATAGGGTCGTCCCCACGACCCCGGGACTAGGTTGGCCCGCCACCGTCTGGTCCGACGACTATAGGGTCGTCCCCACGACCCCGGGACTAGGTTGGCCCGCCACCGTCATGTCTGACGACAATAGGGTCGTCTCCACGACCCCGGGACTAGGTTGGCCCGCCGCCGACATGTCCGACGACTATACGGTCGTCCCCAAGACCAAGGAACTACGTTGGCCCGCTGCCGACTTGTCCGACGACTGTAGGGTCGTCCCTACCACCCCGGGACTAGGTTGGCCAGCCGCCGACATGTCCGACGACTATACGGTCGTCCCCACGACCAAGGAACTACGTTGGCCCGCCGCCGACTTGTCCGACGACTATAGGGTCGTCCCTACCACCCCGGGACTAGGTTGGCCAGCCGCCGACATGTCCGACGACTATAGGGTCGTCCCCACGACCCCGGGACTACGTTGGCCCGCCACCATCATGTCCGACGACTATAGGGTCGTCCCCACGACCACGGGCCAAAGTTGCCCTGCCGCCGACATGTCCGACGACTATAGTGTCGTCCCCACGACCACGGGCCAAAGTTGCCCTGCCGCCGACATGTCCGACGACTATAGGGTCGTCCCCACGACCACTGGCCAAAGTTGCCCAGCCGCCGACATGTCCGACGACTATAGGGTCGTCCCCACGACCACGGGCCAAAGTTGCCCTGTCGCCGACATGTCCGACGACTATAGGGTCGTCCCCACGACCACTGGCCAAAGTTGCCCAGCCGCCGACATGTCCGACGACTATAGGGTCGTCCCCACGACCCCGGGACTAGATTGGCCCGCCACCGTCATGTCCGGCGACTATAGGGTCGTCCCCACGACCCCGGGACTAGGTTGGCCCGCCGCCGACATGTCCGACGACTATGCGGTCGTCCCCACGACCACGGGACTAGGTTGGCCCGCCGCCGACTTGTCCGACGACTATAGGGTCGTCCCCACGACCCCGGGACTAGGTTGGCCCCCCGCCGACTTCTCCGACGACAACAGGGTCGTCCCTACCACCCCGGGAATATGTTGGCCCGCCGCCGGCTATTCCGACGAATATAGGGTCGTCCCCACGAACCCGGGACTAGGTTGGCCAGCCGTCGACATGTCCGACGACTATAGGGTCGTCCCCACGGCCCTGGGACTAGATTGACCCGCCACCGTCATATCCGACGACTATAGGGTCGTCCCCACGACCCCGGGACTAGGTAGGCCAGCCGCCGACTTGACCGACGACTATAGGGTCGTCCCCACGACCCCGGGACTAGGTTGGCCCGCCACCATCATGTCCGACGACTATAGGGTCGTCCCCACGACCCCAGGACTAGATTGCCCCGCCACCGTCATGTCCGACGACAATAGGGTCGTCCCCACGACCCCGGGACTAGGTTGGCCCGCCACCGTCATGTCTGACGACAATAGGGTCGTCTCCACGCCCCGGGACGAGGTTGGCCCGCCGCCGACATGTCCGACGACTATACGGTCGTCCCCACGACCAAGGAACTACGTTGGCCCGCCGCCGACTTGTCCGTCGACTATAGGGTCGTCCCTACCACCCCGGGACTAGGTTGGCCAGCCGCCGACATGTCCGACGACTATAGGGTCGTCCCCACGACCCCGGGACTACGTTGGCCCGCCACCATCATGTCCGACGACTATAGGGTCGTCCCCACGACCACGGGCCAAAGTTGGTCAGCCGCCGACATGTCCGACGACTATAGGGTCGTCTCCACGACCCCGGGACTAGGTTGGCCCGCCTCCGACTTTTCCGACGACTATAGGGACGTCCCCACGACCACGGGCCAAAGTTGGCCAGCCGCCGACATGTCCGACGACTATAGGGTCGTCCCCACGATCCCGGGACTAGGTTGCCCTGCCATCGTCATGTCCGACGACTATAGGGTCGTCTCCACGACCCCGGGACTAGGTTGGCTCGCCGCCGACTTGTCCGACGACTATAGGGACGTCCACACGACCACGGGCCAAAGGTGCCCAGCCGCCGACATGTCCGACGACTATAGGGTCGTCCTCACGACCCCGGGTCTAGGTTGGCACGCCGCCGACTTTTCCGACGACTATAGGGTCGTCCCCACGACCCCGGGACCAGGTTGGCCGGCCGCCGACATGTCCGACGTCTATAGGGTCGTCCCCACGACCCCGGGGCTAGATTGGCCCGCCCCCGTCATGTCCGACGACTATAGGTTCGTCCCTACGACCCTGGGCATACGTTGGCCTGCCGCCGACATGTCCGACGACTATAGGGTCGTCCCCACGACCCCGGGCCAAAGTTGCCCTGCCGCCGACATGTCCGACGACTATAGGGTCGTCCCCACGACCCCGGGACTAGGTTGGCCCGCCTCCGACTTTTCCGACGACTATAGGGACGTCCCCACGACCACGGGCCAAAGTTGGCCAGCCGCCGACATGTCCGACGACTATAGGGTCGTCCCCACGATCCCGGGACTAGGTTGCCCTGCCATCGTCATGTCCGACGACTATAGGGTCGTCTCCACGACCCCGGGACTAGGTTGGCTCGCCGCCGACTTGTCCGACGACTACAGGGACGTCCACACGACCACGGGCCAAAGGTGCCCAGCCGCCGACATGTCCGACGACTATAGGGTCGTCCCCACGACCCCGGGCCAAAGTTGCCCTGCCGCCGACATGTCCGACGACTATAGGGTCGTCCCCACGACCCCGGGACTAGGTTGGCCCGCCTCCGACTTTTCCGACGACTATAGGGACGTCCCCACGACCACGGGCCAAAGTTGGCCAGCCGCCGACATGTCCGACGACTATAGGGTCGTCCCCACGATCCCGGGACTATGTTGCCCTGCCATCGTCATGTCCGACGACTATAGGGTCGTCCCCACGACCCCGGGTCTAGGTTGGCCCGCCGCCGACTTTTCCGACGACTATAGGGTCGTCCCCACGACCCCGGGACTAGGTTGGCCGGCCGCCGACATGTCCGACGTCTATAGGGTCGTCCCCACGACCCCGGGGCAAGATTGGCCCGCCCCCGTCATGTCCGACGACTATTGGTTCGTCCCTACGACCCTGGGCATACGTTGGCCTGCCGCCGACATGTCCGACGACTATAGGGTCGTCCCCACGACCCGGGCCAAAGTTGCCCTGCCGCCGACATGTCCGACGACTATAGGGTCGTCCCCACGACCCCGGGACTAGGTTGGCCCGCCGCCGACATGTCCGACGTCTATAGGGTCGTCCCCACGACCCCGGGGCTAGATTGCCCTGGCACCGTCATGTCCGACGACTATAGGGTCGTCCCCACGACCCCGGGTCTAGGTTGGCCCGCCGCCGACTTGTCCGACGACTACAGGGTCGTCCCCACGACCCCGGGACTAGGTTGGCCCGCCGCCGACTTGTCCGACGCCTATAGGGTCGTCCCCACGACCCCCGGAATAGATTGACCCGCCACCGACATGTCCGACGACTATAGGGTCGTCCCCACGACCACGGGCCAAAGTTGCCCTGCCGCCGACATGTCCGACGACTATAGGGTCGTCCCCACGACCACTGGCCAATGTTGCCCAGCCGCCGACATGTCCGACGACTATAGGATCGTCCCCACGACCACGGGCCAAAGTTGCCCTGCCGCCGACATGTCCGACGACTATAGGGTCGTCCCCACGACCCCGGGAGTAGGTTGGCCCGCCGCCGACTTGTCCGACGCCTATAGGGTCGTCCCCACGACCCCCGGAATAGATTGACCCGCCACCGACATGTCCGACGACTATAGGGTCGTCCCCACGACCACGGGCCAAAGTTGCCCGCCGCCGACTTGTCCGACGACTATAGGGTCGTCCCACGACCCCGGGACAAGGTTGGCCCGCCTCCGACTTTTCCGACGACTATAGGGTCGTCCCCACGACCCCGGGACTAGGTTGGCCCGCCGCCGACTTGTCCGACGACTATAGGGTCGTCCCCACGACCCCGGGAGTAGGTTGGCCCGCCGCCGACTTGTCCGACGACTATAGGGTCGTCCCCACGACCCCGGGACTAGGTTGGCCCGCCGCCGACATGTCCGACGACTATACGGTCGTCCCCACGACCACGGGACTAGGTTGGCCCGCCGCCGACTTGTCCGACGACTATACGGTCGTCCCCACGACCACGGGACTAGGTTGGCCCGCCGCCGACTTGTCCGACGACTATAGGATCGTCCCCACGACCCCGGGACTAGGTCGGCCCGCCGCCGACTTGTCCGACGACTATAGGGTCGTCCCTACGACACGGGCCAAAGTTGGCCAGCCGCCGACATGTCCGACGACCTCAGGGTCGTCCCCACGAACCCGGGACTACGTTGGCCAGTCACCGACATGTCCGACGACTATAGGGTCGTCCCCACGACCACGGGCCAAAGTTGCCCTGCCGCCGACATGTCCGACGACTATAGGGTCGTCCCCACGACCTCGGGACTAGGTTGGCCCGCCGCCGACATGTCCGACGTCTATAGGGTCGTTCCCACGACCCCGGGAGTAGGTTGGCCCGCCGCCGACTTGTCCGACGACTATAGGGTCGTCCCCACGACCCCGGGACTAGGTTGGCCCGCCGCTGACTTGTCCGACGCCTATAGGGTCGTCCCCACGACTCCCGGAATAGATTGACCCGCCACCGACATGTCCGACGACTATAGGGTCGTCCCCACGACCACGGGCCAAAGTTGCCCTGCCGCCGACTTGTCCGACGACTATAGGGACGTCCCCACGACCACGCGCCAAAGTTGCCCAGCCGCCGACATGTCCGACGACTATAGGGTCGTCCCCACGACCCCGGGACTAGATTGGCCCGCCACCGTCATGTCCGACGACTATAGGGTCGTTCCCACGACCCCGGGACTAGGTTGGCCCGCCGCCGACATGTCCGACGACTATACGGTCGTCCCCACGACCACGGGACTAGGTTGGCCCGCCGCCGACATGTCCGACGACTATACGGTCGTCCCCACGACCCCGGGACTAGGTTGGCCCGCCGCTGACTTGTCCGACGCCTATAGGGTCGTCCCCACGACTCCCGGAATAGATTGACCCGCCACCGACATGTCCGACGACTATAGGGTCGTCCCCACGACCACGGGCCAAAGTTGCCCTGCCGCCGACTTGTCCGACGACTATAGGGACGTCCCCACGACCACGCGCCAAAGTTGCCCAGCCGCCGACATGTCCGACGACTATAGGGTCGTCCCCACGACCCCGGGACTAGATTGGCCCGCCACCGTCATGTCCGACGACTATAGGGTCGTCCCCACGACCCCGGGACTAGGTTGGCCCGCCGCCGACATGTCCGACGACTATACGGTCGTCCCCACGACCACGGGACTAGGTTGGCCCGCCGCCGACTTGTCCGACGACTATACGGTCGTCCCCACGACCACGCGCCAAAGTTGCCCAGCCGCCGACATGTCCGACGACTATAGGGTCGTCCCCACAACCCCGGGGCTAGATTGGCCCGCCACCGTCATGTCCGACGACTATAGGGTCGTCCCCCCGACCCCGGGACTATGTTGGCTAGCCGCCGACTTCTCCGACGACAACAGGGTCGTCCCTACCACCCCGGGACTAGGTTGGCGCGCCGCCGATATGTCCGACGACTATAGGGTCGTCCCCACGACCCCGGGACTAGATTGGCCCGCCACCATCATGTTCGATGACTATAGGGTCGTTCCCACGACCCCGGAACTGGATTGGCCCGCCACCGTCATGTCCGACGAGTATAGGGGCGTCCCCACGACCCCGGGACTAGGTTGGCCCGCCGCCGACTTGTCCGACGACGATAGGGTCGTCCCCACGGCCCAAGGACTAGGTTGGCCCGCCGCCGACTTGTCCGACGCCTATCAGGTGGTCCCCACGACCACGGGACTAGGTTGGCCCGCCACCGTCATATCCGACGACTATCGTTTCATCCCTACGACCCTGGGCATACGTTGGCCCGCCGCCGACATGTCTGCCGACTATAGGGTCGTCCCCACGACCCCGGGACTAGGTTGGCCCGCCGCTGACTTCTCCGACGACAACAGGGTCGTCCCTATCACCCCGGGACTAGGTTGGCCAGCCGCCGACTTTTCCGACGACTATAGGGTCGTCCCCACGACCCCGGGACTAGTATGGCCCGCCGCCGACTTGTCCGACTATAGGGTCGTCCCCACGACCCCGGGACTAGGTTGGCCCCCCGCCGACTTCTCTGACGACAACAGGGTCGTCCCTACCACCCCGGGACTATGTTGGGCCGCCGCCGGCTATTCCGACGAATATAGGGTCGTCCCCACGAACCCGGGACTAGGTTGGCCAGCCGTCGACATGTCCGACGACTATAGGGTCGTCCCCACGGCCCTGGGACTAGACTGGCCCGCCACCGTCATGTCCGACGATTATAGGGTCGTCCCCACGACCCCGGGACTAGGTTGGCCCGCCACCGTCATGTCCGACGACAATAGGGTCGTCTCCACGACCCCGGGACTAGATTGCCCCGCCACCGTCATGTCCAACGACTATAGGGTCGTCCCCACGACCCCGGGACTAGGTTGGCCCGCCACCGTCATGTCCGACGACAATAGGGTCGTCTCCACGACCCCGGGACTAGGTTGGCCCGCCGCCGACTTGTCCGACGACTATAGGGTCGTCCCCACGACCCCGGGCCTACGTTGTCCCGCCGCCGACATGTCCGACGACTGTAGGGTCGTCCCTACCACCCCGGGACTAGGTTGGCCAGCCGCCGACATGTCCGACGACTATAGGGTCGTCCCCACGACCCAAGGACTAGATTTCCCCGCCACCGTCATGTCCGACGACTATAGGGTCGTCTCCACGACCCCGGGAAAAGGTTGGCCCGCCGCCAACATGTCCGACGACTATACGGTCGTCCCCACGACCAAGGGACTACGTTGGCCCGCCGCCGACTTGTCCCACGACTATAGGGTCGTCCCTACCACCCCGGGACTAGGTTGGCCAGCCGCCGACATGTCCGACGACTATAGGGTCGTCCCCACGACCCCGTGACTACGTTGGCCCGCCACCATCATGTCCGACGACTATGGGGTCGTCCCCACGACCCCGGGACTAGGTTGGCCAGCCGCCGACTTGACCGACGACTATAGGGTCGTCCCCACGACCCCGGGACTAGGTTGGCCCGCCACCGTCATGTCCGACGACAATAGGGTCGTCTCCACGACCCCGGGACTAGGTTGGCCCGCCGCCGACATGTCCGACGACTATACGGTCGTCCCCACGACCAAGGGCCTACGTTGGCCCGCCGCCGACTTATCCGACGACTATAGGGTCGTCCCTACCACCCCGGGACTAGGTTGGCCAGCCGCCGACATGTCCGACGACTATAGGGTCGTCCCCACGACCCCAGGACTACGTTGGCCCGCCACCATCATGTCCGACGACTATAGGGTCGTCCCCACGACCCCGGGACTAGGTTGGCCCGCCGCCGACTTGTCCGACGACTATAGGGTCGTCCCCACGGCCCAAGGACTAGGTTGGCCCACCGCCGACTTGTCCGACGACTATCAGGTGGTCCCCACGACCACGGGACTAGGTTGGCCCGCCACCGTCATATCCGACGACTATCGGTTCGTCCCTACGACCCTGGGCATACGTTGGCCCGCCGCCGACATGTCCGGCGACTATAGGGTCGTCCCCACGACCCCGGGACTAGGTTGGCCCGCCGCTGACTTCTCCGACGACAACAGGGTCGTCGCTATCACCCCGGGACTAGGTTGGCCAGCCGCCGACATGTCCGACGAATATAGGGTCGTCCCCACGACCCCGGGACTAGGTTGGCCTGCCGCCGACATTTCCGACAACTATAGGGTCGTCCCTACGACCCTGGGCCTACGTTGGCCCGCCGCCGACATGTCCGACGACTATTGGGTCGTGCCTACCACCCCGGGACTAGATTGGCCCGCCACCATCATGTCCGACGACTATAGGGCCGTCCCCACGACCCCGGGACTAGGTTGGCCCGCCGCCAACTTGTCCGACGACTATAGGATCGTCCCCACGACCCCGGGACTAGGTTGGCCAGCCACCATCATGTCCGACGACTATAGGGTCGTCCCCACGACCCCGGGACTATGTTCCCCGCCGCCGACTTGTCCGACGACTATAGGGTCGTCCCTACGACCCCGGGACTAGGTTGGCCAGCCGCCGACTTTTCCGACGACTATAGAGTCGTCCCCACGACCCCGGGACTAGTATGGCCCGCCGCCGACTGTCCGACGACTATAGGGTCGTCCCCACGACCCCGGGACTAGGTTGGCCAGCCGCCGACATGTCCGACGACTATTGGGTCGTCCCCACGACCCCGGGACTAGGTTGGCCCGCCGCCGACTTGTCCGACGACTACAGGGTCGTCCCCACGACCCCGGGACTAGGTTGGCCCGCCGCCGACTTGTCCGACGACTATAGGGTCGTCCCCACGACCCCGGGACTATGTTGGCCTGCCGCCGACTTGTCCGACGACTATAGGGTCGTCCCCACGACCCCGGGACTAGATTGGCTCGCCACCGACATGTCCGACGACTATAGGGTCGTCCCCACGACCCCGGGACTAGGTTGGCCCGCCACCATCATGTCCGACGACTATGGGGTCGTCCCCACGACCCAGGGACTAGGTTGGCCCGCCGCCGACATGTCCGACGACTACAGGGTCCTCCCCACGATCCCGGGACTAGGTTGGCCAGCCGCCGACATGTCCGACGAATATAGGGACGTCCCCACGACCCCGGGACTAGGTTGGCCAGCCGCCGACATATCCGACGACTATAGGGTCGTCCCCACGACCCCGGGACTAGGTTGGCTCGCCACCATCATGTCCGACGACTATGGGGTCGTCCCAACGACCCAGGGACTAGGTTGGCCCGCCGCCGACTGGTCCGACGACTATAGGGTGGTTCCCACGACCCAGGGACTTGGTTGACCCGCCGCCGACATGTCCGACGACTATATGGTCGTCCCCACGACCCCGGGAATAGATTGGCTCACCACCGTCATGTCCGACGATTACACGGTCGTCCCCACGACCCCGGGACTGGGTTGGCCCGCCGCCGACATGTCCGACGACAATAGGGTCGTCCCCACGACCCCGGGACTAGATTGGCCCACCACCGTCATGTCCGACGACTACAGGGTCGTCCCCACGACCCCGGGCCAAAGTTGCCCAGGCGCCGGCATGTCCGAAGACTATAGGGTCGTCCCCACGACCCCGGGACTAGGTTGGCCCGCCGCCGACTTGTCCGACGACTACAGGGTCGTCCCCACGACCCCGGGTCTAGGTTGGCCCGCCGCCGACTTGTCCGACGACTATAGGGTCGCCCCCACGACCCCGGGACTATGTTGGCCTGCCGCCGACTTGTCCGACGACTATAGGGTCGTCCCCACGACCGCGGGACTAGATTGGCTCGCCACCGACATGTCCGACGACTATAGGGTCGCCCCACGACCCCGGGACTAGGTTGGCCCGCCGCCGACTTGTCCGACGACTATAGGGTCGTCCCCACGACCCCGGGACTATGTTGGCCCGCCGCCGACTTGTCCGACGACTATAGGGTCGCCCCCACGACCACGCGACTAGATTGGCCCGCCACCATCATGTCGGAGGTCTATAGGGTTGTCCCCACGACCCCGGGACTAGATTGGCCCGCCACCGTCATGCCCGACGACTATAGGGTCGTCCCCACGATCCCGCGACTAGGTTGGCCAGCCGCCGACATGTCCGACGACAATAGGGTCGTCCCCACGACCCCGGGACTAGGTTGGCCAGCCGCCGACATATCCGACGACTATAGGGTCGTCCCCACGACCCCGGGACTAGGTTGGCCCGCCACCATCATGTCCGACGACTATGGGGTCGTCCCCACGATCCAGGGACTAGGTTGGCCCGCCGCCGACTGGTCCGACGACTATAGGGTGGTCCCCACGACCCAGGGACTTGGTTGACCCGCCGCCGACATGTCCGACGACTACAGGGTCCTCCCCACGATCCCGGGACTAGGTTGGCCAGCCGCCGACATGTCCGACGACTATAGGGACGTCCCCACGACCCCGGGACTAGGTTGGCCCGCCGCCGACTTGTCCGGCGACTATAGGGACGTCCCCACGACCACGGGCCAATGTTGCCCAGCCGCCGACATGTCCGACGAATATAGGGTCGTCCCCACGACCCCGGGACTAGATTGGCCCGCCACCGACATGTCCGGTGACTATAGGGTCGCCCCACGATCCCGGGACTAGGTTGGCCCGCCACCATAATGTCCGACGTCTATAGGGTCGTCCCCTCGACCCCGGGACTAGGTTGGCCCGCCGCCGACTTGTCCGACGACTATAGGGTCGTCCCCACGACCCCGGGACTATGTTGGCCTGCCGCCGACTTGTCCGACGACTATAGGGTCGTCCCCACGATCCCGGGACTAGGTTGGCCCGCCACCATAATGTCCGACGTCTATAGGGTCGTCCTCACGACCCCGCGACTAGGTTGGCCCGCCGCCGACTTGTCCGACGACTATGGGGTCGTCCCCACGAACCCGGGACTAGGTTGGCCCGCCGCCGACTTGTCCGACGACTATGGGGTCGTCCCCACGAACCCGGGACTAGGTTGGCCCGCCGCCGACTTGTCCGACGACTATAGGGTCGTCCCCACGACCCCGGGACTATGTTGGCCCGCCGCCGACTTGTCCGACGACTATAGGGTCGCCCCCACGACCCCGGGACTAGATTGGCCCGCCACCATCATGTCGGAGGTCTATAGGGTTGTCCCCACGACCACGGGCCAAAGTTGGCCAGCCGCCGACTTGTCCGACGACTATGGGGTCGTACCCACGACCCCAGGAGTAGATTGCCCCGCCACCGTAATGTCCGACGACTATAGGGTCGTCCCCACGTCCCCGGGACTAGGTTGGCCCGCCACCATAATGTCCGACGTCTATAGGGTCGTCCCCTCGACCCCGGGACTAGGTTGGCCCGCCGCCGACTTGTCCGACGACTATGGGTTCGTCCCCACGACCCCGGGACTAGGTTGGCCCGCCGCCGACTTGTCCGACGACTATAGGGTCGTCCCCACGACCCCGGGACTATGTTGGCCTGCCGCCGACTTGTCCGACGACTATAGGGTCGTCCCCACGATCCCGGGACTAGGTTGGCCCGCCACCGTCATGTCCGACGACTATAGGGTCGTCCCCACGACCCCGGGACTAGATTGGCCCGCCACCGTCATGTCCGACGAATATAGGTTCGTGCCTACGACCCTGGGCATACGTTGGCCCGCCGCCGACATGTCCGACGACTGTAGGGTCGTCCCCACGATCCCGCGACTAGGTTGGCCAGCCGCCGACATGTCCGACGACAATAGGGTCGTCCCACGACCCCGGACTAGATTGGCCCACCACCGTTATGTCCGACGACTACAGGGTCGTCCCCACGACCCCGGGACTAGGTTGGCCCGCCGCCGACTTGTCCGACGACTACAGGGTCGTCCCCACGACCCCGGGACTAGGTTGGCCCGCCGCCGACTTGTCCGACGACTATAGGGTCGTCCCCACGACCCCGGGACTATGTTGGCCTGCCGCCGACTTGTCCGACGACTATAGGGTCGTCCCCACGACCCCGGGACTAGATTGGCTCGCCACCGACATGTCCGACGACTATAGGGTCGTCTCCACGACCCAGGGACTAGGTTGGCCCGCCGCCGACTGGTCCGACGACTATAGGGTGGTCCCCACGACCCAGGGACTTGGTTGACCCGCCGCCGACATGTCCGACGACTACAGGGTCCTCCCCACGATCCCGGGACTAGGTTGGCCAGCCGCCGACATGTCCGACGACTATAGGGACGTCCCCACGACCCCGGGACTAGGTTGGCCAGCCGCCGACATATCCGACGACTATAGGGTCGTCCCCACGACCCCGGGACTAGGTTGGCCCGCCACCATCATGTCCGACGACTATGGGGTCGTCCCAACGACCCAGGGACTAGGTTGGCCCGCCGCCGACTGGTCCGACGACTATAGGGTGGTCCCCACCACCCAGGGACTTGGTTGACCCGCCGCCGACATGTCCGACGACTACAGGGTCCTCCCCACGATCCCGGGACTAGGTTGGCCAGCCGCCGACATGTCCGACGACTATAGGGACGTCCCCACGACCCAGGGACTAGGATGACCCGCCGCCGACTTTTCCGACGACTGTAGAGTCGTCCCCACGACCCCGGGACTAGGTTGGCCCGCCGCCGACTAGTCCGACGACTATAGGGTCGTCCCAACGACCCCGGGACTAGACTGGCCCGCCACCGTCATGTCCGACGAATATAGGTTCTTGTCTACGACCCTGGGCATACGTTGGCCAGCCGCCGACATGTCCGACGACTATAGGGTCGTCCCCACGATCCCGGGACTATGTTGGCCTGCCGCCGACTTGTCCGACGACTATAGGGTCGTCCCCACGACCCCGGGACTAGATTGGCTCGCCACCGACATATCCGACGAATATAGGGTCGTCCCCACGACCCCGGGACTAGGTTGGCCCGCCACCATCATGTCCGACGACTATGGGGTCGTCCCAACGACCCAGGGACTAGGTTGGCCCGCCGCCGACTGGTCCGACGACTATAGGGTGGTCCCCACGACCCAGGGACTTGGTTGGCCCGCCGCCGAATTGTCCGACGACTATAGGTTCGTCCCTACGACCCCGGAGCTAGATTGGTCCGCCACCGTCATGTCCGACGACTATAGGGTCGTCCTCACGACCCCGCGACTAGGTTGGCCCGCCGCCGACTTGTCCGACGACTATGGGGTCGTCCCCACGAACCCGGGACTAGGTTGGCCCGCCGCCGACTTGTCCGACGACTATAGGGTCGTCCCCACGACCCCGGGACTATGTTGGCCCGCCGCCGACTTGTCCGACGACTATAGGGTCGCCCCCACGACCCCGGGACTAGATTGGCCCGCCACCATCATGTCCGACGACTATAGGGTCGTCCCCACGACCCCGGGACGAGGTTGGCCCGCCACCGACTTGTCCGACGACTATATGGTCATCCCTACGACCCCGGGACTAGGTTGGCCAGCCGCCGACATGCCCGACGACTATAGGGTCGTCCCCACGACCCCGGGACTAGATTGGCCCACCACCGTCATGTCCGACGACTACAGGGTCGTCCCCACGACCCCGGGCCAAAGTTGCCCAGGCGCCGGCATGTCCGAAGACTATAGGGTCGTCCCCACGACCCCGGGACTAGGTTGGCCCGCCGCCGACTTGTCCGACGACTACAGGGTCGTCCCCACGACCCCGGGTCTAGGTTGGCCCGCCGCCGACTTGTCCGACGACTATAGGGTCGCCCCCACGACCCCGGGACTATGTTGGCCTGCCGCCGACTTGTCCGACGACTATAGGGTCGTCCCCACGACCGCGGGACTAGATTGGCTCGCCACCGACATGTCCGACGACTATAGGGTCGCCCCACGACCCCGGGACTAGGTTGGCCCGCCGCCGACTTGTCCGACGACTATAGGGTCGTCCCCACGACCCCGGGACTATGTTGGCCCGCCGCCGACTTGTCCGACGACTATAGGGTCGCCCCCACGACCACGCGACTAGATTGGCCCGCCACCATCATGTCGGAGGTCTATAGGGTTGTCCCCACGACCCCGGGACTAGATTGGCCCGCCACCGTCATGCCCGACGACTATAGGGTCGTCCCCACGATCCCGCGACTAGGTTGGCCCGCCGCCGACATGTCCGACGACTGTAGGGTCGTCCCCACGATCCCGCGACTAGGTTGGCCAGCCGCCGACATGTCCGACGACAATAGGGTCGTCCCACGACCCCGGGACTAGATTGGCCCACCACCGTTATGTCCGACGACTACAGGGTCGTCCCCACGACCCCGGGACTAGGTTGGCCCGCCGCCGACTTGTCCGACGACTACAGGGTCGTCCCCACGACCCCGGGACTAGGTTGGCCCGCCGCCGACTTGTCCGACGACTATAGGGTCGTCCCCACGACCCCGGGACTATGTTGGCCTGCCGCCGACTTGTCCGACGACTATAGGGTCGTCCCCACGACCCCGGGACTAGATTGGCTCGCCACCGACATGTCCGACGACTATAGGGTCGTCTCCACGACCCAGGGACTAGGTTGGCCCGCCGCCGACTGGTCCGACGACTATAGGGTGGTCCCCACGACCCAGGGACTTGGTTGACCCGCCGCCGACATGTCCGACGACTACAGGGTCCTCCCCACGATCCCGGGACTAGGTTGGCCAGCCGCCGACATGTCCGACGACTATAGGGACGTCCCCACGACCCCGGGACTAGGTTGGCCAGCCGCCGACATATCCGACGACTATAGGGTCGTCCCCACGACCCCGGGACTAGGTTGGCCCGCCACCATCATGTCCGACGACTATGGGGTCGTCCCAACGACCCAGGGACTAGGTTGGCCCGCCGCCGACTGGTCCGACGACTATAGGGTGGTCCCCACCACCCAGGGACTTGGTTGACCCGCCGCCGACATGTCCGACGACTATAGGGTCGTCCCCACGACCCCGGGAATAGATTGGCCCACCACCGTCATGTCCGACGACTACACGGTCGTCCCCACGACCCCGGGACTGGGTTGGCCCGCCGCCGACTTGTCCGACGACTATAGGGTCGTCCCCACGACCCAGGGACTAGGATGACCCGCCGCCGACTTTTCCGACGACTGTAGAGTCGTCCCCACGACCCCGGGACTAGGTTGGCCCGCCGCCGACTAGTCCGACGACTATAGGGTCGTCCCAACGACCCCGGGACTAGACTGGCCCGCCACCGTCATGTCCGACGAATATAGGTTCTTGTCTACGACCCTGGGCATACGTTGGCCAGCCGCCGACATGTCCGACGACTATAGGGTCGTCCCCACGATCCCGGGACTATGTTGGCCTGCCGCCGACTTGTCCGACGACTATAGGGTCGTCCCCACGACCCCGGGACTAGATTGGCTCGCCACCGACATATCCGACGAATATAGGGTCGTCCCCACGACCCCGGGACTAGGTTGGCCCGCCACCATCATGTCCGACGACTATGGGGTCGTCCCAACGACCCAGGGACTAGGTTGGCCCGCCGCCGACTGGTCCGACGACTATAGGGTGGTCCCCACGACCCAGGGACTTGGTTGACCCGCCGCCGACATGTCCGACGACTATAGGGTCGTCCCCACGACCCCGGGAATAGATTGGCCCACCACCGTCATGTCCGACGACTACAGGGTCGTCCCCACAACCCCGGGCCAAAGTTGCCCAGGCGCCGGCATGTCCGAAGACTATAGGGTCGTCCCCACGACCCAGGGACTTGGTTGACCCGCCGCCGACATGTCCGACGACTATAGGGTCGTCCCCACGACCCCGGGACTAGGTTGGCCCGCCACCATCATGTCCGACGACTATGGGGTCGTCCCCACGACCCAGGGACTAGGTTGGCCCGCCGCCGACATGTCCGACGACTATAGGGACGTCCCCACGACCCCGGGACTAGGTTGGCCCGCCGCCGACTTGTCCGGCGACTATGGGGTCGTCCCACGATCCCGGGACTAGGTTGGCCCGCCGCCGAATTGTCCGACGACTATAGGTTCGTCCCTACGACCCCGGAGATAGATTGGTCCGCCACCGTCATGTCCGACGACTATAGGGTCGTCCTCACGACCCCGCGACTAGGTTGGCCCGCCGCCGACTTGTCCGACGACTATGGGGTCGTCCCCACGAACCCGGGACTAGGTTGGCCCGCCGCCGACTTGTCCGACGACTATAGGGTCGTCCCCACGACCCCGGGACTATGTTGGCCCGCCGCCGACTTGTCCGACGACTATAGGGTCGCCCCCACGACCCCGGGACTAGATTGGCCCGCCACCATCATGTCGGAGGTCTATAGGGTTGTCCCCACGACCACGGGCCAAAGTTGGCCAGCCGCCGACTTGTCCGACGACTATGGGGTCGTACCCACGACCCCAGGAGTAGATTGCCCCGCCACCGTCATGTCCGACGACTATAGGGTCGTCCCCACGTCCCCGGGACTAGGTTGGCCCGCCACCATAATGTCCGACGTCTATAGGGTCGTCCCCTCGACCCCGGGACTAGGTTGGCCCGCCGCCGACTTGTCCGACGACTATGGGGTCGTCCCCACGACCCCGGGACTAGGTTGGCCCGCCGCCGACTTGTCCGACGACTATAGGGTCGTCCCCACGACCCCGGGACTATGTTGGCCTGCCGCCGACTTGTCCGACGACTATAGGGTCGTCCCCACGATCCCGGGACTAGGTTGGCCAGCCACCGACTTGCCCGACGACTATAGGGTCGTCCCCACGACCACGGGCCAAAGTTGCCCAGCCGCCGGCATGTCCGAAGACTATAGGGTCGTCCCCACGACCCCGGGTCTAGATTGGCCCGCCACCGTCATGTCCGACGACTATAGGGTCGTCCCCACGACCCCGGGACGAGGTTGGCCCGCCACCGACTTGTCCGACGACTATATGGTCATCCCTACGACCCCGGGACTAGGTTGGCCAGCCGCCGACATGCCCGACGACTATAGGGTCGTCCCCACGACCCCGGGACTAGATTGGCCCGCCACCGTCATGTCCGACGACTATAGGTTCGTGTCTACGACCCTGGGCATACGTTGGCCAGCCGCCGACATGTCCGACGACTATAGGGTCGTCCCCACGATCCCGGGACTAGGTTGGCCAGCCGCCGACATGTCCGACGACAATAGGGTCGTCCCCACAACCCCAAGAATAGATTGGCCCACCACCGTCATGTCCGACGACTACAGGGTCGTCCCCACGACCCCGGGACGAGGTTGGCCCGCCACCGACTTGTCCGCCGACTATATGGTCATCCCTACGACCCCGGGACTAGGTTGGCCAGCCGCCGACATGCCCGACGACTATAGGGTCGTCCCCACGACCCCGGGACTAGATTGGCCCGCCACCGTCATGTCCGACGACTATAGGTTCGTGTCTACGACCCTGGGCATACGTTGGCCAGCCGCCGACATGTCCGACGACTATAGGGTCGTCCCCACGATCCCGGGACTAGGTTGGCCAGCCGCCGACATGTCCGACGACAATAGGGTCGTCCCCACGACCCCGGGACTAGATTGGCCCACCACCGTCATGTCCGACGACTACAGGGTCGTCCCCACGACCCCGGGACTAGGTTGGCCCGCCGCCGACTTGTCCGACGACTATAGGGTCGTCCCTCCCACCCCAGAACTAGGTTGGCCCGCCACCGACTTGTCCGACGACTACAGGGTCGTCCCCACGACCCCGGCACTAGATTGGCCCGCCACCGTCATGTCCGACGAATATAGGTTCGTGCCTACGACCCTGGGCATACGTTGGCCCGCCGCCGACATGTCCGACGACTGTAGGGTCGTCCCCACGATCCCGCGACTAGGTTGGCCAGCCGCCGACATGTCCGACGACAAAAGGGTCGTCCCCACGACCCCGGGACTAGATTGGCCCACCACCGTCATGTCCGACGACTTCAGGGTCGTCCCCACGACCCCGGGACTAGGTTGGCCCGCCGCCGACTTGTCCGACGACTACAGGGTCGTCCCCACGACCCCGGGACTAGGTTGGCCCGCCGCCGACTTGTCCGACGACTATAGGGTCGTCCCCACGACCCCGGGACTATGTTGGCCTGCCGCCGACTTGTCCGACGACTATAGGGTCGTCCCCACGACCCCGGGACTAGATTGACTCGCCACCGACATGTCCGACGACTATAGGTTCGTCCCCACGACCCCGGGACTAGGTTCGCCCGCCACCATCATGTCCGACGACTATGGGGTCGTCCCTACGACCCAGGGACTAGGTTGGCCCGCCGCCGACTGGTCCGACGACTATAGGGTGGTCCCCACGACCCAGGGACTTGGTTGACCCGCCGCCGACATGTCCGACGACTACAGGGTCCTGCCCACGATCCCGGGACTAGGTTGGCCAGCCGCCGACATGTCCGACGACTATAGGGACGTCCCCACGACCCCGGGACTAGGTTGGCCAGCCGCCGACATATCCGACGACTATAGGGTCGTCCCCACGACCCCGGGACTAGGTTGGCCCGCCACCATCATGTCCGACGACTATGGGGTCGTCCCAACGACCCAGGGACTAGGTTGGCCCGCCGCCGACTGGTCCGACGACTATAGGGTGGTCCCCACGACCCAGGGACTTGGTTGACCCGCCGCCGACATGTCCGACGACTATAGGGTCGTCCCCACGACCCCGGGAATAGATTGGCCCACCACCGTCATGTCCGACGATTACACGGTCGTCCCCACGACCCCGGGACTAGATTGGCCCCCTACCATCATGTCCGACGGCTATAGGGTCGTCCCCACGACCCCGGGACTAGGGTGGCCCGCCGCCGACTTGTCCGACGATAATAGGGTCGTCCCCACGACCCCGGGACTAGGTTGGCCAGCCGCCAACATGTCCGACGACTATAGGGTCGTCCCCACGACCCCGGGACTAGGTTGGCCCGTCGCCGACTTGTCCGACGACTATAGGGTCGTCCCCACGACCCCGGGACTATGTTGGCCTGCCGCCGACTTGTCCGACGACTATAGGGTCGTCCCCACGACCCCGGGACTAGATTGGCTCGCCACCGACATGTCCGACGACTATAGGGTCGTCCCGACGACCCCGGGACTAGGTTGGCCCGCCACCATCATGTCCGACGACTATGGGGTCGTCCCCACGACCCAGGGACTAGGTTGGCCCGCCGCCGACTGGTCCGACCACTATAGGGTGGTCCCCACGACCCAGGGACTTGGTTGACCCGCCGCCGACATGTCCGACGACTACAGGGTCCTCCCCACGATCCCGGGACTAGGTTGGCCAGCCGCCGACATGTCCGACGACTATAGGGACGTCCCCACGACCCCGGGACTAGGTTGGGCAGCCGCCGACATATCCGACGACTATAGGGTCGTCCCCACGACCCCGGGACTAGGTTGGCCCGCCACCATCATGTCCGACGACTATGGGGTCGTCCCAACGACCCAGGGATTAGGTTGGCCCGCCGCCGACTGGTCCGACGACTATAGGGTGGTCCCCACGACCCAGGGACTTGGTTGACCCGCCGCCGACATGTCCGACGACTATAGGGTCGTCCCCACGACCCCGGGAATAGATTGGCCCACCACCGTCATGTCCGACGACTACACGGTCGTCCCCACGACCCCGGGACTGGGTTGGCCCGCCGCCGACTTGTCCGACGACTATAGGGTCGTCCCCACGACCCAGGGACTAGGATGACCCGCCGCCGACTTTTCTGACGACTGTAGAGTCGTCCCCACGACCCCGGGACTAGGTTGGCCCGCCGCCGACTAGTCCGACGACTATAGGGTCGTCCCAACGACCCCGGGACTAGACTGGCCCGCCACCGTCATGTCCGACGAATATAGGTTCTTGTCTACGACCCTGGGCATACGTTGGCCAGCCGCCGACATGTCCGACGACTATAGGGTCGTCCCCACGATCCCGGGACTATGTTGGACTGCCGCCGACTTGTCCGACGACTATAGGGTCGTCCCCACGACCCCGGGACTAGATTGGCTCGCCACCGACATATCCGACGATTATAGGGTCGTCCCCACGACCCCGGGACTAGGTTGGCCCGCCACCATCATGTCCGACGACTATGGGGTCGTCCCAACGACCCAGGGACTAGGTTGGCCCGCCGCCGACTGGTCCGACGACTATAGGGTGGTCCCCACGACCCAGGGACTTGGTTGACCCGCCGCCGACATGTCCGACGACTATAGGGTCGTCCCCACGACCCCGGGAATAGATTGGCCCACCACCGTCATGTCCGACGACTACACGGTCGTCCCCACGACCCCGGGACTGGGTTGGCCCGCCGCCGACTTGTCCGACGACAATAGGGTCGTCCCAACGACCCCGGGACTAGATTGGCCCGCCACCGTCATGTCCGACGAATATAGGTTCGTGTCTACGACCCCGGGACTAGTTTGGCCCGCCACCGTCATGTCCGACGAATATAGGTTCGTGTCTACGACCCCGGGACTAGTTTGGCCCGCCACCGTCATGTCCAACGAATATAGGTTCGACCCTACGACCCTGGGCATACGTTGGCCCGACGCCGACATGTCCGACGACAACAGGATTGTCCCCACGACCCTCGGACTAGATTGCCCCGCCACCGTCATGTCCGACGACTATAGGGTCGTCTCCACGACCCCGGGACTAGGTTGGCCCGCCGCCGACTTGTCCGACGACTATAGGGTCGTCCCCACGACCCCGGGACTATGTTGGCCTGCCGCCGACTTGTCCGACGACTATAGGGTCGTCCCCACGACCCCGGGACTAGATTGGCTCGCCACCGACATGTCCGACGACTATAGGGTCGTCCCCACGACCCCGGGACTAGGTTGGCCCGCCACCATCATGTCCGACGACTATGGGGTCGTCCCTACGACCCAGGGACTAGGTTGGCCCGCCGCCGACTGGTCCGACGACTATAGGGTGGTCCCCACGACCCAGGGACTTGGTTGACCCGCCGCCGACATGTCCGACGACTACAGGGTCCTGCCCACGATCCCGGGACTAGGTTGGCCAGCCGCCGACATGTCCGACGACTATAGGGACGTCCCCACGACCCCGGGACTAGGTTGGCCAGCCGCCGACATATCCGACGACTATAGGGTCGTCCCCACGACCCCGGGACTAGGTTGGCCCGCCACCATCATGTCCGACGACTATGGGGTCGTCCCAACGACCCAGGGACTAGGTTGGCCCGCCGCCGACTGGTCCGACGACTATAGGGTGGTCCCCACGACCCAGGGACTTGGTTGACCCGCCGCCGACATGTCCGACGACTATAGGGTCGTCCCGACGACCCCGGGACTAGGTTGGCCCGCCACCATCATGTCCGACGACTATGGGGTCGTCCCCACGACCCAGGGACTAGGTTGGCCCGCCGCCGACTGGTCCGACCACTATAGGGTGGTCCCCACGACCCAGGGACTTGGTTGACCCGCCGCCGACATGTCCGACGACTACAGGGTCCTCCCCACGATCCCGGGACTAGGTTGGCCAGCCGCCGACATGTCCGACGAATATAGGGACGTCCCCACGACCCCGGGACTAGGTTGGCCAGCCGCCGACATATCCGACGACTATAGGGTCGTCCCCACGACCCCGGGAATAGGTTGGCCCGCCACCATCATGTCCGACGACTATGGGGTCGTCCCAACGACCCAGGGATTAGGTTGGCCCGCCGCCGTCTGGTCCGACGACTATAGGGTGGTCCCCACGACCCAGGGACTTGGTTGACCCGCCGCCGACATGTCCGACGACTATAGGGTCGTCCCCACGACCCCGGGAATAGATTGGCCCACCACCGTCATGTCCGACGACTACACGGTCGTCCCCACGACCCCGGGACTGGGTTGGCCCGCCGCCGACTTGTCCGACGACTATAGGGTCGTCCCCACGACCCAGGGACTAGGATGACCCGCCGCCGACTTTTCTGACCACTGTAGAGTCGTCCCCACGACCCCGGGACTAGGTTGGCCCGCCGCCGACTAGTCCGACGACTATAGGGTCGTCCCAACGACCCCGGGACTAGACTGGCCCGCCACCGTCATGTCCGACGAATATAGGTTCTTGTCTATGACCCTGGGCATACGTTGGCCAGCCGCCGACATGTCCGACGACTATAGGGTCGTCCCCACGATCCCGGGACTATGTTGGCCTGCCGCCGACTTGTCCGACGACTATAGGGTCGTCCCCACGACCCCGGGACTAGATTGGCTCGCCACCGACATATCCGACGATTATAGGGTCGTCCCCACGACCCCGGGACTAGGTTGGCCCGCCACCATCATGTCCGACGACTATGGGGTCGTCCCAACGACCCAGGGACTAGGTTGGCCCGCCGCCGACTGGTCCGACGACTATAGGGTGGTCCCCACGACCCAGGGACTTGGTTGACCCGCCGCCGACATGTCCGACGACTATAGGGTCGTCCCCACGACCCCGGGAATAGATTGGCCCACCACCGTCATGTCCGACGACTACACGGTCGTCCCCACGACCCCGGGACTGGGTTGGCCCGCCGCCGACTTGTCCGACGACAATAGGGTCGTCCCAACGACCCCGGGACTAGATTGGCCCGCCACCGTCATGTCCGACGAATATAGGTTCGTGTCTACGACCCCGGGACTAGTTTGGCCCGCCACCGTCATGTCCGACGAATATAGGTTCGTGTCTACGACCCCGGGAGTAGTTTGGCCCGCCACCGTCATGTCCAACGAATATAGGTTCGTCCCTACGACCCTGGGCATACGTTGGCCCGCCGCCGACATGCCCGACGACAACAGGATTGTCCCCACGACCCTCGGACTAGATTGCCCCGCCACCGTCATGTCCGACGACTATAGGGTCGTCTCCACGACCCCGGGACTAGGTTGGCCCGCCGCCGACTTGTCCGACGACTATAGGGTCGTCCCCACGACCCCGGGACTAGATTGGCCCGCCACCGTCATGTCCGACGACTATAGGGTCGTCCCCACGACCCCGGGACTAGATTGGCCCCCTACCATCATGTCCGACGGCTATAGGGTCGTCCCCACGACCCCGGGACTAGGGTGGCCCGCCGCCGACTTGTCCGACGATAATAGGGTCGTCCCCACGACCCCGGGACTAGGTTGGCCAGCCGCCGACATGTCCGACGACTATAGGGTCGTCCCCACGACCCCGGGACTAGGTTGGCCCGCCACCATCATGTCCGACGACTATAGGGTCGTCCCCACGACCCCGGGACTAGGTTGGCCCGCCGCCGACTTGTCCGACGACTATAGGGTCGTCCCCACGACCCAGGGACTAGGATGACCCGCCGCCGACTTGTCCGACGACTATGGAGGCGTCCCCACGACCCGGGGACTAGGTTGGCCTGCCGCCGACTAGTCCGACGACTATAGGGTCGTCCCAACGACCCCGGGACTAGATTGGCCCGCCACCGTCATGTCCGACGAATATAGGTTCGTGCCTAAGACCCTGGGCATACGTTGGCCCGCCGCCGACATGTCCGACGACTATGGGGTCGTCCCCACGACCCCGGGACTATGTTGGCCCCCCGCCGACTTGTCCGACGACTATAGGGTCGTCCCCAGGACCCCGGGACTTGATTGGCCAGCCGCGGACATGTTCGACGACTATAGGGTCGCCCCACGACCCCGGGACTAGGTTGGCCCGCCGCCGACTTGTCCGACGACTATAGGGTCGTCCCCACGACCCCGGGACTAGGTTGGCCCGCCGCCGAGTTGTCCGACGACTATGGGGTCGTCCCCACAACCCCGGGACTAGTGTGGCCCGCCACCGTCATGTCCGACGAGTATAGGGCGCGTACCCACGACCCCGGGACTAGATTGGCCCGCCACCGTCATGTCCGACGACTATAGGGTCGTCCCCACGACCCCGGGACTGGGTTGGCCGCCGCCGACTTGTCCGACGACTATAGGGTCGTCCCAACGACCCCGGGACTAGATTGGGCCGCCACCGTCATGTCCGACGAATATAGGTTCGTGCCTACGACCCTGGGCATACGTTGGCCCGCCGCCGACATGTCCGACGACTATAGGGTCATCCCCACGATCCCGCGACTAGGTTGGCCAGCCGCCGACATGTCCGACGACAATAGGGTCGTCCCCACGACCCCGGGACTAGATTGGCCCACCACCGTCATGTCCGACGACTACAGGGTCGTCCCCACGACCCCGGGCCAAAGTTGCCCAGGCGCCGGCATGTCCGAAGACTATAGGGTCGTCCCCACGACCCCGGGACTAGATTGGCCCGCCACCGTCATGTCCGACGACTATAGGGTCGTCCCCACGACACCGGGACTAGGTTGGCCCGCCGCCGACTTGTCCGACCACTATAGAGTCATCCCCACGACCCCGGGACTAGGTTGGCCCGCCGCCGACTTCTCCGACGACAACAGGGTCGTCCCTACCACCCCGGGACTAGGTTGGCCCGCCACCATCATGTCCGGCGACTATTTAGTCGTCCCTACCACCCCGGGACTAGGTTGGCCAGCCGCCGACATGTCCGACGACTATAGGGTCGTCCCCACAACCCCGGGGCTAGATTTGCCCGCCCCCGTCATGTCCGACGACTATAGGGTGGTCCCCACGACCACGGGCCAAAGCTGCCCAGCCGCCGACATGTCCGAAGGCTATAGGGTCGTCCCCACGACCCCGGGACTAGATTGCCCCGCCACCGTCATGTCCGACGACTATAGGGTCGTCCCCACGACCCCGGGACTAGGTTGGCCCGCCGCCGACTTGTCCGACGACTATAGGGTCGTCCCTACCACCCCGGGACTATGTTGGCCCGCCGCCGACTTGTCCGACGACTATAGGGTCGTCCCCACGACCCCGGGACTAGGTTCGCTCGCCGCCGACTTGTCCGACGACTATAGGATCGTCCCCACGACCCCGGGACTAGGTTGGCCCGCCGCCGACTTGTCCGACGACTATAGGGTCGTCCCCACGACCCCGGGACTATGTTGGCCTGCCGCCGACTTGTCCGACGACTATAGGGTCGTCCCCACGATCCCGGGACTAGGTTGGCCAGCCACCGACTTGCCCGACGACTATAGGGTCGTCCCCACGACCACGGGCCAAAGTTGCCCAGCCGCCGGCATGTCCGAAGACTATAGGGGCGTCCCCACGACCCCGGGTCTAGATTGGCCCGCCACCGTCATGTCCGACGACTATAGGGTCGTCCCCACGGCCCCGGGAATAGATTGGCCCACCACCGTCATGTCCGACGACTACAGGGTCGTCCCCACGACCCCGGGACGAGGTTGGCCCGCCACCGACTTGTCCGACGACTATATGGTCATCCCTACGACCCCGGGACTAGGTTGGCCAGCCGCCGACATGCCCGACGACTATAGGGTCGTCCCCACGACCCCGGGACTAGATTGGCCCGCCACCGTCATGTCCGACGACTATAGGTTCGTGTCTACGACCCTGGGCATACGTTGGCCAGCCGCCGACATGTCCGACGACTATAGGGTCGTCCCCACGATCCCGGGACTAGGTTGGCCAGCCGCCGACATGTCCGACGACAATAGGGTCGTCCCCACGACCCCGGGACTAGATTGGCCCACCACCGTCATGTCCGACGACTACAGGGTCGTCCCCACGACCCCGGGACTAGGTTGGCCCGCCGCCGACTTGTCCGACGACTATGGGGTCGTCCCTCCCACCCCAGAACTAGGTTGGCCCGCCACCGACTTGTCCGACGACTACAGGGTCGTCCCCACGACCCCGGCACTAGATTGGCCCGCCACCGTCATGTCCGACGAATATAGGTTCGTGCCTACGACCCTGGGCATACGTTGGCCCGCCGCCGACATGTCCGACGACTGTAGGGTCGTCCCCACGATCCCGCGACTAGGTTGGCCAGCCGCCGACATGTCCGACGACAAAAGGGTCGTCCCCACGACCCCGGGACTAGATTGGCCCACCACCGTCATGTCCGACGACTTCAGGGTCGTCCCCACGACCCCGGGACTAGGTTGGCCCGCCGCCGACTAGTCCGACGACTACAGGGTCGTCCCCACGACCCCGGGACTAGGTTGGCCCGCCGCCGACTTGTCCGACGACTATAGGGTCGTCCCCACGACCCCGGGACTATGTTGGCCTGCCGCCGACTTGTCCGACGACTATAGGGTCGTCCCCACGACCCCGGGACTAGATTGGCTCGCCACCGACATGTCCGACGACTATAGGGTCGTCCCCACGACCCCGGGACTAGATTGGCCCGCCACCGTCATGTTCGACGACTACACGGTCGTCCCCACGACCCCGGGACTGGGTTGGCCCGCCGCCGACTTGTCCGACGACTATAGGGTCGTCCCCACGACCCAGGGACTAGGATGACCCGCCGCCGACTTTTCCGACGACTGTAGAGTCGTCCCCACGACCCCGGGACTAGGTTGGCCCGCCGCCGACTAGTCCGACGACTATAGGGTCGTCCCAACGACCCCGGGACTAGACTGGCCCGCCACCGTCATGTCCGACGAATATAGGTTCTTGTCTACGACCCTGGGCATACGTTGGCCATCCGCCGACATGTCCGACGACTATAGGGTCGTCCCCACGATCCCGGGACTAGGTTGGCCAGCCGCCGACATGTCCGACGACAATAGGGTCGTCCCCACAACCCCGGGACTAGATTGGCCCACCACCGTCATGTCCGACGACTACAGGGTCGTCCCCACGACCCCGGGACTAGGTTGGCCCGCCGCCGACATGTCCGACGACTATAGGGTCGTCCCCACGACCCCGGGACTAGATTGGCCCGCCACCGTCATGTCCGACGACTATAAAGTCGTCCCCACGACCCCGGGACTAGGTTGGCCAGCCGCCATGTCCGACGACTATAGGGTCGTCTCCACAACCCCGGGGCTAGATTGGCCCGCCACCGTCATGTCCGACGACTATAGGGTCGTCCCCACCACCCCGGGACTAGGTTTGCCCGCGGCCGACTTGTCTGCCGACTATAGGGTCGTCCCCACGACACCGGGACTAGGTTGGCCCGCCGCCGACTTGTCCAACGACTATAGGGTCGTCCCCACGGCCCAGGGACTAGGATGGCCCGCCGCCGACTTGTCCGACCACTATAGAGTCATCCCCACGACCCCGGGACTAGGTTGGCCCGCCGCCGACTTCTCCGACGACAACAGGGTCGTCCCTACCACCCCGGGACTAGGTTGGCCCGCCACCATCATGTCCGACGACTATAGGGTCGTCCCCACGAACCCGGGACTAGGTTGGCCCGCCGCCGACTTGTCCGACGACTATAGGGTCGTCCCCACAACCCCGGGGATAGATTTGCCCGCCCCCGTCATGTCCGACGACTATAGGGTCGTCCCCACGACACCGGGACTAGGTTGGCCCGCCGCCGAGTTGTCCGACGACTATAGGGTCGTCCCCACGACACCGGGACTAGGTTGGCCCGCCGCCGACTTGTCCGACGACTATAGGGTCGTCCCCACGGCCCAGGGACTAGGATGGCCCGCCGCCGACTTGTCCGACGACTATAGGGTCGTCCCCACGACCCCGGGACTAGGTTGGCCTGCCGCCGACTTGTCCGACGACTATAGGGTCGTCCCCACGACCCCGGGACTAGATTGCCCCGCCACCGTCATGTCCAACGAATATAGGGTCGTCTCCACGAACCCGGGACTAGGTTGGCCCGCCGCCGACTTGTCCGACGACTATCGGTTCGTCCCAACGACCCTGGGCATACGTTGGCCCGCCGCCGACATTTCCGACGACTATAGGGTCGTCCCTACGACCCCGGGACTAGGTTGGCCCGCCGCTGACTTCTCCGACGACAACAGGGTCGTCCCTACCACCCCGGGACAGGTTGGCCAGCCGCCGACATGTCCGACGACTATAGGATCGTCCCCACGACCCCGGGACTATGTTAGCCCGCCGCCGACTTGTCCAACGACAATAGGGTCGTCCCCACGACCCCGGGACTAGATTGGCCCGCCACCGTCATGTCCGACGACTATAAGGTCGTCCCCACGACCACGGGCCAAAGTTGTCCAGCCGCCGACATGTCCGACGACTATAGGGTCGTCCCCACGACCCCGGGACTAGATTGGCCCGCCACCGACTTGTCCGACGAATATAGGGGCGTCCCCACGACCACGGGCCAAAGTTGCCCAGGCGCCGACATGTCCGACGACTATAGGGTCGTCCCCACGACCACGGGCCAAAGTTGCCCAGCCGCCGACATGTCCGACGACTATAGGGTCGTCCCCACGACCCCGGGACTAGATTGGCCCGCCACCGTCATGTCCGACGACTATAAGGTCGTCCCCACGACCACGGGCCAAAGTTGTCCAGCCGCCGACATGTCCGACGACTATAGGGTCGTCCCCACGACCCCGGGACTAGATTGGCCCGCCACCGTCATGTCCGACGACTATAAAGTCGTCCCCGCGACCCCGGGACTAGGTTGGCCAGCCGCCATGTCCGACGACTATAGGGTCGTCCCCACAACCCCGGGGCTAGATTGGCCCGCCACCGTCATGTCCGACGACTATAGGGTCGTCCCCACCACCCCGGGACTAGGTTGGCCCGCCGCCGACTTGTCCGACGACTATAGGGTTGTCCCCACGACCCCGGGACTAGGTTGGCCTGCCGCCGACTTGTCCGACGACTATAGGGTCGTCCCCACGACCCCGGGACTAGATTTGCCCGCCGCCGACATGTCCGACGACTATAGGGTCGTCTCCACGACCCCGGGACTAGGTTGGCCAGCCGCCGACATGTTCGACGACTATGGGGTCGTCCCCACGAGCCCGGGACTAGATTGGCCCGCCACCGTGATGTCCGACGAATATAGGGTCGTCCCCACGACCCCGGGACTAGGTTGGCCCGCCGCTGACTTGTCCGACGACTATAGGGTCGTCCCCACGACCCCCGGACTAGATTGACCCGCCACCGTTATGTCCGACGAATATAGGATCGTCTCCACGACCCCGGGACTAGATTGGCCCGCCACCGTCATCTCCGACGACTAATGGGTCGTCCCCACGACCCCGGAACTAGATTGGCCAGCCGCCGACATGTCCGACGACTATAGGGTCGTCTCCACGACCCCGGGACTAGATTGGCCCGCCACCGACTTGTCCGACGACTATAGTGGCGTCCCCACGACCCCGGGACTAGGCTGGCCCGCCGCCGACTTGTCCGACGACTATAGGGTCGTCCCTCCCACCCCGGTACTAGGTTGGCCCGCCGCTGACTTGTCCGACGAATATAGGGACGTCCCCACCACCACGGGCCAAAGTTGCCCAGCCGCCGACATGTCCGACGACTATAGGGTCGTCCCCACGACCCCGGGACTAGATTGGCCAGCCGCCGACATGTCCGACGACTATAGGGTCGTCTCTCCGACCCCGGGACTAGGTTGGCCAGCCGCCGACATGTCCGACGACTATAGGGTCGTCCCCACGACCCCCGGCTAGATTGACCCGCCACCGTTATGACCGACGAATATAGGGTCGTCTCCACGACCCCGGGACTAGATTGGCCCGCCACCGTCATGTCCGACGACTATAAAGTCGTCCCCACGACCACGGGCCAAAGTTGTCCAGCCGCCGACATGTCCGACGACTATAGGGTCGTCCCCACGACCCCGGGACTAGATTGGCCCGCCACCGTCATGTCCGACGACTATAGGGTCGTCCCCACGACCACGGGCCAAAGTTGCCCAGCCGCCGCCATGTCCGACGACTATAGGGTCGTCTCCACGACCCCGGGAGTAGGTTGGCCAGCCGCCGACATGTTCGACGACTATGGGATCATCCCCACGAGCCCGGGACTAGATTGGCCCGCCACCGTCATGTCCGACGACTATAGGGTCGTCCCTCCCACCCCGGTACTAGGTTGGCCCGCCGCTGACTTGTCCGACGAATATAGGGACGTCCCCACCACCACGGGCCAAAGTTGCCCAGCCGCCGACATGTCCGACGACTATAGGGTCGTCCCCACGACCCCGGGACTAGATTGGCCAGCCGCCGACATGTCCGACGACAATAGGGTCGTCCCCACGACCCCGGGACTAGATTGGCCCACCACCGTCATGTCCGACGACTACAGGGTCGTCCCCACGACCCCGGGACTAGGTTGGCCCGCCGCCGACTTGTCCGCCGACTATAGGGTCGTCCCTCCCACCCCAGAACTAGGTTGGCCCGCCACCGACTTGTCCGACGACTACAGGGTCGTCCCCACGACCCCGGCACTAGATTGGCCCGCCACCGTCATGTCCGACGAATATAGGTTCGTGCCTACGACCCTGGGCATACGTTGGCCCGCCGCCGACATGTCCGACGACTGTAGGGTCGTCCCCACGATCCCGCGACTAGGTTGGCCAGCCGCCGACATGTCCGACGACAAAAGGGTCGTCCCCACGACCCCGGGACTAGATTGGCCCACCACCGTCATGTCCGACGACTTCAGGGTCGTCCCCACGACCCCGGGACTAGGTTGGCCCGCCGCCGACTTGTCCGACGACTACAGGGTCGTCCCCACGACCCCGGGACTAGGTTGGCCCGCCGCCGACTTGTCCGACGACTATAGGGTCGTCCCCACGACCCCGGGACTATGTTGGCCTGCCGCCGACTTGTCCGACGACTATAGGGTCGTCCCCACGACCCCGGGACTAGATTGGCTCGCCACCGACATGTCCGACGACTATAGGGTCGTCCCCACGACCCCGGGACTAGATTGGCCCGCCACCGTCATGTCCGACGACTACACGGTCGTCCCCACGACCCCGGGACTGGGTTGGCCCGCCGCCGACTTGTCCGACGACTATAGGGTCGTCCCCACGACCCAGGGACTAGGATGACCCGCCGCCGACTTTTCCGACGACTGTAGAGTCGTCCCCACGACCCCGGGACTAGGTTGGCCCGCCGCCGACTAGTCCGACGACAATAGGGTCGTCCCAACGACCCCGGGACTAGACTGGCCCGCCACCGTCATGTCCGACGAATATAGGTTCTTGTCTACGACCCTGGGCATACGTTGGCCATCCGCCGACATGTCCGACGACTATAGGGTCGTCCCCACGATCCCGGGACTAGGTTGGCCAGCCGCCGACATGTCCGACGACAATAGGGTCGTCCCCACAACCCCGGGACTAGATTGGCCCACCACCGTCATGTCCGACGACTACAGGGTCGTCCCCACGACCCCGGGACTAGGTTGGCCCGCCGCCGACATGTCCGACGACTATAGGGTCGTCCCCACGACCCCGGGACTAGATTGGCCCGCCACCGTCATGTCCGACGACTATAAAGTCGTCCCCACGACCCCGGGACTAGGTTGGCCAGCCGCCATGTCCGACGACTATAGGGTCGTCCCCACAACCCCGGGGCTAGATTGGCCCGCCACCGTCATGTCCGACGACTATAGGGTCGTCCCCACCACCCCGGGACTAGGTTGGCCCGCGGCCGACTTGTCTGCCGACTATAGGGTCGTCCCCACGACACCGGGACTAGGTTGGCCCGCCGCCGACTTGTCCAACGACTATAGGGTCGTCCCCACGGCCCAGGGACTAGGATGGCCCGCCGCCGACTTGTCCGACCACTATAGAGTCATCCCCACGACCCCGGGACTAGGTTGGCCCGCCGCCGACTTCTCCGACGACAACAGGGTCGTCCCTACCACCCCGGGACTAGGTTGGCCCGCCACCATCATGTCCGACGACTATAGGGTCGTCCCCACGAACCCGGACTAGGTTGGCCCGCCGCCGACTTGTCCGACGACTATAGGGTCGTCCCCACAACCCCGGGGATAGATTTGCCCGCCCCCGTCATGTCCGACGACTATAGGGTCGTCCCCACGACACCGGGACTAGGTTGGCCCGCCGCCGAGTTGTCCGACGACTATAGGGTCGTCCCCACGACACCGGGACTAGGTTGGCAACGCCGCCGACTTGTCCGACGACTATAGGGGCGTCCCCACGACCCCGGGACTAGGCTGGCCAGCCGCCGACATGTCCGACGACTATAGGGTCGTCCCCACCACCCCGGGACTAGGTTGGCCCGCCGCTGACTTGTCCGACGACTATAGGGTCGTCCCACGACCCCCGGACTAGATTGACCCGCCACCGTCATGTCCGACGACTATAGGGTCGTCCCCACGTCCCCGGGACTAGATTGGTCCGCCACCGTCATGTCCGACGACTATAAGGTCGTCCCCACGACCACGGGCCAAAGTTGCCCAGCCGCCGACATGTCCGACGACTATAGGGTCGTCCCCACGACCCCGGGACTAGATTGGCCAGCCGCCGACATGTCCGACGACTATAGGGTCGTCCCCACGACCCCGGGACTAGCTTGGCCCGCCGCCGACTTGTCCGACGACTATAGGGTCGTCCCTCCCACCCCGGTACTAGGTTGGCCCGCCGCTGACTTGTCCGACGAATATAGGGACGTCCCCACCACCACGGGCCAAAGTTGCCCAGCCGCCGACATGTCCGACGACTATAGGGTCGTCCCCACGACCCCGGGACTAGATTGGCCAGCCGCCGACATGTCCGACGACTATAGGGTCGTCTCCACGACCCCGGGACTAGGTTGGCCAGCCGCCGACATGTCCGACGACTATAGGGTCGTCCCCACGACCCCCGGCTAGATTGACCCGCCACCGTTATGTCCGACGAATATAGGGTCGTCTCCACGACCCCGGGACTAGATTGGCCCGCCACCGTCATGTCCGACGACTATAAAGTCGTCCCCACGACCACGGGCCAAAGTTGTCCAGCCGCCGACATGTCCGACGACTATAGGGTCGTCCCCACGACCCCGGGACTAGATTGGCCCGCCACCGTCATGTCCGACGACTATAGGGTCGTCCCCACGACCACGGGCCAAAGTTGCCCAGCCGCCGCCATGTCCGACGACTATAGGGTCGTCCCCACGACCCCGGGACTAGATTGGCCCGCCACCGTCATGTCCGACGACTATACGGTCGTCCCCACGACCCCGGGACTAGCTTGGCCCGCCGCCGACTTGTCCGACGACTATAGGGTCGTCCCTCCCACCCCGGTACTAGGTTGGCCCGCCGCTGACTTGTCCGACGAATATAGGGACGTCCCCACCACCACGGGCCAAAGTTGCCCAGCCGCCGACATGTCCGACGACTATAGGGTCGTCCCCACGACCCCGGGACTAGATTGGCCAGCCGCCGACATGTCCGACGACTATAGGGTCGTCTCCACGACCCCGGGACTAGGTTGGCCAGCCGCCGACATGTCCGACGACTATAGGGTCGTCCCCACGACCCCCGGCTAGATTGACCCGCCACCGTTATGTCCGACGAATATAGGGTCGTCCCCACGACCCCGGGACTAGATTGGCCAGCCGCCGACATGTCCGACGACTATAGGGTCGTCTCCACGACCCCGGGACTAGGTTGGCCAGCCGCCGACATGTCCGACGACTATAGGGTCGTCCCCACGACCCCCGGCTAGATTGACCCGCCACCGTTATGTCCGACGAATATAGGGTCGTCTCCACGACCCCGGGACTAGATTGGCCCGCCACCGACTTGTCCGACGACTATAGGGGCGTCCCCACGACCCCGGGACTAGGCTGGCCAGCCGCCGACATGTCCGACGACTAGAGGGTCGTCCCCACGACCCCGGGACTAGGTTGGCCCGCCACCGTCATGTCCGACGACTATAGGGTCGTCCCCACGACCCCGGGACTAGCTTGGCCCGCCGCCGACTTGTCCGACGACTATAGGGTCGTCCCTCCCACCCCGGTATTAGGTTGGCCCGCCGCTGACTTGTCCGACGAATATAGGGACGTCCCCACCACCACGGGCCAAAGTTGCCCAGCCGCCGACATGTCCGACGACTATAGGGTCGTCCCCACGACCCCGGGACTAGATTGGCCCGCCACCGTCATGTCCGACGACTATAGGGTCGTCCCCACGACCCCGGGGCTAGGTTGGCCCGCCACCGACATGTCCGACGACTATAGGGTCGTCCCCACGACCCCGGGACTAGATTGGCCAGCCGCCGACATGTCCGACGACTATAGGGTCGTCCCCACGACCCCGGGATTAAGTTGGCCAGCCGCCGACATGTCCGACGACTATGGGGTCGTCCCCACGACCACGGGCCATAGTTGGTCAGCCGCCGACATGTCCGACGACTATAGGGTCGTCCCCACGACCCCGGGACTAGATTGGCCAGCCGCCGACATGTCCGACGACTATAGGGTCGTCTCCACGACCCCGGGACTAGGTTGGCCAGCCGCCCACATGTTCGACGACTATGGGCTCGTCCCCACGAGCCCGGGACTAGATTGGCCCGCCACCGTCATGTCCGACGACTATAGGGTCGTCCCCACGACCCCGGGACTAGGTTGGCCCGCCGCCGACTTGTCCGACGACTATAGGGTCGTCCCCACGACCCCCGGCTAGATTGACCCGCCACCGTTATGTCCGACGAATATTGGGTCGTCTCCACGACCCCGGGACTAGATTGGCCCGCCACCGTCATGTCCGACGACTAATGGGTCGTCCCCACGACCCCGGGACTAGATTGGCCAGCCGCCGACATGTCCGACGACTATAGGGTCGTCTCCACGACCCCGGGACTAGATTGGCCCGCCACCGACTTGTCCGACGACTATAGGGGCGTCCCCACGACCCCGGGACTAGGCTGGCCAGCCGCCGACATGTCCGACGACTAGAGGGTCGTCCCCACGACCCCGGGACTAGGTTGGCCCGCCGCCGACTTGTCCGACGACTATAGGGTCGTCCCACGACCCCCGGACTAGATTGACCCGCCACCGTCATGTCCGACGACTACAGGGTCGTCCCCACGACCACGGGCCAAAGTTGCCCAGCCGCCGACATGTCCGACGACTGAAGGGTCGTCCCCACGACCCCGCGACTAGATTGGCCCGCCACCGACTTGTCCGACGACTATAGAGGCGTCCCCACGACCCCGGGACTAGGCTGGCGAGCCGCCGACATGTCCGACGACTATAGGGTCGTCTCCACGACCCCGGGACTAGGTTGGCCCGCCACCATCATGTCCGACGACTATAGGGTCGTCCCCATGACCCCGGGGCTAGATTCGCCCGCCACCGACTTGTCCGAAGACTATAGAGGCGTCTCCACGACCCCGGGACTAGGCTGGCCAGCCGCCGACATGTCAGACGACTATAGGGTCGGCCCCACGACCCCGGGACTAGGTTGGCCCGCGGCCGACTTGTCTAACGACTATATGGTCGTCCCACGACCCCGGGGCTAGACTGGCCCGCCACCGTCATGCCCGACGACTATAGGGTCGTCCCGACGACCCCGGGACTAGATTGGCCCGCCACCGTCATGTCCGACGACTTTAAGGTCGTCCCCACGACCACGGGCCAAAGTTGCCCAGCCGCCGACATGTCCGACGACTATAGGGTCGTCCCCACGACCCCGGGACTAGATTGGCCCGCCACCGACTTGTCCGACGAATATAGGGGCGTCCCCACGACCACGGGCCAAAGTTGCCCAGCCGCCGACATGTCCGACGACTATAGGGTCGTCCCCACGACCCCGGGACTAGATTGGCCCGCCACCGTCATGCCCGACGACTATAGGGTCGTCCCCACCACCCCGGGACTAGATTGGCCCGCCACCGTCATGTCCGACGACTATAAAGTCGTCCCCACGACCCCGGGACTAGGTTGGCCAGCCGCCATGTCTAACGACTATAGGGTCGTCCCACGACCCCGGGGCTAGATTGGCCCGCCACCGTCATGCCCGACGACTATAGGGTCGTCCCGACGACCCCGGGACTAGATTGGCCCGCCACCGTCATGTCCGACGACTTTAAGGTCGTCCCCACGACCACGGGCCAAAGTTGCCCAGCCGCCGACATGTCCGACGACTATAGGGTCGTCCCCACGACCCCGGGACTAGATTGCCCCGCCACCGTCATGTCCGACGACTATAGGGTCGTCCCCACGACCACAGGCCATGGTTGGCCAGCCGCCGACATGTTCGACGACTATAGGGTCGTCCCCACGATCCCGGGCCTATGTTGGCCAGCCGCCGACATGTCCCACGACTACAGAGTCATCCCCACGACCCCGGGATTAGATTGCCCCGCCACCGTCATGTCCGACGACTATAGGGTCGTCCCCACGACCCCGAGACTAGGTTGGCCCACCGCCGACTTGTCTGACGACTATAGGGTCGTCCCCACGACCCCGTGACTAGTTTGGCCCGCCGCCGACTGTTCCGACGACTATAGGGTCGTCCCCACGACCACGGGCCAAAGTGGCCCAGCCGCCGGCATGTCCGACCACTATAGGGTCGTCCCCACGACCCCGGGACTAGGTTGGCCAGCCTCCGACATATCCGACGACTATAGGGTCGTCCCTACGACCACGGGCCAAAGTTGGCCAGCCGCCGACATGTCCGACGGCTATAGGGTCGTCCCCACGACCCCGGGACTAGATTGGCCCGCCACCGTCATGTCCGACGACAATAGGGTCGTCCCCACGACCCCGGGACTAGTTTGGCCCTCCGCCGAATTGTCCGACGACTATAGGGTCGTCCCCACGACCCCGGGACTAGATTGCCCCGCCACCGTCATGTCCAACGACTATAGGGTCGTCCCCACGACCCCGGGACTAGGTTGGCCCACCGCCGACTTGTCCGACGACTATAGGGTGGTCCCCACGACCCCGGGACTAGGTTGGCCAGCCTCCGACATATCCGACGACTATTGGGTCGTCCCTACGACCACGGGCCAAAGTTGGCCAGTCGCCGACATGTCCGACGACTATAGGGTCGTCCCCACGACCACGGGCCAAAGTGGCCCAGCCGCCGGCATGTCCGACGACTATAGGGTCGTCCCCACGACCCCGGGACTAGGTTGGCCAGCCTCCGACATATCCGACGACTATTGGGTCGTCCCTACGACCACGGGCGAAAGTTGGCCAGTCGCCGACATGTCCGACGACTATAGGGTCGTCCCCACGACCCCGGGACTACATTGACCCGCCACCGTCATGTCCGACGACTACAGGGTCGTCCCCACGACCACGGGCCAAAGTTGCCCAGCCGCCGACATGTCCGACGACTGAAGGGTCGTCCCCACGACCCCGGGACTAGATTGGCCAGCCGCCGACATGTCCGACGACTATAGGGTCGTCTCCACGACCCCGGGACTAGGATGGCCAGCCGCCCACATGTCCGACGACTATGGGGTCGTCCCCACGACCCCGGGACTAGGTTGGCCCGCGGCCGACTTGTCTGACGACTATAGGGTCGTCCGCACGACCCCAGGAGTAGATTGGCCCGCCACCATCATGTCAGACGACTATAGGGTCGGCCCCACGACCCCGGGACTAGGTTGGCCCGCGGCCGACTTGTCTAACGACTATAGGGAAGTCCCACGACCCCGGGGCTAGATTGGCCCGCCACCGTCATGCCCGACGACTATAAGGTCGTCCCCACGACCACGGGCCAAAGTTGTCCAGCCGCCAACATGTCCGACGACTATAGGGTCGTCCCCACGACCCCGGGACTAGATTGGCCCGCCACCGTCATGTCCGACGACTATAGGGTCGTCCCCACCACCCCGGGACTAGGTTGGCCCGCCGCCGACTTGTCCGACGACTATAGGGTCGTCCCACGACCCCCGGACTAGATTGACCCGCCACCGTCATGTCCGCCGACTATAGGGTCGTCCCCACGTCCCCGGGACTAGGTTGGCCCGCCGCCGACTTGCCCGACGACTATAGGGTCGTCCCCACGACCCCGGGACTATGTTGGCCTGCCGCCGACTTGTCCGACGACTATAGGGTCGTCCCCACGACCCCGGGACTAGACTGGCCCGCCACCGTCATGTCCGACGACTACAGAGTCATCCCCACGACCCCGGGACTAGATTGCCCCGCCACCGTCATGTCCGACGACTATAGGGTCGTCCCCACGACCCCGAGACTAGGTTGGCCCACCGCCGACTTGTCTGACGACTATAGGGTCGTCCCCACGACCCCGTGACTAGTTTGGCCCGCCGCCGACTGTTCCGACGACTATAGGGTCGTCCCCACGACCACGGGCCAAAGTGGCCCAGCCGCCGGCATGTCCGACCACTATAGGGTCGTCCCCACGACCCCGGGACTAGGTTGGCCAGCCTCCGACATATCCGACGACTATAGGGTCGTCCCTACGACCACGGGCCAAAGTTGGCCAGCCGCCGACATGTCCGACGGCTATAGGGTCGTCCCCACGACCCCGGGACTAGATTGGCCCGCCACCGTCATGTCCGACGACAATAGGGTCGTCCCCACGACCCCGGGACTAGTTTGGCCCTCCGCCGAATTGTCCGACGACTATAGGGTCGTCCCCACGACCCCGGGACTAGATTGCCCCGCCACCGTCATGTCCAACGACTATAGGGTCGTCCCCACGACCCCGGGACTAGGTTGGCCCACCGCCGACTTGTCCGACGACTATAGGGTGGTCCCCACGACCCCGGGACTAGGTTGGCCAGCCTCCGACATATCCGACGACTATTGGGTCGTCCCTACGACCACGGGCCAAAGTTGGCCAGTCGCCGACATGTCCGACGACTATAGGGTCGTCCCCACGACCACGGGCCAAAGTGGCCCAGCCGCCGGCATGTCCGACGACTATAGGGTCGTCCCCACGACCCCGGGACTAGGTTGGCCAGCCTCCGACATATCCGACGACTATTGGGTCGTCCCTACGACCACGGGCCAAAGTTGGCCAGTCGCCGACATGTCCGACGACTATAGGGTCGTCCCCACGACCCCGGGACTAGATTGACCCGCCACCGTCATGTCCGACGACTACAGGGTCGTCCCCACGACCACGGGCCAAAGTTGCCCAGCCGCCGACATGTCCGACGACTGAAGGGTCGTCCCCACGACCCCGCGACTAGATTGGCCCGCCACCGACTTGTCCGACGACTATAGAGGCGTCCCCACGACCCCGGGACTAGGCTGGCCAGCCGCCGACATGTCCGACGACTATAGGGTCGTCCGCACGACCCCGGGACTAGGCTGGCCCGCCACCATTATGTCCGACGACTATAGGGTCGTCCCCATGACCCCGGGGCTAGATTCGCCCGCCACCGACTTGTCCGAAGACTATAGAGGCCTCTCCACGACCCCGGGACTAGGCTGGCCAGCCGCCGACATGTCCGACGACTGAAGGGTCGTCCCCTCGACCCCGCGACTAGATTGGCCCGCCACCGACTTGTCCGACGACTGTAGGGTCGTCCCCACGACCCCGGGACTAGGTTGGCCCGCGGCCGACTTGTCTGACGACTATAGGGTCGTCCGCACGACCCCAGGAGTAGATTGGCCCGCCACCATCATGTCAGACGACTATAGGGTCGGCCCCACGACCCCGGGACTAGGTTGGCCCGCGGCCGACTTGTCTAACGACTATAGGGAAGTCCCACGACCCCGGGGCTAGATTGGCCCGCCACCGTCATGCCCGACGACTATAAGGTCGTCCCCACGACCACGGGCCAAAGTTGTCCAGCCGCCAACATGTCCGACGACTATAGGGTCGTCCCCACGACCCCGGGACTAGATTGGCCCGCCACCGTCATGTCCGACGACTATAGGGTCGTCCCCACCACCCCGGGACTAGGTTGGCCCGCCGCCGACTTGTCCGACGACTATAGGGTCGTCCCACGACCCCCGGACTAGATTGACCCGCCACCGTCATGTCCGCCGACTATAGGGTCGTCCCCACGTCCCCGGGACTAGGTTGGCCCGCCGCCGACTTGCCCGACGACTATAGGGTCGTCCCCACGACCCCGGGACTATGTTGGCCTGCCGCCGACTTGTCCGACGACTATAGGGTCGTCCCCACGACCCCGCGACTAGACTGGCCCGCCACCGTCATGTCCGACGAATATAGGGTCGTCCCCACGACCCCGGGACTAGATTGCCCCGCCACCGACTTGTCCGAAGACTATAGAGGCGTCTCCACGACCCCGGGACTAGGCTGGCCAGCCGCCGACATGTCCGACGACTGAAGGGTCGTCCCCACGACCCCGCGACTAGATTGGCCCGCCACCGACTTGTCCGACGACTATAGGGTCGTCCCCACGACCCCGGGACTAGGTTGGCCCGCGGCCGACTTGTCTGACGACTATAGGGTCGTCCCCACGACCCCGGGACTAGATTGGCCCGCCACCGTCATGTCCGACGACTATAGGGTCGTCCCCACCACCCCGGGACTAGGTTGGCCCGCCGCCGACTTGTCCGACGACTATAGTGTCGTCCCACGACCCCCGGACTAGATTGACCCGCCACCGTCATGTCCGCCGACTATAGGGTCGTCCCCACGTCCCCGGGACTAGGTTGGCCCGCCGCCGACTTGCCCGACGACTATAGGGTCGTCCCCACGACCCCGGGACTATGTTGGCCCGCCGCCGACTTGTCCGACGACTATAGGGTCGCGCCCACGACCCCGGGACTAGATTGGCCCGCCACCATCATGTCGGAGGTCTATAGCGTTGTCCCCACGACCACGGGCCAAAGTTGGCCAGCCGCCGACTTGTCCGACGACTATGGGGTCGTACCCACGACCCCAGGAGTAGATTGCCCCGCCACCGTCATGTCCGACGACTATAGGGTCGTCCCCACGTCCCCGGGACTAGGTTGGCCCGCCACCATAATGTCCGACGTCTATAGGGTCGTCCCCTCTACCCCGGGACTAGGTTGGCCCGCCGCCGACTTGTCCGACGACTATGGGGTCGTCCCCACGACCCCGGGACTAGGTTGGCCCGCCGCAGACTTGTCCGACGACTATAGGGTCGTCCCCACGATCCAGGGACTAGGTTGGCCAGCCGCCGACATGTCCGACGACAATAGGGTCGTCCCCACGACCCCGGGACTAGATTGGCCCACCACCGTCATTTCCGACGACTACAGGGTCGTCCCCACGACCCCGGGACTAGGTTGGCCCGCCGCCGACTTGTCCGACGACTATAGGGTCATCCCTACGACCCCGGGACTAGGTTGGCCAGCCGCCGACATGCCCGACGACTATAGGGTCGTCCCCACGACCCCGGGAGTAGATTGCCCCGCCTCCGTCATGTCCGACGACTATAGGGTCGTCTCCACGACACCGGGACTAGGTTGGCCCGCCGCCCAGTTGTCCGACGGCTATAGGGTCGTCCCCACGACCACGGGGCAAAGTTGCCCAGCCGCCGACATGTCCGACGACTATAGGGTCGTCTCTACGACCCCGGGCCAAAGTTGGTCAGCCGCCGACATGTCCGACGACTATAGGGTCCTCCCCACGACCCCGGGACCAGATTGGCCCCCCACCATCATGTCCGACGACTAAAGGGTCGTCCCCACGACCCCGGGACTAGGTTGGCCCGCCACCATCATGTCCGACGACTATAGGGTCGTCCCCTCGACCCCGGGACTAGGTTGGCCCGCCGCCGACTTGTCCGACGATTATAGGGTCGTCCCCATGACCCCGGGACTAGGTTGACCAGCCGCCGACATGTCCGACGACTATAGGGTCGTCCCCACGACCCCGGGACTAGGTTGGCCTGCACCATCATGTCCGACGACTATAGGGTCGTCCCCTCGACCCCGGGACTAGGTTGGCCCGCCGCCGACTTGTCCGACGACTATGGGGTCGTCCCCACGACCCCGGGACTAGGTTGGCCCGCCGCCGACTTGTCCGACGACTATCGGGTCGTCCCCACGACCCCGGGACTATGTTGTCCTGCCGCCGACTTGTCCGACGACTATAGGGTCGTCCCCACGATCCCGGGACTAGGTTGGCCAGCCACCGACTTGCCCGACGACTATAGGGTCGTCCCCACGACCACGGGCCAAAGTTGCCCAGCCGCCGGCATGTCCGAAGACTATAGGGTCGTCCCCACGACCCCGGGTCTAGATTGGCCCGCCACCGTCATGTCCGACGACTATAGGGTCGTCCCCACGGCCCCGGGAATAGATTGGCCCACTACCGTCATGTCCGACGACTACAGGGTCGTCCCCACGATCCCGCGACTAGGTTGGCCAGCCGCCGACATGTCCGACGACAATAGGGTCGTCCCCACGACCCCGGGACTAGATTGGCCCACCACCGTCATGTCCGACGACTACAGGGTCGTCCCCACGACCCCGGGACTAGGTTGGCCCGCCGCCGACTTGTCCGACGACTACAGGGTCGTCCCCACGACCCCGGGACTAGGTTGGCCCGCCGCCGACTTGTCCGACGACTATAGGGTCGTCCCCACGACCCCGGGACTATGTTGGCCTGCCGCCGACTTGTCCGACGACTATAGGGTCGTCCCCACGACCCCGGGACTAGATTGGCTCGCCACCGACATGTCCGACGACTATAGGGTCGTCCCCACGACCCCGGGACTAGGTTGGCCCGCCACCATCATGTCCGACGACTATGGGGTCGTCCCCACGAACCAGGGACTAGGTTGGCCCGCCGCCGACTGGTCCGACGACTATAGGGTGGTCCCCACGACCCAGGGACTTGGTTGACCCGCCGCCGACATGTCCGACGACTACAGGGTCCTCCCCACGATCCCGGGACTAGGTTGGCCAGCCGCCGACATGTCCGACGACTATAGGGACGTCCCCACGACCCCGGGACTAGGTTGGCCAGCCGCCGACATATCCGACGACTATAGGGTCGTCCCCACGACCCCGGGACTAGGTTGGCCCGCCACCATCATGTCCGACGACTCTGGGGTCGTCCCAACGACCCAGGGACTAGGTTGGCCCGCCGCCGACTGGTCCGACGACTATAGGGTGGTCCCCACGACCCAGGGACTAGATTGGCCCACCACCGTCATGTCCGACGACTACAGGGTCGTCCCCACGACCCCAGGACTAGGTTGGCCCGCCGCCGACTTGTCCGACGACTACAGGGTCGTCCCCACGACCCCGGGACTAGGTTGGCCCGCCGCCGACTTGTCCGACGACTATAGGGTCGCCCCCACGACCCCGGTACTATGTTGGCCTGCCGCCGACTTGTCCGACGACTATAGGGTCGTCCCCACGACCCCGGGACTAGATTGGCTCGCCACCGACATGTCCGACGACTATAGGGTCGTCCCCACGACCCCGGGACTAGGTTGGCCCGCCACCATCATGTCCGACGACTATGGGGTCGTCCCCACGAACCAGGGACTAGGTTGGCCCGCCGCCGACTGGTCCGACGACTATAGGGTCGTCCCCACGACCCCGGGACTAGGTTGGCCCGCCACCATCATGTCCGACGACTCTGGGGTCGTCCCAACGTCCCAGGGACTAGGTTGGCCCGCCGCCGACTGGTCCGACGACTATAGGGTGGTCCCCACGACCCAGGGACTTGGTTGACCCGCCGCCGACATGTCCGACGACTACAGGGTCCTCCCCACGATCCCGGGACTAGGTTGGCCAGCCGCCGACATGTCCGACGACTATAGGGACGTCCCCACGACCCCGGGACTAGGTTGGCCCGCCGCCGACTTGTCCGACGACTATAGGGTCGCCCCCACGACCCCGCGACTAGATTGGCCCGCCACCATCATGTCGGAGGTCTATAGGGTTGTCCCCACGACCACGGGCCAATGTTGGCCAGCCGCCGACTTGTCCGACGACTATGGGGTCGTACCCACGACCCCAGGAGTAGATTGCCCCGCCACCGTCATGTCCGACGACTATAGGGTCGTCTCCACGACCCCGGGACTAGGTTGGCCCGCCGCCGAGTTGTCCGACGACTATGGGGTCGTCCCCACAACCCCGGGACTAGTGTGGCCCGCCACCGTCATGTCCGACGAGTATAGGGTCGTACCCACGACCCAGGGACTAGGTTGGCCCGCCGCCGACTGGTCCGACGACTATAGGGTGGTCCCCACGACCCAGGGACTTGGTTGACCCGCCGCCGACATGTCCGACGACTACAGGGTCCTCCCCACGATCCCGGGACTAGGTTGGCCAGCCGCCGACATGTCCGACGACTATAGGGACGTCCCCACGACCCCGGGACTAGGTTGGCCCGCCGCCGACTTGTCCGGCGACTATAGGGACGGCCCCACGACCACGGGCCAATGTTGCCCAGCCGCCGACATGTCCGACGAATATAGGGTCGTCCCCACGACCCCGGGACTAGATTGGCCCGCCACCGACATGTCCGGTGACTATAGGGTCGCCCCACGATCCCCGGACTAGGTTGGCCCGCCGCCGAATTGTCCGACGACTATAGGTTCGTCCCTACGACCCCGGAGCTAGATTGGTCCGCCACCGTCATGTCCGACGACTATAGGGTCGTCCTCACGACCCCGCGACTAGGTTGGTCCGCCGCCGACTTGTCCGACGACTATGGGGTCGTACCCACGACCCCAGGAGTAGATTGCCCCGCCACCGTCATGTCCGACGACTATAGGGTCGTCCCCACGTCCCCGGGACTAGGTTGGCCCGCCACCATAATGTCCGACGTCTATAGGGTCGTCCCCTCGACCCCGGGACTAGGTTGGCCCGCCGCCGACTTGTCCGACGACTATGGGGTCGTCCCCACGACCCCGGGACTAGGTTGGCCCGCCGCCGACTTGTCCGACGACTATAGGGTCGTCCCCACGACCCCGGGACTATGTTGGCCTGCCGCCGACTTGTCCGACGACTATAGGGTCGTCCCCACGATCCCGGGACTAGGTTGGCCAGCCACCGACTTGCCCGACGACTATAGGGTCGTCCCCACGACCACGGGCCAAAGTTGCCCAGCCGCCGGCATGTCCGAAGATTATAGGTTCGTCCCCACGACCCCGGGTCTAGATTGGCCCGCCACCGTCATGTCCGACGACTATAGGGTCGTCCCCACGGCCCCGGGAATAGATTGGCCCACCACCGTCATGTCCGACGACTACAGGGTCGTCCCCACGACCCCGGGACGAGGTTGGCCCGCCACCGACTTGTCCGACGACTATATGGTCATCCCTACGACCCCGGGACTAGGTTGGCCAGCCGCCGACATGCCCGACGACTATAGGGTCGTCCCCACGACCCCGGGACTAGATTGGCCCGCCACCGTCATGTCCGACGACTATAGGTTCGTGTCTACGACCCTGGGCATACGTTGGCCAGCCGCCGACATGTCCGACGACTATAGGGTCGTCCCCACAACCCCGGGACTAGATTGGCCCACCACCGTCATGTCCGACGACTACAGGGTCGTCCCCACGACCCCGGGACTAGGTTGGCCCGCCGCCGACTTGTCCGACGACTATAGGGTCGTCCCTCCCACCCCAGAACTAGGTTGGCCCGCCACCGACTTGTCCGACGACTACAGGGTCGTCCCACGACCCCGGGACTAGATTGGCCCGCCACCGTCATGTCCGACGAATATAGGTTCGTGCCTACGACCCTGGGCATACGTTGGCCCGCCGCCGACATGTCCGACGACTGTAGGGTCGTCCCCACGATCCCGCGACTAGGTTGGCCCGCCGCCGACATGTCCGACGACAATAGGGTCGTCCCCACGACCCCGGGACTAGATTGGCCCACCACCGTCATGTCCGACGAGTACAGGGTCGTCCCCACGACCCCGGGACTAGGTTGGCCCGCCGCCGACTTGTCCGACGACTACAGGGTCGTCCCCACGACCCCGGGACTAGGTTGGCCCGCCGCCGACTTGTCCGACGACTATAGGGTCGTCCCCACGACCCCGGGACTATGTTGGCCTGCCAAGGACTTGTCCGACGACTATAGGGTCGTCCCCACGACCCCGGGACTAGATTGGCTCGCCACCGACATATCCGACGACTATAGGGTCGTCCCCACGACCCCGGGACTAGGTTGGCCCGCCACCATCATGTCCGACGACTATGGGGTCGTCCCCACGACCCAGGGACTAGGTTGGCCCGCCGCCGACTGGTCCGACGACTATAGGGTGGTCCCCACGACCCAGGGACTTGGTTGACCCGCCGCCGACATGTCCGACGACTACAGGGTCCTCCCCACGATCCCGGGACTAGGTTGGCCAGCCGCCGACATGTCCGACGACTATAGGGACGTCCCCACGACCCCGGGACTAGGTTGGCCAGCCGCCGACATATCCGACGACTATAGGGTCGTCCCCACGTCCCCGGGACTAGGTTGGCCCGCCACCATAATGTCCGACGTCTATAGGGTCGTCCCCACGACCCCGGGACTAGGTTGGCCCGCCGCCGACTGGTCCGACGTCTATAGGGTGGTCCCCACGACCCAGGGACTAGGTTGGCCAGCCGCCGACATGCCCGACGACTATAGGGTCGTCCCCACGACCCCGGGACTAGATTGGCCCGCCACCGTCATGTCCGACGACTATAGGTTCGTGTCTACGACCCTGGGCATACGTTGGCCAGCCGCCGACATGTCCGACGACTATAGGGTCGTCCCCACGATCCCGGGACTAGGTTGGCCGGCCGCCGACATGTCCGACGACAATAGGGTCGTCCCCACAACCCCGGGACTGGATTGGCCCACCACCGTCATGTCCGACGACTACAGGGTCGTCCCCACGACCCCGGGACTAGGTTGGCCCGCCGCCGACTTGTCCGACGACTATAGGGTCGTCCCTCCCACCCCAGAACTAGGTTGGCCCGCCACCGACTTGTCCGACGACTACAGGGTCGTCCCCACGACCCCGGGACTAGATTGGCCCGCCACCGTCATGTCCGACGACTACAGGGTCGTCCCCACGACCCCGGGACTAGGTTGGCCCGCCGCCACTTGTCCGACGACTACAGGGTCGTCCCCACGACCCCGGGACTAGGTTGGCCCGCCGCCGACTTGTCCGACGACTATAGGGTCGTCCCCACGACCCCGGGACTAGATTGGCCCGCCACCGTCATGTCCGACGACTATAGGGTCGTCCCCACGACCCCAGGACTACGTTGGCCCGCCGCCGACTTGTCCGACGACTATAGGGACGTCCCCACGACCACGGGCCAAAGTTGCCCAACCGCCGACATGTCCGACGACTATAGGGTCTTCCCCACGACCCCGGGACTAGATTGGCCCGCCACCGTCATGTCCGACGACTATAGGGTCGTCCCCACGACCCCGGGACTAGGTTGGCCCGCCGCCGACTTGTCCGACGACTATAGGGTCGTCTCCACGACCCCGGGACTAGGTTGGCCCGCCGCCGTCTTGTCCGACGACTATAGGGTCGTCCCCACGACCCCGGGACTAGGTTGGCCAGCCGCCGACATGTTCGACGACTATGGGGTCGTCCCCACGAGCCCGGGACTAGATTGGCCCGCCACCGTCATGTCCGACGACTATAGGTTCTTCCCTACGACCCTGGGCATACGTTGGCCCGCCGCCGACATGTCTGACGACTATAGGGTCGTCCCCACGATCCCGGGACTAGGTTGGCCAGCCGCCGACATGTCCGACGACTATAGAGTCGTCCCCACGGCCCCGGGAATAGATTGGCCCACTACCGTCATGTCCGACGACTACAGGGTCGTCCACACGACCTCCGGACTAGATTGCCCCGCCACCGTCATGTCCGACGACTATAGGGTCGTCCCCACGACCCCGGGAGCTAGGTTCGCCAGCCGCCGACATGTCCGACGACTATAGGGTCGTTCCCACGACCCCCGGACTAGGTTGGCCCGCCGCCGACTTGTCCGACGACTATAGGGTCGTCCCCACGACCCCGGGACTAGATTGACCCGCCACCGTCATGTCCGACGACTATAGGATCGTCTCCACGACCCCGGGACAAGGTTGGCCCGCCGCCGACTTGTCCGACGACTCTAGGGTTGTCCCCACGACCACGGGCCAAAGTTGCCCAGCCGCCGACATGTCCGACGACTATAGGGTCGTCCCCACAACCCCGGGTCTAGATTGGCCCGCCACCGTCATGTCCGAGGACTATAGGGTCGTCCCCACGACCCCGGGACTAGGTTGGCCCGCCGCCGAATTGTCCGACGACTATGGGGTCGTCCCCACGACCACGGGCCAAAGTTGCCCAGCCGCCGACATGTCCGACGACTATAGGGTCGTCCCCACGACCCCGGGACTAGATTGGCCCGCCACCATCATTTCCGAGGACTATAGGGTCGTCCCCACGACCCCGGGACTAGGTTGGCCCGCCGCCGACGTGTCCGACGATTATAGGGTCGTCCCCACGACCCCGGGACTAGGTTGGCCCGCCGCCGACTTGTCCGACGACTATAGGGACGTCCCCGCGACCACGGGCCAAAGTTGCCCAACCGCCGACATGTCCGACGACTATAGGGTCTTCCCCACGACCCCGGGACTAGATTGGCCCGCCACCGTCATGTCCGACGACTATAAGGTCGTCTCCACGACCCCCGGGACTAGGATGGCCCGCCGCCGACTTGTCCGACAACTATAGGGTCGTCCCTTCCACCCCGGAACTAGGTTGGCCAGCCGCCGACATGTCCGACGACTATAGGGTCGTCCACACGACCTCCGGACTAGATTGCCCCGCCACCGTCATGTCCGACGACTATAGGGTCGTCCCCACGACCCCCGCACTAGATTGCCCCGCCACCGTCATGTCCGACGAATATAGGGTCGTCCCCACGATCCCGGGACTAGGTTGGCCAGCCGCCGACATGTCCGACGACTATAGGGTCGTCCCCACGGCCCCGGGAATAGATTGGCCCACTACCGTCATGTCCGACGACTACAGGGTCGTCCACACGACCTCCGGACTAGATTGCCCCGCCGCCGTCATGTCCGACGACTATAAGGTCGTCTCCACGACCCCGGGACTAGGTTGGCCCGCCGCCGACTTGTGCGACGACTATAGGGTCGTCCCCACGACCACGGGTCAATGTTGGTCAGCCGCCGGCATGTCCGACGACTATAGGGTTGTCCCCACGACCCCGGGACTAGATTGGCCCGCCACCGTCATGTCCGACGACTATAGGGTCGTCCCCACGGCCCCGGGAATAGATTGGCCCACTACCGTCATGTCCGACGACTACAGGGTCGTCCACACGACCTCCGGACTAGATTGCCCCGCCACCGTCATGTCCGACGACTATAACGTCGTCTCCACGACCCCGGGCCTAGGTTGGCCAGCCGCCGACATGTCCGACGACTATAGGGTCGTCCACACGACCTCCGGACTAGATTGCCCCGCCACCGTCATGTCCGACGACTATAGGGTCGTCCCCACGACCCCGCGACTAGATTGGCCCGCCACCGACTTGTCCGACGACTATAGGGGCGTCCCCACGACCCCGGGACTAGGTTGGCCAGCCGCCGACTTGTCCGACAACTATAGGGTCGTCCCTTCCACCCCGGAACTAGGTTGGTCAGCCGCCGACATGTCCGACGACTATAGGGGCGTCCCCTCGACCCCGGGACTAGGTTGGCCCGCGGCCGACTTGTCTGACGACTATAGGGTCGTCCGCACGACCCCAGGAGTAGATTGGCCCGCCACCATCATGTCCGACGACTATAGGGTCGTCCCCACGACCCCGCGACTAGATTGGCCCGCCACCGACTTGTCCGACGACTATAGGGGCGTCCCCACGACCCCGGGACTAGGTTGGCCAGCCGCCGACTTGTCCGACAACTATAGGGTCGTCCCTTCCACCCCGGAACTAGGTTGGTCAGCCGCCGACTTGTCCGACGACTATAGGGTCATCCCTACGACCCCGGGACTAGGTTGGCCAGCCGCCGACATGCCCGACGACTATAGGGTCGTCCCCACGACCCCGGGAGTAGATTGCCCCGCCCCCGTCATGTCCGACGACTATAGGGTCGTCTCCACGACACCGGGACTAGGTTGGCCCGCCGCCCAGTTGTCCGACGGCTATAGGGTCGTCCCCACGACCACGGGCCAAAGTTGCCCAGCCGCCGACATGTCCGACGACTATAGGGTCGTCTCTACGACCCCGGGCCAAAGTTGGTCAGCCGCCGACATGTCCGACGACTATAGGGTCCTCCCCACGACCCCGGGACTAGGTTGGCCCGCCGCCGACTTGTCCGACGATTATAGGGTCGTCCCCATGACCCCGGGACTAGGTTGGCCAGCCGCCGACATGTCCGACGACTATAGGGTCGTCCCCTCGACCCCGGGACTAGGTTGGCCCGCCGCCGACTTGTCCGACGACTATGGGGTCGTCCCCACGACCCCGGGACTATGTTGGCCTGCCGCCGACTTGTCCGACGACTATAGGGTCGTCCCCACGACCCCGGGACTAGATTGGCTCGCCACCGACATGTCCGACGACTATAGGGTCGTCCCCACGACCCCGGGACTAGGTTGGCCCGCCACCATCATGTCCGACGACTATGGGGTCGTCCCCACGAACCAGGGACTAGGTTGGCCCGCCGCCGACTGGTCCGACGACTATAGGGTGGTCCCCACGACCCAGGGACTTGGTTGACCCGCCGCCGACATGTCCGACGACTACAGGGTCCTCCCCACGATCCCGGGACTAGGTTGGCCAGCCGCCGACATGTCCGACGACTATAGGGACGTCCCCACGACCCCGGGACTAGGTTGGCCAGCCGCCGACATATCCGACGACTATAGGGTCGTCCCCACGACCCCGGGACTAGGTTGGCCCGCCACCATCATGTCCGACGACTCTGGGGTCGTCCCAACGACCCAGGGACTAGGTTGGCCCGCCGCCGACTGGTCCGACGACTATAGGGTGGTCCCCACGACCCAGGGACTAGATTGGCCCACCACCGTCATGTCCGACGACTACAGGGTCGTCCCCACGACCCCAGGACTAGGTTGGCCCGCCGCCGACTTGTCCGACGACTACAGGGTCGTCCCCACGACCCCGGGACTAGGTTGGCCCGCCGCCGACTTGTCCGACGACTATAGGGTCGCCCCCACGACCCCGGTACTATGTTGGCCTGCCGCCGACTTGTCCGACGACTATAGGGTCGTCCCCACGACCCCGGGACTAGATTGGCTCGCCACCGACATGTCCGACGACTATAGGGTCGTCCCCACGACCCCGGGACTAGGTTGGCCCGCCACCATCATGTCCGACGACTATGGGGTCGTCCCCACGAACCAGGGACTAGGTTGGCCCGCCGCCGACTGGTCCGACGACTATAGGGTCGTCCCCACGACCCCGGGACTAGGTTGGCCCGCCACCATCATGTCCGACGACTCTGGGGTCGTCCCAACGTCCCAGGGACTAGGTTGGCCCGCCGCCGACTGGTCCGACGACTATAGGGTGGTCCCCACGACCCAGGGACTTGGTTGACCCGCCGCCGACATGTCCGACGACTACAGGGTCCTCCCCACGATCCCGGGACTAGGTTGGCCAGCCGCCGACATGTCCGACGACTATAGGGACGTCCCCACGACCCCGGGACTAGGTTGGCCCGCCGCCGACTTGTCCGACGACTATAGGGTCGCCCCCACGACCCCGCGACTAGATTGGCCCGCCACCATCATGTCGGAGGTCTATAGGGTTGTCCCCACGACCACGGGCCAATGTTGGCCAGCCGCCGACTTGTCCGACGACTATGGGGTCGTACCCACGACCCCAGGAGTAGATTGCCCCGCCACCGTCATGTCCGACGACTATAGGGTCGTCTCCACGACCCCGGGACTAGGTTGGCCCGCCGCCGAGTTGTCCGACGACTATGGGGTCGTCCCCACAACCCCGGGACTAGTGTGGCCCGCCACCGTCATGTCCGACGAGTATAGGGTCGTACCCACGACCCAGGGACTAGGTTGGCCCGCCGCCGACTGGTCCGACGACTATAGGGTGGTCCCCACGACCCAGGGACTTGGTTGACCCGCCGCCGACATGTCCGACGACTACAGGGTCCTCCCCACGATCCCGGGACTAGGTTGGCCAGCCGCCGACATGTCCGACGACTATAGGGACGTCCCCACGACCCCGGGACTAGGTTGGCCCGCCGCCGACTTGTCCGGCGACTATAGGTTCGTCCCTACGACCCCGGAGCTAGATTGGTCCGCCACCGTCATGTCCGACGACTATAGGGTCGTCCTCACGACCCCGCGACTAGGTTGGTCCGCCGCCGACTTGTCCGACGACTATGGGGTCGTACCCACGACCCCAGGAGTAGATTGCCCCGCCACCGTCATGTCCGACGACTATAGGGTCGTCCCCACGTCCCCGGGACTAGGTTGGCCCGCCACCATAATGTCCGACGTCTATAGGGTCGTCCCCTCGACCCCGGGACTAGGTTGGCCCGCCGCCGACTTGTCCGACGACTATGGGGTCGTCCCCACGACCCCGGGACTAGGTTGGCCCGCCGCCGACTTGTCCGACGACTATAGGGTCGTCCCCACGACCCCGGGACTATGTTGGCCTGCCGCCGACTTGTCCGACGACTATAGGGTCGTCCCCACGATCCCGGGACTAGGTTGGCCAGCCACCGACTTGCCCGACGACTATAGGGTCGTCCCCACGACCACGGGCCAAAGTTGCCCAGCCGCCGGCATGTCCGAAGATTATAGGTTCGTCCCCACGACCCCGGGTCTAGATTGGCCCGCCACCGTCATGTCCGACGACTATAGGGTCGTCCCCACGGCCCCGGGAATAGATTGGCCCACCACCGTCATGTCCGACGACTACAGGGTCGTCCCCACGACCCCGGGACGAGGTTGGCCCGCCACCGACTTGTCCGACGACTATATGGTCATCCCTACGACCCCGGGACTAGGTTGGCCAGCCGCCGACATGCCCGACGACTATAGGGTCGTCCCCACGACCCCGGGACTAGATTGGCCCGCCACCGTCATGTCCGACGACTATAGGTTCGTGTCTACGACCCTGGGCATACGTTGGCCAGCCGCCGACATGTCCGACGACTATAGGGTCGTCCCCACAACCCCGGGACTAGATTGGCCCACCACCGTCATGTCCGACGACTACAGGGTCGTCCCCACGACCCCGGGACTAGGTTGGCCCGCCGCCGACTTGTCCGACGACTATAGGGTCGTCCCTCCCACCCCAGAACTAGGTTGGCCCGCCACCGACTTGTCCGACGACTACAGGGTCGTCCCACGACCCCGGGACTAGATTGGCCCGCCACCGTCATGTCCGACGAATATAGGTTCGTGCCTACGACCCTGGGCATACGTTGGCCCGCCGCCGACATGTCCGACGACTGTAGGGTCGTCCCCACGATCCCGCGACTAGGTTGGCCCGCCGCCGACATGTCCGACGACAATAGGGTCGTCCCCACGACCCCGGGACTAGATTGGCCCACCACCGTCATGTCCGACGAGTACAGGGTCGTCCCCACGACCCCGGGACTAGGTTGGCCCGCCGCCGACTTGTCCGACGACTACAGGGTCGTCCCCACGACCCCGGGACTAGGTTGGCCCGCCGCCGACTTGTCCGACGACTATAGGGTCGTCCCCACGACCCCGGGACTATGTTGGCCTGCCAAGGACTTGTCCGACGACTATAGGGTCGTCCCCACGACCCCGGGACTAGATTGGCTCGCCACCGACATATCCGACGACTATAGGGTCGTCCCCACGACCCCGGGACTAGGTTGGCCCGCCACCATCATGTCCGACGACTATGGGGTCGTCCCCACGACCCAGGGACTAGGTTGGCCCGCCGCCGACTGGTCCGACGACTATAGGGTCGTCCCCACGTCCCCGGGACTAGGTTGGCCCGCCACCATAATGTCCGACGTCTATAGGGTCGTCCCCACGACCCCGGGACTAGGTTGGCCCGCCGCCGACTGGTCCGACGTCTATAGGGTGGTCCCCACGACCCAGGGACTAGGTTGGCCAGCCGCCGACATGCCCGACGACTATAGGGTCGTCCCCACGACCCCGGGACTAGATTGGCCCGCCACCGTCATGTCCGACGACTATAGGTTCGTGTCTACGACCCTGGGCATACGTTGGCCAGCCGCCGACATGTCCGACGACTATAGGGTCGTCCCCACGATCCCGGGACTAGGTTGGCCGGCCGCCGACATGTCCGACGACAATAGGGTCGTCCCCACAACCCCGGGACTGGATTGGCCCACCACCGTCATGTCCGACGACTACAGGGTCGTCCCCACGACCCCGGGACTAGGTTGGCCCGCCGCCGACTTGTCCGACGACTATAGGGTCGTCCCTCCCACCCCAGAACTAGGTTGGCCCGCCACCGACTTGTCCGACGACTACAGGGTCGTCCCCACGACCCCGGGACTAGATTGGCCCGCCACCGTCATGTCCGACGACTACAGGGTCGTCCCCACGACCCCGGGACTAGGTTGGCCCGCCGCCACTTGTCCGACGACTACAGGGTCGTCCCCACGACCCCGGGACTAGGTTGGCCCGCCGCCGACTTGTCCGACGACTATAGGGTCGTCCCCACGACCCCGGGACTAGATTGGCCCGCCACCGTCATGTCCGACGACTATAGGGTCGTCCCCACGACCCCAGGACTACGTTGGCCCGCCGCCGACTTGTCCGACGACTATAGGGACGTCCCCACGACCACGGGCCAAAGTTGCCCAACCGCCGACATGTCCGACGACTATAGGGTCTTCCCCACGACCCCGGGACTAGATTGGCCCGCCACCGTCATGTCCGACGACTATAGGGTCGTCCCCACGACCCCGGGACTAGGTTGGCCCGCCGCCGACTTGTCCGACGACTATAGGGTCGTCTCCACGACCCCGGGACTAGGTTGGCCCGCCGCCGTCTTGTCCGACGACTATAGGGTCGTCCCCACGACCCCGGGACTAGGTTGGCCAGCCGCCGACATGTTCGACGACTATGGGGTCGTCCCCACGAGCCCGGGACTAGATTGGCCCGCCACCGTCATGTCCGACGACTATAGGTTCTTCCCTACGACCCTGGGCATACGTTGGCCCGCCGCCGACATGTCTGACGACTATAGGGTCGTCCCCACGATCCCGGGACTAGGTTGGCCAGCCGCCGACATGTCCGACGACTATAGAGTCGTCCCCACGGCCCCGGGAATAGATTGGCCCACTACCGTCATGTCCGACGACTACAGGGTCGTCCACACGACCTCCGGACTAGATTGCCCCGCCACCGTCATGTCCGACGACTATAGGGTCGTCCCCACGACCCCGGGAGCTAGGTTCGCCAGCCGCCGACATGTCCGACGACTATAGGGTCGTTCCCACGACCCCCGGACTAGGTTGGCCCGCCGCCGACTTGTCCGACGACTATAGGGTCGTCCCCACGACCCCGGGACTAGATTGACCCGCCACCGTCATGTCCGACGACTATAGGATCGTCTCCACGACCCCGGGACAAGGTTGGCCCGCCGCCGACTTGTCCGACGACTCTAGGGTTGTCCCCACGACCACGGGCCAAAGTTGCCCAGCCGCCGACATGTCCGACGACTATAGGGTCGTCCCCACAACCCCGGGTCTAGATTGGCCCGCCACCGTCATGTCCGAGGACTATAGGGTCGTCCCCACGACCCCGGGACTAGGTTGGCCCGCCGCCGAATTGTCCGACGACTATGGGGTCGTCCCCACGACCACGGGCCAAAGTTGCCCAGCCGCCGACATGTCCGACGACTATAGGGTCGTCCCCACGACCCCGGGACTAGATTGGCCCGCCACCATCATTTCCGAGGACTATAGGGTCGTCCCCACGACCCCGGGACTAGGTTGGCCCGCCGCCGACGTGTCCGACGATTATAGGGTCGTCCCCACGACCCCGGGACTAGGTTGGCCCGCCGCCGACTTGTCCGACGACTATAGGGACGTCCCCGCGACCACGGGCCAAAGTTGCCCAACCGCCGACATGTCCGACGACTATAGGGTCTTCCCCACGACCCCGGGACTAGATTGGCCCGCCACCGTCATGTCCGACGACTATAAGGTCGTCTCCACGACCCCGGGACTAGGATGGCCCGCCGCCGACTTGTCCGACAACTATAGGGTCGTCCCTTCCACCCCGGAACTAGGTTGGCCAGCCGCCGACATGTCCGACGACTATAGGGTCGTCCACACGACCTCCGGACTAGATTGCCCCGCCACCGTCATGTCCGACGACTATAGGGTCGTCCCCACGACCCCCGCACTAGATTGCCCCGCCACCGTCATGTCCGACGAATATAGGGTCGTCCCCACGATCCCGGGACTAGGTTGGCCAGCCGCCGACATGTCCGACGACTATAGGGTCGTCCCCACGGCCCCGGGAATAGATTGGCCCACTACCGTCATGTCCGACGACTACAGGGTCGTCCACACGACCTCCGGACTAGATTGCCCCGCCGCCGTCATGTCCGACGACTATAAGGTCGTCTCCACGACCCCGGGACTAGGTTGGCCCGCCGCCGACTTGTGCGACGACTATAGGGTCGTCCCCACGACCACGGGTCAATGTTGGTCAGCCGCCGGCATGTCCGACGACTATAGGGTTGTCCCCACGACCCCGGGACTAGATTGGCCCGCCACCGTCATGTCCGACGACTATAGGGTCGTCCCCACGGCCCCGGGAATAGATTGGCCCACTACCGTCATGTCCGACGACTACAGGGTCGTCCACACGACCTCCGGACTAGATTGCCCCGCCACCGTCATGTCCGACGACTATAACGTCGTCTCCACGACCCCGGGCCTAGGTTGGCCAGCCGCCGACATGTCCGACGACTATAGGGTCGTCCACACGACCTCCGGACTAGATTGCCCCGCCACCGTCATGTCCGACGACTATAGGGTCGTCCCCACGACCCCGCGACTAGATTGGCCCGCCACCGACTTGTCCGACGACTATAGGGGCGTCCCCACGACCCCGGGACTAGGTTGGCCAGCCGCCGACTTGTCCGACAACTATAGGGTCGTCCCTTCCACCCCGGAACTAGGTTGGTCAGCCGCCGACATGTCCGACGACTATAGGGGCGTCCCCTCGACCCCGGGACTAGGTTGGCCCGCGGCCGACTTGTCTGACGACTATAGGGTCGTCCGCACGACCCCAGGAGTAGATTGGCCCGCCACCATCATGTCCGACGACTATAGGGTCGTCCCCACGACCCCGCGACTAGATTGGCCCGCCACCGACTTGTCCGACGACTATAGGGGCGTCCCCACGACCCCGGGACTAGGTTGGCCAGCCGCCGACTTGTCCGACAACTATAGGGTCGTCCCTTCCACCCCGGAACTAGGTTGGTCAGCCGCCGACTTGTCCGACGACTATAGGGTCATCCCTACGACCCCGGGACTAGGTTGGCCAGCCGCCGACATGCCCGACGACTATAGGGTCGTCCCCACGACCCCGGGAGTAGATTGCCCCGCCCCCGTCATGTCCGACGACTATAGGGTCGTCTCCACGACACCGGGACTAGGTTGGCCCGCCGCCCAGTTGTCCGACGGCTATAGGGTCGTCCCCACGACCACGGGCCAAAGTTGCCCAGCCGCCGACATGTCCGACGACTATAGGGTCGTCTCTACGACCCCGGGCCAAAGTTGGTCAGCCGCCGACATGTCCGACGACTATAGGGTCCTCCCCACGACCCCGGGACTAGGTTGGCCCGCCGCCGACTTGTCCGACGATTATAGGGTCGTCCCCATGACCCCGGGACTAGGTTGGCCAGCCGCCGACATGTCCGACGACTATAGGGTCGTCCCCTCGACCCCGGGACTAGGTTGGCCCGCCGCCGACTTGTCCGACGACTATGGGGTCGTCCCCACGACCCCGGGACTAGGTTGGCCCGCCGCCGACTTGTCCGACGACTATGGGGTCGTCCCCACGACCCCGGGACTAGGTTGGCCCGCCGCCGACTTGTCCGACGACTATCGGGTCGTCCCCACGACCCCGGGACTATGTTGTCCTGCCGCCGACTTGTCCGACGACTATAGGGTCGTCCCCACGATCCCGGGACTAGGTTGGCCAGCCACCGACTTGCCCGACGACTATAGGGTCGTCCCCACGACCACGGGCCAAAGTTGCCCAGCCGCCGGCATGTCCGAAGACTATAGGGTCGTCCCCACGACCCCGGGTCTAGATTGGCCCGCCACCGTCATGTCCGACGACTATAGGGTCGTCCCCACGGCCCCGGGAATAGATTGGCCCACTACCGTCATGTCCGACGACTACAGGGTCGTCCCCTCGATCCCGCGACTAGGTTGGCCAGCCGCCGACATGTCCGACGACAATAGGGTCGTCCCCACGACCCCGGGACTAGATTGGCCCACCACCGTCATGTCCGACGACTACAGGGTCGTCCCCACGACCCCGGGACTAGGTTGGCCCGCCGCCGACTTGTCCGACGACTACAGGGTCGTCCCCACGACCCCGGGACTAGGTTGGCCCGCCGCCGACTTGTCCGACGACTATAGGGTCGTCCCCACGACCCCGGGACTATGTTGGCCTGCCGCCGACTTGTCCGACGACTATAGGGTCGTCCCCACGACCCCGGGACTAGATTGGCCCACCACCGTCATGTCCGACGACTACAGGGTCGTCCCCACGACCCCGGGACTAGGTTGGCCCGCCGCCGACTTGTCCGACGACTACAGGGTCGTCCCCACGACCCCGGGACTAGGTTGACCCGCCGCCGACTTGTCCGACGACTATAGGGTCGTCCCCACGACCCCGGGACTAGGTTGGCCCGCCACCGACTTGTCCGACGACTATAGGGTCGTCCCCACGACCCCGGGACTATGTTGGCCTGCCGCCGACTTGTCCGACGACTATAGGGTCGTCCCCACGACCCCGGGACTAGATTGGCCCACCACCGTCATGTCCGACGACTACAGGGTCGTCCCCACGACCCCGGGACTATGTTGGCCTGCCGCCGACTTGTCCGACGACTATAGGGTCGTCCCCACGACCCCGGGACTAGATTGGCCCACCACCGTCATGTCCGACGACTACAGGGTCGTCCCCACGACCCCGGGACTAGGTTGGCCCGCCGCCGACTTGTCCGACGACTACAGGGTCGTCCCCACGACCCCGGGACTAGGTTGGCCCGCCGCCGACTTGTCCGACGACTACAGGGTCGTCCCCACGACCCCGGGACTAGGTTGGCCCGCCGCCGACTTGTCCGACGACTATAGGGTCGTCCCCACGACCCCGGGACTATGTTGGCCTGCCGCCGACTTGTCCGACGACTATAGGGTCGTCCCCACGACCCCGGGACTAGATTGGCTCGCCACCGACATGTCCGACGACTATAGGGTCGTCCCCACGACCCCGGGACTAGGTTGGCCCGCCACCATCATGTCCGACGACTATGGGGTCGTCCCCACGAACCAGGGACTAGGTTGGCCCGCCGCCGACTGGTCCGACGACTATAGGGTGGTCCCCACGACCCAGGGACTTGGTTGACCCGCCGCCGACATGTCCGACGACTACAGGGTCCTCCCCACGATCCCGGGACTAGGTTGGCCAGCCGCCGACATGTCCGACGACTATAGGGACGTCCCCACGACCCCGGGACTAGGTTGGCCAGCCGCCGACATATCCGACGACTATAGGGTCGTCCCCACGACCCCGGGACTAGGTTGGCCCGCCACCATCATGTCCGACGACTCTGGGGTCGTCCCAACGACCCAGGGACTAGGTTGGCCCGCCGCCGACTGGTCCGACGACTATAGGGTGGTCCCCACGACCCAGAGACTAGATTGGCCCACCACCGTCATGTCCGACGACTACAGGGTCGTCCCCACGACCCCAGGACTAGGTTGGCCCGCCGCCGACTTGTCCGACGACTACAGGGTCGTCCCCACGACCCCGGGACTAGGTTGGCCCGCCGCCGACTTGTCCGACGACTATAGGGTCGCCCCCACGACCCCGGTACTATGTTGGCCTGCCGCCGACTTGTCCGACGACTATAGGGTCGTCCCCACGACCCCGGGACTAGATTGGCTCGCCACCGACATGTCCGACGACTATAGGGTCGTCCCCACGACCCCGGGACTAGGTTGGCCCGCCACCATCATGTCCGACGACTATGGGGTCGTCCCCACGAACCAGGGACTAGGTTGGCCCGCCGCCGACTGGTCCGACGACTATAGGGTGGTCCCCACGACCCAGGGACTTGGTTGACCCGCCGCCGACATGTCCGACGACTACAGGGTCCTCCCCACGATCCCGGGACTAGGTTGGCCAGCCGCCGACATGTCCGACGACTATAGGGACGTCCCCACGACCCCGGGACTAGGTTGGCCAGCCACCGACATATCCGACGACTATAGGGTCGTCCCCACGACCCCGGGACTAGGTTGGCCCGCCACCATCATGTCCGACGACTCTGGGGTCGTCCCAACGACCCAGGGACTAGGTTGGCCCGCCGCCGACTGGTCCGACGACTATAGGGTGGTCCCCACGACCCAGGGACTAGATTGGCCCACCACCGTCATGTCCGACGACTACAGGGTCGTCCCCACGACCCCAGGACTAGGTTGGCCCGCCGCCGACTTGTCCGACGACTACAGGGTCGTCCCCACGACCCCGGGACTAGGTTGGCCCGCCGCCGACTTGTCCGACGACTATAGGGTCGCCCCCACGACCCCGGTACTATGTTGGCCTGCCGCCGACTTGTCCGACGACTATAGGGTCGTCCCCACGACCCCGGGACTAGATTGGCTCGCCACCGACATGTCCGACGACTATAGGGTCGCCCCACGACCCCGGGACTAGGTTGGCCCGCCGCCGACTTGTCCGACGACTATAGGGTCGTCCCCACGACCCCGGGACTATGTTGGCCCGCCGCCGACTTGTCCGACGACTATAGGGTCGCCCCCACGACCCCGCGACTAGATTGGCCCGCCACCATCATGTCGGAGGTCTATAGGGTTGTCCCCACGACCACGGGCCAATGTTGGCCAGCCGCCGACTTGTCCGACGACTATGGGGTCGTACCCACGACCCCAGGAGTAGATTGCCCCGCCACCGTCATGTCCGACGACTATAGGGTCGTCTCCACGACCCCGGGACTAGGTTGGCCCGCCGCCGAGTTGTCCGACGACTATGGGGTCGTCCCCACAACCCCGGGACTAGTGTGGCCCGCCACCGTCATGTCCGACGAGTATAGGGTCGTACCCACGACCCAGGGACTAGGTTGGCCCGCCGCCGACTGGTCCGACGACTATAGGGTGGTCCCCACGACCCAGGGACTTGGTTGACCCGCCGCCGACATGTCCGACGACTACAGGGTCCTCCCCACGATCCCGGGACTAGGTTGGCCAGCCGCCGACATGTCCGACGACTATAGGGACGTCCCCACGACCCCGGGACTAGGTTGGCCCGCCGCCGACTTGTCAGGCGACTATAGGGACGGCCCCACGACCACGGGCCAATGTTGCCCAGCCGCCGACATGTCCGACGAATATAGGGTCGTCCCCACGACCCCGGGACTAGATTGGCCCGCCACCGACATGTCCGGTGACTATAGGGTCGCCCCACGATCCCCGGACTAGGTTGGCCCGCCGCCGAATTGTCCGACGACTATAGGTTCGTCCCTACGACCCCGGAGCTAGATTGGTCCGCCACCGTCATGTCCGACGACTATAGGGTCGTCCTCACGACCCCGCGACTAGGTTGGTCCGCCGCCGACTTGTCCGACGACTATGGGGTCGTACCCACGACCCCAGGAGTAGATTGCCCCGCCACCGTCATGTCCGACGACTATAGGGTCGTCCCCACGTCCCCGGGACTAGGTTGGCCCGCCACCATAATGTCCGACGTCTATAGGGTCGTCCCCTCGACCCCGGGACTAGGTTGGCCCGCCGCCGACTTGTCCGACGACTATGGGGTCGTCCCCACGACCCCGGGACTAGGTTGGCCCGCCGCCGACTTGTCCGACGACTATAGGGTCGTCCCCACGACCCCGGGACTATGTTGGCCTGCCGCCGACTTGTCCGACGACTATAGGGTCGTCCCCACGATCCCGGGACTAGGTTGGCCAGCCACCGACTTGCCCGACGACTATAGGGTCGTCCCCACGACCACGGGCCAAAGTTGCCCAGCCGCCGGCATGTCCGAAGATTATAGGTTCGTCCCCACGACCCCGGGTCTAGATTGGCCCGCCACCGTCATGTCCGACGACTATAGGGTCGTCCCCACGGCCCCGGGAATAGATTGGCCCACCACCGTCATGTCCGACGACTACAGGGTCGTCCCCACGACCCCGGGACGAGGTTGGCCCGCCACCGACTTGTCCGACGACTATATGGTCATCCCTACGACCCCGGGACTAGGTTGGCCAGCCGCCGACATGCCCGACGACTATAGGGTCGTCCCCACGACCCCGGGACTAGATTGGCCCGCCACCGTCATGTCCGACGACTATAGGTTCGTGTCTACGACCCTGGGCATACGTTGGCCAGCCGCCGACATGTCCGACGACTATAGGGTCGTCCCCACAACCCCGGGACTAGATTGGCCCACCACCGTCATGTCCGACGACTACAGGGTCGTCCCCACGACCCCGGGACTAGGTTGGCCCGCCGCCGACTTGTCCGACGACTATAGGGTCGTCCCTCCCACCCCAGAACTAGGTTGGCCCGCCACCGACTTGTCCGACGACTACAGGGTCGTCCCACGACCCCGGGACTAGATTGGCCCGCCACCGTCATGTCCGACGAATATAGGTTCGTGCCTACGACCCTGGGCATACGTTGGCCCGCCGCCGACATGTCCGACGACTGTAGGGTCGTCCCCACGATCCCGCGACTAGGTTGGCCAGCCGCCGACATGTCCGACGACAATAGGGTCGTCCCCACGACCCCGGGACTAGATTGGCCCACCACCGTCATGTCCGACGAGTACAGGGTCGTCCCCACGACCCCGGGACTAGGTTGGCCCGCCGCCGACTTGTCCGACGACTACAGGGTCGTCCCCACGACCCCGGGACTAGGTTGGCCCGCCGCCGACTTGTCCGACGACTATAGGGTCGTCCCCACGACCCCGGGACTATGTTGGCCTGCCAAGGACTTGTCCGACGACTATAGGGTCGTCCCCACGACCCCGGGACTAGATTGGCTCGCCACCGACATATCCGACGACTATAGGGTCGTCCCCACGACCCCGGGACTAGGTTGGCCCGCCACCATCATGTCCGACGACTATGGGGTCGTCCCCACGACCCAGGGACTAGGTTGGCCCGCCGCCGACTGGTCCGACGACTATAGGGTGGTCCCCACGACCCAGGGACTTGGTTGACCCGCCGCCGACATGTCCGACGACTACAGGGTCCTCCCCACGATCCCGGGACTAGGTTGGCCAGCCGCCGACATGTCCGACGACTATAGGGACGTCCCCACGACCCCGGGACTAGGTTGGCCAGCCGCCGACATATCCGACGACTATAGGGACGTCCCCACGACCCCGGGACTAGGTTGACCCGCCACCATCATGTCCGACGACTATGGGGTCGTCCCAACGACCCAGGGACTAGGTTGGCCCGCCGCCGACTGGTCCGACGACTATAGGGTGGTCCCCACGACCCAGGGACTAGGTTGGCCAGCCGCCGACATGCCCGACGACTATAGGGTCGTCCCCACGACCCCGGGACTAGATTGGCCCGCCACCGTCATGTCCGACGACTATAGGTTCGTGTCTACGACCCTGGGCATACGTTGGCCAGCCGCCGACATGTCCGACGACTATAGGGTCGTCCCCACGATCCCGGGACTAGGTTGGCCGGCCGCCGACTTGTCCGACGACAATAGGGTCGTCCCCACAACCCCGGGACTAGATTGGCCCACCACCGTCATGTCCGACGACTACAGGGTCGTCCCCACGACCCCGGGACTAGGTTGGCCCGCCGCCGACTTGTCCGACGACTATAGGGTCGTCCCTCCCACCCCAGAACTAGGTTGACCCGCCACCGACTTGTCCGACGACTACAGGGTCGTCCCCACGACCCCGGGACTAGATTGGCCCGCCACCGTCATGTCCGACGACTACAGGGTCGTCCCCACGACCCCGGGACTAGGTTGGCCCGCCGCCACTTGTCCGACGACTACAGGGTCGTCCCCACGACCCCGGGACTAGGTTGGCCCGCCGCCGACTTGTCCGACGACTATAGGGTCGTCCCCACGACCCCGGGACTAGATTGGCCCGCCACCGTCATGTCCGACGACTATAGGGTCGTCCCCACGACCCCAGGACTACGTTGGCCCGCCGCCGACTTGTCCGACGACTATTGGGACGTCCCCACGACCACGGGCCAAAGTTGCCCAACCGCCGACATGTCCGACGACTATAGGGTCTTCCCCACGACCCCGGGACTAGATTGGCCCGCCACCGTCATGTCCGACGACTATAGGGTCGTCCCCACGACCCCGGGACTAGGTTGGCCCGCCGCCGACTTGTCCGACGACTATAGGGTCGTCTCCACGACCCCGGGACTAGGTTGGCCCGCCGCCGTCTTGTCCGACGACTATAGGGTCGTCCCCACGACCCCGGGACTAGGTTGGCCAGCCGCCGACATGTTCGACGACTATGGGGTCGTCCCCACGAGCCCGGGACTAGATTGGCCCGCCACCGTCATGTCCGACGACTATAGGTTCTTCCCTACGACCCTGGGCATACGTTGGCCCGCCGCCGACATGTCTGACGACTATAGGGTCGTCCCCACGATCCCGGGACTAGGTTGGCCAGCCGCCGACATGTCCGACGACTATAGAGTCGTCCCCACGGCCCCGGGAATAGATTGGCCCACTACCGTCATGTCCGACGACTACAGGGTCGTCCACACGACCTCCGGACTAGATTGCCCCGCCACCGTCATGTCCGACGACTATAGGGTCGTCCCCACGACCCCGGGAGCTAGGTTCGCCAGCCGCCGACATGTCCGACGACTATAGGGTCGTTCCCACGACCCCCGGACTAGGTTGGCCCGCCGCCGACTTGTCCGACGACTATAGGGTCGTCCCCACGACCCCGGGACTAGATTGACCCGCCACCGTCATGTCCGACGACTATAGGATCGTCTCCACGACCCCGGGACAAGGTTGGCCCGCCGCCGACTTGTCCGACGACTCTAGGGTTGTCCCCACGACCACGGGCCAAAGTTGCCCAGCCGCCGACATGTCCGACGACTATAGGGTCGTCCCCACAACCCCGGGTCTAGATTGGCCCGCCACCGTCATGTCCGAGGACTATAGGGTCGTCCCCACGACCCCGGGACTAGGTTGGCCCGCCGCCGAATTGTCCGACGACTATGGGGTCGTCCCCACGACCACGGGCCAAAGTTGCCCAGCCGCCGACATGTCCGACGACTATAGGGTCGTCCCCACGACCCCGGGACTAGATTGGCCCGCCACCATCATTTCCGAGGACTATAGGGTCGTCCCCACGACCCCGGGACTAGGTTGGCCCGCCGCCGACGTGTCCGACGATTATAGGGTCGTCCCCACGACCCCGGGACTAGGTTGGCCCGCCGCCGACTTGTCCGACGACTATAGGGACGTCCCCGCGACCACGGGCCAAAGTTGCCCAACCGCCGACATGTCCGACGACTATAGGGTCTTCCCCACGACCCCGGGACTAGATTGGCCCGCCACCGTCATGTCCGACGACTATAAGGTCGTCTCCACGACCCCCGGGACTAGGATGGCCCGCCGCCGACTTGTCCGACAACTATAGGGTCGTCCCTTCCACCCCGGAACTAGGTTGGCCAGCCGCCGACATGTCCGACGACTATAGGGTCGTCCACACGACCTCCGGACTAGATTGCCCCGCCACCGTCATGTCCGACGACTATAGGGTCGTCCCCACGACCCCCGCACTAGATTGCCCCGCCACCGTCATGTCCGACGAATATAGGGTCGTCCCCACGATCCCGGGACTAGGTTGGCCAGCCGCCGACATGTCCGACGACTATAGGGTCGTCCCCACGGCCCCGGGAATAGATTGGCCCACTACCGTCATGTCCGACGACTACAGGGTCGTCCACACGACCTCCGGACTAGATTGCCCCGCCGCCGTCATGTCCGACGACTATAAGGTCGTCTCCACGACCCCGGGACTAGGTTGGCCCGCCGCCGACTTGTGCGACGACTATAGGGTCGTCCCCACGACCACGGGTCAATGTTGGTCAGCCGCCGGCATGTCCGACGACTATAGGGTTGTCCCCACGACCCCGGGACTAGATTGGCCCGCCACCGTCATGTCCGACGACTATAGGGTCGTCCCCACGGCCCCGGGAATAGATTGGCCCACTACCGTCATGTCCGACGACTACAGGGTCGTCCACACGACCTCCGGACTAGATTGCCCCGCCACCGTCATGTCCGACGACTATAACGTCGTCTCCACGACCCCGGGCCTAGGTTGGCCAGCCGCCGACATGTCCGACGACTATAGGGTCGTCCACACGACCTCCGGACTAGATTGCCCCGCCACCGTCATGTCCGACGACTATAGGGTCGTCCCCACGACCCCGCGACTAGATTGGCCCGCCACCGACTTGTCCGACGACTATAGGGGCGTCCCCACGACCCCGGGACTAGGTTGGCCAGCCGCCGACTTGTCCGACAACTATAGGGTCGTCCCTTCCACCCCGGAACTAGGTTGGTCAGCCGCCGACATGTCCGACGACTATAGGGGCGTCCCCTCGACCCCGGGACTAGGTTGGCCCGCGGCCGACTTGTCTGACGACTATAGGGTCGTCCGCACGACCCCAGGAGTAGATTGGCCCGCCACCATCATGTCCGACGACTATAGGGTCGTCCCCACGACCCCGCGACTAGATTGGCCCGCCACCGACTTGTCCGACGACTATAGGGGCGTCCCCACGACCCCGGGACTAGGTTGGCCAGCCGCCGACTTGTCCGACAACTATAGGGTCGTCCCTTCCACCCCGGAACTAGGTTGGTCAGCCGCCGACTTGTCCGACGACTATAGGGTCATCCCTACGACCCCGGGACTAGGTTGGCCAGCCGCCGACATGCCCGACGACTATAGGGTCGTCCCCACGACCCCGGGAGTAGATTGCCCCGCCCCCGTCATGTCCGACGACTATAGGGTCGTCTCCACGACACCGGGACTAGGTTGGCCCGCCGCCCAGTTGTCCGACGGCTATAGGGTCGTCCCCACGACCACGGGCCAAAGTTGCCCAGCCGCCGACATGTCCGACGACTATAGGGTCGTCTCTACGACCCCGGGCCAAAGTTGGTCAGCCGCCGACATGTCCGACGACTATAGGGTCCTCCCCACGACCCCGGGACTAGGTTGGCCCGCCGCCGACTTGTCCGACGATTATAGGGTCGTCCCCATGACCCCGGGACTAGGTTGGCCAGCCGCCGACATGTCCGACGACTATAGGGTCGTCCCCTCGACCCCGGGACTAGGTTGGCCCGCCGCCGACTTGTCCGACGACTATGGGGTCGTCCCCACGACCCCGGGACTAGGTTGGCCCGCCGCCGACTTGTCCGACGACTATGGGGTCGTCCCCACGACCCCGGGACTAGGTTGGCCCGCCGCCGACTTGTCCGACGACTATCGGGTCGTCCCCACGACCCCGGGACTATGTTGTCCTGCCGCCGACTTGTCCGACGACTATAGGGTCGTCCCCACGATCCCGGGACTAGGTTGGCCAGCCACCGACTTGCCCGACGACTATAGGGTCGTCCCCACGACCACGGGCCAAAGTTGCCCAGCCGCCGGCATGTCCGAAGACTATAGGGTCGTCCCCACGACCCCGGGTCTAGATTGGCCCGCCACCGTCATGTCCGACGACTATAGGGTCGTCCCCACGGCCCCGGGAATAGATTGGCCCACTACCGTCATGTCCGACGACTACAGGGTCGTCCCCTCGATCCCGCGACTAGGTTGGCCAGCCGCCGACATGTCCGACGACAATAGGGTCGTCCCCACGACCCCGGGACTAGATTGGCCCACCACCGTCATGTCCGACGACTACAGGGTCGTCCCCACGACCCCGGGACTAGGTTGGCCCGCCGCCGACTTGTCCGACGACTACAGGGTCGTCCCCACGACCCCGGGACTAGGTTGGCCCGCCGCCGACTTGTCCGACGACTATAGGGTCGTCCCCACGACCCCGGGACTATGTTGGCCTGCCGCCGACTTGTCCGACGACTATAGGGTCGTCCCCACGACCCCGGGACTAGATTGGCCCACCACCGTCATGTCCGACGACTACAGGGTCGTCCCCACGACCCCGGGACTAGGTTGGCCCGCCGCCGACTTGTCCGACGACTACAGGGTCGTCCCCACGACCCCGGGACTAGGTTGGCCCGCCGCCGACTTGTCCGACGACTATAGGGTCGTCCCCACGACCCCGGGACTAGGTTGGCCCGCCACCGACTTGTCCGACGACTATAGGGTCGTCCCCACGACCCCGGGACTATGTTGGCCTGCCGCCGACTTGTCCGACGACTATAGGGTCGTCCCCACGACCCCGGGACTAGATTGGCCCACCACCGTCATGTCCGACGACTACAGGGTCGTCCCCACGACCCCGGGACTATGTTGGCCTGCCGCCGACTTGTCCGACGACTATAGGGTCGTCCCCACGACCCCGGGACTAGATTGGCCCACCACCGTCATGTCCGACGACTACAGGGTCGTCCCCACGACCCCGGGACTAGGTTGGCCCGCCGCCGACTTGTCCGACGACTACAGGGTCGTCCCCACGACCCCGGGACTAGGTTGGCCCGCCGCCGACTTGTCCGACGACTACAGGGTCGTCCCCACGACCCCGGGACTAGGTTGGCCCGCCGCCGACTTGTCCGACGACTATAGGGTCGTCCCCACGACCCCGGGACTATGTTGGCCTGCCGCCGACTTGTCCGACGACTATAGGGTCGTCCCCACGACCCCGGGACTAGATTGGCTCGCCACCGACATGTCCGACGACTATAGGGTCGTCCCCACGACCCCGGGACTAGGTTGGCCCGCCACCATCATGTCCGACGACTATGGGGTCGTCCCCACGAACCAGGGACTAGGTTGGCCCGCCGCCGACTGGTCCGACGACTATAGGGTGGTCCCCACGACCCAGGGACTTGGTTGACCCGCCGCCGACATGTCCGACGACTACAGGGTCCTCCCCACGATCCCGGGACTAGGTTGGCCAGCCGCCGACATGTCCGACGACTATAGGGACGTCCCCACGACCCCGGGACTAGGTTGGCCAGCCGCCGACATATCCGACGACTATAGGGTCGTCCCCACGACCCCGGGACTAGGTTGGCCCGCCACCATCATGTCCGACGACTCTGGGGTCGTCCCAACGACCCAGGGACTAGGTTGGCCCGCCGCCGACTGGTCCGACGACTATAGGGTGGTCCCCACGACCCAGAGACTAGATTGGCCCACCACCGTCATGTCCGACGACTACAGGGTCGTCCCCACGACCCCAGGACTAGGTTGGCCCGCCGCCGACTTGTCCGACGACTACAGGGTCGTCCCCACGACCCCGGGACTAGGTTGGCCCGCCGCCGACTTGTCCGACGACTATAGGGTCGCCCCCACGACCCCGGTACTATGTTGGCCTGCCGCCGACTTGTCCGACGACTATAGGGTCGTCCCCACGACCCCGGGACTAGATTGGCTCGCCACCGACATGTCCGACGACTATAGGGTCGTCCCCACGACCCCGGGACTAGGTTGGCCCGCCACCATCATGTCCGACGACTATGGGGTCGTCCCCACGAACCAGGGACTAGGTTGGCCCGCCGCCGACTGGTCCGACGACTATAGGGTGGTCCCCACGACCCAGGGACTTGGTTGACCCGCCGCCGACATGTCCGACGACTACAGGGTCCTCCCCACGATCCCGGGACTAGGTTGGCCAGCCGCCGACATGTCCGACGACTATAGGGACGTCCCCACGACCCCGGGACTAGGTTGGCCAGCCACCGACATATCCGACGACTATAGGGTCGTCCCCACGACCCCGGGACTAGGTTGGCCCGCCACCATCATGTCCGACGACTCTGGGGTCGTCCCAACGACCCAGGGACTAGGTTGGCCCGCCGCCGACTGGTCCGACGACTATAGGGTGGTCCCCACGACCCAGGGACTAGATTGGCCCACCACCGTCATGTCCGACGACTACAGGGTCGTCCCCACGACCCCAGGACTAGGTTGGCCCGCCGCCGACTTGTCCGACGACTACAGGGTCGTCCCCACGACCCCGGGACTAGGTTGGCCCGCCGCCGACTTGTCCGACGACTATAGGGTCGCCCCCACGACCCCGGTACTATGTTGGCCTGCCGCCGACTTGTCCGACGACTATAGGGTCGTCCCCACGACCCCGGGACTAGATTGGCTCGCCACCGACATGTCCGACGACTATAGGGTCGCCCCACGACCCCGGGACTAGGTTGGCACGCCGCCGACTTGTCCGACGACTATAGGGTCGTCCCCACGACCCCGGGACTATGTTGGCCCGCCGCCGACTTGTCCGACGACTATAGGGTCGCCCCCACGACCCCGCGACTAGATTGGCCCGCCACCATCATGTCGGAGGTCTATAGGGTTGTCCCCACGACCACGGGCCAATGTTGGCCAGCCGCCGACTTGTCCGACGACTATGGGGTCGTACCCACGACCCCAGGAGTAGATTGCCCCGCCACCGTCATGTCCGACGACTATAGGGTCGTCTCCACGACCCCGGGACTAGGTTGGCCCGCCGCCGAGTTGTCCGACGACTATGGGGTCGTCCCCACAACCCCGGGACTAGTGTGGCCCGCCACCGTCATGTCCGACGAGTATAGGGTCGTACCCACGACCCAGGGACTAGGTTGGCCCGCCGCCGACTGGTCCGACGACTATAGGGTGGTCCCCACGACCCAGGGACTTGGTTGACCCGCCGCCGACATGTCCGACGACTACAGGGTCCTCCCCACGATCCCGGGACTAGGTTGGCCAGCCGCCGACATGTCCGACGACTATAGGGACGTCCCCACGACCCCGGGACTAGGTTGGCCCGCCGCCGACTTGTCCGGCGACTATAGGGACGGCCCCACGACCACGGGCCAATGTTGCCCAGCCGCCGACATGTCCGACGAATATAGGGTCGTCCCCACGACCCCGGGACTAGATTGGCCCGCCACCGACATGTCCGGTGACTATAGGGTCGCCCCACGATCCCCGGACTAGGTTGGCCCGCCGCCGAATTGTCCGACGACTATAGGTTCGTCCCTACGACCCCGGAGCTAGATTGGTCCGCCACCGTCATGTCCGACGACTATAGGGTCGTCCTCACGACCCCGCGACTAGGTTGGTCCGCCGCCGACTTGTCCGACGACTATGGGGTCGTACCCACGACCCCAGGAGTAGATTGCCCCGCCACCGTCATGTCCGACGACTATAGGGTCGTCCCCACGTCCCCGGGACTAGGTTGGCCCGCCACCATAATGTCCGACGTCTATAGGGTCGTCCCCTCGACCCCGGGACTAGGTTGGCCCGCCGCCGACTTGTCCGACGACTATGGGGTCGTCCCCACGACCCCGGGACTAGGTTGGCCCGCCGCCGACTTGTCCGACGACTATAGGGTCGTCCCCACGACCCCGGGACTATGTTGGCCTGCCGCCGACTTGTCCGACGACTATAGGGTCGTCCCCACGATCCCGGGACTAGGTTGGCCAGCCACCGACTTGCCCGACGACTATAGGGTCGTCCCCACGACCACGGGCCAAAGTTGCCCAGCCGCCGGCATGTCCGAAGATTATAGGTTCGTCCCCACGACCCCGGGTCTAGATTGGCCCGCCACCGTCATGTCCGACGACTATAGGGTCGTCCCCACGGCCCCGGGAATAGATTGGCCCACCACCGTCATGTCCGACGACTACAGGGTCGTCCCCACGACCCCGGGACGAGGTTGGCCCGCCACCGACTTGTCCGACGACTATATGGTCATCCCTACGACCCCGGGACTAGGTTGGCCAGCCGCCGACATGCCCGACGACTATAGGGTCGTCCCCACGACCCCGGGACTAGATTGGCCCGCCACCGTCATGTCCGACGACTATAGGTTCGTGTCTACGACCCTGGGCATACGTTGGCCAGCCGCCGACATGTCCGACGACTATAGGGTCGTCCCCACAACCCCGGGACTAGATTGGCCCACCACCGTCATGTCCGACGACTACAGGGTCGTCCCCACGACCCCGGGACTAGGTTGGCCCGCCGCCGACTTGTCCGACGACTATAGGGTCGTCCCTCCCACCCCAGAACTAGGTTGGCCCGCCACCGACTTGTCCGACGACTACAGGGTCGTCCCACGACCCCGGGACTAGATTGGCCCGCCACCGTCATGTCCGACGAATATAGGTTCGTGCCTACGACCCTGGGCATACGTTGGCCCGCCGCCGACATGTCCGACGACTGTAGGGTCGTCCCCACGATCCCGCGACTAGGTTGGCCAGCCGCCGACATGTCCGACGACAATAGGGTCGTCCCCACGACCCCGGGACTAGATTGGCCCCCCACCGTCATGTCCGACGAGTACAGGGTCGTCCCCACGACCCCGGGACTAGGTTGGCCCGCCGCCGACTTGTCCGACGACTACAGGGTCGTCCCCACGACCCCGGGACTAGGTTGGCCCGCCGCCGACTTGTCCGACGACTATAGGGTCGTCCCCACGACCCCGGGACTATGTTGGCCTGCCAAGGACTTGTCCGACGACTATAGGGTCGTCCCCACGACCCCGGGACTAGATTGGCTCGCCACCGACATATCCGACGACTATAGGGTCGTCCCCACGACCCCGGGACTAGGTTGGCCCGCCACCATCATGTCCGACGACTATGGGGTCGTCCCCACGACCCAGGGACTAGGTTGGCCCGCCGCCGACTGGTCCGACGACTATAGGGTGGTCCCCACGACCCAGGGACTTGGTTGACCCGCCGCCGACATGTCCGACGACTACAGGGTCCTCCCCACGATCCCGGGACTAGGTTGGCCAGCCGCCGACATGTCCGACGACTATAGGGACGTCCCCACGACCCCGGGACTAGGTTGGCCAGCCGCCGACATATCCGACGACTATAGGGTCGTCCCCACGACCCCGGGACTAGGTTGGCCCGCCACCATCATGTCCGACGACTCTGGGGTCGTCCCAACGACCCAGGGACTAGGTTGGCCCGCCGCCGACTGGTCCGACGACTATAGGGTGGTCCCCACGACCCAGAGACTAGATTGGCCCACCACCGTCATGTCCGACGACTACAGGGTCGTCCCCACGACCCCAGGACTAGGTTGGCCCGCCGCCGACTTGTCCGACGACTACAGGGTCGTCCCCACGACCCCGGGACTAGGTTGGCCCGCCGCCGACTTGTCCGACGACTATAGGGTCGCCCCCACGACCCCGGTACTATGTTGGCCTGCCGCCGACTTGTCCGACGACTATAGGGTCGTCCCCACGACCCCGGGACTAGATTGGCTCGCCACCGACATGTCCGACGACTATAGGGTCGTCCCCACGACCCCGGGACTAGGTTGGCCCGCCACCATCATGTCCGACGACTATGGGGTCGTCCCCACGAACCAGGGACTAGGTTGGCCCGCCGCCGACTGGTCCGACGACTATAGGGTGGTCCCCACGACCCAGGGACTTGGTTGACCCGCCGCCGACATGTCCGACGACTACAGGGTCCTCCCCACGATCCCGGGACTAGGTTGGCCAGCCGCCGACATGTCCGACGACTATAGGGACGTCCCCACGACCCCGGGACTAGGTTGGCCAGCCACCGACATATCCGACGACTATAGGGTCGTCCCCACGACCCCGGGACTAGGTTGGCCCGCCACCATCATGTCCGACGACTCTGGGGTCGTCCCAACGACCCAGGGACTAGGTTGGCCCGCCGCCGACTGGTCCGACGACTATAGGGTGGTCCCCACGACCCAGGGACTAGATTGGCCCACCACCGTCATGTCCGACGACTACAGGGTCGTCCCCACGACCCCAGGACTAGGTTGGCCCGCCGCCGACTTGTCCGACGACTACAGGGTCGTCCCCACGACCCCGGGACTAGGTTGGCCCGCCGCCGACTTGTCCGACGACTATAGGGTCGCCCCCACGACCCCGGTACTATGTTGGCCTGCCGCCGACTTGTCCGACGACTATAGGGTCGTCCCCACGACCCCGGGACTAGATTGGCTCGCCACCGACATGTCCGACGACTATAGGGTCGCCCCACGACCCCGGGACTAGGTTGGCCCGCCGCCGACTTGTCCGACGACTATAGGGTCGTCCCCACGACCCCGGGACTATGTTGGCCCGCCGCCGACTTGTCCGACGACTATAGGGTCGCCCCCACGACCCCGCGACTAGATTGGCCCGCCACCATCATGTCGGAGGTCTATAGGGTTGTCCCCACGACCACGGGCCAATGTTGGCCAGCCGCCGACTTGTCCGACGACTATGGGGTCGTACCCACGACCCCAGGAGTAGATTGCCCCGCCACCGTCATGTCCGACGACTATAGGGTCGTCTCCACGACCCCGGGACTAGGTTGGCCCGCCGCCGAGTTGTCCGACGACTATGGGGTCGTCCCCACAACCCCGGGACTAGTGTGGCCCGCCACCGTCATGTCCGACGAGTATAGGGTCGTACCCACGACCCAGGGACTAGGTTGGCCCGCCGCCGACTGGTCCGACGACTATAGGGTGGTCCCCACGACCCAGGGACTTGGTTGACCCGCCGCCGACATGTCCGACGACTACAGGGTCCTCCCCACGATCCCGGGACTAGGTTGGCCAGCCGCCGACATGTCCGACGACTATAGGGACGTCCCCACGACCCCGGGACTAGGTTGGCCCGCCGCCGACTTGTCCGGCGACTATAGGGACGGCCCCACGACCACGGGCCAATGTTGCCCAGCCGCCGACATGTCCGACGAATATAGGGTCGTCCCCACGACCCCGGGACTAGATTGGCCCGCCACCGACATGTCCGGTGACTATAGGGTCGCCCCACGATCCCCGGACTAGGTTGGCCCGCCGCCGAATTGTCCGACGACTATAGGTTCGTCCCTACGACCCCGGAGCTAGATTGGTCCGCCACCGTCATGTCCGACGACTATAGGGTCGTCCTCACGACCCCGCGACTAGGTTGGTCCGCCGCCGACTTGTCCGACGACTATGGGGTCGTACCCACGACCCCAGGAGTAGATTGCCCCGCCACCGTCATGTCCGACGACTATAGGGTCGTCCCCACGTCCCCGGGACTAGGTTGGCCCGCCACCATAATGTCCGACGTCTATAGGGTCGTCCCCTCGACCCCGGGACTAGGTTGGCCCGCCGCCGACTTGTCCGACGACTATGGGGTCGTCCCCACGACCCCGGGACTAGGTTGGCCCGCCGCCGACTTGTCCGACGACTATAGGGTCGTCCCCACGACCCCGGGACTATGTTGGCCTGCCGCCGACTTGTCCGACGACTATAGGGTCGTCCCCACGATCCCGGGACTAGGTTGGCCAGCCACCGACTTGCCCGACGACTATAGGGTCGTCCCCACGACCACGGGCCAAAGTTGCCCAGCCGCCGGCATGTCCGAAGATTATAGGTTCGTCCCCACGACCCCGGGTCTAGATTGGCCCGCCACCGTCATGTCCGACGACTATAGGGTCGTCCCCACGGCCCCGGGAATAGATTGGCCCACCACCGTCATGTCCGACGACTACAGGGTCGTCCCCACGACCCCGGGACGAGGTTGGCCCGCCACCGACTTGTCCGACGACTATATGGTCATCCCTACGACCCCGGGACTAGGTTGGCCAGCCGCCGACATGCCCGACGACTATAGGGTCGTCCCCACGACCCCGGGACTAGATTGGCCCGCCACCGTCATGTCCGACGACTATAGGTTCGTGTCTACGACCCTGGGCATACGTTGGCCAGCCGCCGACATGTCCGACGACTATAGGGTCGTCCCCACAACCCCGGGACTAGATTGGCCCACCACCGTCATGTCCGACGACTACAGGGTCGTCCCCACGACCCCGGGACTAGGTTGGCCCGCCGCCGACTTGTCCGACGACTATAGGGTCGTCCCTCCCACCCCAGAACTAGGTTGGCCCGCCACCGACTTGTCCGACGACTACAGGGTCGTCCCACGACCCCGGGACTAGATTGGCCCGCCACCGTCATGTCCGACGAATATAGGTTCGTGCCTACGACCCTGGGCATACGTTGGCCCGCCGCCGACATGTCCGACGACTGTAGGGTCGTCCCCACGATCCCGCGACTAGGTTGGCCAGCCGCCGACATGTCCGACGACAATAGGGTCGTCCCCACGACCCCGGGACTAGATTGGCCCCCCACCGTCATGTCCGACGAGTACAGGGTCGTCCCCACGACCCCGGGACTAGGTTGGCCCGCCGCCGACTTGTCCGACGACTACAGGGTCGTCCCCACGACCCCGGGACTAGGTTGGCCCGCCGCCGACTTGTCCGACGACTATAGGGTCGTCCCCACGACCCCGGGACTATGTTGGCCTGCCAAGGACTTGTCCGACGACTATAGGGTCGTCCCCACGACCCCGGGACTAGATTGGCTCGCCACCGACATATCCGACGACTATAGGGTCGTCCCCACGACCCCGGGACTAGGTTGGCCCGCCACCATCATGTCCGACGACTATGGGGTCGTCCCCACGACCCAGGGACTAGGTTGGCCCGCCGCCGACTGGTCCGACGACTATAGGGTGGTCCCCACGACCCAGGGACTTGGTTGACCCGCCGCCGACATGTCCGACGACTACAGGGTCCTCCCCACGATCCCGGGACTAGGTTGGCCAGCCGCCGACATGTCCGACGACTATAGGGACGTCCCCACGACCCCGGGACTAGGTTGGCCAGCCGCCGACATATCCGACGACTATAGGGACGTCCCCACGACCCCGGGACTAGGTTGACCCGCCACCATCATGTCCGACGACTATGGGGTCGTCCCAAGGACCCAGGGACTAGGTTGGCCCGCCGCCGACTGGTCCGACGACTATAGGGTGGTCCCCACGACCCAGGGACTAGGTTGGCCAGCCGCCGACATGCCCGACGACTATAGGGTCGTCCCCACGACCCCGGGACTAGATTGGCCCGCCACCGTCATGTCCGACGACTATAGGTTCGTGTCTACGACCCTGGGCATACGTTGGCCAGCCGCCGACATGTCCGACGACTATAGGGTCGTCCCCACGATCCCGGGACTAGGTTGGCCGGCCGCCGACTTGTCCGACGACAATAGGGTCGTCCCCACAACCCCGGGACTAGATTGGCCCACCACCGTCATGTCCGACGACTACAGGGTCGTCCCCACGACCCCGGGACTAGGTTGGCCCGCCGCCGACTTGTCCGACGACTATAGGGTCGTCCCTCCCACCCCAGAACTAGGTTGGCCCGCCACCGACTTGTCCGACGACTACAGGGTCGTCCCCACGACCCCGGGACTAGATTGGCCCGCCACCGTCATGTCCGACGACTACAGGGTCGTCCCCACGACCCCGGGACTAGGTTGGCCCGCCGCCACTTGTCCGACGACTACAGGGTCGTCCCCACGACCCCGGGACTAGGTTGGCCCGCCGCCGACTTGTCCGACGACTATAGGGTCGTCCCCACGACCCCGGGACTAGATTGGCCCGCCACCGTCATGTCCGACGACTATAGGGTCGTCCCCACGACCCCAGGACTACGTTGGCCCGCCGCCGACTTGTCCGACGACTATTGGGACGTCCCCACGACCACGGGCCAAAGTTGCCCAACCGCCGACATGTCCGACGACTATAGGGTCTTCCCCACGACCCCGGGACTAGATTGGCCCGCCACCGTCATGGCCGACGACTATAGGGTCGTCCCCACGACCCCGGGACTAGGTTGGCCCGCCGCCGACTTGTCCGACGACTATAGGGTCGTCTCCACGACCCCGGGACTAGGTTGGCCCGCCGCCGTCTTGTCCGACGACTATAGGGTCGTCCCCACGACCCCGGGACTAGGTTGGCCAGCCGCCGACATGTTCGACGACTATGGGGTCGTCCCCACGAGCCCGGGACTAGATTGGCCCGCCACCGTCATGTCCGACGACTATAGGTTCTTCCCTACGACCCTGGGCATACGTTGGCCCGCCGCCGACATGTCTGACGACTATAGGGTCGTCCCCACGATCCCGGGACTAGGTTGGCCAGCCGCCGACATGTCCGACGACTATAGAGTCGTCCCCACGGCCCCGGGAATAGATTGGCCCACTACCGTCATGTCCGACGACTACAGGGTCGTCCACACGACCTCCGGACTAGATTGCCCCGCCACCGTCATGTCCGACGACTATAGGGTCGTCCCCACGACCCCGGGAGCTAGGTTCGCCAGCCGCCGACATGTCCGACGACTATAGGGTCGTTCCCACGACCCCCGGACTAGGTTGGCCCGCCGCCGACTTGTCCGACGACTATAGGGTCGTCCCCACGACCCCGGGACTAGATTGACCCGCCACCGTCATGTCCGACGACTATAGGATCGTCTCCACGACCCCGGGACAAGGTTGGCCCGCCGCCGACTTGTCCGACGACTCTAGGGTTGTCCCCACGACCACGGGCCAAAGTTGCCCAGCCGCCGACATGTCCGACGACTATAGGGTCGTCCCCACAACCCCGGGTCTAGATTGGCCCGCCACCGTCATGTCCGAGGACTATAAGGTCGTCTCCACGACCCCGGGACTAGGTTGGCCCGCCGCCGACTTGTGCGACGACTATAGGGTCGTCCCCACGACCACGGGTCAATGTTGGTCAGCCGCCGGCATGTCCGACGACTATAGGGTTGTCCCCACGACCCCGGGACTAGATTGGCCCGCCACCGTCATGTCCGACGACTATAGGGTCGTCCCCACGGCCCCGGGAATAGATTGGCCCACTACCGTCATGTCCGACGACTACAGGGTCGTCCACACGACCTCCGGACTAGATTGCCCCGCCACCGTCATGTCCGACGACTATAACGTCGTCTCCACGACCCCGGGCCTAGGTTGGCCAGCCGCCGACATGTCCGACGACTATAGGGTCGTCCCCACGACCCCCGCACTAGATTGCCCCGCCACCGTCATGTCCGACGAATATAGGTTCGTCCCCACGATCCCGGGACTAGGTTGGCCAGCCGCCGACATGTCCGACGACTATAGGGTCGTCCCCACGGCCCCGGGAATAGATTGGCCCACTACCGTCATGTCCGACGACTACAGGGTCGTCCACACGACCTCCGGACTAGATTGCCCCGCCGCCGTCATGTCCGACGACTATAAGGTCGTCTCCACGACCCCGGGACTAGGTTGGCCCGCCGCCGACTTGTGCGACGACTATAGGGTCGTCCCCACGACCACGGGTCAATGTTGGTCAGCCGCCGGCATGTCCGACGACTATAGGGTTGTCCCCACGACCCCGGGACTAGATTGGCCCGCCACCGTCATGTCCGACGACTATAGGGTCGTCCCCACGGCCCCGGGAATAGATTGGCCCACTACCGTCATGTCCGACGACTACAGGGTCGTCCACACGACCTCCGGACTAGATTGCCCCGCCACCGTCATGTCCGACGACTATAACGTCGTCTCCACGACCCCGGGCCTAGGTTGGCCAGCCGCCGACATGTCCGACGACTATAGGGTCGTCCACACGACCTCCGGACTAGATTGCCCCGCCACCGTCATGTCCGACGACTATAGGGTCGTCCCCACGACCCCGCGACTATATTGGCCCGCCGCCGACTTGCCCGACGACAATGATGTCGTCCCCACGACCCCGGGACTAGGTTGGCCCGCCGCCGACATGTTCGCCGACTATGGGGTCGTCCCCACGACCCCCGCACTAGATTGCCCCGCCACCGTCATGTCCGACGAATACAGGGTCGTCCCCACGATCCCGGGACTAGGTTGGCCAGCCGCCGACATGTCCGACGACTATAGGGTCGTCCCCACGGCCCCGGGAATAGATTGGCCCACTACCGTCATGTCCGACGACAACAGGGTCGTCCACACGACCTCCGGACTAGATTGCCCCGCCACCGTCATGTCCGACGACTATAGAGTCGTCCCCACGGCCCCGGGAATAGATTGGCCCACTACCGTCATGTCCGACGACTACAGGGTCGTCCACACGACCTCCGGACTAGATTGCCCCGCCACCGTCATGTCCGACGACTATAGGGTCGTCCCCACGACCCCGCGACTAGATTGGCCCGCCACCGACTTGTCCGACGACTATAGGGGCGTCCCCACGACCCCGGGACTAGGTTGGCCAGCCGCCGACTTGTCCGACAACTATAGGGACGTCCCTTCCACCCCGGAACTAGGTTGGCCAGCCGCCGACATGTCCGACGACTATAGGGTCGTCCCCACGACCCCGCGACTAGATTGGCCCGCCGCCGACTTGCCCGACGACAATAATGTCGTCCCCACGACCCCGGGACTAGGTTGGCCCGCCGCCGACATGTTCGCCGACTATGGGGTCGTCCCCACGACCCCCGCAATAGATTGCCCCGCCACCGTCATGTCCGACGAATATAGGGTCGTCCCCACGATCCCGGGACAAGGTTGGCCAGCCGCCGACATGTCCGACGACTATAGGGTCGTCCCCACGGCCCCGGGAATAGATTGGCCCACTACCGTCATGTCCGACGACTACAGGGTCGTCCACACGACCTCCGGACTAGATTGCCCCGCCACCGTCATGTCCGACGACTATAAGGTCGTCTCCACGACCCCGGGCCTAGGTTGGCCCGCCGCCGACTTGTGCGACGACTATAGGGTCGTCCCCACGACCACGGGTCAATGTTGGTCAGCCGCCGGCATGTCCGACGACTATAGGGTCGTCCCCACGACCCCGGGACTAGATTGGCCCGCCACCGTCATGTCCGACGACTATAGGGTCGTCCCCACGACCCCGGGACTAGGTTGGCCCGCCGCTGACTTGTCCGACAACTATAGGGTCGTCCCTTCCACCCCGGAACTAGGTTGGTCAGCCGCCGACATGTCCGACGACTATAGGGGCGTCCCCTCGACCCCGGGACTAGGTTGGCCAGCCGCCGACATGTCCGACGACTATAGGGTCGTCCCCACGACCCCGGGACTAGGTTGGCCAACCGCCGACATGTCCGACGACTATAGGGTCGTCCCCACGACCCCGGACCAAATCTGGCCCGCCGCCGACATGTCCGACGACTATAGGGTCGTCCCCACGACCACGGGACTAGATTGGCCCGCCACCGTCATGTCCGACGACTATAGGGTCGTCCCCACGACCCCGGGACTAGGTTGGCCCGCCACCATCATGTCCGACGACTATAGGGTCGTCCCCACGACCCCGGGACTAGGTTGGCCCGCGGCCGACTTGTCTGACGACTATAGGGTCGTCCGCACGACCCCAGGAGTAGATTGGCCCGCCACCATCATGTCAGACGACTATAGGGTCGGCCCCACGACCCCTGGACTAGGATGGCCCGCCGCCCACTTGTCCGACGACTATAGGGTCGTCCCCACGACCCCGGGACTAGGTTGGCCAACCGCCGACATGTCCGACGACTATAGGGTCGTCCCCACGACCCCGGGCCAAAGCTGACCAGCCGCCGACATGTCCGACGACTATAGGGTCGTCCCCACGACCCCGGGACTAGGTTGGCCCGCCACCATCATGTCCGACGACTATAGGGTCGTCCCCACGACCCCGGGACTAGGTTGGCCCGCCGCCGACTTGTCCGACGACTGTAGGGTCGTCCCCACGACCCCGGGACTAGATTGGCCCGCCACCGTCATGTCCGACGACTATAGGGTCGTCCCCACGACCCCAGGACTACGTTGGCCCGCCGCCGACTTGTCCGACGACTATAGGGATGTCCCCACGACCACGGGCCAAAGTTGCCCAACCTCCGACATGTCCGACGACTATAGGGTCTTCCCCACGACCCCGGGACTAGATTGGCCCGCCACCGTCATGTCCGACGACTATAGGGTCGTCCCCACGACCCCGGGACTAGGTTGGCCCGCCGCCGACTCGTCCGACGACTATAGGGTCGTCTCCACGACCCCGGGACTAGGTTGGCCCGCCGCCGACTTGTCCGACGACTATAGGGTCGTCCCCACTAGCCCGGGACTAGGTTGGCCAGCCGCCGACATGTTCGACGACTATGGGGTCGTCCCCACGAGCCCGGGACTAGATTGGCCCGCCACCGTCATGTCCGACGACTATAGGGTCGTCCCCACGACCCCTGGGCTAGATTGGCCCGCCACCGACTTGTCCGACGACTATAGGGGCGTCCCCACGACCCCGGGACTAGGTTGGCCAGCCGCCGACTTGTCCGACAACTATAGGGTCGTCCCTTCCACCCCGGGAATAGGTTGGCCAGCCGCCGACATGTCCGACGACTATAGGGTCGTCCCCACGGCCCCGGGAATAGATTGGCCCACTACCGTCATGTCCGACGACTACAGGGTCGCCCACACGACCTCCGGACTAGATTGCCCCGCCACCGTCATGTCCGACGACTATAAGGTCGTCTCCACGACCCCGGGACTAGGTTGGCCCGCCGCCGACTTGTGCGACGACTATAGGGTCGTCCCCACGACCACGGGCCAAAGTCGCCCAGCCGCCGACATGTCCGACGACTATAGGGTCGTCCCCACGACCCCGCGACTAGATTGGCCCGCCACCGACTTGTCCGACGACTATAGGGGCGTCCCCTCGACCCCGGGACTAGGTTGGCCAGCCGCCGACATGTCCGACGACTATAGGCTCGTCCCCACGACCCCGGGACTAGGTTGGCCAACCGCCGACATGTCCGACGACTATAGGGTCGTCCCCACGACCCCGGACCAAATCTGGCCCGCCGCCGACATGTCCGACGACTATAGGGTCGTCCCCACGACCCCGGGACTAGATTGGCCCGCCACCGTCATGTCCGACGACTATAGGGTCGTCCCCACGACCCCGGGACTAGGTTGGCCCGCGGCCGACTTGTCTGGCGACTATAGGGTCGTCCGCACGACCCCAGGAGTAGATTGGCCCGCCACCATCATGTCAGACGACTATAGGGTCGGCCCCACGACCCCGGGACTAGGATGGCCCGCCGCCCACTTGTCCGACGACTATAGGGTCGTCCCCACGACCCCGGGACTAGGTTGGCCAACCGCCGACATGTCCGACGACTATAGGGTCGTCCCCACGACCCCGGGCCAAAGCTGGCCAGCCGCCGTCATGTCCGACGACTATAGGGTCGTCCCCACGACCCCGGGACTAGGTTGGCCCGCCACCATCATGTCCGACGACTATAGGGTCGTCCCCACGACCCCGGGACTAGGTTGGCCCGCCGCCGACTTGTCCGACGACTGTAGGGTCGTCCCCACGACCCCGGGACTAGATTGGCCCGCCACCGTCATGTCCGACGACTATAGGGTCGTCCCCACGACCCCAGGACTACGTTGGCCCGCCGCCGACTTGTCCGACGACTATAGGGACGTCCCCACGACCACGGGCCAAAGTTGCCCAACCGCCGACATGTCCGACGACTATAGGGTCTTCCCCACGACCCCGGGACTAGATTGGCCCGCCACCGTCATGTCCGACGACTATAGGGTCGTCCCCACGACCCCGGGACTAGGTTGGCCCGCCGCCGACTTGTCCGACGACTATAGGGTCGTCTCCACGACCCCGGGACTAGGTTGGCCCGCCGCCGTCTTGTCCGACGACTATAGGGTCGTCCCCACGACCCCGGGACTAGGTTGGCCAGCCGCCGACATGTTCGACGACTATGGGGTCGTCCCCACGAGCCCGGGACTAGATTGGCCCGCCACCGTCATGTCCGACGACTATAGGTTCTTCCCTACGACCCTGGGCATACGTTGGCCCGCCGCCGACATGTCTGACGACTATAGGGTCGTCCCCACGATCCCGGGACTAGGTTGGCCAGCCGCCGACATGTCCGACGACTATAGAGTCGTCCCCACGGCCCCGGGAATAGATTGGCCCACTACCGTCATGTCCGACGACTACAGGGTCGTCCACACGACCTCCGGACTAGATTGCCCCGCCACCGTCATGTCCGACGACTATAAGGTCGTCTCCACGACCCCGGGCCTAGGTTGGCCCGCCGCCGACTTGTGCGACGACTATAGGGTCGTCCCCACGACCACGGGTCAATGTTGGTCAGCCGCCGGCATGTCCGACGACTATAGGGTCGTCCCCACGACCCCGGGACTAGATTGGCCCGCCACCGTCATGTCCGACGACTATAGGGTCGTCCCCACGACCCCGGGACTAGGTTGGCCCGCCGCTGACTTGTCCGACAACTATAGGGTCGTCCCTTCCACCCCGGAACTAGGTTGGTCAGCCGCCGACATGTCCGACGACTATAGGGGCGTCCCCTCGACCCCGGGACTAGGTTGGCCAGCCGCCGACATGTCCGACGACTATAGGGTCGTCCCCACGACCCCGGGACTAGGTTGGCCAACCGCCGACATGTCCGACGACTATAGGGTCGTCCCCACGACCCCGGACCAAATCTGGCCCGCCGCCGACATGTCCGACGACTATAGGGTCGTCCCCACGACCACGGGACTAGATTGGCCCGCCACCGTCATGTCCGACGACTATAGGGTCGTCCCCACGACCCCGGGACTAGGTTGGCCCGCCACCATCATGTCCGACGACTATAGGGTCGTCCCCACGACCCCGGGACTAGGTTGGCCCGCGGCCGACTTGTCTGACGACTATAGGGTCGTCCGCACGACCCCAGGAGTAGATTGGCCCGCCACCATCATGTCAGACGACTATAGGGTCGGCCCCACGACCCCTGGACTAGGATGGCCCGCCGCCCACTTGTCCGACGACTATAGGGTCGTCCCCACGACCCCGGGACTAGGTTGGCCAACCGCCGACATGTCCGACGACTATAGGGTCGTCCCCACGACCCCGGGCCAAAGCTGACCAGCCGCCGACATGTCCGACGACTATAGGGTCGTCCCCACGACCCCGGGACTAGGTTGGCCCGCCACCATCATGTCCGACGACTATAGGGTCGTCCCCACGACCCCGGGACTAGGTTGGCCCGCCGCCGACTTGTCCGACGACTGTAGGGTCGTCCCCACGACCCCGGGACTAGATTGGCCCGCCACCGTCATGTCCGACGACTATAGGGTCGTCCCCACGACCCCAGGACTACGTTGGCCCGCCGCCGACTTGTCCGACGACTATAGGGATGTCCCCACGACCACGGGCCAAAGTTGCCCAACCTCCGACATGTCCGACGACTATAGGGTCTTCCCCACGACCCCGGGACTAGATTGGCCCGCCACCGTCATGTCCGACGACTATAGGGTCGTCCCCACGACCCCGGGACTAGGTTGGCCCGCCGCCGACTCGTCCGACGACTATAGGGTCGTCTCCACGACCCCGGGACTAGGTTGGCCCGCCGCCGACTTGTCCGACGACTATAGGGTCGTCCCCACTAGCCCGGGACTAGGTTGGCCAGCCGCCGACATGTTCGACGACTATGGGGTCGTCCCCACGAGCCCGGGACTAGATTGGCCCGCCACCGTCATGTCCGACGACTATACGGTCGTCCCCACGACCCCTGGGCTAGATTGGCCCGCCACCGACATGTCCGACGACTATAGGGGCGTCCCCACGACCCCGGGACTAGGTTGGCCAGCCGCCGACTTGTCCGACAACTATAGGGTCGTCCCTTCCACCCCGGGAATAGGTTGGCCAGCCGCCGACATGTCCGACGACTATAGGGTCGTCCCCACGGCCCCGGGAATAGATTGGCCCACTACCGTCATGTCCGACGACTACAGGGTCGCCCACACGACCTCCGGACTAGATTGCCCCGCCACCGTCATGTCCGACGACTATAAGGTCGTCTCCACGACCCCGGGACTAGGTTGGCCCGCCGCCGACTTGTGCGACGACTATAGGGTCGTCCCCACGACCACGGGCCAAAGTCGCCCAGCCGCCGACATGTCCGACGACTATAGGGTCGTCCCCACGACCCCGCGACTAGATTGGCCCGCCACCGACTTGTCCGACGACTATAGGGGCGTCCCCTCGACCCCGGGACTAGGTTGGCCAGCCGCCGACATGTCCGACGACTATAGGCTCGTCCCCACGACCCCGGGACTAGGTTGGCCAACCGCCGACATGTCCGACGACTATAGGGTCGTCCCCACGACCCCGGACCAAATCTGGCCCGCCGCCGACATGTCCGACGACTATAGGGTCGTCCCCACGACCCCGGGACTAGATTGGCCCGCCACCGTCATGTCCGACGACTATAGGGTCGTCCCCACGACCCCGGGACTAGGTTGGCCCGCGGCCGACTTGTCTGGCGACTATAGGGTCGTCCGCACGACCCCAGGAGTAGATTGGCCCGCCACCATCATGTCAGACGACTATAGGGTCGGCCCCACGACCCCGGGACTAGGATGGCCCGCCGCCCACTTGTCCGACGACTATAGGGTCGTCCCCACGACCCCGGGACTAGGTTGGCCAACCGCCGACATGTCCGACGACTATAGGGTCGTCCCCACGACCCCGGGCCAAAGCTGGCCAGCCGCCGTCATGTCCGACGACTATAGGGTCGTCCCCACGACCCCGGGACTAGATTGGCCCGCCACCGTCATGTCCGACGACTATAGGGTCGTCCCCACGACCCCGGGACTAGGTTGGCCCGCCGCCGACTTGTCCGACGACTATAGGGTCGTCTCCACGACCCCGGGACTAGGTTGGCCCGCCGCCGTCTTGTCCGACGACTATAGGGTCGTCCCCACGACCCCGGGACTAGGTTGTCCAGCCGCCGACATGTTCGACGACTATGGGGTCGTCCCCACGAGCCCGGGACTAGATTGGCCCGCCACCGTCATGTCCGACGACTATAGGTTCTTCCCTACGACCCTGGGCATACGTTGGCCCGCCGCCGACATGTCTGACGACTATAGGGTCGTCCCCACGATCCCGGGACTAGGTTGGCCAGCCGCCGACATGTCCGACGACTATAGAGTCGTCCCCACGGCCCCGGGAATAGATTGGCCCACTACCGTCATGTCCGACGACTACAGGGTCGTCCACACGACCTCCGGACTAGATTGCCCCGCCACCGTCATGTCCGACGACTATAGGGTCGTCCCCACGACCCCGGGAGCTAGGTTCGCCAGCCGCCGACATGTCCGACAACTATAGGGTCGTCCCTTCCACCCCGGGAATAGGTTGGCCAGCCGCCGACATGTCCGACGACTATAGGGTCGTCCCCACGACCCCTGGGCTAGATTGGCCCGCCACCGACTTGTCCGACGACTATAGGGGCGTCCCCACGACCCCGGGACTAGGTTGGCCAGCCGCCGACTTGTCCGACAACTATAGGGTCGTCCCTTCCACCCCGGGAATAGGTTGGCCAGCCGCCGACATGTCCGACGACTATAGGGTCGTCCCCACGGCCCCGGGAATAGATTGGCCCACTACCGTCATGTCCGACGACTACAGGGTCGCCCACACGACCTCCGGACTAGATTGCCCCGCCACCGTCATGTCCGACGACTATAAGGTCGTCTCCACGACCCCGGGACTAGGTTGGCCCGCCGCCGACTTGTGCGACGACTATAGGGTCGTCCCCACGACCACGGGCCAAAGTCGCCCAGCCGCCGACATGTCCGACGACTATAGGGTCGTCCCCACGACCCCGCGACTAGATTGGCCCGCCACCGACTTGTCCGACGACTATAGGGGCGTCCCCTCGACCCCGGGACTAGGTTGGCCAGCCGCCGACATGTCCGACGACTATAGGCTCGTCCCCACGACCCCGGGACTAGGTTGGCCAACCGCCGACATGTCCGACGACTATAGGGTCGTCCCCACGACCCCGGACCAAATCTGGCCCGCCGCCGACATGTCCGACGACTATAGGGTCGTCCCCACGACCCCGGGACTAGATTGGCCCGCCACCGTCATGTCCGACGACTATAGGGTCGTCCAAACGACCCCGGGACTAGGTTGGCCCGCCACCATCATGTCCGACGACTATAGGGTCGTCCCCACGACCCCGGGACTAGGTTGGCCCGCGGCCGACTTGTCTGACGACTATAGGGTCGTCCGCACGACCCCAGGAGTAGATTGGCCCGCCACCATCATGTCAGACGACTATATGGTCGGCCCCACGGCCCCGGGACTAGGATGGCCCGCCGCCCACTTGTCCGACGACTATAGGGTCGTCCCCACGACCCCGGGACTAGGTTGGCCAACCGCCGACATGTCCGACGACTATAGGGTCGTCCCCACGACCCCGGGCCAAAGCTGGCCAGCCGCCGTCATGTCCGACGACTATAGGGTCGTCCCCACGACCCCGGGACTAGGTTGGCCCGCCGCCGACTTGTCCGACGACTGTAGGGTCGTCCCCACGACCCCGGGACTAGATTGGCCCGCCACCGTCATGTCCGACGACTATAGGGTCGTCCCCACGACCCCAGGACTACGTTGGCCCGCCGCCGACTTGTCCGACGACTATAGGGACGTCCCCACGACCACGGGCCAAAGTTGCCCAACCGCCGACATGTCCGACGACTATAGGGTCTTCCCCACGACCCCGGGACTAGATTGGCCCGCCACCGTCATGTCCGACGACTATAGGGTCGTCCCCACGACCCCGGGACTAGGTTGGCCCGCCGCCGACTTGTCCGACGACTATAGGGTCGTCTCCACGACCCCGGGACTAGGTTGGCCCGCCGCCGTCTTGTCCGACGACTATAGGGTCGTCCCCACGACCCCGGGACTAGGTTGGCCAGCCGCCGACATGTTCGACGACTATGGGGTCGTCCCCACGAGCCCGGGACTAGATTGGCCCGCCACCGTCATGTCCGACGACTATAGGTTCTTCCCTACGACCCTGGGCATACGTTGGCCCGCCGCCGACATGTCTGACGACTATAGGGTCGTCCCCACGATCCCGGGACTAGGTTGGCCAGCCGCCGACATGTCCGACGACTATAGAGTCGTCCCCACGGCCCCGGGAATAGATTGGCCCACTACCGTCATGTCCGACGACTACAGGGTCGTCCCCACGACCCCGGGACTAGGTTGGCCCGCCGCCGACTTGTCCGACGACTACAGGGTCGTCCCCACGACCCCGGGACTAGGTTGGCCCGCCGCCGACTTGTCCGACGACTATAGGGTCGTCCCCACGACCCCGGGACTATGTTGGCCTGCCGCCGACTTGTCCGACGACTATAGGGTCGTCCCCACGACCCCGGGACTAGATTGGCCCGCCACCGTCATGTCCGACGACTATAGGGTCGTCCCCACGACCCCGGGACTAGGTTGGCCCGCGGCCGACTTGTCTGGCGACTATAGGGTCGTCCGCACGACCCCAGGAGTAGATTGGCCCGCCACCATCATGTCAGACGACTATAGGGTCGGCCCCACGACCCCGGGACTAGGATGGCCCGCCGCCCACTTGTCCGACGACTATAGGGTCGTCCCCACGACCCCGGGACTAGGTTGGCCAACCGCCGACATGTCCGACGACTATAGGGTCGTCCCCACGACCCCGGGCCAAAGCTGGCCAGCCGCCGTCATGTCCGACGACTATAGGGTCGTCCCCACGACCCCGGGACTAGATTGGCCCGCCACCGTCATGTCCGACGACTATAGGGTCGTCCCCACGACCCCGGGACTAGGTTGGCCCGCCGCCGACTTGTCCGACGACTATAGGGTCGTCTCCACGACCCCGGGACTAGGTTGGCCCGCCGCCGTCTTGTCCGACGACTATAGGGTCGTCCCCACGACCCCGGGACTAGGTTGTCCAGCCGCCGACATGTTCGACGACTATGGGGTCGTCCCCACGAGCCCGGGACTAGATTGGCCCGCCACCGTCATGTCCGACGACTATAGGTTCTTCCCTACGACCCTGGGCATACGTTGGCCCGCCGCCGACATGTCTGACGACTATAGGGTCGTCCCCACGATCCCGGGACTAGGTTGGCCAGCCGCCGACATGTCCGACGACTATAGAGTCGTCCCCACGGCCCCGGGAATAGATTGGCCCACTACCGTCATGTCCGACGACTACAGGGTCGTCCACACGACCTCCGGACTAGATTGCCCCGCCACCGTCATGTCCGACGACTATAGGGTCGTCCCCACGACCCCGGGAGCTAGGTTCGCCAGCCGCCGACATGTCCGACAACTATAGGGTCGTCCCTTCCACCCCGGGAATAGGTTGGCCAGCCGCCGACATGTCCGACGACTATAGGGTCGTCCCCACGACCCCTGGGCTAGATTGGCCCGCCACCGACTTGTCCGACGACTATAGGGGCGTCCCCACGACCCCGGGACTAGGTTGGCCAGCCGCCGACTTGTCCGACAACTATAGGGTCGTCCCTTCCACCCCGGGAATAGGTTGGCCAGCCGCCGACATGTCCGACGACTATAGGGTCGTCCCCACGGCCCCGGGAATAGATTGGCCCACTACCGTCATGTCCGACGACTACAGGGTCGCCCACACGACCTCCGGACTAGATTGCCCCGCCACCGTCATGTCCGACGACTATAAGGTCGTCTCCACGACCCCGGGACTAGGTTGGCCCGCCGCCGACTTGTGCGACGACTATAGGGTCGTCCCCACGACCACGGGCCAAAGTCGCCCAGCCGCCGACATGTCCGACGACTATAGGGTCGTCCCCACGACCCCGCGACTAGATTGGCCCGCCACCGACTTGTCCGACGACTATAGGGGCGTCCCCTCGACCCCGGGACTAGGTTGGCCAGCCGCCGACATGTCCGACGACTATAGGCTCGTCCCCACGACCCCGGGACTAGGTTGGCCAACCGCCGACATGTCCGACGACTATAGGGTCGTCCCCACGACCCCGGACCAAATCTGGCCCGCCGCCGACATGTCCGACGACTATAGGGTCGTCCCCACGACCCCGGGACTAGATTGGCCCGCCACCGTCATGTCCGACGACTATAGGGTCGTCCAAACGACCCCGGGACTAGGTTGGCCCGCCACCATCATGTCCGACGACTATAGGGTCGTCCCCACGACCCCGGGACTAGGTTGGCCCGCGGCCGACTTGTCTGACGACTATAGGGTCGTCCGCACGACCCCAGGAGTAGATTGGCCCGCCACCATCATGTCAGACGACTATAGGGTCGGCCCCACGGCCCCGGGACTAGGATGGCCCGCCGCCCACTTGTCCGACGACTATAGGGTCGTCCCCACGACCCCGGGACTAGGTTGGCCAACCGCCGACATGTCCGACGACTATAGGGTCGTCCCCACGACCCCGGGCCAAAGCTGGCCAGCCGCCGTCATGTCCGACGACTATAGGGTCGTCCCCACGACCCCGGGACTAGGTTGGCCCGCCGCCGACTTGTCCGACGACTGTAGGGTCGTCCCCACGACCCCGGGACTAGATTGGCCCGCCACCGTCATGTCCGACGACTATAGGGTCGTCCCCACGACCCCAGGACTACGTTGGCCCGCCGCCGACTTGTCCGACGACTATAGGGACGTCCCCACGACCACGGGCCAAAGTTGCCCAACCGCCGACATGTCCGACGACTATAGGGTCTTCCCCACGACCCCGGGACTAGATTGGCCCGCCACCGTCATGTCCGACGACTATAGGGTCGTCCCCACGACCCCGGGACTAGGTTGGCCCGCCGCCGACTTGTCCGACGACTATAGGGTCGTCTCCACGACCCCGGGACTAGGTTGGCCCGCCGCCGTCTTGTCCGACGACTATAGGGTCGTCCCCACGACCCCGGGACTAGGTTGGCCAGCCGCCGACATGTTCGACGACTATGGGGTCGTCCCCACGAGCCCGGGACTAGATTGGCCCGCCACCGTCATGTCCGACGACTATAGGTTCTTCCCTACGACCCTGGGCATACGTTGGCCCGCCGCCGACATGTCTGACGACTATAGGGTCGTCCCCACGATCCCGGGACTAGGTTGGCCAGCCGCCGACATGTCCGACGACTATAGAGTCGTCCCCACGGCCCCGGGAATAGATTGGCCCACTACCGTCATGTCCGACGACTACAGGGTCGTCCCCACGACCCCGGGACTAGGTTGGCCCGCCGCCGACTTGTCCGACGACTACAGGGTCGTCCCCACGACCCCGGGACTAGGTTGGCCCGCCGCCGACTTGTCCGACGACTATAGGGTCGTCCCCACGACCCCGGGACTATGTTGGCCTGCCGCCGACTTGTCCGACGACTATAGGGTCGTCCCCACGACCCCGGGACTAGATTGGCTCGCCACCGACATGTCCGACGACTATAGGGTCGTCCCCACGACCCCGGGACTACGTTGGCCCGCCGCCGACTTGTCCGACGACTCTAGGGTCGTCCCCACGACCACGGGCCAAAGTTGCCCAGCCGCCGACATGTCCGACGACTATAGGGTCGTCCCCACGACCCCGGGACTAGATTGGCCCGCCACCGTCATGTCCGGGGACTATAGGGTCGTCCCCACGACCCCGGGACTAGGTTGGCCCGCCGCCGAATTGTCCGACGACTATAGGGTCCTCCCCACGACCCCCGGACTAGGTTGGCCCGCCGCCGACTTGTCCGACGACTATAGGGTCGTCCCCACGACCCCGGGACTATATTGACCCGCCGCCGTCATGTCCGACGACTATAGGGTCGTCTCCACGACCCCGGGACAAGGTTGGCCCGCCGCCGACTTGTCCGACGACTCTAGGGTCGTCCCCACGACCACGGGCCAAAGTTGCCCAGCCGCCGACATGTCCGACGACTATAGGGTCGTCCCCACGACCCCGGGACTAGATTGGCCCGCCACCGTCATGTCCGAGGACTATAGGGTCGTCCCCACGACCCCGGGACTAGGTTGGCCCGCCGCCGAATTGTCCGACGACTATGGGGTCGTCCCCACGACCACGGGCCAAAGTTGCCCAGCCGCCGACATGTCCGACGACTATAGGGTCGTCCCCACGACCCCGGGACTAGATTGGCCCGCCACCGTCATGTCCGAGGACTATAGGGTCGTCCCCACGACCCCGGGACTAGGTTGGCCCGCCGCCGACGTGTCCGACGACTATAGGGTCGTCCCCACGACCCCGGGACTAGGTTGGCCCGCCGCCGACATGTCCGACGACTATAGGGACGTCCCCGCGACCACGGGCCAAAGTTGCCCAACCGCCGACATGTCCGACGACTATAGGGTCTTCCCCACGACCCCGGGACTAGATTGGCCCGCCACCGTCATGTCCGACGACTATAAGGTCGTCTCCACGACCCCGGGACTAGGTTGGCCCGCCGCCGACTTGTCCGACGACTATAGGGTCTTCCCCACGACCCCCGGGCTAGATTGACCCGCCACCGTCATGTCCGACGACTATTGGGTCGTCCCCACGAACCCGGGACTAGATTGGCCCGCCACCGTCATGTCCGACGGCTCTAGGGTCGTCCCCACGACCCCGGAAATAGGTTGGCCCACCGCCGACTTGTCCGACGACCATAGGATCGTCCCTCCCACCCCGGAAATAGGTTGGCCAGCCGCCGACATATCCGACGACTATAGGGTCGTCCCCACGACCACAGGAGTAGATTGCCCCGCCACCGTCATGTCCGACGACTATAGGGTCGTCCCCACGACCCCGGGACTAGGTTCGCCAGCCGCCGACATGTCCGACGACTATAGGGTCGTCCCCACGACCCCGGGCCAAAGCTCGCCAGCCGCCGACATGTCCGACGTCTATAGGGTCGTCCCCACGACCCCGGGACTAGGTTGGCCCGCCGCCGACTTGTCCGACGACTACAGGGTCGTCCCTACGACCACGGGCCAATGTTGCCCAGCCGCCGACATGTCCGCCGACTATACGGTCGTCCCCTCTACCCCGGGACTAGATTGGCCCGCCACCGTCATGTCCGACGACTATAGGGTCCTCCCCACGACCCCGGGACTAGGTTGGCCCGCCGCCGACTTGTCCGACGACTATAGGGTCGTCCCCACGACCACGGGCCAAAGTTGGTCAGCCGCCGACTTGTCCGACGACTATAGGGTCGTCCCCACGACCCCGGGAGCTAGGTTCGCCAGCCGCCGTCATGTCCGACGACTATAGGGTCGTTCCCACGACCCCCGGACTATGCTGGCCCGCCGCCGACTTGTCCGACGACTATAGGGTCGTCCCCACGACCCCGGGACTAGATTGACCCGCCACCGTCATGTCCGACGACTATAGGGTCGTCTCCACGACCCCGGGACAAGGTTGGCCCGCCGCCGACTTGTCCGACGACTCTAGGGTCGTCCCCACGACCACGGGCCAAAGCTGGCCAGCCGCCGACATGTCCGAAGACTATAGGGTCGTCCCCACGACCCCAGGAGTAGATTGGCCCGCCCCCATCATATCAGACGACTATAGGGTCGTCCCCACGACCCCGGGACTAGGTTCGCCAGCCGCCGACATGTCCGACGACTATAGGGTCGTCCCCACGACCCCGGGACAAGGTTCGCCAGCCGCCGACATGTCCGACGACTATAGGGTCGTCCCCACGACCCCGGGCCAAAGCTGGCCAGCCGCGGACATGTCCGACGACTATAGGGTCGTCCCCACGACCCCGGGACTAGATTGGCCCGCCACCGTCATGTCCGAGGACTATAGGGTCTTCCCCACGACCCCGGGACTAGATTGGCCCGCCACCGTCATGTCCGACGACTATAGGGTCGTCTCCACGACCCCGGGACAAGGTTGGCCCGCCGCCGACTTGTCCGACGACTCTAGGGTCGTCCCCGCGACCACGGGCCAAAGCTGGCCAGCCGCCGACATGTCCGAAGACTATAGGGTCGTCCCCACGACCCCAGGAGTAGATTGGCCCGCCCCCATCATGTCAGACGACTATAGGGTCGTCCCCACGACCCCGGGACTAGGTTGGCCCGCCGCCGACTTGTCCGACGACTACAGGGTCGTCCCCACGACCACGGGCCAAAGTTGCCCAGCCGCCGACATGTCCGACGACTATAATGTCGTCCCCACGACCCCGGGACTAGATTGACCCGCCACCGTCATGTCCGACGACTATAGGGTCGTCCTCACGACCCCGCGACTAGGTTGGTCCGCCGCCGACTTGTCCGACGACTATGGGGTCGTACCCACGACCCCAGGAGTAGATTGCCCCGCCACCGTCATGTCCGACGACTATAGGGTCGTCCCCACGTCCCCGGGACTAGGTTGGCCCGCCACCATAATGTCCGACGTCTATAGGGTCGTCCCCTCGACCCCGGGACTAGGTTGGCCCGCCGCCGACTTGTCCGACGACTATGGGGTCGTCCCCACGACCCCGGGACTAGGTTGGCCCGCCGCCGACTTGTCCGACGACTATAGGGTCGTCCCCACGACCCCGGGACTATGTTGGCCTGCCGCCGACTTGTCCGACGACTATAGGGTCGTCCCCACGATCCCGGGACTAGGTTGGCCAGCCACCGACTTGCCCGACGACTATAGGGTCGTCCCCACGACCACGGGCCAAAGTTGCCCAGCCGCCGGCATGTCCGAAGATTATAGGTTCGTCCCCACGACCCCGGGTCTAGATTGGCCCGCCACCGTCATGTCCGACGACTATAGGGTCGTCCCCACGGCCCCGGGAATAGATTGGCCCACCACCGTCATGTCCGACGACTACAGGGTCGTCCCCACGACCCCGGGACGAGGTTGGCCCGCCACCGACTTGTCCGACGACTATATGGTCATCCCTACGACCCCGGGACTAGGTTGGCCAGCCGCCGACATGCCCGACGACTATAGGGTCGTCCCCACGACCCCGGGACTAGATTGGCCCGCCACCGTCATGTCCGACGACTATAGGTTCGTGTCTACGACCCTGGGCATACGTTGGCCAGCCGCCGACATGTCCGACGACTATAGGGTCGTCCCCACAACCCCGGGACTAGATTGGCCCACCACCGTCATGTCCGACGACTACAGGGTCGTCCCCACGACCCCGGGACTAGGTTGGCCCGCCGCCGACTTGTCCGACGACTATAGGGTCGTCCCTCCCACCCCAGAACTAGGTTGGCCCGCCACCGACTTGTCCGACGACTACAGGGTCGTCCCACGACCCCGGGACTAGATTGGCCCGCCACCGTCATGTCCGACGAATATAGGTTCGTGCCTACGACCCTGGGCATACGTTGGCCCGCCGCCGACATGTCCGACGACTGTAGGGTCGTCCCCACGATCCCGCGACTAGGTTGGCCAGCCGCCGACATGTCCGACGACAATAGGGTCGTCCCCACGACCCCGGGACTAGATTGGCCCACCACCGTCATGTCCGACGAGTACAGGGTCGTCCCCACGACCCCGGGACTAGGTTGGCCCGCCGCCGACTTGTCCGACGACTACAGGGTCGTCCCCACGACCCCGGGACTAGGTTGGCCCGCCGCCGACTTGTCCGACGACTATAGGGTCGTCCCCACGACCCCGGGACTAGATTGGCCCGCCACCGTCATGTCCGACGACTATAGGGTCGTCCCCACGACCCCGGGACTAGGTTGGCCCGCCGCCGACTTGTCCGACGACTATAGGGTCGTCTCCACGACCCCGGGACTAGGTTGGCCCGCCGCCGTCTTGTCCGACGACTATAGGGTCGTCCCCACGACCCCGGGACTAGGTTGGCCAGCCGCCGACATGTTCGACGACTATGGGGTCGTCCCCACGAGCCCGGGAGTAGATTGGCCCGCCACCGTCATGTCCGACGACTATAGGTTCTTCCCTACGACCCTGGGCATACGTTGGCCCGCCGCCGACATGTCTGACGACTATAGGGTCGTCCCCACGATCCCGGGACTAGGTTGGCCAGCCGCCGACATGTCCGACGACTATAGAGTCGTCCCCACGGCCCCGGGAATAGATTGGCCCACTACCGTCATGTCCGACGACTACAGGGTCGTCCACACGACCTCCGGACTAGATTGCCCCGCCACCGTCATGTCCGACGACTATAGGGTCGTCCCCACGACCCCGGGAGCTAGGTTCGCCAGCCGCCGACATGTCCGACGACTATAGGGTCGTTCCCACGACCCCCGGACTAGGTTGGCCCGCCGCCGACTTGTCCGACGACTATAGGGTCGTCCCCACGACCCCGGGACTAGATTGACCCGCCACCGTCATGTCCGACGACTATAGGATCGTCTCCACGACCCCGGGACAAGGTTGGCCCGCCGCCGACTTGTCCGACGACTTTAGGGTTGTCCCCACGACCACGGGCCAAAGTTGCCCAGCCGCCGACATGTCCGACGACTATAGGGTCGTCCCCACAACCCCGGGTCTAGATTGGCCCGCCACCGTCATGTCCGAGGACTATAGGGTCGTCCCCACGACCCCGGGACTAGGTTGGCCCGCCGCCGAATTGTCCGACGACTATGGGGTCGTCCCCACGACCACGGGCCAAAGTTGCCCAGCCGCCGACATGTCCGACGACTATAGGGTCGTCCCCACGACCCCGGGACTAGATTGGCCCGCCACCATCATGTCCGAGGACTATAGGGTCGTCCCCACGACCCCGGGACTAGGTTGGCCCGCCGCCGACGTGTCCGACGATTATAGGGTCGTCCCCACGACCCCGGGACTAGGTTGGCCCGCCGCCGACTTGTCCGACGACTATAGGGACGTCCCCGCGACCACGGGCCAAAGTTGCCCAACCGCCGACATGTCCGACGACTATAGGGTCTTCCCCACGACCCCGGGACTAGATTGGCCCGCCACCGTCATGTCCGACGACTATAAGGTCGTCTCCACGACCCCCGGGACTAGGATGGCCCGCCGCCGACTTGTCCGACAACTATAGGGTCGTCCCTTCCACCCCGGAACTAGGTTGGCCAGCCGCCGACATGTCCGACGACTATAGGGTCGTCCACACAACCTCCGGACTAGATTGCCCCGCCACCGTCATGTCCGACGACTATAGGGTCGTCCCCACGACCCCCGCACTAGATTGCCCCGCCACCGTCATGTCCGACGAATATAGGGTCGTCCCCACGATCCCGGGACTAGGTTGGCCAGCCGCCGACATGTCCGACGACTATAGGGTCGTCCCCACGGCCCCGGGAATAGATTGGCCCACTACCGTCATGTCCGACGACTACAGGGTCGTCCACACGACCTCCGGACTAGATTGCCCCGCCGCCGTCATGTCCGACGACTATAAGGTCGTCTCCACGACCCCGGGACTAGGTTGGCCCGCCGCCGACTTGTGCGACGACTATAGGGTCGTCCCCACGACCACGGGTCAATGTTGGTCAGCCGCCGGCATGTCCGACGACTATAGGGTTGTCCCCACGACCCCGGGACTAGATTGGCCCGCCACCGTCATGTCCGACGACTATAGGGTCGTCCCCACGGCCCCGGGAATAGATTGGCCCACTACCGTCATGTCCGACGACTACAGGGTCGTCCACACGACCTCCGGACTAGATTGCCCCGCCACCGTCATGTCCGACGACTATAACGTCGTCTCCACGACCCCGGGCCTAGGTTGGCCAGCCGCCGACATGTCCGACGACTATAGGGTCGTCCACACGACCTCCGGACTAGATTGCCCCGCCACCGTCATGTCCGACGACTATAGGGTCGTCCCCACGACCCCGCGACTATATTGGCCCGCCGCCGACTTGCCCGACGACAATGATGTCGTCCCCACGACCCCGGGACTAGGTTGGCCCGCCGCCGACATGTTCGCCGACTATGGGGTCGTCCCCACGACCCCCGCACTAGATTGCCCCGCCACCGTCATGTCCGACGAATACAGGGTCGTCCCCACGATCCCGGGACTAGGTTGGCCAGCCGCCGACATGTCCGACGACTATAGGGTCGTCCCCACGGCCCCGGGAATAGATTGGCCCACTACCGTCATGTCCGACGACAACAGGGTCGTCCACACGACCTCCGGACTAGATTGCCCCGCCACCGTCATGTCCGACGACTATAGAGTCGTCCCCACGCACCCGGGAATAGATTGGCCCACTACCGTCATGTCCGACGACTACAGGGTCGTCCACACGACCTCCGGACTAGATTGCCCCGCCACCGTCATGTCCGACGATTATAGGGTCGTCCCCACGACCCCGCGACTAGATTGGCCCGCCACCGACTTGTCCGACGACTATAGGGGCGTCCCCACGACCCCGGGACTAGGTTGGCCAGCCGCCGACTTGTCCGACAACTATAGGGTCGTCCCTTCCACCCCGGAACTAGGTTGGCCAGCCGCCGACATGTCCGACGACTATAGGGTCGTCCCCACGACCCCGCGACTAGATTGGCCCGCCGCCGACTTGCCCGACGACAATAATGTCGTCCCCACGACCCCGGGACTAGGTTGGCCCGCCGCCGACATGTTCGCCGACTATGGGGTCGTCCCCACGACCCCCGCACTAGATTGCCCCGCCACCGTCATGTCCGACGAATATAGGGTCGTCCCCACGATCCCGGGACAAGGTTGGCCAGCCGCCGACATGTCCGACGACTATAGGGTCGTCCCCACGGCCCCGGGAATAGATTGGCCCACTACCGTCATGTCCGACGACTACAGGGTCGTCCACACGACCTCCGGACTAGATTGCCCCGCCACCGTCATGTCCGACGACTATAAGGTCGTCTCCACGACCCCGGGCCTAGGTTGGCCCGCCGCCGACTTGTGCGACGACTATAGGGTCGTCCCCACGACCACGGGTCAATGTTGGTCAGCCGCCGGCATGTCCGACGACTATAGGGTCGTCCCCACGACCCCGGGACTAGATTGGCCCGCCACCGTCATGTCCGACGACTATAGGGTCGTCCCCACGACCCCGGGACTAGGTTGGCCCGCCGCTGACTTGTCCGACAACTATAGGGTCGTCCCTTCCACCCCGGAACTAGGTTGGTCAGCCGCCGACATGTCCGACGACTATAGGGGCGTCCCCTCGACCCCGGGACTAGGTTGGCCAGCCGCCGACATGTCCGACGACTATAGGGTTGTCCCCACGACCACGGGCCAATGTTGGCCAGCCGCCGACTTGTCCGACGACTATGGGGTCGTCCGCACGACCCCAGGAGTAGATTGGCCCGCCACCATCATGTCCGACGACTACAGGGTCGTCCCCACGACCCCGGGACTAGGTTGGCCCGCCGCCGACTTGTCCGACGACTATAGGGTCGCCCCCACGACCCCGGTACTATGTTGGCCTGCCGCCGACTTGTCCGACGACTATAGGGTCGTCCCCACGACCCCGGGACTAGATTGGCTCGCCACCGACATGTCCGACGACTATAGGGTCGTCCCCACGACCCCGGGACTAGGTTGGCCCGCCACCATCATGTCCGACGACTATGGGGTCGTCCCCACGAACCAGGGACTAGGTTGGCCCGCCGCCGACTGGTCCGACGACTATAGGGTGGTCCCCACGACCCAGGGACTTGGTTGACCCGCCGCCGACATGTCCGACGACTACAGGGTCCTCCCCACGATCCCGGGACTAGGTTGGCCAGCCGCCGACATGTCCGACGACTATAGGGACGTCCCCACGACCCCGGGACTAGGTTGGCCAGCCGCCGACATATCCGACGACTATAGGGTCGTCCCCACGACCCCGGGACTAGGTTGGCCCGCCACCATCATGCCCGACGACTCTGGGGTCGTCCCAACGACCCAGGGACTAGGTTGGCCCGCCGCCGACTGGTCCGACGACTATAGGGTGGTCCCCACGACCCAGGGACTAGATTGGCCCACCACCGTCATGTCCGACGACTACAGGGTCGTCCCCACGACCCCAGGACTAGGTTGGCCCGCCGCCGACTTGTCCGACGACTACAGGGTCGTCCCCACGACCCCGGGACTAGGTTGGCCCGCCGCCGACTTGTCCGACGACTATAGGGTCGCCCCCACGACCCCGGTACTATGTTGGCCTGCCGCCGACTTGTCCGACGACTATAGGGTCGTCCCCACGACCCCGGGACTAGATTGGCTCGCCACCGACATGTCCGACGACTATAGGGTCGCCCCACGACCCCGGGACTAGGTTGGCCCGCCGCCGACTTGTCCGACGACTATAGGGTCGTCCCCACGACCCCGGGACTATGTTGGCCCGCCGCCGACTTGTCCGACGACTATAGGGTCGCCCCCACGACCCCGCGACTAGATTGGCCCGCCACCATCATGTCGGAGGTCTATAGGGTTGTCCCCACGACCACGGGCCAATGTTGGCCAGCCGCCGACTTGTCCGACGACTATGGGGTCGTACCCACGACCCCAGGTGTAGATTGCCCCGCCACCGTCATGTCCGACGACTATAGGGTCGTCTCCACGACCCCGGGACTAGGTTGGCCCGCCGCCGAGTTGTCCGACGACTATGGGGTCGTCCCCACAACCCCGGGACTAGTGTGGCCCGCCACCGTCATGTCCGACGAGTATAGGGTCGTACCCACGACCCAGGGACTAGGTTGGCCCGCCGCCGACTGGTCCGACGACTATAGGGTGGTCCCCACGACCCAGGGACTTTGTTGACCCGCCGCCGACATGTCCGACGACTACAGGGTCCTCCCCACGATCCCGGGACTAGGTTGGCCAGCCGCCGACATGTCCGACGACTATAGGGACGTCCCCACGACCCCGGGACTAGGTTGGCCCGCCGCCGACTTGTCCGGCGACTATAGGGACGGCCCCACGACCACGGGCCAATGTTGCCCAGCCGCCGACATGTCCGACGAATATAGGGTCGTCCCCACGACCCCGGGACTAGATTGGCCCGCCACCGACATGTCCGGTGACTATAGGGTCGCCCCACGATCCCCGGACTAGATTGCCCCGCCACCGTCATGTCCGACGACTATAAGGTCGTCTCCACGACCCCGGGACTAGGTTGGCCCGCCGCCGACTTGTGCGACGACTATAGGGTCGTCCCCACGACCACGGGCCAAAGTCGCCCAGCCGCCGACATGTCCGACGACTATAGGGTCGTCCCCACGACCCCGCGACTAGATTGGCCCGCCACCGACTGGTCCGACGACTATAGGGGCGTCCCCTCGACCCCGGGACTAGGTTGGCCAGCCGCCGACATGTCCGACGACTATAGGCTCGTCTCCACGACCCCGGGACTAGGTTGGCCCGCCGCCGACTTGTGCGACGACTATAGGGTCGTCCCCACGACCACGGGCCAAAGTCGCCCAGCCGCCGACATGTCCGACGACTATAGGGTCGTCCCCACGACCCCGCGACTAGATTGGCCCGCCACCGACTTGTCCGACGACTATAGGGGCGTCCCCTCGACCCCGGGACTAGGTTGGCCAGCCACCGTCATGTCCGACGACTATAAGGTCGTCCCCACGACCCCGGACCAAATCTGGCCCGCCGCCGACATGTCCGACGACTATAGGGTCGTCCCCACGACCCCGGGACTAGATTGGCCCGCCACCGTCATGTCCGACGACTATAGGGTCGTCCCCACGACCCCGGGACTAGGTTGGCCCGCGGCCGACTTGTCTGACGACTATAGGGTCGTCCGCACGACCCCAGGAGTAGATTGGCCCGCCACCATCATGTCAGACGACTATAGGGTCGGCCCCACGACCCCGGGACTAGGATGGCCCGCCGCCCACTTGTCCGACGACTATAGGGTCGTCCCCACGACCCCGGGACTAGGTTGGCCAACCGCCGACATGTCCGACGACTATAGGGTCGTCCCCACGACCCCGGGCCAAAGCTGGCCAGCCGCCGTCATGTCCGACGACTATAGGGTCGTCCCCACGCCCCCGGGACTAGGTTGGCCCGCCACCATCATGTCCGACGACTATAGGGTCGTCCCCACGACCCCGGGACTAGGTTGGCCCGCCGCCGACTTGTCCGACGACTGTAGGGTCGTCCCCACGACCCCGGGACTAGATTGGCCCGCCACCGTCATGTCCGACGACTATAGGGTCGTCCCCACGACCCCAGGACTACGTTGGCCCGCCGCCGACTTGTCCGACGACTATAGGGACGTCCCCACGACCACGGGCCAAAGTTGCCCAACCGCCGACATGTCCGACGACTATAGGGTCTTCCCCACGACCCCGGGACTAGATTGGCCCGCCACCGTCATGTCCGACGACTATAGGGTCGTCCCCACGACCCCGGGACTAGGTTGGCCCGCCGCCGACTTGTCCGACGACTATAGGGTCGTCTCCACGACCCCGGGACTAGGTTGGCCCGCCGCCGTCTTGTCCGACGACTATAGGGTCGTCCCCACGACCCCGGGACTAGGTTGGCCAGCCGCCGACATGTTCGACGACTATGGGGTCGTCCCCACGAGCCCGGGACTAGATTGGCCCGCCACCGTCATGTCCGACGACTATAGGTTCTTCCCTACGACCCTGGGCATACGTTGGCCCGCCGCCGACATGTCTGACGACTATAGGGTCGTCCCCACGATCCCGGGACTAGGTTGGCCAGCCGCCGACATGTCCGACGACTATAGAGTCGTCCCCACGGCCCCGGGAATAGATTGGCCCACTACCGTCATGTCCGACGACTACAGGGTCGTCCACACGACCTCCGGACTAGATTGCCCCGCCACCGTCATGTCCGACGACTATAGGGTCGTCCCCACGACCCCGGGAGCTAGGTTCGCCAGCCGCCGACATGTCCGACAACTATAGGGTCGTCCCTTCCACCCCGGGAATAGGTTGGCCAGCCGCCGACATGTCCGACGACTATAGGGTCGTCCCCACGACCCCTGGGCTAGATTGGCCCGCCACCGACTTGTCCGACGACTATAGGGGCGTCCCCACGACCCCGGGACTAGGTTGGCCAGCCGCCGACTTGTCCGACAACTATAGGGTCGTCCCTTCCACCCCGGGAATAGGTTGGCCAGCCGCCGACATGTCCGACGACTATAGGGTCGTCCCCACGGCCCCGGGAATAGATTGGCCCACTACCGTCATGTCCGACGACTACAGGGTCGCCCACACGACCTCCGGACTAGATTGCCCCGCCACCGTCATGTCCGACGACTATAAGGTCGTCTCCACGACCCCGGGACTAGGTTGGCCCGCCGCCGACTTGTGCGACGACTATAGGGTCGTCCCCACGACCACGGGCCAAAGTCGCCCAGCCGCCGACATGTCCGACGACTATAGGGTCGTCCCCACGACCCCGCGACTAGATTGGCCCGCCACCGACTTGTCCGACGACTATAGGGGCGTCCCCTCGACCCCGGGACTAGGTTGGCCAGCCGCCGACATGTCCGACGACTATAGGCTCGTCCCCACGACCCCGGGACTAGGTTGGCCAACCGCCGACATGTCCGACGACTATAGGGTCGTCCCCACGACCCCGGACCAAATCTGGCCCGCCGCCGACATGTCCGACGACTATAGGGTCGTCCCCACGACCCCGGGACTAGATTGGCCCGCCACCGTCATGTCCGACGACTATAGCGTCGTCCCCACGACCCCGGGACTAGGTTGGCCCGCGGCCGACTTGTCTGGCGACTATAGGGTCGTCCGCACGACCCCAGGAGTAGATTGGCCCGCCACCATCATGTCAGACGACTATAGGGTCGGCCCCACGACCCCGGGACTAGGATGGCCCGCCGCCCACTTGTCCGACGACTATAGGGTCGTCCCCACGACCCCGGGACTAGGTTGGCCAACCGCCGACATGTCCGACGACTATAGGGTCGTCCCCACGACCCCGGGCCAAAGCTGGCCAGCCGCCGTCATGTCCGACGACTATAGGGTCGTCCCCACGACCCCGGGACTAGGTTGGCCCGCCACCATCATGTCCGACGACTATAGGGTCGTCCCCACGACCCCGGGACTAGGTTGGCCCGCCGCCGACTTGTCCGACGACTGTAGGGTCGTCCCCACGACCCCGGGACTAGATTGGCCCGCCACCGTCATGTCCGACGACTATAGGGTCGTCCCCACGACCCCAGGACTACGTTGGCCCGCCGCCGACTTGTCCGACGACTATAGGGACGTCCCCACGACCACGGGCCAAAGTTGCCCAACCGCCGACATGTCCGACGACTATAGGGTCTTCCCCACGACCCCGGGACTAGATTGGCCCGCCACCGTCATGTCCGACGACTATAGGGTCGTCCCCACGACCCCGGGACTAGGTTGGCCCGCCGCCGACTTGTCCGACGACTATAGGGTCGTCTCCACGACCCCGGGACTAGGTTGGCCCGCCGCCGTCTTGTCCGACGACTATAGGGTCGTCCCCACGACCCCGGGACTAGGTTGGCCAGCCGCCGACATGTTCGACGACTATGGGGTCGTCCCCACGAGCCCGGGACTAGATTGGCCCGCCACCGTCATGTCCGACGACTATAGGTTCTTCCCTACGACCCTGGGCATACGTTGGCCCGCCGCCGACATGTCTGACGACTATAGGGTCGTCCCCACGATCCCGGGACTAGGTTGGCCAGCCGCCGACATGTCCGACGACTATAGAGTCGTCCCCACGGCCCCGGGAATAGATTGGCCCACTACCGTCATGTCCGACGACTACAGGGTCGTCCACACGACCTCCGGACTAGATTGCCCCGCCACCGTCATGTCCGACGACTATAGGGTCGTCCCCACGACCCCGGGAGCTAGGTTCGCCAGCCGCCGACATGTCCGACAACTATAGGGTCGTCCCTTCCACCCCGGGAATAGGTTGGCCAGCCGCCGACATGTCCGACGACTATAGGGTCGTCCCCACGACCCCTGGGCTAGATTGGCCCGCCACCGACTTGTCCGACGACTATAGGGGGCGTCCCCACGACCCCGGGACTAGGTTGGCCAGCCGCCGACTTGTCCGACAACTATAGGGTCGTCCCTTCCACCCCGGGAATAGGTTGGCCAGCCGCCGACATGTCCGACGACTATAGGGTCGTCCCCACGGCCCCGGGAATAGATTGGCCCACTACCGTCATGTCCGACGACTACAGGGTCGCCCACACGACCTCCGGACTAGATTGCCCCGCCACCGTCATGTCCGACGACTATAAGGTCGTCTCCACGACCCCGGGACTAGGTTGGCCCGCCGCCGACTTGTGCGACGACTATAGGGTCGTCCCCACGACCACGGGCCAAAGTCGCCCAGCCGCCGACATGTCCGACGACTATAGGGTCGTCCCCACGACCCCGCGACTAGATTGGCCCGCCACCGACTTGTCGACGACTATAGGGGCGTCCCCTCGACCCCGGGACTAGGTTGGCCAGCCGCCGACATGTCCGACGACTATAGGCTCGTCCCCACGACCCCGGGACTAGGTTGGCCAACCGCCGACATGTCCGACGACTATAGGGTCGTCCCCACGACCCCGGACCAAATCTGGCCCGCCGCCGACATGTCCGACGACTATAGGGTCGTCCCCACGACCCCGGGACTAGATTGGCCCGCCACCGTCATGTCCGACGACTATAGGGTCGTCCAAACGACCCCGGGACTAGGTTGGCCCGCCACCATCATGTCCGACGACTATAGGGTCGTCCCCACGACCCCGGGACTAGGTTGGCCCGCGGCCGACTTGTCTGACGACTATAGGGTCGTCCGCACGACCCCAGGAGTAGATTGGCCCGCCACCATCATGTCAGACGACTATAGGGTCGGCCCCACGGCCCCGGGACTAGGATGGCCCGCCGCCCACTTGTCCGACGACTATAGGGTCGTCCCCACGACCCCGGGACTAGGTTGGCCAACCGCCGACATGTCCGACGACTATAGGGTCGTCCCCACGACCCCGGGCCAAAGCTGGCCAGCCGCCGTCATGTCCGACGACTATAGGGTCGTCCCCACGACCCCGGGACTAGGTTGGCCCGCCGCCGACTTGTCCGACGACTGTAGGGTCGTCCCCACGACCCCGGGACTAGATTGGCCCGCCACCGTCATGTCCGACGACTATAGGGTCGTCCCCACGACCCCAGGACTACGTTGGCCCGCCGCCGACTTGTCCGACGACTATAGGGACGTCCCCACGACCACGGGCCAAAGTTGCCCAACCGCCGACATGTCCGACGACTATAGGGTCTTCCCCACGACCCCGGGACTAGATTGGCCCGCCACCGTCATGTCCGACGACTATAGGGTCGTCCCCACGACCCCGGGACTAGGTTGGCCCGCCGCCGACTTGTCCGACGACTATAGGGTCGTCTCCACGACCCCGGGACTAGGTTGGCCCGCCGCCGTCTTGTCCGACGACTATAGGGTCGTCCCCACGACCCCGGGACTAGGTTGGCCAGCCGCCGACATGTTCGACGACTATGGGGTCGTCCCCACGAGCCCGGGACTAGATTGGCCCGCCACCGTCATGTCCGACGACTATAGGGTCGTCCCCACGACCCCGGGAGTAGGTTGGCCAGCCGCCGACATGTTCGACGACTATGGGGTCGTCCCCACGAGCCCGGGACTAGATTGGCCCGCCACCGTCATGTCCGACGACTATAGGTTCTTCCCTACGACCCTGGGCATACGTTGGCCCGCCGCCGACATGTCTGACGACTATAGGGTCGTCCCCACGATCCCGGGACTAGGTTGGCCAGCCGCCGACATGTCCGACGACTATAGAGTCGTCCCCACGGCCCCGGGAATAGATTGGCCCACTACCGTCATGTCCGACGACTACAGGGTCGTCCCCACGACCCCGGGACTAGGTTGGCCCGCCGCCGACTTGTCCGACGACTACAGGGTCGTCCCCACGACCCCGGGACTAGGTTGGCCCGCCGCCGACTTGTCCGACGACTATAGGGTCGTCCCCACGACCCCGGGACTATGTTGGCCTGCCGCCGACTTGTCCGACGACTATAGGGTCGTCCCCACGACCCCGGGACTAGATTGGCTCGCCACCGACATGTCCGACGACTATAGGGTCGTCCCCACGACCCCGGGACTACGTTGGCCCGCCGCCGACTTGTCCGACGACTATAGGGACGTCCCCACGACCACGGGCCAAAGTTGCCCAACCGCCGACATGTCCGACGACTATAGGGTCTTCCCCACGACCCCGGGACTAGATTGGCCCGCCACCGTCATGTCCGACGACTATAGGGTCGTCCCCACGACCACGGGCCAAAGTTGCCCAGCCGCCAACATGTCCGACGACTATAGGGTCGTCCCAACGACCCCGGGACTAGATTGGCCCGCCACCGTCATGTCCGACGACTCTAGGGTCGTCCCCACGACCCCGGAAATAGGTTGGCCCACCGCCGACTTGTCCGACGACCATAGGATCGTCCCTCCCACCCCGGAAATAGGTTGGCCAGCAGCCGACATATCCGACGACTATAGGGTCCTCCCCACGACCCCGGGACTAGGTTGGCCCGCCGCCGACTTGTCCGACGACTATAGGGTCGTCCCCACGACCACGGGCCAAAGTTGGTCAGCCGACGACATGTCCGACGACTATAGGGTCGTCCCCACGACCCCCGGCCAAAGCTCGCCAGCCGCCGACATGTCCGACGTCTATAGGGTCGTCCCCACGACCCCGGGACTAGGTTGGCCAGCCGCCGACATGTTCGACGACTATAGGGTCGTCCCCACGACCCCGGGACTAGGTTGGCCCGCCGCCGTCTTGTCCGACGACTATAGGGTCGTCCCCACGACCCCGGGACTAGGTTGGCCAGCCGCCGACATGTTCGACGACTATGGGGTCGTCCCCACGAGCCCGGGACTAGATTGGCCCGCCACCGTCATGTCCGACGACTATAGGGTCGTCCCCACGACCCCGGGACTAGGTTGGCCCGCCGCCGACTTGTCCGACGACTGTAGGGTCGTCCCCACGACCCCGGGACTAGATTGGCCCGCCACCGTCATGTCCGACGACTATAGGGTCGTCCCCACGACCCCGGGACTAGGTTGGCCCGCCGCCGACTTGTCCGACGACTATAGGGTCGTCTCCACGACCCCGGGACTAGGTTGGCCCGCCGCCGTCTTGTCCGACGACTATAGGGTCGTCCCCACGACCCCGGGACTAGGTTGGCCAGCCGCCGACATGTTCGACGACTATGGGGTCGTCCCCACGAGCCCGGGACTAGATTGGCCCGCCACCGTCATGTCCGACGACTATAGGTTCTTCCCTACGACCCTGGGCATACGTTGGCCCGCCGCCGACATGTCTGACGACTATAGGGTCGTCCCCACGATCCCGGGACTAGGTTGGCCAGCCGCCGACATGTCCGACGACTATAGAGTCGTCCCCACGGCCCCGGGAATAGATTGGCCCACTACCGTCATGTCCGACGACTACAGGGTCGTCCACACGACCTCCGGACTAGATTGCCCCGCCACCGTCATGTCCGACGACTATAGGGTCGTCCCCACGACCCCGGGAGCTAGGTTCGCCAGCCGCCGACATGTCCGACAACTATAGGGTCGTCCCTTCCACCCCGGGAATAGGTTGGCCAGCCGCCGACATGTCCGACGACTATAGGGTCGTCCCCACGACCCCTGGGCTAGATTGGCCCGCCACCGACTTGTCCGACGACTATAGGGGCGTCCCCACGACCCCGGGACTAGGTTGGCCAGCCGCCGACTTGTCCGACAACTATAGGGTCGTCCCTTCCACCCCGGGAATAGGTTGGCCAGCCGCCGACATGTCCGACGACTATAGGGTCGTCCCCACGGCCCCGGGAATAGATTGGCCCACTACCGTCATGTCCGACGACTACAGGGTCGCCCACACGACCTCCGGACTAGATTGCCCCGCCACCGTCATGTCCGACGACTATAAGGTCGTCTCCACGACCCCGGGACTAGGTTGGCCCGCCGCCGACTTGTGCGACGACTATAGGGTCGTCCCCACGACCACGGGCCAAAGTCGCCCAGCCGCCGACATGTCCGACGACTATAGGGTCGTCCCCACGACCCCGCGACTAGATTGGCCCGCCACCGACTTGTCCGACGACTATAGGGGCGTCCCCTCGACCCCGGGACTAGGTTGGCCAGCCGCCGACATGTCCGACGACTATAGGCTCGTCCCCACGACCCCGGGACTAGGTTGGCCAACCGCCGACATGTCCGACGACTATAGGGTCGTCCCCACGACCCCGGACCAAATCTGGCCCGCCGCCGACATGTCCGACGACTATAGGGTCGTCCCCACGACCCCGGGACTAGATTGGCCCGCCACCGTCATGTCCGACGACTATAGGGTCGTCCAAACGACCCCGGGACTAGGTTGGCCCGCCACCATCATGTCCGACGACTATAGGGTCGTCCCCACGACCCCGGGACTAGGTTGGCCCGCGGCCGACTTGTCTGACGACTATAGGGTCGTCCGCACGACCCCAGGAGTAGATTGGCCCGCCACCATCATGTCAGACGACTATAGGGTCGGCCCCACGGCCCCGGGACTAGGATGGCCCGCCGCCCACTTGTCCGACGACTATAGGGTCGTCCCCACGACCCCGGGACTAGGTTGGCCAACCGCCGACATGTCCGACGACTATAGGGTCGTCCCCACGACCCCGGGCCAAAGCTGGCCAGCCGCCGTCATGTCCGACGACTATAGGGTCGTCCCCACGACCCCGGGACTAGGTTGGCCCGCCGCCGACTTGTCCGACGACTGTAGGGTCGTCCCCACGACCCCGGGACTAGATTGGCCCGCCACCGTCATGTCCGACGACTATAGGGTCGTCCCCACGACCCCAGGACTACGTTGGCCCGCCGCCGACTTGTCCGACGACTATAGGGACGTCCCCACGACCACGGGCCAAAGTTGCCCAACCGCCGACATGTCCGACGACTATAGGGTCTTCCCCACGACCCCGGGACTAGATTGGCCCGCCACCGTCATGTCCGACGACTATAGGGTCGTCCCCACGACCCCGGGACTAGGTTGGCCCGCCGCCGACTTGTCCGACGACTATAGGGTCGTCTCCACGACCCCGGGACTAGGTTGGCCCGCCGCCGTCTTGTCCGACGACTATAGGGTCGTCCCCACGACCCCGGGACTAGGTTGGCCAGCCGCCGACATGTTCGACGACTATGGGGTCGTCCCCACGAGCCCGGGACTAGATTGGCCCGCCACCGTCATGTCCGACGACTATAGGGTCGTCCCCACGACCCCGGGAGTAGGTTGGCCAGCCGCCGACATGTTCGACGACTATGGGGTCGTCCCCACGAGCCCGGGACTAGATTGGCCCGCCACCGTCATGTCCGACGACTATAGGTTCTTCCCTACGACCCTGGGCATACGTTGGCCCGCCGCCGACATGTCTGACGACTATAGGGTCGTCCCCACGATCCCGGGACTAGGTTGGCCAGCCGCCGACATGTCCGACGACTATAGAGTCGTCCCCACGGCCCCGGGAATAGATTGGCCCACTACCGTCATGTCCGACGACTACAGGGTCGTCCCCACGACCCCGGGACTAGGTTGGCCCGCCGCCGACTTGTCCGACGACTATAGGGTCGTCCCCACGACCCCGGGACTATGTTGGCCTGCCGCCGACTTGTCCGACGACTATAGGGTCGTCCCCACGACCCCGGGACTAGATTGGCTCGCCACCGACATGTCCGACGACTATAGGGTCGTCCCCACGACCCCGGGACTACGTTGGCCCGCCGCCGACTTGTCCGACGACTATAGGGACGTCCCCACGACCACGGGCCAAAGTTGCCCAACCGCCGACATGTCCGACGACTATAGGGTCTTCCCCACGACCCCGGGACTAGATTGGCCCGCCACCGTCATGTCCGACGACTATAGGGTCGTCCCCACGACCACGGGCCAAAGTTGCCCAGCCGCCAACATGTCCGACGACTATAGGGTCGTCCCAACGACCCCGGGACTAGATTGGCCCGCCACCGTCATGTCCGACGACTCTAGGGTCGTCCCCACGACCCCGGAAATAGGTTGGCCCACCGCCGACTTGTCCGACGACCATAGGATCGTCCCTCCCACCCCGGAAATAGGTTGGCCAGCAGCCGACATATCCGACGACTATAGGGTCCTCCCCACGACCCCGGGACTAGGTTGGCCCGCCGCCGACTTGTCCGACGACTATAGGGTCGTCCCCACGACCACGGGCCAAAGTTGGTCAGCCGACGACATGTCCGACGACTATAGGGTCGTCCCCACGACCCCCGGCCAAAGCTCGCCAGCCGCCGACATGTCCGACGTCTATAGGGTCGTCCCCACGACCCCGGGACTAGGTTGGCCAGCCGCCGACATGTTCGACGACTATAGGGTCGTCCCCACGACCCCGGGGCTAGGTTGGCCCGCCGCCGAATTGTCCGACGACTATAGGGTCGTCCCCACGACCCCGGCCAAAGCTCGCCAGCCGCCGACAAGTCCGACGTCTATAGGGTCGTCCCCACGATCCCGGGACTAGGTTGGCCCGCCGCCGACTTGTCCGACGACTACAGGGTCGTCCCCACGACCACGGGCCAATGTTGCCCAGCCGCCGACATGTCCGCCGACTATACGGTCGTCCCCACTACCCCGGGACTAGATTGGCCCGCCACCGTCATGTCCGACGACTATAGGGTCCTCCCCACGACCCCGGGACTAGGTTGGCCCGCCGCCGACTTGTCCGACGATTATAGGGTCGTCCCCACGACCACGGGCCAAAGTTGGTCAGCCGCCGACTTGTCCGACGAATATAGGGTCGTCCCCACGACCCCGGGAGCTAGGTTCGCCAGCCGCCGACATGTCCGACGACTATAGGGTCGTTACCACGACCCCCGGACTATGCTGGCCCGCCGCCGACTTGTCCGACGACTATAGGGTCGTCCCCACGACCCCGGGACTAGATTGACCCGCCACCGTCATGTCCGACGACTATAGGGTCGTCTCCACGACCCCGGGACAAGGTTGGCCCGCCGCCGACTTGTCCGACGACTCTAGGGTCGTCCCCACGACCACGGGCCAAAGCTGGCCAGCCGCCGACATGTCCGAAGACTATAGGGTCGTCCCCACGACCCCAGGAGTAGATTGGCCCGCCCCCATCATGTCAGACGACTATAGGGTCGTCCCCACGACCCCGGGACTAGGTTCGCCAGCCGCCGACATGTCCGACGACTATAGGGTCGTCCCCACGACCCCGGGACTAGGTTCGCCAGCCGCCGACATGTCCGACGACTATAGGGTCGTCCCCACGACCCCGGGCCAAAGCTGGCCAGCCGCGGACATGTCCGACGACTATAGGGTCGTCCCCACGACCCCGGGACTAGATTGGCCCGCCACCGTCATGTCCGAGGACTATAGGGTCTTCCCCACGACCCCGGGACTAGATTGGCCCGCCACCGTCATGTCCGACGACTATAGGGTCGTCTCCACGACCCCGGGACAAGGTTGGCCCGCCGCCGACTTGTCCGACGACTCTAGGGTCGTCCCCACGACCACGGGCCAAAGCTGGCCAGCCGCCGACATGTCCGAAGACTATAGGGTCGTCCCCACGACCCCAGGAGTAGATTGGCCCGCCCCCATCATGTCAGACGACTATAGGGTCGTCCCCACGACCCCGGGACTAGGTTGGCCCGCCGCCGACTTGTCCGACGACTACAGGGTCGTCCCCACGACCACGGGCCAAAGTTGGTCAGCCGCTGACATGTCCGACGACTATAGGGTCGTCCCCACGACCCCGGGACTAGATTGGCCCGCCACCGTCATGTCCGACGACTATAGGGTCGTCCCCACGACCCCGGGACTAGGTTCGCCAGCCGCCGACATGTCCGACGACTATAGGGTCGTCCCCACGACCCCGGGCCAAAGCTGGCCAGCCGCGGACATGTCCGACGACTATAATGTCGTCCCCACGACCCCGGGACTAGATTGACCCGCCACCGTCATGTCCGACGACTATAGGGTGGTCTCCACGACCCCGGGACTAGGTTGGCCCGCCGCCGACTTGTCCGACGACTATAGGGTCGTCCCCACGACCCCGGGGCTAGATTGGCCCGCCACCGTCATGTCCGACGACTATAGGGTCGTCCCCACGACCCCGGGACTACGTTGGCCCGCCGCCGACTTGTCCGACGACTATAGGGACGTCCCCACGACCACGGGCCAAAGTTGCCCAACCGCCGACAGGTCCGACGACTATAGGGTCTTCCCCACGACCCCGGGCCAAAGTTGGTCAGCCGCCGACATGTCCGACGACATGTCCGACGACTATAGGGTCGTCCCCACGACCCCGGGCCAAAGCTCGCCAGCCGCCGACATGTCCGACGTCTATAGGGTCGTCCCCACGACCCCGGGACTAGGTTGGCCAGCCGCCGACATGTTCGACGACTATAGGGCCGTACCCACGACCCCGGGACTAGGTTGGCCCGCCGCCGACTTGTCCGACCACTATAGGGTCGTCCCCACGACCACGGGCCAAAGTTGGTCAGCCGCCGACATGTCCGACGACTATGGGGTCGTCTCCACGACCCCCGGCCAAAGCTCGCCAGCCGCCGACATGTCCGACGTCTATAGGGTCGTCCCCACGACCCCGGGACTAGGTTGGCGAGCCGCCGACATGTTCGACGACTATAGGGTCGTCCCCACGACCCCGGGGCTAGGTTGGCCCGCCGCCGACTTGTCCGACGACTATAGGGTCGTCCCCACGACCCCGGGCCAAAGCTCGCCAGCCGCCGACATGTCCGACGTCTATAGGGTCGTACCCACGACCCCGGGACTAGGTTGGCCCGCCGCCGACTTGTCCGACGACTACAGGGTCGTCCCCACGACCACGGGCCAAAGTTGCCCAGCCGCCGACATGTCCGCCGACTATACGGTCGTCCCCACTACCCCGGGACTAGATTGGCCCGCCACCGTCATGTCCGACGACTATAGGGTCCTCCCCACGACCCCGGGACTAGGTTGGCCCGCCGCCGACTTGTCCGCCGACTATAGGGTCGTCCCCACGACCACGGGCCAAAGTTGGTCAGCCGCCGACATGTCCGACGACTATAGGGTCGTCCCCACGACCCCGGGACTAGATTGGCCCGCCACCGTCATGTCCGACGACTATAGGGTCCTCCCCACGACCCCGGGACTAGGTTGGCCCGCCGCCGACTTGTCCGACGACTATAGGGTCGTCCCCACGACCACGGGCCAATGTTGCCCAGCCGCCGACATGTCCGCCGACTATACGGTCGTCCCCACTACCCCGGGACTAGATTGGCCCGCCACCGTCATGTCCGAGGACTATAGGGTCCTCCCCACGACCCCGGGACTAGATTGGCCCGCCACCGTCATATCCGAGGACTATAGGGTCGTCCCCACGACCCCGGGACTAGGTTGGCCCGCCGCCGAATTGTCCGACGACTATAGGGTCCTCCCCACGACCCCCGGACTAGGTTGGCCCGCCGCCGACTTGTCCGACGACTATATGGTCGTCCCCACGACCCCGGGACTATATTGACCCGCCACCGTCATGTCCGACGACTATAGGGTCGTCTCCACGACCCCGGGACAAGGTTGGCCCGCCGCTGACTTGTCCGACGACTCTAGGGTCGTCCCCACGACCACGGGCCAAAGTTGCCCAGCCGCCGACATGTCCGACGACTATAGGGTCGTCCCCACGACCCCGGGACTAGATTGGCCCGCCACCGTCATGTCCGAGGACTATAGGGTCGTCCCCACGACCCCGGGACTAGGTTGGCCCGCCGCCGAATTGTCCGACGACTATGGGGTCGTCCCCACGACCACGGGCCAAAGTTGCCCAGCCGCCGACATGTCCGACGACTATAGGGTCGTCCCCACGACCCCGGGACTAGATTGGCCCGCCACCGTCATGTCCGAGGACTATAGGGTCGTCCCCACGACCCCGGGACTAGGTTGGCCCGCCGCCGACGTGTCCGACGACTATAGGGTCGTCCCCACGACCCCGGGACTAGGTTGGCCCGCCGCCGACATGTCCGACGACTATAGGGACGTCCCCGCGACCACGGGCCAAAGTTGCCCAACCGCCGACATGTCCGACGACTATAGGGTCTTCCCCACGACCCCGGGACTAGATTGGCCCGCCACCGTCATGTCCGACGACTATAAGGTCGTCTCCACGACCCCGGGACTAGGTTGGCCCGCCGCCGACTTGTCCGACGACTATAGGGTCTTCCCCACGACCCCCGGGCTAGATTGACCCGCCACCGTCATGTCCGACGACTATTGGGTCGTCCCCACGAAACCGGGACTAGATTGGCCCGCCACCGTCATGTCCGACGGCTCTAGGGTCGTCCCCACGACCCCGGAAATAGGTTGGCCCACCGCCGACTTGTCCGACGACCATAGGATCGTCCCTCCCACCCCGGAAATAGGTTGGCCAGCCGCCGACATATCCGACGACTATAGGGTCGTCCCCACGACCACAGGAGTAGATTGCCCCGCCACCGTCATGTCCGACGACTATAGGGTCGTCCCCACGACCCCGGGACTAGGTTCGCCAGCCGCCGACATGTCCGACGACTATAGGGTCGTCCCCACGACCCCGGGCCAAAGCTCGCCAGCCGCCGACATGTCCGACGTCTATAGGGTCGTCCCCACGACCCCGGGACTAGGTTGGCCCGCCGCCGACTTGTCCGACGACTACAGGGTCGTCCCTACGACCACGGGCCAATGTTGCCCAGCCGCCGACATGTCCGCCGACTATACGGTCGTCCCCACTACCCCGGGACTAGATTGGCCCGCCACCGTCATGTCCGACGACTATAGGGTCCTCCCCACGACCCCGGGACTAGGTTGGCCCGCCGCCGACTTGTCCGACGACTATAGGGTCGTCCCCACGACCACGGGCCAAAGTTGGTCAGCCGCCGACTTGTCCGACGACTATAGGGTCGTCCCCACGACCCCGGGAGCTAGGTTCGCCAGCCGCCGTCATGTCCGACGACTATAGGGTCGTTCCCACGACCCCCGGACTATGCTGGCCCGCCGCCGACTTGTCCGACGACTATAGGGTCGTCCCCACGACCCCGGGACTAGATTGACCCGCCACCGTCATGTCCGACGACTATAGGGTCGTCTCCACGACCCCGGGACAAGGTTGGCCCGCCGCCGACTTGTCCGACGACTCTAGGGTCGTCCCCACGACCACGGGCCAAAGCTGGCCAGCCGCCGACATGTCCGAAGACTATAGGGTCGTCCCCACGACCCCAGGAGTAGATTGGCCCGCCCCCATCATATCAGACGACTATAGGGTCGTCCCCACGACCCCGGGACTAGGTTCGCCAGCCGCCGACATGTCCGACGACTATAGGGTCGTCCCCACGACCCCGGGACAAGGTTCGCCAGCCGCCGACATGTCCGACGACTATAGGGTCGTCCCCACGACCCCGGGCCAAAGCTGGCCAGCCGCGGACATGTCCGACGACTATAGGGTCGTCCCCACGACCCCGGGACTAGATTGGCCCGCCACCGTCATGTCCGAGGACTATAGGGTCTTCCCCACGACCCCGGGACTAGATTGGCCCGCCACCGTCATGTCCGACGACTATAGGGTCGTCTCCACGACCCCGGGACAAGGTTGGCCCGCCGCCGACTTGTCCGACGACTCTAGCGTCGTCCCCGCGACCACGGGCCAAAGCTGGCCAGCCGCCGACATGTCCGAAGACTATAGGGTCGTCCCCACGACCCCAGGAGTAGATTGGCCCGCCCCCATCATGTCAGACGACTATAGGGTCGTCCCCACGACCCCGGGACTAGGTTGGCCCGCCGCCGACTTGTCCGACGACTACAGGGTCGTCCCCACGACCACGGGCCAAAGTTGCCCAGCCGCCGACATGTCCGACGACTATAATGTCGTCCCCACGACCCCGGGACTAGATTGACCCGCCACCGTCATGTCCGACGACTATAGGGTGGTCTCCACGACCCCGGGACTAGGTAGGCCAGCCGCCGACTTGACCGACGACTATACGGTCGTCCCCACGACCCCGGGACTAGGTTGGCCCGCCACCATCATGTCCGACGACTATAGGGTCGTCCCCACGGCCCAAGTACTAGGTTGGCCCGCCGCCGACTTGTCCGACGACTATCGGGAGGTCCCCACGACCACGGGCCAAAGTTGGTCAGCCGCCGACTTGTCCGACGAATATAGGGTCGTCCCCACGACCCCGGGAGCTAGGTTCGCCAGCCGCCGACATGTCCGACGACTATAGGGTCGTTACCACGACCCCCGGACTATGCTGGCCCGCCGCCGACTTGTCCGACGACTATAGGGTCGTCCCCACGACCCCGGGACTAGATTGACCCGCCACCGTCATGTCCGACGACTATAGGGTCGTCTCCACGACCCCGGGACAAGGTTGGCCCGCCGCCGACTTGTCCGACGACTCTAGGGTCGTCCCCACGACCCCAGGAGTAGATTGGCCCGCCCCCATCATGTCAGACGACTATAGGGTCGTCCCCACGACCCCGGGACTAGGTTCGCCAGCCGCCGACATGTCCGACGACTATAGGGTCGTCCCCACGACCCCGGGACTAGGTTCGCCAGCCGCCGACATGTCCGACGACTATAGGGTCGTCCCCACGACCCCGGGCCAAAGCTGGCCAGCCGCGGACATGTCCGACGACTATAGGGTCGTCCCCACGACCCCGGGACTAGATTGGCCCGCCACCGTCATGTCCGAGGACTATAGGGTCTTCCCCACGACCCCGGGACTAGATTGGCCCGCCACCGTCATGTCCGACGACTATAGGGTCGTCTCCACGACCCCGGGACAAGGTTGGCCCGCCGCCGACTTGTCCGACGACTCTAGGGTCGTCCCCACGACCACGGGCCAAAGCTGGCCAGCCGCCGACATGTCCGAAGACTATAGGGTCGTCCCCACGACCCCAGGAGTAGATTGGCCCGCCCCCATCATGTCAGACGACTATAGGGTCGTCCCCACGACCCCGGGACTAGGTTGGCCCGCCGCCGACTTGTCCGACGACTACAGGGTCGTCCCCACGACCACGGGCCAAAGTTGCCCAGCCGCCGACATGTCCGACGACTATAATGTCGTCCCCACGACCCCGGGACTAGATTGACCCGCCACCGTCATGTCCGACGACTATAGGGTGGTCTCCACGACCCCGGGACTAGGTTGGCCCGCCGCCGACTTGTCCGACGACTATAGGGTCGTCCCCACGACCCCGGGGCTAGATTGGCCCGCCACCGTCATGTCCGACGACTATAGGGTCGTCCCCACGACCCCGGGACTACGTTGGCCCGCCGCCGACTTGTCCGACGACTATAGGGACGTCCCCACGACCACGGGCCAAAGTTGCCCAACCGCCGACAGGTCCGACGACTATAGGGTCTTCCCCACGACCCCGGGCCAAAGTTGGTCAGCCGCCGACATGTCCGACGACATGTCCGACGACTATAGGGTCGTCCCCACGACCCCGGGCCAAAGCTCGCCAGCCGCCGACATGTCCGACGTCTATAGGGTCGTCCCCGCGACCCCGGGACTAGGTTGGCCAGCCGCCGACATGTTCGACGACTATAGGGTCGTACCCACGACCCCGGGACTAAGTTGGCCCGCCGCCGACTTGTCCGACGACTATAGGGTCGTCCCCACGACCACGGGCCAAAGTTGGTCAGCCGCCGACATGTCCGACGACTATGGGGTCGTCTCCACGACCCCCGGCCAAAACTCGCCAGCCGCCGACATGTCCGACGTCTATAGGGTCGTCCCCACGACCCCGGGACTAGGTTGGCGAGCCGCCGACATGTTCGACGACTATAGGGTCGTCCCCACGACCCCGGGGCTAGTTTGGCCCGCCGCCGACTTGTCCGACGACTATAGGGTCGTCCCCACGACCACGGGCCAAAGTTGCCCAGCCGCCGACATGTCCGCCGACTATACGGTCGTCCCCACTACCCCGGGACTAGATTGGCCCGCCACCGTCATGTCCGACGACTATAGGGTCCTCCCCACGACCCCGGGACTAGATTGGCCCGCCACCGTCATGTCCGAGGACTATAGGGTCGTCCCCACGACCCCGGGACTAGGTTGGCCCGCCGCCGAATTGTCCGACGACTATAGGGTCCTCCCCACGACCCCCGGACTAGGTTGGCCCGCCGCCGACTTGTCCGACGACTATAGGGTCGTCCCCACGACCCCGGGACTATATTGACCCGCCACCGTCATGTCCGACGACTATAGGGTCGTCTCCACGACCCCGGGACAAGGTTGGCCCGCCGCCGACTTGTCCGACGACTCTAGGGTCGTACCCACGACCACGGGCCAAAGTTGCCCAGCCGCCGACATGTCCGACGACTATAGGGTCGTCCCCACGACCCCGGGACTAGATTGGCCCGCCACCGTCATGTCCGAGGACTATAGGTTCGTCCCCACGACCCCGGGACTAGGTTGGCCCGCCGCCGAATTGTCCGACGACTATGGGGTCGTCCCCACGACCACGGGCCAAAGTTGCCCAGCCGCCGACATGTCCGACGACTATAGGGTCGTCCCCACGACCCCGGGACTAGATTGGCCCGCCACCGTCATGTCCGAGGACTATAGGGTCGTCCCCACGACCCCGGGACTAGGTTGGCCCGCCGCCGACGTGTCCGACGACTATAGGGTCGTCCCCACGACCCCGGGACTAGGTTGGCCCGCCGCCGACATGTCCGACGACTATAGGGACGTCCCCGCGACCACGGGCCAAAGTTGCCCAACCGCCGACATGTCCGACGACTATAGGGTCTTCCCCACGACCCCGGGACTAGATTGGCCCGCCACCGTCATGTCCGACGACTATAAGGTCGTCTCCACGACCCCGGGACTAGGTTGGCCCGCCGCCGACTTGTCCGACGACTATAGGGTCTTCCCCACGACCCCCGGGCTAGATTGACCCGCCACCGTCATGTCCGACGACTATTGGGTCGTCCCCACGAACCCGGGACTAGATTGGCCCGCCACCGTCATGTCCGACGGCTCTAGGGTCGTCCCCACGACCCCGGAAATAGGTTGGCCCACCGCCGACTTGTCCGACGACCATAGGATCGGCCCTCCCACCCCGGAAATAGGTTGGCCAGCCGCCGACATATCCGACGACTATAGGGTCGTCCCCACGACCACAGGAGTAGATTGCCCCGCCACCGTCATGTCCGACGACTATAGGGTCGTCCCCACGACCCCGGGACTAGGTTCGCCAGCCGCCGACATGTCCGACGACTATAGGGTCGTCCCCACGACCCCGGGCCAAAGCTCGCCAGCCGCCGACATGTCCGACGTCTATAGGGTCGTCCCCACGACCCCGGGACTAGGTTGGCCCGCCGCCGACTTGTCCGACGACTACAGGGTCGTCCCCACGACCACGGGCCAATGTTGCCCAGCCGCCGACATGTCCGCCGACTATACGGTCGTCCCCACTATCCCGGGACTAGATTGGCCCGCCACCGTCATGTCCGACGACTATAGGGTCCTCCCCACGACCCCGGGACTAGGTTGGCCCGCCGCCGACTTGTCCGACGACTATAGGGTCCTCCCCACGACCACGGGCCAAAGTTGGTCAGCCGCCGACTTGTCCGACGACTATAGGGTCGTCCCCACGACCCCGGGAGCTAGGTTCGCCAGCCGCCGACATGTCCGACGACTATAGGGTCGTTCCCACGACCCCCGGACTATGCTGGCCCGCCGCCGACTTGTCCGACGACTATAGGGTCGTCCCCACGACCCCGGGACTAGATTGGCCCGCCACCGTCATGTCCGACGACTATAGGGTCCTCCCCACGACCCCGGGACTAGGTTGGCCCGCCGCCGACTTGTCCGACGACTATAGGGTCGTCCCCACGACCACGGGCCAAAGTTGGTCAGCCGCCGACTTGTCCGACGACTATAGGGTCGTCCCCACGACCCCGGGAGCTAGGTTCGCCAGCCGCCGACATGTCCGACGACTACAGGGTCGTTCCCACGACCCCCGGACTATGCTGGCCCGCCGCCGACTTGTCCGACGACTATAGGGTCGTCCCCACGACCCCGGGACAAGGTTCGCCAGCCGCCGACATGTCCGACGACTATAGGGTCGTCCCCACGACCCCGGGCCAAAGCTGGCCAGCCGCGGACATGTCCGACGACTATAGGGTCGTCCCCACGACCCCGGGACTAGATTGACCCGCCACCGTCATGTCCGAGGACTATAGGGTCTTCCCCACGACCCCGGGACTAGATTGGCCCGCCACCGTCATGTCCGACGACTATAGGGTCGTCTCCACGACCCCGGGACAAGGTTGGCCCGCCGCCGACTTGTCCGACGACTCTAGGGTCGTCCCCGCGACCACGGGCCAAAGCTGGCCAGCCGCCGACATGTCCGAAGACTATAGGGTCGTCCCCACAACCCCAGGAGTAGATTGGCCCGCCCCCATCATGTCAGACGACTATAGGTTCGTCCCCACGACCCCGGGACTAGGTTGGCCCGCCGCCGACTTGTCCGACGACTACAGGGTCGTCCCCACGACCACGGGCCAAAGTTGCCCAGCCGCCGACATGTCCGACGACTATAGGGTCGTCCCCACGACCACGGGCCAAAGTTGCCCAGCCGCCGACATGTCCGACGACTATAGGGTCGTCCCCACGACCCCGGGACTAGGTTGGCCCGCCGCCGACATGTCCGACGACTGTAGGGTCGTCCCCACGACCCCGGGCCAAAGCTCGCCAGCCGCCGACATGTCCGACGTCTATAGGGTCGTCCCCACGACCCCGGGACTAGGTTGGCCAGCCGCCGACATGTTCGACGACTTTAGGGTCGTACCCACGACCCCGGGACTAGGTTGGCCCGCCGCCGACTTGTCCGACGACTATAGGGTCGTCCCCACGACCCCGGGAATAGATTGGCCCGCCACCGTCATGTCCGACGACTATAGGGTCGTCCCCACGACCCCGGGACTAGGTTGGCCCGCCACCATCATGTCCGACGACTATAGGGTCGTCCCCACGACCCCGGGCCTACGTTGTCCCGCCGCCGACATGTCCGACGACTGTAGGGTCGTCCCCACGGCCCTGGGACTAGACTGGCCCGCCACCGTCATGTCCGACGACTCTAGGGTCGTCCCCACGACCCAAGGACTAGATTTCCCCGCCACCGTCATGTCCGACGACTATAGGGTCGTCTCCACGACCCCGGGACTAGGTTGGCCCGCCGCCGACTTGCCCGACGACTATAGGGTGGTCCCCACGACCACGGGCCAAAGTTGCCCAGCCGCCGACATGTCCGACGACTATAGGGTCGTCCCCACGACCCCGGGACTAGGTTGGCCCGCCGCCTACTTGTCCGACGACTATAGGGTCGTCCCTACCACCCCGGGACTAGGTTGGCCAGCCGCCGACATGTCCGACGACTATAGGGTCGTCCCTACCACCCCGGGACTATGTTGGCCCGCCGCCGGCTATTCCGACGAATATAGGGTCGTCCCCACGAACCCGGGACTAGGTTGGCCAGCCGTCGACATATCCGACGACTATAGGGTCGTCCCCACGGCCCTGGGACTAGATTGGCCCGCCACCGTCATATCCGACGACTATAGGGTGGTCCCCACGACCCCGGGACTAGGTAGGCCAGCCGCCGACTTGACCGACGACTATACGGTCGTCCCCACGACCCCGGGACTAGGTTGGCCCGCCACCGTCATATCCGACGACTATAGGGTCGTCCCCACGACCCCAGGACTAGGTTGGCCCGCCGCTGACTTCTCCGACGACAACAGGGTCGTCCCTATCACCCCGGGACTAGGTTGGCCAGCCGCCGACATGTCCGACGACTATAGGGTCGTCCCCACGACCCCGGGACTAGGTTAGCCCGCCGCCAACTTGTCCAACGACTATAGGGTCGTCCCTACCACACCGGGACTAGGTTGGCCAGCCGCCGACATGTCCGATGACTATAGGGTCGTCCCCACGACCCCGGGACTAGGTTGGCCCGCCGCCGACTTGTCCGACGACTATAGGGTCGTCCCCACGACCCCGGGACTAGGTTGGCCAGCTGCCGACTTGACCGACGACTATAGGGTCGTCCCCACGGCCCCGGGTCTAGGTTGGCCCGCCACCATCATGTCCGACGACTATAGGGTCGTCCCCACGACCCCGGGACTATGTTCCCCGCCGCCGACTTGTCCGACGACTATAGGGTCGTCCCTACGACCCCGGGACTAGGTTGGCCAGCCGCCGACTTTTCCGACGACTATAGGGTCGTCCCCACGACCCCGGGACTAGTATGGCCCGCCGCCGACTTGTCCGACGACTATAGGGTCGTCCCCACGACCACGGGCCAAAGTTGGTCAGCCGCCGACATGTCCGACGACTATAGGGTCGTCTCCACGACCCCGGGACTAGGTTGGCCCGCCTCCGACTTGTCCGACGACTATAGGGACGTCCCCACGACCACGGGCCAAAGTTGGCCAGCCGCCGACATGTCCGACGACTATAGGGTCGTCCCCACGATCCCGGGACTAGGTTGCCCTGCCATCGTCATGTCCGACGACTATAGGGTCGTCTCCACGACCCCGGGACTAGGTTGGCTCGCCGCCGACTTGTCCGACGACTATAGGGACGTCCACACGACCACGGGCCAAAGGTGCCCAGCCGCCGACATGTCCGACGAATATAGGATCGTCTCCACGACCCCGGGACTAGGTTGGCCAGTCACCGACATTTCCGACGACTATAGGGTCGTCCCCACGACCACGGGCCAAAGTTGCCCTGCCGCCGACATGTCCGACGACTATAGGGTCGTCCCCACGACCACTGACCACAGTTGCCCAGCCGCCGACATGTCCGACGACTATAGGGTCGTCCCCACCACCCCGGGTCTAGGTTGGCCAGCCGCCAACATGTCCGACGACTATAGGGTCGTCCCCACGACCACGGGCCAAAGTTGCCCTGCCGCCGACATGTCCGACGACTATAGGGTCGTCCCCACGACCACTGGCCAAAGTTGCCCAGCCGCCGACATGTCCGACGACTATAGGGTCGTCCCCACGACCACGGGCCAAAGTTGCCCTGCCGCCGACATGTCCGACGACTATAGGGTCGTCCCCACGACCACTGGCCAAAGTTGCCCAGCCGCCGACATGTCCGACGACTATAGGGTCGTCCCCACGACCACGGGCCAAAGTTGCCCTGCCGCCGACTTGTCCGACGACTATAGGGACGTCCCCACGACCACGGGCCAAAGTTGCCCAGCCGCCGACATGTCCGACGACTATAGGGTCGTCCCCACGACCCCGGGACTAGATTGGCCCGCCACCCGTCATGTCCGACGACTATAGGGTCGTCCCCACGACCCCGGGACTAGGTTGGCCCGCCGCCGACATGTCCGACGACTATACGGTCGTCCCCACGACCACGGGACTAGGTTGGCCCGCCGCAGACTTGTCCGACGACTATACGGTCGTCCCCACGACCACGGGACTAGGTTGGCCCGCCGCCGACTTGTCCGACGACTATAGGGTCGTCCCCACGACCTCGGGACTAGGTTGGCCCGCCGCCGACATGTCCGACGACTATAGGGTCGTCCCCACGCCCCGGGCCAAAGTTGGCCAGCCGCCGGCATGTCCGACGACTATAGGATCGTCCCCACGACCCCGGGACTAGATTGGCCCGCCACCGTCATGTCCGACGACTATACGGTCGTCCCCACGACCCCGGGACTAGGTTGGCCCGCCGCCGACGTGTCCTACGACTATGGGGTCGTCCCCACGACCACGAGACTAGGTTGGCCAGCCGCCGACATGTCGGACGACTATAGGGCCGTCCCCACCACCCCGGGGCTAGGTTGGCCAGCCGCCGACATGTCCGACGACTATAGGGTCGTCCCCACGACCACGGGCCAAAGTTGCCCTGCCGCCGACATGTCCGACGACTATAGGGTCGTCCCCACGACCACTGGCCAAAGTTGCCCAGCCGCCGACATGTCCGACGACTATAGGGTCGTCCCCACGCCCCGGGCCAAAGTTGGCCAGCCGCCGGCATGTCCGACGACTATAGGGTCGTCCCCACGACCCCGGGACTAGATTGGCCCGCCACCGTCATGTCCGACGACTATAGGGTCGTCCCCACCACCCCGGGTCTAGGTTGGCCAGCCGCCGACATGTCCGACGACTATAGGGTCGTCCCCACGACCACGGGCCAAAGTTGCCCTGCCGCCGACATGTCCGACGACTATAGGGTCGTCCCCACTACCGCGGGCCAAAGCTGGCCAGCCGCCAACATGTCCGGCGACTATAGGGTCGTCCCCACGACCCCGGGACTAGGTGGGCCTGCCGCCGACATGTCCGACGACTATAGGGTCGTCCCCACGACCACGGGCCAATGTTGCCCAGCCGCCAACATGTCCGGCGACTATAGGGTCGTCCCCACGACCGCGGGCTAGGTTGGCCAGCCGTCGACATGTCCGACGCCTATAGGGTCGTCCCCTCGACCCCGGTGGCTAGATTGCCCCGGCACCGTCATGTCCGACGACTATAGGGTCGTCTCCACGACCCCGGGACTAGGTTGGCCAGTCACCGACATGTCCGACGACTCTAGGGTCGTCCCCGCGACCACGGGCCAAAGCTGGCCAGCCGCCGACATGTCCGAAGACTATAGGGTCGTCCCCACGACCCCAGGAGTAGATTGGCCCGCCCCCATCATGTCAGACGACTATAGGGTCGTCCCCACGACCCCGGGACTAGGTTGGCCCGCCGCCGACTTGTCCGACGACTACAGGGTCGTCCCCACGACCACGGGCCAAAGTTACCCAGCCGCCGACATGTCCGACGACTATAATGTCGTCCCCACGACCCCGGGACTAGATTGACCCGCCACCGTCATGTCCGACGACTATAGGGTGGTCTCCACGACCCCGGGACTAGGTTGGCCCGCCGCCGACTTGTCCGACGACTATAGGGTCGTCCCCACGACCCCGGGGCTAGATTGGCCCGCCACCGTCATGTGCGACGACTATAGGGTCGTCCCCACGACCCCGGGACTAGGTTGACCCGCCGCCGACTTGTCCGACGACTACAGGGTCGTCCCCACGACCACGGGCCAAAGTTGCCCAGCCGCCGACATGTCCGCCGACTATAGGGTCGTCCCCACTACCCCGGGACTAGATTGGCCCGCCACCGTCATGTCCGAGGACTATAGGGTCCTCCCCACGACCCCGGGACTAGGTTGGCCCGCCGCCGACTTGTCCGACGACTATAGGGTCGTCCCCACGACCCCGGGCAAAAGTTGGTCAGCCGCCGACATGTCCGACGACTATAGGGTCGTCCCCACGACCCCGGGCCAAAGCTCGCCAGCCGCCGACATGTCCGACGTCTATAGGGTCGTCCCCACGACCCCGGGACTAGGTTGGCCCGCCGCCTACTTGTCCGACGACTATAGGGTGGTCCCCACGACCACGGGCCAAAGTTGCCCAGCCGCCGACATGTCCGAAGACTATAGGGTCGTCCCCACGACCCCGGGACTAGATTGCCCCGCCACCGTCATGTCCGACGACTATAGGGTCGTCCCCACGACCCTGGGCATACGTTGGCCCGCCGCCGACTTGTCCGACGACTATAGGGTCGTCCCCACGACCCCGGGCCTACGTTGTCCCGCCGCCGACATGTCCGACGACTGTAGGGTCGTCCCCACGACCCTGGGCATACGTTGGCCCGCCACCGTCATATCCGACGACTATAGGGTGGTCCCCACGACCCCGGGACTAGGTAGGCCAGCCGCCGACTTGACCGACGACTATAGGGTCGTCCCCACGACCCCGGGACTAGGTTGGCCCGCCACCATCATGTCCGACGACTATAGGGTCGTCCCCACGGCCCAAGTACTAGGTTGGCCAGCCGTCGACATATCCGACGACTATAGGGTCGTCCCCACGGCCCTGGGACTAGATTGGCCCGCCACCGTCATATCCGACGACTATAGGGTGGTCCCCACGACCCCGGGACTAGGTAGGCCAGCCGCCGACTTGACCGACGACTATAGGGTCGTCCCCACGACCCCGGGCCTACGTTGTCCCGCCGCCGACATGTCCGACGACTGTAGGGTCGTCCCCACGGCCCAAGGTATAGGTTGGCCCGCCGCCGACTTGTCCGACGACTATCAGGTGGTCCCCACGACCACGGGACTAGGTTGGCCCGCCACCGGCATATCCGACGACTATCGGTTCGTCCCTACGACCCTGGGCATACGTTGGCCCGCCGCCGACATGTCCGACGACTATAGGGTCGTCCCCACGACCCCGGGACTAGGTTGGCCCGCCGCTGACTTCTCCGACGACAACAGGGTCGTCCCTATCACCCCGGGACTAGGTTGGCCAGCCGCCGACATGTCCGACGACTATAGGGTCGTCCCCACGACCCCGGGACTAGGTTAGCCCGCCGCCAACTTGTCCAACGACTATAGGGTCGTCCCTACCACACCGGGACTAGGTTGGCCAGCCGCCGACATGTCCGATGACTATAGGGTCGTCCCCACGACCCCGGGACTAGGTTGGCCCGCCGTCGACATGTCCGAAGTCTATAGGGTCGTCCCCTCGACCCCGGGCCTACGTTGGCCCGCCGCCGACATGTCCGACGACTATAGGGTCGTCCCCACGGCCCCGGGTCTAGATTGGCCCGCCACCATCATGTCCGACGAATATAGGGTCGGCCCCACGACCCCGGGACTAGGTTGGCCCGCCGCCGACTTGTCCGACGACTATAGGGTCGTCCCTACGACCCCGGGACTAGGTTGGCCAGGCGCCGACTTTTCCGACGACTATAGGGTCGTCCCCACGACCCCGGGACTAGTATGGCCCGCCGCCGACTTGTCCGACGACTATAGGGTCGTCCCCACGACCCCGGGACTAGGTTGGCCCCACGCCGACTTCTCCGACGACAACAGGGTCGTCCCTACCACCCCGGGACTATGTTGGCCGGCCGCCGGCTATTCCGACGAATATAGGGTCGTCCCCACGACCCCGGGACTAGGTTGGCCGCCGCCGACATGTCCGACGATTATAGGGTCGTCCCCACGACCCCGGGAGTAGGTTGGCCCGCCGCCGACTTGTCCGACGACTATAGGGTCGTCCCCACGACCCCGGGACTAGGTTGGCCCGCCGCCGACTTGTCCGACACCTATAGGGTCGTCCCCACGACCCCCGGAATAGATTGACCCGCCACCGACATGTCCGACGACTATAGGGTCGTCCCCACGACCACGGGCCAAAGTTGCCCTGCCGCCGACATGTCCGACGACTATAGGGTCGTCCCCACGACCACTGGCCAAAGTTGCCCAGCCGCCGACATGTCCGACGACTATAGGGTCGTCCCCACGACCACGGGCCAAAGTTGCCCTGCCGCCGACATGTCCGACGACTATAGGGTCGTCCCCACGACCACTGGCCAAAGTTGCCGAGCCGCCGACATGTCCGACGACTATAGGGTCGTCCCCACGACCACGGGCCAAAGTTGCCCTGCCGCCGACATGTCCGACGACTATAGGGTCGTCCCCACGACCACTGGCCAAAGTTGCCGAGCCGCCGACATGTCCGACGACTATAGGGTCGTCCCCACGCCCACGAGCCAAAGTTGCCCAGCCGCCGACATGTCCGACGACTATAGGGTCGTCCCCACGACCCCGGGACTAGATTGGCCCGCCACCGTCATGTCCGACGACTATAGGGTCGTCCCCACGACCCCGGGACTAGGTTGGCCCGCCGCCGACATGTTCGACGACTATACGGTCGTCCCCACGACCACGGGACTAGGTTGGCCCGCCGCCGACTCGTCCGACGACTATAGGGTCGTCCCCACGACCCCGGGACTAGGTTGGCCCGCCGCCGACTTGTCCGACGACTATAGGGTCGACCCCACGACCACGGGACTAGGTTGGCCAGCCGCCGACTTGACCGACGACTATAGGGTCGTCCCCACGGCCCCGGGTCTAGGTTGGCCCGCCACCATCATGTCCGACGACTATAGGGTCGTCCCCACGACCCCGGGACTAGATTGGCCCGCCACCGTCATGTCCGACGACTATAGGGTCGTCCCCACGACCCCGGGACTAGGTTGGCCCGCCGCCGACATGTTCGACGACTATACGGTCGTCCCCACGACCCCGGGACTAGTATGGCCCGCCGCCGACTTGTCCGACGACTATAGGGTCGTCCCCACGACCCCGGGACTAGGTTGGCCCCCCGCCGACTTCTCCGACGACAACAGGGTCGTCCCTACCACCCCGGGACTATGTTGGCCCGCCGCCGGCTATTCCGACGAATATAGGGTCGTCCCCACGAACCCGGGACTAGGTTGGCCTGCCGTCGACATGTCCGACGACTATAGGGTCGTCCCCACGGCCCTGGGACTAGATTGGCCCGCCACCGTCATATCCGACGACTATAGGGTCGTCCCCACGACCCCGGGACTAGGTTGCCCTGCCACCATCATGTCCGACGACTATAGGGTCGTCCCCACGACCACGGGCCAAAGGTGCCCAGCCGCCGACATGTCCGACGACTATAGGATCGTCTCCACGACCCCGGGACTAGGTTGGCCAGTCACCGACATGTCCGACGACTATAGGGTCGTCCCCACGACCACGGGCCAAAGTTGCCCTGCCGCCGACATGTCCGACGACTATAGGGTCGTCCCCACGACCACTGGCCACAGTTGCCCAGCCGCCGACATGTCCGACGACTATAGGGTCGTCCCCACCACCCCGGGTCTAGGTTGGCCAGCCGCCAACATGTCCGACGACTATAGGGTCGTCCCCACGACCACGGGCCAAAGTTGCCCTGCCGCCGACATGTCCGACGACTATAGGGTCGTCCCCACGACCACTGGCCAAAGTTGTCCAGCCGCCGACATGTCCGACGACTATAGGGTCGTCCCCACGACCACGGGCCAAAGTTGCCCAGCCGCCGACATGTCCGACGACTATAGGGTCGTCCCCACGACCACTGGCCAAAGTTGCCCAGCCGCCGACATGTCCGACGACTATAGGGTCGTCCCCACGACCACGGGCCAAAGTTGCCCTGCCGCCGACTTGTCCGACGACTATAGGGACGTCCCCACGACCACGGGCCAAAGTTGCCCAGCCGCCGACATGTCCGACGACTATAGGGTCATCCCCACGACCCCGGGACTAGATTGGCCCGCCACCCGTCATGTCCGACGACTATAGGGTCGTCCCCACGACCCCGGGACTAGGTTGGCCCGCCGCCGACATGTCCGACGACTATACGGTCGTCCCCACGACCCCGGGTATAGGTTGGCCCGCCGCCGACGTGTCCTACGACTATGCGGTCGTCCCCACGACCACGAGACTAGGTTGGCCAGCCGCCGACATGTCGGACGACTATAGGGTCGTCCCCACCACCCCGGGGCTAGGTTGCCCTGCCGCCGACATGTCCGACGACTATAGGCTCGTCCCCACGACCAATGGCCAAAGTTGCCCAGCCGCCGACATGTCCGACGACTATAGGGTCGTCCCCACGACCCCGGGACTAGATTGGCCCGCCACCGTCATGTCAGACGACTATAGGGTCGTCCCCACCACACCGGGTCTAGGTTGGCCAGCCGCCGACATGTCCGACGACTATAGGGTCGTCCCCACTACCGCGGGCCAAAGCTGGCCAGCCGCCAACATGTCCGGCGACTATAGGGTCGTCCCCACGACCCCGGGACTAGGTGGGCCTGCCGCCGACATGTCCGACGACTATAGGGTCGTCCCCACGACCACGGGCCAAAGCTGCCCAGCCGCCGACATGTCCGGCGACTATAGGGTCGTCCCCACGACCGCGGGACTAGGTTGGCCAGCCGCCGACATGTCCGACGCCTATAGGGTCGTCCCCACGACCACGGGCTAAAGTTGCCCTGCCGCCGACATGTCCGACGACTATAGGGTCGTCCCCACTACCTCGGGCCAAAGCTGGCCAGCCGCCAACATGTCCGACGACTATAGGGACGTCCCCACGACCCCGGGACTAGGTTGGCCAGCCGCCGACATGTCCGACGACTATAGGGTCGTCCCCACGACCCCGGGTCTAGGTTGGCCAGCCGCCGACATGTCCGACGCCTATAGGGTCGTCCCCTCGACCCCGGTGGCTAGATTGCCCCGGCACCGTCATGTCCGACGACTATAGGGTCGTCCTCACGACCCCGGGACTAGGTTGGCCAGCCGCCGACATGTCCGACGACTATAGTGTCGTCCCCGCGACCACGGGCCAAAGTTGCCCTGCCGCCGACATGTCCGACGACTATAGGGTCGTCCCCACGACCCCGGGACTAGGTTGGCCCGCCACCGTCATGTCCGACGATTATAGGGTCGTCCCCACGACCCCGGGCCTACGTTGTCCCGCCGCCGACATGTCCGACGACTGTAGGGTCGTCCCCACGGCCCTGGGACTAGACTGGCCCGCCACCGTCATGTCCGACGACTCTAGGGTCGTCCCCACGACCACTGGCCAAAGTAACCCAGCCGCCGACATGTCCGACGACTATAGGGTCGTCCCCACGACCCCGGGACTAGGTTGGCCCGCCGCCGACTTGTCCGACGACTATAGGGTCGTCCCTACCACCCCGGGAATAGGTTGGCCAGCCGTCGACATGTCCGACGACTATAGGGTCGTCCCCACGGCCCTGGGACTAGATTGGCCCGCCACCGTCATATCCGACGACTATAGGGTCGTCCCCACGACCCCGGGTCTAGGTTGGCCAGCCGCCAACATGTCCGACGACTATAGGGTCGTCCCCACGACCACGGGCCAAAGTTGCCCTGCCGCCGACATGTCCGACGACTATAGGGTCGTCCCCACGACCACTGGCCAAAGTTGCCCAGCCGCCGACATGTCCGACGACTATAGGGTCGTCCCCACGACCACGGGCCAAAGTTGCCCTGCCGCCGACTTGTCCGACGACTATAGGGACGTCCCCACGACCACGGGCCAAAGTTGCCCAGCCGCCGACATGTCCGACAACTATAGGGTCGTCCCCACGACCCCGGGACTAGATTGGCCCGCCACCCGTCATGTCCGACGACTATAGGGTCGTCCCCACGACCCCGGGACTAGGTTGGCCCGCCGCCGACATGTCCGACGACTATACGGTCGTCCCCACGACCACGGGACTAGGTTGGCCCGCCGCCGACTTGTCCGACGACTATACGGTCGTCCCCACGACCACGGGACTAGGTTGGCCCGCCGCCGACTTGTCCGACGACTATAGGGTCGTCCCCACGACCACGGGCCAAAGTTGCCCTGCCGCCGACTTGTCCGACGACTATTGGGACGTCCCCACGACCACGGGCCAAAGTTGCCCAGCCGCCGACATGTCCGACGACTATAGGGTCGTCCCCACGACCCCGGGACTAGATTGGCCCGCCACCCGTCATGTCCGACGACTATAGGGTCGTCCCCACGACCCCGGGACTAGGTTGGCCCGCCGCCGACATGTCCGACGACTGTAGGGTCGTCCCCACGGCCCTGGGACTAGACTGGCCCGCCACCGTCATGTCCGACGACTATACGGTCGTCCCCACGACCCCGGGACTAGGTTGGCCCGCCGCCGACGTGTCCTACGACTATGGGGTCGTCCCCACGACCACGAGACTAGGTTGGCCAGCCGCCGACATGTCCGACGCCTATAGGGTCGTCCCCTCGACCCCGGTGGCTAGATTGCCCCGGCACCGTCATGTCCGACGACTATCGGGTCGTCTCCACGACCCCGGGACTAGGTTGGCCAGTCACCGACATGTCCGACGACTATAGGGTCGTCCCCACGACCACGGGCCAAAGTTGCCCAGCCGCCGACATGTCCGACGACTATAGGGTCGTCCCCACGCCCCGGGACCAGGTTGGCCAGCCGCCGACTTGACCGACGACTATAGGGTCGTCCCCACGGCCCCGGGTCTAGGTTGGCCCGCCACCATCATGTCCGACGACTATAGGGTCGTCCCCACGACCCCGGGACTATGTTCCCCGCCGCCGACTTGTCCGACGACTATAGGGTCGTCCACACGACCCCGGGACTAGGTTGGCCCCCCGCCGACTTCTCCGACGACAACAGGGTCGTCCCTACCACCCCGGGACTATGTTGGCCCGCCGCCGGCTATTCCGACGAATATAGGGTCGTCCCCACCACCCCGGGGCTAGGTTGGCCAGCCGCCGACATGTCCGACGACTATAGGGTCGTCCCCACGACCACGGGCCAAAGTTGCCCTGCCGCCGACATGTCCGACGACTATAGGGTCGTCCCCACTACCGCGGGCCAAAGCTGGCCAGCCGCCAACATGTCCGACGACTATAGGGTCGTCCCCACGACCCCGGGACTAGGTTGGCCCGCCGCCGACTTGTCCGACGATTATAGGGTCGTCCCTACCACGCCGGGACTAGGTTGGCCAGCCGCCGACATGTCCGACGACTATAGGGTCGTCCCCACGACCCCGGGTCTAGGTTGGCCCGCCGCCAACTTTTCCGACGACTATAGGGTCGTCCCCACGACCCCGGGACTAGGTTGGCCAGCCGCCGACATGTCCGACGACTATAGTGTCGTCCCCGCGACCACGGGCCAAAGTTGCCCTGCCGCCGTCATGTCCGACGACTCTAGGGTCGTCCCCACGACCACTGGCCAACGTAACCCAGCCGCCGACATGTCCGACGACTATAGGGTCGTCCCCACGACCCCGGGACTAGGTTGGCCCGCCGTCGACTTGTCCGACGACTATAGGGTCGTCCCTACCACCCCGGGACTAGGTTGGCCAGCCGCCGACATGTCCGACGACTATAGGGTCGTCCCCACGACCCAAGGACTAGATTTCCCCGCCACCGTCATGTCCGACGACTATAGGGTCGTCTCCACGACCCCGGGACTAGGTTGGTCCGCCGCCGACTTGCCCGACGACTATAGGGTGGTCCCCACGACCACGGGCCAAAGTTGCCAGCCGCCGACATGTCCGAAGACTATAGGGTCGTCCCCACGACCCCGGGACTAGGTTGGCCCGCCGCCTACTTGTCCGACGACTATAGGGTCGTCCCTACCACCCCGGGACTAGGTTGGCCAGCCGCCGACATGTCCGACGACTATAGGGTCGTCCCCACGACCCAAGGACTAGATTTCCCCGCCACCGTCATGTCCGACGACTATAGGGTCGTCCCCACGACCCCGGGACTACGTTGGCCCGCCGCCGACTTGTCCGACGACTATAGGGTCGTCCCCACGACCCCAGGACTAGATTGCCCCGCCACCGTCATGTCCGACGACTATAGGGTCGTCCCTACCACCCCGGGACTAGGTTGGCCAGCCGCCGACATGTCCGACGACTATAGGGTCGTCCCCACAACCCCGGGGCTAGATTGGCCCGCCACTGTCATGTCCGACGACTATAGGGTCGTCCCCACGACCCCGGGACTAGGTTGGCCCGCCGCCGACTTGTCCGACGACTATAGGGTCGACCCCACGACCCAAGGACTAGATTTCCCCGCCACCGTCATGTCCGACGACTATAGGGTCGTCTCCACGACCCCGGGACTAGGTTGGCCCGCGGCCAACATGTCCGACGACTATAGGGTCGTCCCCACGACCCCGGGACTAGGTTGGCCCGCCACCATCATGTCCGACGACTATAGGGTCGTCCCCACGACCCCGGGACTATGTTCCCCGCCGCCGACTTGTCCGACGACTATAGGGTCGTCCCTACGTCCCCTGGACTAGGTTGGCCAGCCGCCGACTTTTCCGACGACTATAGGGTCGTCCCCACGACCCCGGGACTAGTATGGCCCGCCGCCGACTTGTCCGACGACTATAAGGTCGTCCCCACGACCCCGGGACTAGGTTGGCCCCCCGCCGACTTCTCCGACGACAACAGGGTCGTCCCTACCACCCCGGGACTATGTTGGCCCGCCGCCGGCTATACCGACGAATATAGGGTCGTCCCCACGAACCCGGGACTAGGTTGGCCAGCCGTCGACATATCCGACGACTATAGGGTCTTCCCCACGGCCCTGGGACTAGATTGGCCCGCCACCGTCATATCCGACGACTATAGGGTCGTCCCCACGACCCCGGGACTAGGTAGGCCAGCCGCCGACTTGACCGACGACTATAGGGTCGTCCCCACGACCCCGGGACTAGGTTGGCCCGCCACCATCATGTCCGACGACTATAGGGTCGTCCCCACGGCCCCGGGACTAGGTTGGCCCGCCACCGTCATATCCGACGACTATCGGTTCGTCCCTACGACCCTGGGCATACGTTGGCCCGCCGCCGACATGTCCGACGACTATAGGGTCGTCCCCACGACCCCAGGACTAGGTTGGCCCGCCGCTGACTTCTCCGACGACAACAGGGTCGTCCCTACCACCCCGGGACTAGGTTGGCCAGCCGCCGACATGTCCGACGACTATAGGGTCGTCCCCACGACCCAAGGACTAGATTTCCCCGCCACCGTCATGTCCGACGACTATAGGGTCGTCCCCACGGCCCCGGGACTAGGTTGGCCCGCCACCGTCATATCCGACGACTATCGGTTCGTCCCTACGACCCTGGGCATACGTTGGCCCGCCGCCGACATGTCCGACGACTATAGGGTCGTCCCCACGACCCCAGGACTAGGTTGGCCCGCCGCTGACTTCTCCGACGACTATAGGGTCGTCCCTACCACCCCGGGACTAGGTTGGCCAGCCGCCGACATGTCCGACGACTATAGGGTCGTCCCCACGACCCAAGGACTAGATTTCCCCGCCACCGTCATGTCCGACGACTATAGGGTCGTCCCCACGACCCCGGGACTACGTTGGCCCGCCGCCGACTTGTCCGACGACTATAGGGTCGTCCCCACGACCCCAGGACTAGATTGCCCCGCCACCGTCATGTCCGACGACTATAGGGTCGTCCCTACCACCCCGGGACTAGGTTGGCCAGCCGCCGACATGTCCGACGACTATAGGGTCGTCCCCACAACCCCGGGGCTAGATTGGCCCGCCACTGTCATGTCCGACGACTATAGGGTCGTCCCCACGACCCCGGGACTAGGTTGGCCCGCCGCCGACTTGTCCGACGACTATAGGGTCGACCCCACGACCCAAGGACTAGATTTCCCCGCCACCGTCATGTCCGACGACTATAGGGTCGTCTCCACGACCCCGGGACTAGGTTGGCCCGCGGCCAACATGTCCGACGACTATAGGGTCGTCCCCACGACCCCGGGACTAGGTTGGCCCGCCACCATCATGTCCGACGACTATAGGGTCGTCCCCACGACCCCGGGACTATGTTCCCCGCCGCCGACTTGTCCGACGACTATAGGGTCGTCCCTACGTCCCCTGGACTAGGTTGGCCAGCCGCCGACTTTTCCGACGACTATAGGGTCGTCCCCACGACCCCGGGACTAGTATGGCCCGCCGCCGACTTGTCCGACGACTATAAGGTCGTCCCCACGACCCCGGGACTAGGTTGGCCCCCCGCCGACTTCTCCGACGACAACAGGGTCGTCCCTACCACCCCGGGACTATGTTGGCCCGCCGCCGGCTATACCGACGAATATAGGGTCGTCCCCACGAACCCGGGACTAGGTTGGCCAGCCGTCGACATATCCGACGACTATAGGGTCTTCCCCACGGCCCTGGGACTAGATTGGCCCGCCACCGTCATATCCGACGACTATAGGGTCGTCCCCACGACCCCGGGACTAGGTAGGCCAGCCGCCGACTTGACCGACGACTATAGGGTCGTCCCCACGACCCCGGGACTAGGTTGGCCCGCCACCATCATGTCCGACGACTATAGGGTCGTCCCCACGGCCCCGGGACTAGGTTGGCCCGCCACCGTCATATCCGACGACTATCGGTTCGTCCCTACGACCCTGGGCATACGTTGGCCCGCCGCCGACATGTCCGACGACTATAGGGTCGTCCCCACGACCCCAGGACTAGGTTGGCCCGCCGCTGACTTCTCCGACGACAACAGGGTCGTCCCTATCACCCCGGGACTAGGTTGGCCAGCCGCCGACATGTCCGACGACTATAGGGTCGTCCCCACGACCCCGGGACTAGGTTAGCCCGCCGCCAACTTGTCCAACGACTATAGGGTCGTCCCTACCACACCGGGACTAGGTTGGACAGCCGCCGACATGTCCGATGACTATAGGGTCGTCCCCACGACCCCGGGACTAGGTTGGCCCGCCGTCGACATGTCCGACGTCTATAGATTCGTCCCCTCGACCCCGGGCCTACGTTGGCCCGCCGCCGTCATATCCGACGACTATAGGGTCGTCCCCACGACCCCGGGACTAGGTAGGCCAGCCGCCGACTTGACCGACGACTATAGGGTCGTCCCCACGACCCCGGGACTAGGTTGGCCCGCCACCATCATGTCCGACGACTATAGGGTCGTCCCCACGGCCCAAGTACTAGGTTGGCCCACCGCCGACTTGTCCGACGACTATCGGGAGGTCCCCACGACCACGGGACTAGGTTGGCCCGCCACCGTCATATCCGACGACTACCGGTTCGTCCCTACGACCCTGGGCATACGTTGGCCCGCCGCCGACATGTCCGACGACTATAGGGTCGTCCCCACGACCCCAGTACTAGGTTGGCCCGCCGCTGACTTCTCCGACGACAACAGGGTCGTCCCTATCACCCCGGGACTAGGTTGGCCAGCCGCCGACATGTCCGATGACTATAGGGTCGTCCCCACGACCCCGGGACTAGGTTGGCCCGCCGTCGACATGTCCGACGTCTATAGGGTCGTCCCCTCGACCCCGGGCCTACGTTGGCCCGCCGCCGACATGTCCGACGACTATAGGGACGTCCCCACGGCCCCGGGTCTAGATTGGCCCGCCACCATCATGTCCGACGAATATAGGGTCGTCCCCACGACCACGGGCCAAAGTTGCCCTGCCGCCGACATGTCCGACGACTATAGGGTCGTCCCCACGACCCCGGGACTAGGTTGGCCAGCCGCCGACTTGACCGACGACTATAGGGTCGTCCCCACGGCCCCGGGTCTAGGTTGGCCCGCCACCATCATGTCCGACGACTATAGGGTCGTCCCCACGACCCCGGGACTATGTTCCCCGCCGCCGACTTGTCCGACGACTATAGGGACGTCCCCACGGCCCCGGGTCTAGATTGGCCCGCCACCATCATGTCCGACGAATATAGGGTCGTCCCCACGACCACGGGCCAAAGTTGCCCTGCCGCCGACATGTCCGACGACTATAGGGTCGTCCCCACGACCCCGGGACTAGGTTGGCCAGCCGCCGACTTGACCGACGACTATAGGGTCGTCCCCACGGCCCCGGGTCTAGGTTGGCCCGCCACCATCATGTCCGACGACTATAGGGTCGTCCCCACGACCCCGGGACTATGTTCCCCGCCGCCGACTTGTCCGACGACTATAGGGTCGTCCCACGACCCCGGGACTAGGTTGGCCCGCCGCCGACTTGTCCGACGACTATAGGGTCGACCCCACGACCACGGGACTAGGTTGGCCAGCCGCCGACTTGACCGACGACTATAGGGTCGTCCCCACGGCCCCGGGTCTAGGTTGGCCCGCCACCATCATGTCCGACGACTATAGGGTCGTCCCCACGACCCCGGGACTATGTTCCCCGCCGCCGACTTGTCCGACGACTATAGGGTCGTCCCTACGACCCCGGGACTAGGTTGGCCAGCCGCCGACTTTTCCGACGACTATAGGGTCGTCCCCACGACCCCGGGACTAGTATGGCCCGCCGCCGACTTGTCCGACGACTATAGGGTCGTCCCCACGACCCCGGGACTAGGTTGGCCCCCCGCCGACTTCTCCGACGACAACAGGGTCGTCCCTACCACCCCGGGACTATGTTGGCCCGCCGCCGGCTATTCCGACGAATATAGGGTCGTCCCCACGAACCCGGGACTAGGTTGGCCTGCCGTCGACATGTCCGACGACTATAGGGTCGTCCCCACGGCCCTGGGACTAGATTGGCCCGCCACCGTTATATCCGACGACTATAGGGTCGTCCCCACGACCCCGGGACTAGGTTGCCCTGCCACCATCATGTCCGACGACTATAGGGTCGTCCCCACGACCACGGGCCAAAGGTGCCCAGCCGCCGACATGTCCGACGACTATAGGATCGTCTCCACGACCCCGGGACTAGGTTGGCCAGTCACCGACATGTCCGACGACTATAGGGTCGTCCCCACGACCACGGGCCAAAGTTGCCCTGCCGCCGACATGTCCGACGACTATAGGGTCGTCCCCACGACCACTGGCCACAGTTGCCCAGCCGCCGACATGTCCGACGACTATAGGGTCGTCCCCACCACCCCGGGTCTAGGTTGGCCAGCCGCCAACATGTCCGACGACTATAGGGTCGTCCCCACGACCACGGGCCAAAGTTGCCCTGCCGCCGACATGTCCGACGACTATAGGGTCGTCCCCACGACCACTGGCCAAAGTTGTCCAGCCGCCGACATGTCCGACGACTATAGGGTCGTCCCAACGACCACGGGCCAAAGTTGCCCTGCCGCCGACATGTCCGACGACTATAGGGTCGTCCCCACGACCACTGGCCAAAGTTGCCCAGCCGCCGACATGTCCGACGACTATAGGGTCGTCCCCACGACCACGGGCCAAAGTTGCCCTGCCGCCGACTTGTCCGACGACTATAGGGACGTCCCCACGACCACGGGCCAAAGTTGCCCAGCCGCCGACATGTCCGACGACTATAGGGTCATCCCCACGACCCCGGGACTAGATTGGCCCGCCACCCGTCATGTCCGACGACTATAGGGTCGTCCCCACGACCCCGGGACTAGGTTGGCCCGCCGCCGACATGTCCGACCACTATACGGTCGTCCCCACGACCCCGGGTATAGGTTGGCCCGCCGCCGACGTGTCCTACGACTATGGGGTCGTCCCCACGACCACGAGACTAGGTTGGCCAGCCGCCGACATGTCGGACGACTATAGGGTCGTCCCCACCACCCCGGGGCTAGGTTGCCCTGCCGCCGACATGTCCGACGACTATAGGGTCGTCCCCACGACCACGGGCCAAAGTTGCCCTGCCGCCGACATGTCCGACGACTATAGGGTCGTCCCCACGACCACTGGCCAAAGTTGTCCAGCCGCCGACATGTCCGACGACTATAGGGTCGTCCCCACGACCACGGGCCAAAGTTGCCCTGCCGCCGACATGTCCGACGACTATAGGGTCGTCCCCACGACCACTGGCCAAAGTTGCCCAGCCGCCGACATGTCCGACGACTATAGGGTCGTCCCCACGACCACGGGCCAAAGTTGCCCTGCCGCCGACTTGTCCGACGACTATAGGGACTTCCCCACGACCACGGGCCAATGTTGCCCAGCCGCCGACATGTCCGACGACTATAGGGTCATCCCCACGACCCCGGGACTAGATTGGCCCGCCACCCGTCATGTCCGACGACTATAGGGTCGTCCCCACGATCCGGGCCAAAGTTGGCCAGCCGCCGGCATGTCCGACGACTATAGGGTCGTCCCCACGACCCCGGGACTAGATTGGCCCGCCACCGTCATGTCCGACGACTATAGGGTCGTCCCCACCACCCCGGGTCTAGGTTGGCCAGCCGCCGACATGTCCGACGACTATAGGGTCGTCCCCACTACCGCGGGCCAAAGCTGGCCAGCCGCCAACATGTCCGGCGACTATAGGGTCGTCCCCACGACCCCGGGACTAGGTGGGCCTGCCGCCGACATGTCCGACGACTATAGGGTCGTCCCCACGACCACGGGCCAAAGTTGCCCAGCCGCCGACATGTCCGGCGACTATAGGGTCGTCCCCACGACCGCGGGACTAGGTTGGCCAGCCGCCGACATGTCCGACGCCTATAGGGTCGTCCCCACGACCACGGGCTAAAGTTGCCCTGCCGCCGACATGTCCGACGACTATAGGGTCGTCCCCACTACCGCGGGCCAAAGCTGGCCAGCCGCCAACATGTCCGACGACTATAGGGACGTCCCCACGACCCCGGGACTAGGTTGGCCCGCCGCCGACTTGTCCGACGATTATAGGGTCGTCCCCACGACCGCGGGACTAGGTTGGCCAGCCGCCGACATGTCCGACGCCTATAGGGTCGTCCCCTCGACCCCGGTGGCTAGATTGCCCCGGCACCGTCATGTCCGACGACTATAGGGTCGTCTGCACGACCCCGGGACTAGGTTGGCCAGTCACCGACATGTCCGACGACTATAGGGTCGTCCCCACGACCACGGGCCAAAGTTGCCCTGCCGCCGACATGTCCGACGACTATAGGGTCGTCCCCACTACCGCGGGCCAAAGCTGGCCAGCCGCCAACATGTCCGACGACTATAGGGACGTCCCCACGACCCCGGGACTAGGTTGGCCCGCCGCCGACTTGTCCGACGACTATAGGGTCGTCCTCACGACCCCGGGACTAGGTTGGCCAGCCGCCGACATGTCCGACGACTATAGGGTCGTCTGCACGACCCCGGGACTAGGTTGGCCAGTCACCGACATGTCCGACGACTATAGGGTCGTCCCCACGACCACGGGCTAAAGTTGCCCTGCCGCCGACATGTCCGACGACTATAGGGTCGTCCCCACTACCGCGGGCCAAAGCTGGCCAGCCGCCAACATGTCCGACGACTATAGGGACGTCCCCACGACCCCGGGACTAGGTTGGCCCGCCGCCGACTTGTCCGACGATTATAGGGTCGTCCCCACGACCGCGGGACTAGGTTGGCCAGCCGCCGACATGTCCGACGACTATAGGGTCGTCCCCACGACCCCGGGTCTAGGTTGGCCCGCCGCCGACTTTTCCGACGATTATAGGGTCGTCCTCACGACCCCGGGACTAGGTTGGCCAGCCGCCGACATGTCCGACGACTATAGTGTCGTCCCCGCGACCACGGGCCAAAGTTGCCCTGCCGCCGACATGTCCGACGACTATAGGGTCCTCCCCACGACCCAGGGACTAGGTTGGCCCGCCACCGTCATGTCCGACGATTATAGGGTCGTCCCCACGACCCCGGGCCTACGTTGTCCCGCCGCCGACATGTCCGACGACTGTAGGGTCGTCCCCACGGCCCTGGGACTAGACTGGCCCGCCACCGTCATGTCCGACGACTCTAGGGTCGTCCCCACGACCACTGGCCAAAGTAACCCAGCCGCCGACATGTCCGACGACTATAGGGTCGTCCCCACGACCCCGGGACTAGGTTGGCCCGCCGCCGACTTGTCCGACGACTATAGGGTCGTCCCTACCACCCCGGGACTAGGTTGGCCAGCCGCCGACATGTCCGACGACTATAGGGTCGTCCCCACGACCCAAGGACTAGATTTCCCCGCCACCGTCATGTCCGACGACTATAGGGTCGTCTCCACGACCCCGGGACTAGGTTGGCCCGCCGCCGACATGTCCGACGACTATAGGGTCGTCCCCACGACCACTGGCCACAGTTGCCCAGCCGCCGACATGTCCGACGACTATAGGGTCGTCCCCACCACCCCGGGTCTAGGTTGGCCTGCCGTCGACATGTCCGACGACTATAGGGTCGTCCCCACGGCCCTGGGACTAGATTGGCCCGCCACCGTCATATCCGACGACTATAGGGTCGTCCCCACGACCCCGGGACTAGGTTGCCCTGCCACCATCATGTCCGACGACTATAGGGTCGTCCCCACGACCACGGGCCAAAGGTGCCCAGCCGCCGACATGTCCGACGACTATAGGATCGTCTCCACGACCCCGGGACTAGGTTGGCCAGTCACCGACATGTCCGACGACTATAGGGTCGTCCCCACCACCCCGGGTCTAGGTTGGCCAGCCGCCGACATGTCCGACGACTATAGGGTCGTCCCCACTACCGCGGGCCAAAGCTGGCCAGCCGCCAACATGTCCGGCGACTATAGGGTCGTCCCCACGACCCCGGGACTAGGTGGGCCTGCCGCCGACATGTCCGACGACTATAGGGTCGTCCCCACGACCACGGGCCAAAGTTGCCCAGCCGCCGACATGTCCGGCGACTATAGGGTCGTCCCCACGACCGCGGGACTAGGTTGGCCAGCCGCCGACATGTCCGACGCCTATAGGGTCGTCCCCACGACCACGGGCTAAAGTTGCCCTGCCGCCGACATGTCCGACGACTATAGGGTCGTCCCCACTACCGCGGGCCAAAGCTGGCCAGCCGCCAACATGTCCGACGACTATAGGGACGTCCCCACGACCCCGGGACTAGGTTGGCCCGCCGCCGACTTGTCCGACGATTATAGGGTCGTCCCCACGACCGCGGGACTAGGTTGGCCAGCCGCCGACATGTCCGACGCCTATAGGGTCGTCCCCTCGACCCCGGTGGCTAGATTGCCCCGGCACCGTCATGTCCGACGACTATAGGGTCGTCTGCACGACCCCGGGACTAGGTTGGCCAGTCACCGACATGTCCGACGACTATAGGGTCGTCCCCACGACCACGGGCCAAAGTTGCCCTGCCGCCGACATGTCCGACGACTATAGGGTCGTCCCCACTACCGCGGGCCAAAGCTGGCCAGCCGCCAACATGTCCGACGACTATAGGGACGTCCCCACGACCCCGGGACTAGGTTGGCCCGCCGCCGACTTGTCCGACGACTATAGGGTCGTCCTCACGACCCCGGGACTAGGTTGGCCAGCCGCCGACATGTCCGACGACTATAGGGTCGTCTGCACGACCCCGGGACTAGGTTGGCCAGTCACCGACATGTCCGACGACTATAGGGTCGTCCCCACGACCACGGGCTAAAGTTGCCCTGCCGCCGACATGTCCGACGACTATAGGGTCGTCCCCACTACCGCGGGCCAAAGCTGGCCAGCCGCCAACATGTCCGACGACTATAGGGACGTCCCCACGACCCCGGGACTAGGTTGGCCCGCCGCCGACTTGTCCGACGATTATAGGGTCGTCCCCACGACCGCGGGACTAGGTTGGCCAGCCGCCGACATGTCCGACGACTATAGGGTCGTCCCCACGACCCCGGGTCTAGGTTGGCCCGCCGCCGACTTTTCCGACGATTATAGGGTCGTCCTCACGACCCCGGGACTAGGTTGGCCAGCCGCCGACATGTCCGACGACTATAGTGTCGTCCCCGCGACCACGGGCCAAAGTTGCCCTGCCGCCGACATGTCCGACGACTATAGGGTCCTCCCCACGACCCAGGGACTAGGTTGGCCCGCCACCGTCATGTCCGACGATTATAGGGTCGTCCCCACGACCCCGGGCCTACGTTGTCCCGCCGCCGACATGTCCGACGACTGTAGGGTCGTCCCCACGGCCCTGGGACTAGACTGGCCCGCCACCGTCATGTCCGACGACTCTAGGGTCGTCCCCACGACCACTGGCCAAAGTAACCCAGCCGCCGACATGTCCGACGACTATAGGGTCGTCCCCACGACCCCGGGACTAGGTTGGCCCGCCGCCGACTTGTCCGACGACTATAGGGTCGTCCCTACCACCCCGGGACTAGGTTGGCCAGCCGCCGACATGTCCGACGACTATAGGGTCGTCCCCACGACCCAAGGACTAGATTTCCCCGCCACCGTCATGTCCGACGACTATAGGGTCGTCTCCACGACCCCGGGACTAGGTTGGCCCGCCGCCGACATGTCCGACGACTATAGGGTCGTCCCCACGACCACTGGCCACAGTTGCCCAGCCGCCGACATGTCCGACGACTATAGGGTCGTCCCCACCACCCCGGGTCTAGGTTGGCCAGCCGCCAACATGTCCGACGACTATAGGGTCGTCCCCACGACCACGGGCCAAAGTTGCCCTGCCGCCGACATGTCCGACGACTATAGGGTCGTCCCCACGACCCCGGGACTAGATTGGCCCGCCACCCGTCATGTCCGACGACTATAGGGTCGTCCCCACCACCCCGGGTCTAGGTTGGCCACCCGCCAACATGTCCGACGACTATAGGGTCGTCCCCACGACCACTGGCCAAAGTTGCCCAGCGGCCGACATGTCCGACGACTATAGGGTCGTCCCCACGACCACGGGCCAAAGTTGCCCTGCCGCCGACATGTCCGACGACTATAGGGTCGTCCCCACGACCACTGGCCAAAGTTGCCCAGCCGCCGACATGTCCGACGACTATAGGGTCGTCCCCACGACCACGGGCCAAAGTTGCCCAGCCGCCGACATGTCCGACGACTATAGGGTCGTCCCCACGCCCCGGGACCAGGTTGGCCAGCCGCCGACTTGACCGACGACTATAGGGTCGTCCCCACGGCCCCGGGTCTAGGTTGGCCCGCCACCATCATGTCCGACGACTATAGGGTCGTCCCCACGACCACGGGCCAAAGTTGCCCTGCCGCCGACATGTCCGACGACTATAGGGTCGTCCCCACGACCACTGGCCAAAGTTGCCCAGCCGCCGACATGTCCGACGACTATAGGGTCGTCCCCACGACCACGGGCCAAAGTTGCCCTGCCGCCGACTTGTCCGACGACTATAGGGACTTCCCCACGACCACGGGCCAATGTTGCCCAGCCGCCGACATGTCCGACGACTATAGGGTCGTCCCCACGACCCAAGGACTAGATTTCCCCGCCACCGTCATGTCCGACGACTATAGGGTCGTCTCCACGACCCCGGGACTAGGTTGGCCCGCCGCCGACATGTCCGACGACTATAGGGTCGTCCCCACGACCACTGGCCACAGTTGCCCAGCCGCCGACATGTCCGACGACTATAGGGTCGTCCCCACCACCCCGGGTCTAGGTTGGCCTGCCGTCGACATGTCCGACGACTATAGGGTCGTCCCCACGACCGCGGGCTAAAGTTGCCCTGCCGCCGACATGTCCGACGACTATAGGGTCGTCCCCACTACCGCGGGCCAAAGGTGCCCAGCCGCCGACATGTCCGACGACTATAGGATCGTCTCCACGACCCCGGGACTAGGTTGGCCAGTCACCGACATGTCCGACGACTATAGGGTCGTCCCCACCACCCCGGGTCTAGGTTGGCCAGCCGCCGACATGTCCGACGACTATAGGGTCGTCCCCACTACCGCGGGCCAAAGCTGGCCAGCCGCCAACATGTCCGGCGACTATAGGGTCGTCCCCACGACCCCGGGACTAGGTGGGCCTGCCGCCGACATGTCCGACGACTATAGGGTCGTCCCCACGACCACGGGCCAAAGTTGCCCAGCCGCCGACATGTCCGGCGACTATAGGGTCGTCCCCACGACCGCGGGACTAGGTTGGCCAGCCGCCGACATGTCCGACGCCTATAGGGTCGTCCCCACGACCACGGGCTAAAGTTGCCCTGCCGCCGACATGTCCGACGACTATAGGGTCGTCCCCACTACCGCGGGCCAAAGCTGGCCAGCCGCCAACATGTCCGACGACTATAGGGACGTCCCCACGACCCCGGGACTAGGTTGGCCCGCCGCCGACTTGTCCGACGATTATAGGGTCGTCCCCACGACCGCGGGACTAGGTTGGCCAGCCGCCGACATGTCCGACGCCTATAGGGTCGTCCCCTCGACCCCGGTGGCTAGATTGCCCCGGCACCGTCATGTCCGACGACTATAGGGTCGTCTGCACGACCCCGGGACTAGGTTGGCCAGTCACCGACATGTCCGACGACTATAGGGTCGTCCCCACGACCACGGGCCAAAGTTGCCCTGCCGCCGACATGTCCGACGACTATAGGGTCGTCCCCACTACCGCGGGCCAAAGCTGGCCAGCCGCCAACATGTCCGACGACTATAGGGACGTCCCCACGACCCCGGGACTAGGTTGGCCCGCCGCCGACTTGTCCGACGACTATAGGGTCGTCCTCACGACCCCGGGACTAGGTTGGCCAGCCGCCGACATGTCCGACGACTATAGGGTCGTCTGCACGACCCCGGGACTAGGTTGGCCAGTCACCGACATGTCCGACGACTATAGGGTCGTCCCCACGACCACGGGCTAAAGTTGCCCTGCCGCCGACATGTCCGACGACTATAGGGTCGTCCCCACTACCGCGGGCCAAAGCTGGCCAGCCGCCAACATGTCCGACGACTATAGGGACGTCCCCACGACCCCGGGACTAGGTTGGCCCGCCGCCGACTTGTCCGACGATTATAGGGTCGTCCCCACGACCGCGGGACTAGGTTGGCCAGCCGCCGACATGTCCGACGACTATAGGGTCGTCCCCACGACCCCGGGTCTAGGTTGGCCCGCCGCCGACTTTTCCGACGATTATAGGGTCGTCCTCACGACCCCGGGACTAGGTTGGCCAGCCGCCGACATGTCCGACGACTATAGTGTCGTCCCCGCGACCACGGGCCAAAGTTGCCCTGCCGCCGACATGTCCGACGACTATAGGGTCCTCCCCACGACCCAGGGACTAGGTTGGCCCGCCACCGTCATGTCCGACGATTATAGGGTCGTCCCCACGACCCCGGGCCTACGTTGTCCCGCCGCCGACATGTCCGACGACTGTAGGGTCGTCCCCACGGCCCTGGGACTAGACTGGCCCGCCACCGTCATGTCCGACGACTCTAGGGTCGTCCCCACGACCACTGGCCAAAGTAACCCAGCCGCCGACATGTCCGACGACTATAGGGTCGTCCCCACGACCCCGGGACTAGGTTGGCCCGCCGCCGACTTGTCCGACGACTATAGGGTCGTCCCTACCACCCCGGGACTAGGTTGGCCAGCCGCCGACATGTCCGACGACTATAGGGTCGTCCCCACGACCCAAGGACTAGATTTCCCCGCCACCGTCATGTCCGACGACTATAGGGTCGTCTCCACGACCCCGGGACTAGGTTGGCCCGCCGCCGACATGTCCGACGACTATAGGGTCGTCCCCACGACCACTGGCCACAGTTGCCCAGCCGCCGACATGTCCGACGACTATAGGGTCGTCCCCACCACCCCGGGTCTAGGTTGGCCAGCCGCCAACATGTCCGACGACTATAGGGTCGTCCCCACGACCACGGGCCAAAGTTGCCCTGCCGCCGACATGTCCGACGACTATAGGGTCGTCCCCACGACCCCGGGACTAGATTGGCCCGCCACCCGTCATGTCCGACGACTATAGGGTCGTCCCCACCACCCCGGGTCTAGGTTGGCCACCCGCCAACATGTCCGACGACTATAGGGTCGTCCCCACGACCACTGGCCAAAGTTGCCCAGCGGCCGACATGTCCGACGACTATAGGGTCGTCCCCACGACCACGGGCCAAAGTTGCCCTGCCGCCGACATGTCCGACGACTATAGGGTCGTCCCCACGACCACTGGCCAAAGTTGCCCAGCCGCCGACATGTCCGACGACTATAGGGTCGTCCCCACGACCACGGGCCAAAGTTGCCCAGCCGCCGACATGTCCGACGACTATAGGGTCGTCCCCACGCCCCGGGACCAGGTTGGCCAGCCGCCGACTTGACCGACGACTATAGGGTCGTCCCCACGGCCCCGGGTCTAGGTTGGCCCGCCACCATCATGTCCGACGACTATAGGGTCGTCCCCACGACCACGGGCCAAAGTTGCCCTGCCGCCGACATGTCCGACGACTATAGGGTCGTCCCCACGACCACTGGCCAAAGTTGCCCAGCCGCCGACATGTCCGACGACTATAGGGTCGTCCCCACGACCACGGGCCAAAGTTGCCCTGCCGCCGACTTGTCCGACGACTATAGGGACTTCCCCACGACCACGGGCCAATGTTGCCCAGCCGCCGACATGTCCGACGACTATAGGGTCATCCCCACGACCCCGGGACTAGATTGGCCCGCCACCCGTCATGTCCGACGACTATAGGGTCGTCCCCACGATCCGGGCCAAAGTTGGCCAGCCGCCGGCATGTCCGACGACTATAGGGTCGTCCCCACGACCCCGGGACTAGATTGGCCCGCCACCGTCATGTCCGACGACTATAGGGTCGTCCCCACCACCCCGGGTCTAGGTTGGCCAGCCGCCGACATGTCCGACGACTATAGGGTCGTCCCCACTACCGCGGGACTAGGTTGGCCAGCCGCCGACATGTCCGACGCCTATAGGGTCGTCCCCACGACCACGGGCTAAAGTTGCCCTGCCGCCGACATGTCCGACGACTATAGGGTCGTCCCCACTACCGCGGGCCAAAGCTGGCCAGCCGCCAACATGTCCGACGACTATAGGGACGTCCCCACGACCCCGGGACTAGGTTGGCCCGCCGCCGACTTGTCCGACGATTATAGGGTCGTCCCCACGACCGCGGGACTAGGTTGGCCAGCCGCCGACATGTCCGACGCCTATAGGGTCGTCCCCTCGACCCCGGTGGCTAGATTGCCCCGGCACCGTCATGTCCGACGACTATAGGGTCGTCTGCACGACCCCGGGACTAGGTTGGCCAGTCACCGACATGTCCGACGACTATAGGGTCGTCCCCACAACCACGGGCCAAAGTTGCCCTGCCGCCGACATGTCCGACGACTATAGGGTCGTCCCCACTACCGCGGGCCAAAGCTGGCCAGCCGCCAACATGTCCGACGACTATAGGGACGTCCCCACGACCCCGGGACTAGGTTGGCCCGCCGCCGACTTGTCCGACGACTATAGGGTCGTCCTCACGACCCCGGGACTAGGTTGGCCAGCCGCCGACATGTCCGACGACTATAGGGTCGTCTGCACGACCCCGGGACTAGGTTGGCCAGTCACCGACATGTCCGACGACTATAGGGTCGTCCCCACGACCACGGGCTAAAGTTGCCCTGCCGCCGACATGTCCGACGACTATAGGGTCGTCCCCACTACCGCGGGCCAAAGCTGGCCAGCCGCCAACATGTCCGACGACTATAGGGACGTCCCCACGACCCCGGGACTAGGTTGGCCCGCCGCCGACTTGTCCGACGATTATAGGGTCGTCCCCACGACCGCGGGACTAGGTTGGCCAGCCGCCGACATGTCCGACGACTATAGGGTCGTCCCCACGACCCCGGGTCTAGGTTGGCCCGCCGCCGACTTTTCCGACGACTATAGGGTCGTCCTCACGACCCCGGGACTAGGTTGGCCAGCCGCCGACATGTCCGACGACTATAGTGTCGTCCCCGCGACCACGGGCCAAAGTTGCCCTGCCGCCGACATGTCCGACGACTATAGGGTCCTCCCCACGACCCAGGGACTAGGTTGGCCCGCCACCGTCATGTCCGACGATTATAGGGTCGTCCCCACGACCCCGGGCCTACGTTGTCCCGCCGCCGACATGTCCGACGACTGTAGGGTCGTCCCCACGGCCCTGGGACTAGACTGGCCCGCCACCGTCATGTCCGACGACTCTAGGGTCGTCCCCACGACCACTGGCCAAAGTAACCCAGCCGCCGACATGTCCGACGACTATAGGGTCGTCCCCACGACCCCGGGACTAGGTTGGCCCGCCGCCGACATGTCCGACGACTATAGGGTCGTCCCCACGACCACTGGCCACAGTTGCCCAGCCGCCGACATGTCCGACGACTATAGGGTCGTCCCCACCACCCCGGGTCTAGGTTGGCCAGCCGCCAACATGTCCGACGACTATAGGGTCGTCCCCACGACCACGGGCCAAAGTTGCCCTGCCGCCGACATGTCCGACGACTATAGGGTCGTCCCCACGACCCCGGGACTAGATTGGCCCGCCACCCGTCATGTCCGACGACTATAGGGTCGTCCCCACCACCCCGGGTCTAGGTTGGCCACCCGCCAACATGTCCGACGACTATAGGGTCGTCCCCACGACCACTGGCCAAAGTTGCCCAGCGGCCGACATGTCCGACGACTATAGGGTCGTCCCCACGACCACGGGCCAAAGTTGCCCTGCCGCCGACATGTCCGACGACTATAGGGTCGTCCCCACGACCACTGGCCAAAGTTGCCCAGCCGCCGACATGTCCGACGACTATAGGGTCGTCCCCACGACCACGGGCCAAAGTTGCCCAGCCGCCGACATGTCCGACGACTATAGGGTCGTCCCCACGCCCCGGGACCAGGTTGGCCAGCCGCCGACTTGACCGACGACTATAGGGTCGTCCCCACGGCCCCGGGTCTAGGTTGGCCCGCCACCATCATGTCCGACGACTATAGGGTCGTCCCCACGGCCCCGGGTCTAGGTTGGCCCGCCACCATCATGTCCGACGACTATAGGGTCGTCCCCACGACCACGGGCCAAAGTTGCCCAGCCGCCGACATGTCCGACGACTATAGGGTCGTCCCCACGACCCCGGGACTAGATTGGCCCGCCACCCGTCATGTCCGACGACTATAGGGTCGTCCCCACGACCCCGGGACTATGTTCCCCGCCGCCGACTTGTCCGACGACTATAGGGTCGTCCACACGACCCCGGGACTAGGTTGGCCCGCCGCCGACTTGTCCGACGATTATAGGGTCGTCCCTACCACGCCGGGACTAGGTTGGCCAGCCGCCGACATGTCCGACGACTATAGGGTCGTCCCCACGACCCCGGGTCTAGGTTGGCCCGCCGCCAACTTTTCCGACGACTATAGGGTCGTCCCCACGACCCCGGGACTAGGTTGGCCAGCCGCCGACATGTCCGACGACTATAGTGTCGTCCCCGCGACCACGGGCCAAAGTTGCCCTGCCGCCGACATGTCCGACGACTATAGGGTCGTCCCCACGACCCCGGGACTAGGTTGGCCCGCCGCCGACTTGTCCGACGACTATAGGGTCGTCCCTACCACCCCGGGACTAGGTTGGCCAGCCGCCGACATGTCCGACGACTATAGGGTCGTCCCCACGACCCAAGGACTAGATTTCCCCGCCACCGTCATGTCCGACGACTATAGGGTCGTCTCCACGACCCCGGGACTAGGTTGGCTCGCCGCCGACTTGCCCGACGACTATAGGGTG